>JAMJFZ010001089.1:16085000-16685000 GCA_026225945.1 Cricetomys ansorgei
GCACGCGTAACGACCCTGAATTCAAACAGACACACAGAAAAGTCAACAGAAGTGTTTTTACTGTTTCTAATTTATGCTACTTGATAATTCACTTCACGGTTTTGCTTTGTTTTTTTTAATGGTAAAAATTTTTACGTCCAGCTGAGAATTCATCCATCATTCCAAGATGAGCTTCGTTGAAGTTCTCTCTGCATAGAAAATGGCTTCCGCTCCTACTGAGCAGAGCTGAAGAGTGTACAGGGCCATGCTGGCTCGTAAACACTGTTTGTCTGTGTGTTCCTGCAGGGCTTGGCAGGGTATGGCCATCGCTGTGGGCAGGAAGTGGTGCTCCAGAGACACTAATCAGCAGTGACAGCTCTGTGCAGGGTGGGGGCGGAGTTACCCCCTCCTTAGCCTTCCCATCTATTTGAAGACACTAAATAACAGTCCACCTCTTGGAACAAGAGCTCACCAATGACTTTGAAGAGGAGACTTAGAGGGGATGAAGGAGACCCTGTGTGTGTCAGCATTCTGTTCTTTAAAGTCCTGGTGGTGGTGGTGGGCAGGGGTGGGGTTATACATTCCCTCAATTCCACTCAGTCTCGGAGCTCAGCTGTTTCACTGCAGTAACTCCCATTAGGTTAGACACACAAGCTAATGACGTTGGCAGCGATGGCCTGCCAAGACCCTTGTAAAGAAGTTCGTGTCCACAGATCATGAGACATGTCACAATTTTTATTTTAATATACTGTTCTGAAAATGAACTTGATATTAATTATAGTATCTATTGCTATTCGCTGGGAAGCCAGGATTTCCACGTTCTGTTCCTTAGCTCAGGAAACATCTTTTTGTTCCTGGACTTCCATCTGCATCTGAGTGTCATATGCTTGTCGTGAGACATAACAGTTTTCTCTTCCTGGCATGCAGGTACCTACCTGTTTCTTCTTTTCCCTTCATAATGTCTTGGCCTGCCTTTATAACAAGGCTCCTTCATTGATAAAGAGACCTTGACACCAATGTCTCATTTTCAACTCAATAGCAGCCTGTCATTATTTCCCATAGAAGACGAAGAAGGAAGATATTTAAGAACAACTCTATACGCGAAGCCATCCTTCCCCAGGATGTCAGCATAGCCACACTCTACTTCCTCAGGTATGAAAAATGGTGGATGCTGGTGTCCATGCAGAACACAGCTCTTACCGCAGAGGGAACAAGAGTTGCTTTATTCTGAGACAAATAGAGTGATCGTGGCCCTGGAACCCAGATTCCAGTTGCCTAAACAACAAATTCCAACATGGAAGTGGTTGCTAGGACTTCCACGGTCACAGCAGAAACAAGAAAGGTCCTAAATCAAGCATTTAATAAGCCGACTGGTGGACACAACCAGTGGGCAAGCTACAGCAAGGCAGCGGGAATCTGATAGAGGCCTTAGAAGCTACCTGATGATGCTTGTGGCATTTGAGTTGGTGGAAGCTAGGGGTCTTCAATGATATTGTGCTGGTCTGAATAGGAATGGCCCCCACAAACCCATATACTTGAATGCTTAGTCACCAAGGAGTGGCACTAAGGGCGATTAGGAGGTGTGGCCTTGTTGGAGAAAGTGTGTCCCTGGGGCTGGAGGTTTGGCGTTTTAGAAGCAAACCCAAGCCAGGCCCAGTGGCTCTCTTTCTTCCTATTTCCTGTCGATCCAGACGTAGAACCCTCAGCTACCTCTCCAGTGCCATGTCTGCTTCCATGCTACCCGCTACGATAACAAACTAACCTTCTGAAACTGTCAGCTAGCCCCCAATTAAATGTTTTCCTTAATAAGAGTCGCCATGGTTATGGTGTCCCTTCACAGCAATAGAAGGACTAAGACAGACATTCTTGAGGGTGTATCTTATAGTGAAAAGGGAAATGGGGTCAGAACCAGAAAGTGGGCATTTAAATAGCTGTTAAAGGAACTAAAGATAGCCCAAGATAATTTTAATGTCTGGATCTATAACATTCCAATTCTCTATAACCATAAAATTCTAATCAGAGACTTGTTACCGTGGCTATGTGTAGCCGTAGATTCAGATGTCATAGACATTTATTCAGGTTCAAAGCATACAAGGCTTCAGCCTCAGCCTCAGTACAATCTAAAACATTTAAACCTAGAAGACTTACTGTTGACTGAACGACTATGACTAACTCCTTCTGAACTCTGACTCTTCCAGTTTAACTCGCTCACTGTTCTGGCTCAAACTCCTCACCAAGCTGACTGGCTCAAAATGAACTTCTAAGCCGGCTGACTGTTTCTAACCAAACTCTTTGGACTCTGGCAGACTCTGGGTGACTTGCTGAATGCTGTAGACTATTCTGCTCGCCTTCAAACTGACTCATTCTTCCAGTCTGCTTCAGACTGCTCTCCTTATATTGTCCATTGTAACTGACTGCTCCTCTGAAATAAGAGTCAGCCTTCCTATCCTGAGAGTTGGGTGTGTCCTCACTCTGACTCATTCTGCCAACTCTTCTTCTGATTTGTCAATTTGCCTGCCTGACTTATCTCAGATGTCACTTCTTGTGTGACACTGACTCTTTCTTCCTGTGTCTGCTCCTACACTCTGTTTCTGTCTTAGGGATTAAAAGTGTGGACTATTGCTGCCTTCTGAATACTGGGATTAAAGGTGTGTGCTACTACTGCTTTCTGAATACTGGGATTAAAGATGTGCACCAACATTCCTAACATTCTTTCTACATTCCGTCTGGACCACACAGGCCTCTAAATGTGATCCCTTCACATAGACCCCTGGAATACAGATCCTTCCTAGCTTTCACACAGGCCTATCCCTCTACAGCTGTAGTCACCCCACAACTTCAGTTCATAGTGCCTCTGTTGTTCATGTATGTGGAGGTAAAAGGTGATTATTTGTCCCATGATGCTCAGAAGGTTCGTTCCTAGGATCTAATATGTGGGGCTAAGGAGGCAGGGAAGCAGTTTTCAAGGCAGAACAGTTGTTGATGGAAGAAAGGTGCCCTGGAACACAATGACTCCATCAGCACATCATGATCTTTCTTTTTCTTTTTCCTTTCTTTTTTTCTTTTTCCCCTCTTACTTGACATACACTTTAATGAACATATGATAAAAGTTGAAATCATCCAGGAAAAGTAAATACAACAGAGGAGGGAAACAGGCATTTTTAAGGAATATTTTTATTTATTCTTTGACAAATTCATATATATATATATATATATATATATGTCTTGATCATATACTGTTCAAATGCCCTCTCCCAGTCCCCGTGGATACTTACCAATACTTCCCCTTTCCATTTTCATTATCTATTTTTTTTTTATAATCCGCTGACTTCAATTAGTGCTGCCTCCATTGTCTGAGGGTTGCTTTTGCTGTGATGAAACACCATGACCAAAAGCAACTTGGGGAGGAAAGGGTTTATTTCACTCACAGTTCCATATCAGAAGCAGTGGGTGTAGGAACTCACACAGAGCAGAAACCTGGAGGCAGGAGCTGGTGTAGAGGCTGTAGAGGGGTGCTGCTTACTGGTTTGCTCCCTATAGCTTGCTCGACCTGCTTTCTTATAGAACCCAGGACCAATAACCCAAGGATGACATCACCAACAATGGGCTGGGACCTCCCATGTCAATCACTAATTCAGAAAACACCTTACAGCTGGATGTTATGGAGGCATTTTCTCAATTGAAGCTCCTTCCTCTCTGACGGCTCAGGCTTGTGTCAAGTTGACATCAAACTAGCCAGTATACTCCATGACCACAGCCTTGGGGCCATCCACCTGAGCATGAGCAATGGACCAGCAGCAATATACCCCCCAAAAATGACTCCCCTCAGCAGCCATTGACTGCCAAAAGCTCCTCAGCTAGGGGTGGAGTCTCACAGTCACCTCTTCCCCCACTGACTTGATCTCCAACAAGGTCAGTCTTGTGCAGTTAACTTCTGCTGCTATGAGCTCATGGCCATGCCATACCCAGAAGACAGCTAACTCTGGCTAACTGTACTATGGGATACTGTGGCAAGTATTTGAATGAGAATGGCCCCCATAGGCTCATATATTTTAATATGTGGCCCCCAGTTGGTGGAAGTGTTTGGGAAGGATTATGAAGTATGGCCTCTTTGGAAGAGATGTATCACTAGGGGTGGCTTTGAGGTTTCAGAAGTTCATGCCATTCCCAGTTAGCTTGTTCTTCCTCCCTCTCCCTCTCTCTCTCCCTCTCTCTCTGACAGGTCACAAGCAGGTGGGTGGAGGAGGTGTTTTGCAGTTAGTAGATGGAATTGTGACTCTCAGGTCGAGATACTTTAGTCTCAGAAATCACGGAAACAGAATGCTCAATGTAGTTCGATCTGTCTCAAAGCCTAAGAGTAAATTTAAAGTTCTAGGTTGACACAGAGAGGAGCACTCTGGGAAGACCCAGCTGGTGGGCAAACTTGGGCTTACCCCAAAGGTCCCATGGCATTGATAATTTGTTCTGATGGCTAGAAGTCTCCTGAGAAGTGGTTTGCTTCAAAACTTTTAATTCTTGGAATGAAAAAAATAGATAAATAATTGTCTCGAAAGCTTAGTACCTGAAAGATGTTAACCCCGAGATGTAACCCAACAGGGTTGTGGAAATTTGGAATTGACCCAGGTCTTGAAGCCTCTGTTGTTCTGGCTTTAGCCACAGTGGCATAGCTGGTCTTAGAAAGCATTGTGATCTCAGACACTCAGAGTTAAGGACCCCATTTAAAATAAGGAGGAGAAAATGCCATCTGAAGATTCATTCACCACCATGAATTCACTAGGACAATAACTAGAATGTACTACTATTTCTAGAATACCACTCCCACCCTGCACCCCAGTCAAACATGTAAAATATTACATTTTTGGAAGTGCTTGCTTAGACTCTGTGTGAATCCGTGAGTGTTCTGTTCCTTTATCAAGGTTTGCTGTGGTCCTCACAGTCATAGTCTTTCTCAGGTTGACCAGATGGTGCGTGGAATAAAGGTGCTTGCTGCCAGGCTGGAGGACCTGAGTTCGATCCTCAGGACCCATGTGTGGAAAGAGAGCTGACTCCTGCAAATTGTCCTCTGATTTGTACACATATCCTGTAGCACAGCACAGCCCCTTCCTCAATAAATAAATAAATAAACAATAAATAACTAAATAAAAGAAAAAAATTAAGTCGTTTCTCTTGAACACTTACTCCAGCAAACACAGCATGTGATGGTTCCTGTGCATGTAACCCCTGGGTTTTCAGTCTATTCAGGAATAAATGATAAGCATTCGGCTAACAATGGAAGGAGAGGAACGAGAGGAAAACAAGAATAGTCTCCTTACTGTGTAGCTCTTCTCAGATGTGGTAAGAACTGGCTAACTCTTCCCTAACTCACTTCTGAGTCAGGCTGTAGTTTTATTATTCCTTTACAATCCTGTGGCCATGGGGATGCGCTTCGGCAAACAACGTGAATAGAAGAGGTATGTGGTTCCTTCCTACCCTCCACCTTAAGTTTTCCAGACAAGAATTGTTGTAGTACACCTACAGTGTGGCTCACCAAGGGTGACAAGGAAGCATTTTCATAACTGGAAGCTCTGCCAGACTTCAGCAGAGGGAACCACCATCATGGCCAGTGCTATACTGACAGCAGAACCCTGAGCACCTGAGCTCAGATGTTTTATTCATTCAGAACTCCTCAGGTGCAGGTCATAAGCAATCAGACCTCCCCCACAGAAAGTCATCACCTGCAGACAATACAAAATGCCCTTTTTCCAACAGTGCACAAAACCAATTATTTTAACTTTAACTAAAAATAAACTTCCAGAACAAAGAATGTTCCTGAACCTTTCCCTTGCAGCTGAGTGGGGCACAATCAATTCAAACTATGGCTTGGGAAAGAACGTGGAGGAAGGCATGGAGCATGAGGAAGACCCCTAGGTCCCTACAGGACTGACTGGAAGGGTTTTCTCACCAACTTTGTTTATCTTTCAAATGCGGTCTAATGTGTACATCTCTTATACGTGCTAGCTCCTGTGTTTTTGAAATAATTTTATTGAAGAAAAAATAGGCAAATCCATAGGGTTTCTCAGGAAGAAAAATTAAAAAAACAATATCTATAGGAATTTGAAAACTTAGGGTTTTTATGTATCTCAAAGGCATTTAATCTTTGTGCGCACTGTTACTCAACAGAATGGATTTTTAAATTTGCTTTATAATGATTTATTTGACTGATTATTCCCTGATAAGCATGCTAATTGCCAAATATTTTAGGGATATCTTGCTCCCGTTAATTTTTTTACATATTTTATTTGTGCGTGTGTATATGTGTGTGTGTACATGTACACGTCTGTGTGGGTGTGTGGGTGTGTATACACAGGCATGGGAAGCTGAGGGTGATATCAGGATGTCTTCTTTATTTGCTTTTCACCTTATATTTTGCAACAGCATCTCTCACTGAACCTAGAACTTACTGATTCAGATAGACTGGCTGGCCAGTCAGTTCTAAGAATCCTTCTGGTTTTACCTCATCACAGTGCTAGAGTTACCAGCATCGCCACACCCACCTTTGTGTGTGTGTTTGGGGTGCTATGGGTCCAACCTAGGCTCATACTTGTACAGCAGGTACTTTACCAACTGAACCATAGCCTCAGCCTCTTTACAGCCAAAGACATTTTGTGTACTGTAGTCAATACTGATGTGTTGCGGCTCTTAGAAGGTCATCGCTTTGTCTGGTGCATGTGACTCATGTCTTTTCAGAATGTATATTCTGCTCCATTTTGATAAAGTATCCCAAAAAGTCTTCAAAGCAGCTTAAGGGGAAAAGGGTTTACTTGGCTCACAATTCAGGTTATGGTCCCTCAGTGCAAGGCAGTCAAGGCAGCAAGAACTTAAAGCAGCTGGTCATAGCACACCCACAATCAAGAGCAGGGAGCAATGAATTCATATATACCAGTTTGCTTTCCCGACTCTTATGCAATGAGAATCCCTTGACAAGGGAATGGTGCCACCCACGGTGGGCAGGCCTTCCCACCTCAATTAACACAATCCAGATACCTGCACACACAGGCCAAGAGGTTCAAACCTCTCTCAAGTTGGCAACACTAGCCATCACACCTTCCCATTAGAGCAATTTACTGATTGTATTTATCCTTTCAATGTAATCCTGTTAATTACAGACCTCTAAAAAGGATCTTAAAACTGCTAATCCAGGGTATGAATTTCCTTTCTCTTTTGGTTCTATCAGCATTTGCTTTGTGTTCTCGGAGGTTGTAATAGTCAGTGCATAAACACTGAGGGTTTTTATGATTTTCTTGCAAATTAACATTTTTTCACTTCTTTTGATATTCTTTGTTGTAAAATAGCATCTGTTGCATTCATAATATGACTGTAGCAATTTTATGCTCTGTTGTGTAAACTTTTCCAATCATTTCACTTTCTTCCTCTGTATCTTTTTATAAGTCTTTTTGCCATGAACATATAATCAATCTTAAAAGTTTTGTTTTTGTTTTTGTTTGGTTTTTTGTTTTGATTTGATTTGGTTTTTCAAGACAGGGTTTCTCTGTTGTAACTCTGCCTGTCCTGGAACTCACTCTGTAGACCAGGCTGGCCTGGAATTCAGAGATCTGCCTGCCTCTGCCTCCCGAGTGCTGGGATTAAAGGCATGCACCACCTCCACCTGGCTAAATCTTAAGATTTAAAACTTTTCTAGCCTTTTCTATAAATACCATGGGAAAAAGTTGAACAGACACAAAAATGACAAAAAATCTTCACTCAAATCTTATACCTGATACAAATAAGAACTCTAAATGAACAGTGAACTTACATGTATAGCATGAAAGTATAAAATGTTCAGAAATGAAAAACACAGGATTGATCTTCAGGAATTAAAATCCTATGGTTCTTTGGCTTGATTTAAAAACAAGCAAACAAAAAACCGAACCATGAAAGGAAAAAAAATATGAAACTTCATCAAATTTAAAAATGTTTGCTATATGAAAGACCCTCTGATGAGTTGTCCGCTGGTTTCCACATGGCATGAATGCATCCACACACATGCATACATGATAGATGATAGATAGATAGATAGATAGATAGATAGATAGATAGATAGATAGATAGAATGCACAGAGACTCTGCTTCAGCAATAGAACACCCTCCATTCCCACAGTCTAGAGCATGTGACCACTGCAGAGTCCCCAGACCCTTCCACAGCCCTGAAGGAAGCCTTACCCAGGCATGTCTTCTGTAACATCTCCACCGAACCCAGCTCCAGTTGGGGAGAGCCAAGAAGGAGCAGAGACCGCCAGCAGCTGACTCTATGGGGTCGAGTCCCAGGTCCTTCCATCTGTAAAGGATCCAGTGGCTACAACCCCTCCCTTCCTTGTCTTCCATTTCCTTCTTCATGTATGTGTACACATTTGTGTGTGCATGTGTGTACACACGTGTGTGCACATGTGTCCCGAGTATCATAGAACACGCTCTGGTGGACTAATGTGGAAACAATAAAGAAAGGAAAGAGAAAGTCTTCCAGTCAACCAATAACATGTGGATTGTTTCAGGAAGCATCAACGATCTCGGAGATCCCTGCCTCAAAGGACAAGGCGAAGAGGCAACCCAAGGCAGCCAATGCCATCCGCACAGGCACAGGCACACACATGTGTTCCCACAAGCACAGGACCATGCCTACACACATACACACAAACGCCACACACACAGGCCACAAAATTACATCTCACTGCTTTTCACACTTCCAGTGACTGTGGTTGAACTGGAGTCCAAACACATGAAACAGAAATTTCCAGAAATAAATGACTCACAGATTTCAGATCACCCTTATTCCAACGTGCCATTACAACCCTTACATTTTATCACCCGTGCTTGGAGGCTCGTCTCTGTCTTTGATTTACATGTTAGGTTCTATCACGGGTTGTGTCAAGGTTTAGAGTTACAGCACCGGGTGCGGTCACCCACTGCAGGTGTAACGGCGGAAAGGGGGAGTTAGTCTGTGTGAACTTGTGTAAACATGTTTCCTTAGCAATGCCTCACCCCAGTCTTACCATCCTACGGCTCTTACTTCCCCGCACGACATGAAGCCACGCTTCAATTACATACTTACATAATAATTACATATTCCGAAGCTCTGAGAGCGGACAGGTGGAGGAATCAGGTGTTGAATCTTCCCTCAAGCTCTGCACCTCTCCTCTGAACTGATAACGATGTTAAAAAAAAAAAAAATGCGTAACTCACAGCCAGGGAACCGTGGTGGTCAGAAAATTGATCAAAACCACATTGTTGCTTTTCTTTCACTTTACAATTACTGTCACGACCGACACGTGGTCCAGGAGCCAAGACGCGCGCGTGTTGGTTTTGATTTTATCTTTGAAAACAGGGTATTAATTACACCCCGGGAGCTGCGCCACCGTAACCACTTCATCATCTCTGTGATACAGAATCAGATCCCCCTTGTTTTGTTGCGGATCGTGATTTCTCAAAACAGATTACCCACCCTTTCATGTGGAGAAATGGATTTTAATAAGGCGACTGGGCCTTGTCCAGGTCTCCCTCCTCCCTGGCAGCTCAGAAGATAACAGCAGGGCCTGGGAGGCAGTGTATGGCCAGATGCACACTTCTCCCCTTTGGAGACAATGAAGTCAAGCAGAGAAAATACGGTGAGTCATAGGTCTTCTGGCCCACATGGCCATCACCATAGCAACCATGGCTGCCAGGTGGAGAATTCTATCATTCATCATAATTGCTATGTCCACGGTAAGCAGATTAGGAAAGAAAGCGTCCACCATTTGTGTCTTGGATTAAAATACTTTTAAGTGCCTAACATAGAATTGACATCATTGCTGTTAATAAACTGTAATCATGTCATCATTATGGCTATAAGGAGTATGTATTTATACATAGGAACACTGGATATGACCAACAAGCCCCTGGCAACCTCTGTTTAATATCCGGGTAGATTCGCAGTTTACAAACTGGAACCCAAGCAATTCCAAGAAAGAAGGAAGTGTTTTGTGAGTTTTCACACAAATGAAAATGATGTTTTTAACTCCCTACCCTTCTTCAAGTAAGGGGAGGGGGGGGGAACTGCATCCATTTCTGAATCATTTCCCCGAAACGGCAGTATGGGAAAGCTGTCATTGAGTCTGACAGAGAAGATTCTAGATAAGCAAAGTGACCATTTGTCAATATGTCTAAAACAACCCACGAATAACAGATGAACTCATAATTAAATCCCATAGATGTAGATAAGGACCCATTTGACGTACCGAGAACATTGACAGGCTCTGTAATTTATGTTGTCTTCCAGCTGAAGGTCAGGGCTCTCCTAAGGGACGTTTTTCAAGCTCTATTGAGAAGACAGCCTCTCCGTTAGCATAGGTATCTGCCCAAGACTGCAAAAGTGTGTGGGGATACTAAGCTTCCGTGTCACAAGCTGAGGACCTGAGTGTTCAATCCCCCCCAGAACACACATTTAAAAAGCCACGGTGGTGCTGTGTGACTGTAATCCCATTGCTCACCAGGCAGAGGTGGAAAGATGCCCAGGGTTCACTGGCCAGCCAGCCTAGTTGAATCAGTGAGTTTCAGTTCAAGGTGAGATCCTGTTACAAAAAGGCATGGACAGTAAGTGAGAAATGACACCCGTGATTGACATCTGGCCTTCACACGCGCGTGGGCACACATGCACACTCACCTGGACACATGCGCAAAGCAACACAGAGGCAAGGTAGAGGTATAACAACACGCCGGTTGAACATTTGAGCACCACGATATCCAGCGTCCTAAGGAGAGTCTTGCTTTTCTGTTTCAATATTAAAGGACAGCTAAGTTCCTCTTTTGCATCTAAGAGAGAATTGAGAGCATTTCTACCAAAAGCAGGAAGAGAGCCTTTTAGTGTTAATCTGTTTGAAAAACTATGAACTCAGAAGAACCATTACAAGTTCAAGTGCACTGTCAAACTTAGAGACCTAAAGGTAGACTAGGGTAGTTAAGGAGCAGTTCTCAGGTGACTGAAAAAGGGGGGGGGGCTGAGCCCGAGCCACTGGAAACACACACGTGCAAAGACTCAGCCAGGTATTTCCTCAAGGATGAGATCTTGTGGTCAGTTCCAGGGAAGGCAGAGGGGTCCATCCTGTTTGTCCAGCTGAGCCCACAACCAGTTCTGGACAAGCAGAACACATGGAATGACTCTGAAACCCCTGAAGGAATGCATGAAGCAGACCAGCAGAGGAGAGGGAGGAGAAGTCCAGCATCTCCCCAAGCCCAGGTGAGAGAGACTACAACTTCCTTTTGTTCTGGAGTCGCTTAAATACGACTCTAAGACAGAAATGGCTGTGCACCGTGTGGAAGAAGATGAGCTTTGGGAGAAGCTTGGAATGAGCTTTTTAGTCTAAGAACAAAGAGAAGGAACAAGCAATGGTCATAGTGGGGACATTCCCAATGGTCTCCCTATCATGTCTCTCCAGACCAAGTGCCAGGCAGTACCATGGCTCTGGCTTCCCAGCCCACCAATGGCAGTCAGGTCCTTCTTAGACCTATACAGGGAAGACACTTTCCCCTAGAAGGGTCAGCATTGTAAACCCAAGAGCATGGGTCAAACCATATGGCTCATTTTACCCCCTTACCTTAGCCTGGCAGACAGACAGACACAGCAACTGTGTAAAGACAGAAAAGAGAAACGTGAGCCTCTGGGGCGAGATCAAGAAAGGAAGTCCGTGGGGGGACAAGGAAGTGTCGGGGAAGTCACAGAGAAGTGGTGTGAGGAGACAGGCATCACACTCTGTGTGTGGAGTTATGGTCTTGCCAGAGCCTGAAGAATGAGCTGTATCTGGTGCAGGTGGCAATGAGGTAGAGAAAAGGAGGGAGTTACCTGAGGCCCCTTAAACACCTGAAGATGGAGTCTAGGGCACCTGCTAGAGTTGTAGTCTAAGATGGAAGTATTGAGCATCACACACACACACACACACACACACACACACACACACACACACACGTCTACTCACACCAGATAGGAAACCCATGGCAGACCCAAGGAAGGACTACACTAAAGTCTAACTTGGTGAACCACTGAGTTCACCTACTGGGGGTACTTGCAAGAGTATGGGTGAGGGGTTACCTAAAGCAACAGGGGTGGCTGTTACTAGAAAGCCCTCCTCACCACAGGGAGCAGCTTTCAAAACTGGAAAAGCCTCACAGGTCTGAGGGTCTCCTCTCAACATCTCAGAGCTGCTCAGGGCCCTGTACCTCTCCCCCAGCAGGTGCTCGCTGTCTGGATAATCTTGGGGAGCCCTGGTAAACACTGTAAGCATAGGTTTTCCCAGACTGTGGTATCTGCTTTCTTGCTGAGTCTTACAAGCTTCTCCCTCCTCCCAGGGGAGAATGTTTCGACTCAGATGAAATCGCAATGGAACAGAAGAAAAGACGTTTCTGAGAGGAGCAGAGAGCCAGCAAAATCACAAGGAAAGGAATATCCAAACCAGCAGAAAGGAATTTCGCAGGCTGCCAATTTTTTTAGTGCGCTGGATGAGCAGCAGCAGAGGGGAGGTGGGAAGAGCCGATGTGAAGATTAAGGCTCTCCTGGTCTGTGCAGATTAAAGGAGGAAGGGGTAAGCTATAAAAGGGAGTTGAACAGAGCTTTGGCTACCTTTGGTGCAATTCCAAAATGGTTCACACGAGTGGATGAGGATGTTTCAAAAGCAAGGGAGAGGGAGCAGTGTGGAAACAAAATACTCGATGAAACATTAACAAATTTGTCAGAACTGTCAAGCAAAAAAAAAAAAAAAAAAAAGCAAGCTGGGCTTCTCCAAGGAGGAAATCATTTATGTCCTAAGAGGGAGCGTGCACCAGTCCCAGGAATGCGCCACAGCTCCATTAAGAGGTAACAGAGATGAAAAGTGGGAGGAAAGGGTCTTGCAGTGGACAGCTGATTCCCAGGAGCAGGGATGGATGTGGGAGGGACATTTCACTTACCTCTGTGCTTATTTAAAGACAAAAACTATCTGGGGCAAAAGGAGGAGGTGGGGAGACAGCTTTCTGGGTAAAGCACTTTCCTTGAAAGCATTGAAGACCTGAGTTCAGTTCCCAGAACCCACTTACAAACCCAGACCTAGTGGTATGAACTTGTGTCCTACTCAGGGTCACTATCGCTGTGCTGAAACACCACAGCCCAAAATGACTTGGGATTAAAAAGGGTTTATTTGGTGTATACTTCCACATCAGTGGAAGTCAGGACAGGAACTCTAACAGGGCAGGAACCTGGAGGCAGGAACTAATGCAGAGGCCTTTGAGGGGTGTTACTGGCTTGCTCCCCATAGCTTGCTCAGCCTGTTTTTTTTTCTTAATATAAAATCAAGGACTACCTGCCCAGGGTGGTCCCACCCACAATGGACCAGGCCCTCCCAACATCAATCTCTAATTAAGAAAAACTCCCTACAGGCTTGCCTGCAGCCCAATCTTGATATTTCCTCCACTGATTCTTCCTCCTCTCCAGTTTGTGTCAGGGTGACATAACACTACCCAGCACAACTGACCCCTTGTCGACTTGATACACAAACATAACACTATTGAGACATAAACTTTTCTTCTCTTATTTATCCTCAAGATCTCACGTTAATATGAACATCACAACATAAAAGATTCCAAATTTAGAAGTCCTACGGTCTTTAAAAATTCAAACACTTAAAAGGTCAAAGTCTCTTTAAAAATATCCAAGTGTTCTCTTAAAATCTAAAGCTTTGGAAAACTCCAAAATCTCTTTAAAAGCTTAAAGTCTATTAACTATGGGCTCCCATAAAACAAAAAAATAATAGGTACTTTCTTACTTAAAGAGGGAAGAACCAAGGCACAGTTTCAATCAAATCAAACTCCAGCTGTACAAATTGCACAATATTCAATGTCTGGAATCCACTTAAGATCTCTTGGGCTCCTCCCAAAGGGCTTAGGTCACTTCTCCGGCCCTCCTCTGCAGACACAGAAGGCACAGCTTGTCTTCTAAGCTCAGGCCAGCTCCACTCCATTACTGATTCTGTTCTTGGAGGTCATCCCATGCTACTGGCATCTCCAAAATGCTGGGATCTTCTGCTAAAACTGGACTGCACTTTCACCAATAGTCTCCCCTGGGCTCTCTTCATAGTGTCAAGCCTCAGCTTCTCTCTATGACCCCTTCATTCCTTTAAAACCAGTACAACCTGGGAGACTTTTACACGGTACCGAGTTTGGCTGCCAGCTCAAGGGACAACCTAGGTCACCTCTATAACACAGTTTTTGTGTGCTGTTAGGAAATATTTCTTAGAAGACACCCTCCTAGAAGAAGAGACCAGACTGACTTACTCCCCATAGCTTGCTCAGACTGCTTTTTAATAAAATCCAGGACCACCTGCCCATGGTGGTACCACCCACAATGGACCAGGCCTTCCCACATCAATCCCTAATTAGGAAAATACTCCACAGGCTTGCCTGCAGTCCAATCTTACAGAGGCATTTTCTCAATGGAGTATCCCTCCTCACTAGCAACTCTACTTGTGTTAAGTTGACATAAAACTACCCACCCAGCACAACTGACCCTACCTCCCACCTCCAGATTCCTGCCCTGTTAGAGTTCCTGACCTGACTTCCTCCGATGATGACTACTGATGTGGAAGTATACACCAAATAAACCCTTTTTAATCCCAAGTCATTTTGGGCTGTGGTGTTTCAGCACAGCGATAGTGACCCTGAGTAGGACACAAGTTCATACCACTAGGTCTGGGTTTGTAAGTGGGTTCTGGGAACTGAACTCAGGTCTTCAATGCTTTCAAGGAAAGTGCTTTACCCAGAAAGCTGTCTCCCCACCTCCTCCTTTTGCCCCAGATAGTTTTTGTCTTTAAATAAGCACAGAGGTAAGTGAAATGTCCTCCCACATCTACCCCGACTCCTGAATCAACTCTCCACTGCAGGACCCTTTGATGCTGGTCTCTTGTTAATCACAGCTGATTCTTCAACCCTAGCTGACCAGACACCACAGATTCTTCACACAAATGGTTTGGTAGAGTCTTTGCTTCCCTGTGGGACTTCATAATTGAGGCATCCATTATCTGTACTGATCTCAACTTTCTTGTCTTCAAAGTTCCATTGGAACACCCTACTGAACTCTCAACACTCTACGGTTCTTCTAGCCCAAAGTCCCAAAGTCCTTCCACAATCCTCCCCAAAACACATGGTCAGGTCTGCCACAGTAAAGCCCCACTCCTGATACCAATTTCTGTCCTGGTTAGGGTTACTATTGCTGTGACGAAACACATGACTGAAAGCAATGTGGGGAGAAAAACGTTTATTTGGCTTACATTTCCACATCATATTCATTATCAAAGGAAGTCAGGATAGGAACTCAAGTAGGGCAAGAAGGTGGAGGCAGGAGCTGATACAGAGGCCATGGAAGAGTACTGCTTAGCTGCTCAGCTTGCTTTCTTATAGAATTCAGGACCACCCACCCAGGGGTGCCTCCACCCACAATAGGCTGGGCCCTTCTACATTGATATCTAATTAAGAAAACATCTTGTCTACAGGCTTGTCTACAGCCTGATCGGATAGAGGTATTTTCTCATTGAGTCGACTGTCAAGTGTCTATAACTTGTGTCAAGTTGACATAGAACTAGACAGCATAGCTTGTAATTCCAACTCTGGAGGGGCAGACACAGGGATCCCTGGAGTTTGCTGGCAAGCCAGCTAGCCTGATGGGCCAAGTTCTGTTTCACCGCACTTAGGGGTCAAATGAATTATTTTAAACAGGTCTAACAATTACATCTTTTCCTAACTACTTCTAATATCTTCCCACTTTTATAAGGGGACTAAAGGTCTAAAGGATAATATTTTTAACATTTATTTTTATTTATATAATTACCTACTTACTTGCTTATTCATTTTGGTTTTGCAAGACAGGGTTTCTCTGTGTAGCCCTGGTTGTTCCAGAACTCACTCTGTAGATCAGGCCATCCTCACACTGTTTGTGTATGTCTGTGTGGATGTATGTCATGGTTGTGCTTTCCCTGCATTTACGCATGTGCACCGTGTGTGTGCCTAGATCTTGGTGCTCGTGGAGGTCAGGAGAGGGTGCCATACCCCCTGGAACTGGAGTTGTAAGTGTCTCTGAGCCACCAGGTAGGAGCTGGGAATGCAAATGCATCCTCTGCTGGGGCAGAAAGTGCTCTTAGTCAATGAGCCGTCCATGTCTCACAATGGCGCCACTCAAAATTCCCAACGTTCTCTTCCCAGCACGAATTCCCTCCTTCATTCCACTTCATCTTTGAATTCAAGTGAATTGGTTTTACCTCTCTTTCCAAGCAAGGATTTGGAGCTAAATTCCAATGGAAATTCTAATACAGTTTGAAAACATGGTTTCCACAGAAATCTCCTATTTGCTTTCCAACCTTCAGCTCCAGACACTCACGACTCGAAAAGATAATCACTGATGATCTTATCCAGGTTTTCAAGCTGACTGTTAGAAGAAGACACATGTGCGAGTTGAAGATATGAGTCGCCATTTGCTGATATAAAACAACGGTTCACCCAGCACATTCATCTGGCGACAAACTAGACCGAACACTAAAAAAACCTCCCTCTCCTGGGAACTGGGCCATCACTAGGTAGGCTCTGAATGTCTTATTTGTCTCTAGCAAAAGGTTGTCACATCTCACAGTATATATTCTATTTTTTTTTAAAATAATTTAGTTGTTTTATGAGTTGACATGAGTAATATCTTGGATACTTCTTTCTTGCAGAGTCTTCTCATGGGACGTTCAGCTTTATTTTATTTAGTTGTGGCTATAGTTTCATTATCTTCACAGATGAATGATAGAGGATGATGAGCTGCCAGGTAAGAGAGTTTTTGCTTTTCCTGGCTGACCAAGTATGGCATATTTCTCACTTTAAGATCTCAGCTTAGGGACTACAGAGATGGCTCCGGTGTTAAGAATGAATATTGCCCTTGCAGAGACCTGAGTTCCATTCCTAGCTCCCAGGTTAGGTGCTTGTAATTAAAGCTCCAGGGAATCCAACGCCCTCTTCTGGCCTCTGCAGGCACTGCACTTACAGTCATGTATCGCACCCTACCCTGCCCCCCACACAATTGAAAATAATAAAAATAAGGGCTGGAGAGATGGGCCAGTAGTTAAAAGCATTGGCTGCTCTTTCAGAGAATCTGGATTCGATTCCCAGTATCCACATATGTCATACTTAGGGTTTTATTGCTGTGAAGAGACACCATGACCATGACAACTCTTATAGAGGAAAATAGCTAATTGGGGCTGATTTAGAGTTCAGAGGGTTAGTCCATTGTCATCATGGCGGAGAGCATGGCAGCAGGTAAGCAGGCATGGTGCTGGAGAGGTAGCTGGGAGTTCTATATTTAGCTCAGTAGGCAGCAGCAAGAGTGACACTGGGCCTGGCTTGAGCTTCTGAAACCTCAAAATCCACCCCTCCAGTGACACACCTACTCCAACAAGGCCACCCACTGTGGGCCTATGGGGGGCATTTTCATTCAAATCACATGCTACTCACTGACCCCCATAGGCGTGTAGCGATACCATAATACAAAATGCATTTAGTCCAGCTTCAAAGTCTATCACAGCCTCAGCACTGTCTAAAAGCCCCGAGTTCAAAGTCTCTTCTGAGACTCATGTAATCTCTTAACTGTCACCTCCTGCAATATCAAAATGAAAAAGCAGATCACATATGCATCCCAACATACAATGGCAGAGGATATACATTACCATTTCAAAGTGGAAGAAAGGATCTTAGTGAGGAAATACTGGGCCAAAGCAAGACCAAAAACCAGCTGGGCAAACTCCAAATTCTACATCTCCATGTCTGATGTCAAGGCACTCTTCAGATCTCCAGCTCCTTTCAGTGTTGTTTACTGCAACACACTTCTCTTGGGTGGGCTGGTTCCACTCCCTGTTAGCAGCTCTCCCTGGCAGGTATTCCACAACCCTGGCATCTCCAACATCTTGGGGTCTCCGAGGCAATCTAGGCTTCACCTTCACAGCTCCACACAACGGCCTCTCTAGACCCCCAATGCAGGAACACCTCTAAGATATAACTGGCTTCAACAGCTTTCCTTAACTGTAGAGGGAGAGTCCACAAGTTCTTTCCTGTATTCTTGATTCTAAAGCCAGAACCACATGGCCGAAGCTGCCAAGTTTTCAGGAAATAGTAGAAGGGAGATGTGAACTGAAACTTTCTTCAAGGGCTAGAAAGTCCACGCAAGGGATTGTGGGATCCTGACTGTGTGTCAAGAACACAGGAGAAATGGCTGGAGACCACATGGGGAGCACTTTGGGGGTGATTCTGGGGGCCATAGTGGGGTACCACATTTGACTGCAGGAGATTAAACTCTCTTCTTGGTGATTCTAGATTGTGCCAATTGAATAACCCACCACAGAGAGACTATCTTGGTGTAGGGTTTGAATATACGGTCTTCACCAGAAGACCCAATGGGACTAATGGAATTGTCCAGTCTTGGACTTGAAACTCCAGAACCATGAGCCAAAACAAGTTCACTTTGCTACATAATCAGTCTGCGCCAGATATTTCATCACAGTGACACATGGCTGATGAATAATAGAATACTAATTGTTACCACAGAACCAATTACTCAACCCTGAGCAATCTAAACAACTATTTCTATGAGTCAGGAATTTGCCAAGAACCATCAGGATCCCTGTGCCCATATTTCCCTGTAAGGATACAGTGGAACTGTTTGTCATAGTCATGGTCTGGCTAGTCTGCATGGTTACAACCTCAGTCCTGAGCTACAGAGGCCTCTCTGCAAGCTACATCAGGGTTGCCTAGGCTAGGGGTAACAAAACAGGTCATATGTGCTAATCTGAAAGTGGCACCCTATCATGTCTTTCACTGTCTATCCACCCGAATGAAGCCAATGAGACCAACTCAAGGGAAAGAGATTGCATTGGATGTAAATATCAGGAGGCACACCTGGTCATTGAGGGCCATCTGAGAGCCAGGCTGGCATAGATTCAATGTAAGATGAAGAAAGAATATATAATTCAATTTGGTGTTATGCATCTATATTGGCTAGAAGAGTGTAGCTAAAAGGTTTTTGTTTCTTTTAAACTGCACGAAAGTCAAGACTAAAAATGAACCAGGTGTGCCAGTGCATACTTGCGGTTGGAGCATCAAAGTGACCGAGACAGATAAATCGCAAGCTCCGGGTCAGTCTAGGCTATGAAAGGAGACTGTAACTAAGAGGGAAAAGAAAAAGAAGGCTAGAGAAGACCTAGAAGGCTGTGATCAGAACTTAGTTGGGGATCATGATGAGAAACTGAAAACCAAGATGCTACCAGAAACACTGACAGCTAAGGTAGAGCACAACCCAGGAAGACACTGATGTTCAACCTCAGATCTCCACATGCACGTACACACGTGAGCACCTGAACCTAAACACACATGCATGCAAGCAAGGGGAAGAAGGAGGAAAAGGAGTAAAGAGAGCAGGAGAATGTTTCATAGCCTAACAGCAGAATTATTTTTTTTTAACAAGAAGTAAGTTTCAAAGCAAGATAAATAGAAACACATTTCTGACACATACAACTAAACTACAGTTCTCATGAAAAACTAATGCTCACTTAGAAGAACTGCTTGCTTCTTAGGTAACTAGCAAGGATTGCAGTTTTCCTGCTTATAGAGCAAAAGAGGAATAGGGGCCATCTCCTCCTCCTTCCCACTCCCATCACTCACCTGACCACCTGGGCAGAAGCAGCCCTCATTAACACACCTGCAACCCAGAAGCCTCATGTCCATAAGACTGAGAAGCAGAACTTCTCCTTCCATCAGGGACAATGCTGCTTCTTCAGGGACTTCAGACAGGAGGCCTTATTATGATTCGAGTGCAGAGTGTTTCTCACAGTCTTGAAAACTAGATTCCCTGGTGGTATTGAAGCTGTGCAACCTTTGGGTATGGTCAAGCTTACAGAAGAGGATTCCTTTAGGACTGGGAGGTATCCTCTCCTGGTTCTGGACTGAACTTTCTGCTTCTTGATCCACCAAGCAAGCAGTCCTGTATTGCATCCCAAGAGGAATCGCTGCAGCCACTATGCCTTCCATACCATGAGAGACTGAAACCACGAGCCAGCATAAATCTTTCCTCCCTGAAGTTGCTTCTGCCAGATATCTTTTTCATAGTGATGAGAGAAGAAACTAATATAAAACCAGGGATGGATTTTTGCTGTAATGAACCCTATTGAGTGATGCATCGGCCTTTGTGACCGGTGTACAAGGGAGAACGTGGAAGAGTTGAGAAGACTGGAGAAGCCCTAGAAGGCTGTAATCAGTACTTGGCTGATAGCAGAGGAAGAGAATGACCAAGGAAGGCACCTGATGGTCAACCTCAGATCTCCACATTGCACACGCACACGTGTGCACATGAACCCAAACACACATGTGCATCCCCATACGTGCAAGCAAACATGTACATTAGACATATGACACACACCAAAAAGAAAGAAGAGAAGAAGATAAAATAAAAGAAAGAAAAAGCAAACCATTCTCAGGAGGCTTCAGACGAGAACAAAGACTCAGCTGGGAGTTGGACTAGTAGTCATTCATACGGGTAACCCCTTTGGGAAAGAATTTGCCTACGTACTGTCCGTGTGCTGAAAATTTGAGTTTAAAAGCAGTAAACTAGCTTATTTATCAGGGGAAGTTTTGTGAAAGCATGGTATCCATGCTGTGGCGTGGTTGCTACTCGATGCATCTGTCCAGATTTATAGTGAGAATTCCGAGCCAAGAGAGAAGACAAATAGGAGAGACATAGTTTGCTGAGGAAAGAGACACAAGCACATTCAAAGCTGTGGACAAGACAGGAACAGACAAAGCACCTGTTACTGTTACAGAAACGGGTGTCAATTAAAAGAAAGCACATGCTCCACACTGGGACAACAGGAGAGACAGTGTTGCAGCGTGCTGCTAAAACAGGGCAGCCTAAGGATGTGATTGCCCAGATTCAGCCACACAGGCACTTAAATCGTGATCTGTAAGGGTGGAGCTACTGCTTGAGCTATTAACATAACTTAACATTATCCCTGGTGGTACCGTCTTGGAACAAGAGTTTTGGGAGACAAAGAAAAACAAAATCCAGAGGCCAGGAAATGTATAGGAAGGTAGGATTCTGAGTGTGGCATGCCTAAGACAGCTGTGTGTGCAGCTGGGAAGGTGAACCTGGATTTGCAGTGGAGACCCCAGTGTGTTAGAGATGCCAGGCATGTAGGACATCTACCATGCAAAAGCACAAGAATTAGGTCAATTAAGCCCAAGAGGACACATATGCTGTAGAGGGCAAGGGTATTTGAATATAGTTTTTAGGTTCTGAATATATTTCTTCTTCCTGGGCAGAGGCCTACTTTAGACTTTCCAGCTTCTCTTGCCTCTGGGAGGATCAGCTAAATAACACTGCCCAGGTTAAGGGGAAATTGAGTCCCTGAACAAGTCTAGTGTGCCCCTTCTAGATACAGCTCCTCCAAAGTCATTGGCCCCACTCAGAGCTCCAGGAAAGGGCCTCGGAAGGGTCACTGTGTCTAAGTGAACTGTTAGCTTTCTGGACTTAGCTGGAAAGAGCAAGGTAGAAATGAGCTTAGGAAAAGGCTTGTCCAGATTTCAATAAGAAAAATCCAAAATGCTGGGTCTTTGCAAAGACTAACTTTGGAGGAAGTTAGTAACTATTTTCGAAAAATAATCCTGCAAAACGTATGAAACAAGACTGGAACATTGTGTTAAATAAAGCAACTGGCCTTTGTGACAATGACCCAGTTAAGCACCTCTGTCCTCACACAAGCCCTTTGTGTGATGTCCTCTAGAGGGCTACTGTCAGCTTGGAGAAGAGGAAGCAGGACTAAGGAAACCACAAATAAGGGAGACTTGAGAACTGTAAAGGAAACACATTGATAAGATAGTTGAGGTCGGCTATAAGCACGTAGCTCAAAGGACTATTGAGCTTTAGAGGAAATGACATTTTAAAAGGAGCCAAAATCTTAAAAAGCATTCGATTGTTAGGTCTTGGGCCAAGATGTAGACCGTCCATCCCTTTGGCTACTCCAATTGCATGAGCCAGAATTGGGCTGCAAACCTGAATGGGAAAGACAGAAAAGGTCATTCGCTCTTGGTGTCAGTTATATCTGCAGGGTCCTGTGCACGGGAAGAAGCAGGAGACAGTTCCTCGCAGCCCTGCCCAACACTGCACTCAGTCCTCTCCACTCTGCACCTCTCAGTGTCTGGAGAAACCTGAGAGTATGAGCAGAGTCTCCTGCCGTCACAGCCCACAGTGAGGAGTGCTCAGCTCCCTCCTTTCTGCCCCAGTGAAACACAAGTGCCCGTCTCCAAAGGACGGGAGCCTGGATCCTGAGTCCGTGGTCATCCTGAACAAATCATAAATTTCAATTGTCTGGTTTCTCTGTATTGTCTGTGTTTTCAGTTTGTGAGACTGGGTCTCGGTAGGTAGTCCTGGATGGCCTGGAACTCACTGTGTAGACCAAGGTGGTCTTGAACTTTTGATAATCCTCCTGTCTCTGCCTCCTGAGTGCTGAGATTATAGGTTTGTGCTACCACATCTGGCTCTGATTTCTTTATTTTTATTTGTTTATTTGTGTGTATGTTTGTGTGTTTGTGGTGTGTGTGTGTATGTGTGTGCGTGTGTATGTGCTCACACGTGTACATGCACCTGCATCTGTGTTCCCTTGTGTATGTGGGTCTGAAGTGCTTCCCTGAGGTTATACCTGTGTGGAAGTCTGTGGCCTCTGACCTTCCATCTTTGATGGATAATTATTCTTTAATTAGAATATAATTTCTTGTATTCCCTGAAGGAACATATGCTCTGTAGGAACCAAAATGAATGGTAAGTAATAAAACCATAATTAAGCTGATACTCAGTGGCACTTTGCTGGGAGATGGAACACATCATTTCTGGTTTTCGCAGTATTTACCACAGAGCCTCACAGAGCCCACGGGATACTGTGCAGCACACAAGACAACTGTTATCTTGACGTGTCACCCATTAGAGCTGTTCAGAACACTCTCGAATCACAGAACCTCATACTTGTAGCTGAGTTTGTGCTGTGTTATGGGGTAACCACCAAAGAAGACTACTCAGGCGGGGGTTTAAGCAAATAGAAAGTGTTTATTGTGCTCGGAATCCTAGTGTAACCCCGAACCTTTCTTGGGGTGAGCTTTTAAGCACAAAAACCATATTCTGAATTGACGTATATCAGTTAGCAAGTTAGTCAGAACCAAAACTACAGAAGCCAAAAAACAAGGTTAGTCCACTTAAAGACCTTCCCAGAACTACAGGCTTTGATGGATTAGGTCTTTGTTTTCATTTTGGCAGGTGATGTTGTGGCCTAAATGTTTTTTCCATCATGTTGTCAATTGTTCTAAGATTCTGGGAGCCTACTAAGGCCCAGAGGCCTATTATAGCTGTACATAGCAACTAGATGTCCAATTGCTTAGCAGCGCTAAGATTATTCTAGACACATGCCGCCATTACACAGGTTTGAGATCTCAGAGCAGCGCCTGGGTCGTTGTGTATAGATGCTTAGTAGAGTTACAACCAAAGAAGCATCGTTGCATCCCGCAGGCAAGGCCTATGACAGTCTTGAAGGGAACTCAGTTTTCTTTTAGGGTCTCACTCCCTCTCTTCTACTTTTCCTAGAACCTAGTGTGTCTACGGGTGTCTCCCACTACCGAATGCAGACTCACACATTTCCTCGTGTAACTGGAGTGATTTGATTTACCTGCGTTGGGGGTGTTTGTATGAGTCTTGTTTTTAAAGCAAACGGGTAGAGGGAGTTTCTTGCTGTCAGTGTGAGTATCCCAGGTCAACTCACACCTGACCGGCACAGCCAGACCCGGGTGTTCTGAAAGACACAGTCACACACTCGTCTTCCCAAGGCTCAAGACTGCACGCGCTCCTCCCCCGAGCACTGACACACAGAGTTTTGCATCTGTGATATTTTCCACACATTTTGAATACTGAAAATACTGCCATAGGCAAGTGAGGGTTTCCCTTTTCTAGAGAGGAAGAGAGCTGTGCTGTTTGAGGAAGGCACGAATGACACGGTGTAGAGTTGAGTCAGCTGACAACCAGCCAGTGTTTTGCTAGTCTGTTGATGCGAGCTGAGATCTGCCTGATAGAATCAGATTGGCAATGAATCACCTCACCGTCACTGAGAGTCAGAAGCTTAGCTGTGACTCAGCGTAGGCGGAAGGTATAGCTGGGATCTGCCAAGGTGCCCGTGTGGCGGCTGGCGCTGTGGTCAGCTCGAGCTCTGCTGACTGTTATTGGTCCCACTTTCTCAACTTCTGTTGGCCGAAAGCATGCCTGTTGCCTCTCTAGGCGGACCTCTTTGTATGATGGGCTGCACGGTGAACCAGCAAAAAGAGACAGAGACAGAAAGAGAGTAAGCAGGGCAGGTCTAGAACTGTGCTGGCTAGTCTTACGTCAGCTTGACACACAGACTAGAATTATCCAAAAGGAGGGAAACTTAATTGAGAAAATGTTTCCCTAAGATCTGGCTGTAAGGCATTTTCTTAATTAGTAATTGGTGGGGGCCCAACTCATTGTGGGCGGTGCTATCCCTGGGCTGGTGGTCCTGGGTTCTATAAGAAAGCAGGCTGAGCAAACCATAGGGAGCAAGACAGTAAGCAGCACCTCTCCATAGCTTCTGCATCAGCTCCTGCCTCCAGGTCTCAGCCTTCCTTGAGTTCCAGTCCTGATTTCCTCCAGTGAAGTACCATGATCCAGAAATTTAAATCAAATAAACTCTTTCCTCCCCAACTCGCTTTTGGTCATGGTGTTTCGTCACAGCAATGGAAACCCTAAGATACCTTCTGTAAGTCACTCTCACTAGCTGCATCCCTTTGCTTTTCCCAGTCAGGTCTGTTAGAAATGAATCTCTCTATTCAGTCCTCGGTGTAAGCAGTCGATGACACAGCACAAGAGGGTAGCAACCACTGGGGACCAGATTAGTCACTTTTCTTGGTACTACAGTAACTTAAGGATGGCAGAGTTGGATTGGGCTCATGTTCTGAGGAGATGCAGTCCATTGTGACAGAAACGGCTCGATGAGAACTCGAGGAAGCTGTTCACACTGTGTCCATAGTCAGGAAAGCAGAGAGAGATGAATGCCGGTGCTCAGTTTGCCTTCTGCTCAGTATAGGACCCCAGCCCAGATGGTGTCACCACCCACATACAGGGTGGGTCTTCAGGGGGAGTAGAGGAAGCCTTGAGTGAGCCGGGTCCTGATGAATGCATGCTGTTGACACGGACATGACCATGTCGAGGATGCCAAAGCCGTGTGAAAATGGTAAAAGCTTTCCCTCCTGGTTGGAGTTCTGATGTTGACAGTGTGTGTGAAAAATGTCCCCCGTAGCTTTCTTCCCCCGATATTTACACCCTGAAGACTGCTCCCTCACAGAGATTGCTTCTACTGAGATTAGCTAAATCTGCCTACTTTGTCTGGCTGTATACCTGGTTTATCTGTATGTAACAACCCCTCCTCCTTGTTCAGATGTGTGCAATAACCCCACCTCTATAGCAGTACGTTGAAATCTTTTACCCTCTATTTAGGGATGGAGAAAGGAAGGATAGAAAGAAATCCTCACTGCTTTTGCAAGTGGCCTCGATATAGAATGAGAGAAAGGTAGAAATCTTCACAGCTTCTTTTAGGCTGTCCTAAGCTTGAAGAGGACTAGCTGACAGTGAGTCAGACTAGTGTCTCAGCTCACGGTCTGTGAACTCAATCCCTCCAACCTTTGTTCTTTTAGGAGTTATCACATTAATGATGACAGACTCAACCAACAAACCACCAACCAACACCCACTCCGACTCTAGAGGCTTCAGACTTTTTATCCCCTAAGCCAAAAGTTCCCATCAACCCCTGCAGCTCACAATCCCCCAAGTAAGCCACAGGTGTCAGAACAACTGCACCTAACCAAATTATAGCCACCTGCATCAAGCATTCCAAACCCAAGCCGTAAACCACTCTACCACAGCTGGGGTGGAAACGCAAACCTAATCTGAAAGCTATTTTGTGTTTTTAAAGAAATCAAAATAACAAAAATTTCTCCCATGTTTTCCTTTACACGCCTCCTTGTTAAACTCTATATAATAAACTGAGCTTCTAGGGTATTGCGGTTTCTCTATCAGAGAGCTCAGTCCACCTGAACCCAACTTGCCCGTATATCTGTGTGTTTGTGTTTTCTTCATTTCCTTGCCATCCTCATCAGGTCAAGTCCCTACAGCTGTTCTGGACATGGTAGGGCTTTTCCTCTTCAGTTAGATCTCCCTGGGTATTCTGTCAAAACCCAGAGGAGAGTCTCCTAGGTGATTCCAAGTCTTGTAAAGTGAATTTTAAAAAATTACTCCCTACAGGAACCATCCTAGAACTGTTAGGACAACTCAGCACAAAGGAAGATACTTATTATGAAGAAATAACACAGTTGCACTGAGTGTCTCTAACTATGCTGTTGTACAGGAACATTAAGACTAGGTAATTTATAATTAACGGTTTATTGTACGATTATAAAGTTCCTGAAAGCGAGAAGTTCAGAGTGTAGAGTCCAATGACCTGTGAAGGCTTCTTGCCAAGTCAACAGATTAAAAACACAGAAGGGCAAAAAGGGATGAACCTGCCCTTTAGTATTATTATTTAAGATTTCTTTGTATCTCAATGTCGCATTTACTTCTAAGAACAGGTAAGAGGGGAGACTTTGCTGGACTAGATGTACATTGGACAAAAGCTCCCAAGGCAGATAACACCAGATTCACCTCTATACCATGTATGACATGTTTCCATACAATTCTTCATACTTTTAATAAATTACTGTAAAACTGCATGCATATTTGAAACTTGGGAAGGATAATCTAGTCCTTTGTAAGTATGAAATAGTTGGAAATGTAAAATATAAACAAAAGCATTAAAATGTTCTTTCTACTTTTAATTCTGTCTATGCGTGTATGTCTGTGGAGGTGGTACGCGTGTGACGTGTAGTGATCATGAAGGTCAGAAGATGGTGACAGATTCCCTGTTAGTGCAGCTACAGGAAGTTGTGAGCCACCCAACATCGGGGCAAGGAACAAACTCAGTTCCTCTCTAAGTGGAGCAAGCACTCTTAGCTCCTAAGCCATGTCTCTCTAGCCCCTGAACTTGCCCTTTGAAGAAACATGATCCTATCATGAAGGGTGGGGCCTCAAATGTGTGTGTCCTAACTCTTTTCTGATTTCATCCTGTGCTTTGAAGGGCACAAACTTCCAGGTCATGTCAGTGAATAACTGGTCCCTGAGGCCCTATAGCTTAGTGGTGACCTTCCAGATGACCACTGTCCCCAGACTCAGCCAAGGATAAGAAAATGAGCGTTTTCTTTTTTTTTCTGTTCTTACTATGTAGCAGCATTAAAGTGTTGATTAAAGAAGTCCCTCCATGAGCTGGAGAGGTGCTTTAGTGGTTAAGAAAGCTTGCTGCTCCTGCAGAGGACCCGAGTTCAATTTCTAGCACCCGCATTGGGTAGCTTACAACCATCTGTAACTCCAGCTTCAAGGCATCTGATGCCCTCTACTGGCCTCTCCAGGCAACTGCACCTGGGTGCACATACACAGACACGGAAACACAAATAAAAGTAAAAATTTATCTACTTATAAAAGAAATTACTTAATGACAAAAGGCAAGCATTAGTCCAGGTGAGAGATTCTAACACTATAGCACAAAATAGAAAAGTATGATCAATTAGAAAAACTTAACTCCTTAGAGACATAGCCAGTATTATTAAATGAAATCCACTGGTTATCCAAAGATCTCTACAAAACTAAGGATGAAAAAACAAATATTCCATAGATTAGTGTTTTAGTCATTTCAGTTTAAGGACTATAAAGATTAAGAATACGTAAGCATATTTTAAACTTAAGGTAATATGGACCACAGAATCGGGTTGTTAGAAGAGTACTTGCCTAGCTTGCCTAAAGCTCCAGGCTCCATTCCCAACACCATATGAGCCAGGCATGGTAGCACATACCTGTAATACCAGCACTTGGTCAGGGCAGTAGCAGAAAGATTAGAAGTTCAAGGTTACCCTGAGTTACGTAGTGAATTAGACGCCAATCTGGGGTTTGTGAGACCAGGCCAAGGGAAGGGAGGAGAGAGACAAAGAGACAGGAAGCTGTACTGTCTTTCTGGTTTACAGAGAAATATGGCTTGTGAACCATCGATCATCAGCATGGTCCTTCATTCACTAAGATGAGTTCCCATGGATGTGAGTATCCCAGAAATATAGTGTTTGGGGCTGAGCCCGGAAGCCTGGCAGACAAGCGGAGTCCCTTGTCCGTCTCTATGACAGTCCCAGGAGAAGGTGCTGAGCGGTACTCCATACTTTCCAGGAGCTTGCCTACTTGCTCTCCCCTGAGCCCAGTCTGTGTCCCTCACAGCCTCTGCAGAGCAGCGTCTCAGCTATGCTTACAGCATTCTCCACTGGTGCTCACAGTACTTGTGGTTAGCAGCAGAAGGTTCCCGATCTGAAAGGCTTCCTTTTCACTTAAGTGTTTGCAGAATTACCAACTCAGCCCCCAGAAAACAGCAAAGGAGAAGCATCAGTGTGAAGGGATGGAGGAGGCCCTTGAGGCCAGTGTCCTCTCAGCCAAGCAGCTTTAGTCCTGACAGATGTACACGTATCATTTCAGCAGGGCAGCAGATCAAACAGAGTACCATCACCATCACAGCTCAGATGTCAGCAGAAGCCAGGGGCCTCTGTATATTGATCAAGGATGAAAGGATCTTGTTCCTCTATAATTCCAGGTTGTACTTAGTCCAGGGACTACGTAATTATAGGGCAAAGACATTGTCCCACTTGTGAGCTATATAATTCTGGGATCAGCTATTGCTCTGGAAATAAAATGGGGCAGGGGCTGGAGAGCCTGTGCAGATATTCTAGAGGGTCCAGTTCAATTCCCAGAATTCACACCGCAGCTCCCCATGATATGTAACTCCAGTTCCAAGGGATCTGATGCCCTCTTCTGGCTTGTGTGGGCATCTGGCATGCATGTGGTGCACAGGCATACACGCAGGCAAAACACCCATATGCATAAGAGACAGAGGAGGAAAGAGAGAGAAATGGAGCTGGCAAGATGGGTTGTCAGGCAAAGGTGTTTGCTGTGAAAACCTAGAAAACTGAGTCTAATTCCCAGAACCCATGCAAAGATGGGAGGAGAGACCCAACTGCACAAGGTTGTCTTCTTATTTTCACATTTATCTACATACACAATGAACAATTAAAAATTGAAAATAAAAGTTTCAATTAATAATGACAAATGGTGAAGCAACGATTTAAATAGTTTGCTGTGAAGACCAACATCTTATAGTCAGTGCCTTCTCCAGAAGCCCCACCCTATCAGACACACGAACCCCCTCTGTTCTTTGGGGTCTCTGCCCAACAATAGTCAGTTCTCCTTTTGAGAGAAGGAGATCTGAAGATCTCCTTGAAGATCTGAATTCACAGATCGTAGAACTGGAAAGATGGCTCAAAGGTGAAGAGCACTGGTTACTCTCCTGAAGGATCCAAGTTGGATTCCCAGCACCCAAATGGCAGCTCACAGTCATCTGTAACTCCAGCTCCAGGGAATCTCATGCTCTCTTCTGGCCTCCTCAGAACCAGGCACACACATGGGGCACAGACATACATGCAGGTAAAACATCCATATATAAAGTAAAATTTTGTAAAATTTAACTCTCTTCTTGGTTTCTAAAGCCCTACGGAACCCTTTCCCTCTGCTTTCCTTCAAAGCCATGGTATGACTGTCACAGTGGTGTTCACCCACAGTGCACCCCACCAGCTGACATCACCTCACCAGCTGACATCACCCCACCAGCTGACATCAGCTCACCAGCTGACATCTGCCTCACGGTATCAGCAGGAGTTTTGGGGTCCTTTGGGGGAAACTGACAACTAACATCTAAGGGCTGTGAGCTTCTTGTATAGGTCCCAACTGACTTGATTCTCCTTTGTATAGTGAAAGAAAAATCTATTTCTGGAGTTCTTACATTTTATACTGATGCAACTAAATCAGGAATGGCAAGCTACAAGTCAGAAAAAAACAAGTAAAGTCAGTCAAAATCTGTATGTATCAGTTCAAAAGTCAGAGTTGTATGATATTCTTATGGTATTGTTAGACCAGGAGAACCAGGAGTGAAGATTTCAGTTACAAAATAAGGAGGAGAGTTCAGTTACAAGTGACGCCCAATGTGGGGCAAAAGAGGGTAGCCTTCAATTACATATATGTGATTTCTGGTTTTGTGTAATAAATAACGTATTAGAATGTTATTTCCTATGCTGTTAAGAGTTTCCTTAGGCTTTTCAAATGTTTTACAGAACAAAACATGAAAAAGACCAAGGTTTTATTTTTTAATTCCCCTACTTCTAAATAGAGTCTCAAAGATTGCCAGTGTGAGACATCAGTCACAGCATATATTTGTACACCCCAAGGTATCCTGACTTCTGTTGTCACTAACTTTTACTTTATGTATATGAGTCTTTTGCCTACATATATGTCAATTGTACCATATGTACGCCTGGTGCCCATTGAAACCAGAAGAGGCCTCTGGAACTGGAGTTACAGATGGTTGTAAGCTGCCATGTAGATTCTGGAAATCAAACCCAGTTCCTCTGGAAGAACAACAAGTACTCTTAGCTACTGAGTCACCTCTGAAGCCCACTGTTTTATTTAAAAAAATATTTATTTTTATAATTCCATACATACAGCATCATTTGATCAAATCCCCTCCCATTATCATCCTTTATCCCCTTCTCCTCTTAACAAACCCTTTCTTCCTTCCAAGTCTCCCTCGTACTTTCACAACTTGTTCTGTGGTTCATTCACTGCATTTAATTAGGGTTGCTTCTGTGAGTATGTGTATGAGTCAGGGTTCTCTATAATAACAGGACTTACAAGGTATATATATATATATATATATATATATATATATATATATATATATATATATATATATGGTTTATTAGAATGAATTACAGGCTGTGGTCCAGCTAATCCAACAACAGATGTCTATGATCAGAATAGCCAAGAATCCAGTAGTTTTTGAGTCCTTGAGGCTCAATATCTCAGCTGGTCTTCAGTATATGCCAGAATCCAGAAGTAGGCTGTTGGATAGCCCTGACCCTGAGGCTGCAATCACCCAGATAGCTCTCTGAGCTCAGTGCCGAATAGAAGACTGTCTTCGTGTGCAGGGGACTCTCTCTCCCACCTGACCTCTAATCTCGCATCCTGATCTTATTTAGAAAAGCGCCACCACCACCACCACCACCACCCGCCCCCGCCGCACGCGCACACAGAGGCTCCTTAGAAATCTAAATGACTCTGCATCTCCCCACCTCCACCCCCCAGCCCCCATCCCTGCTCTGTCTCATATGATAATTAGGATACCTGTAGTACTGTGTTTTAACCAATTAGGAGCTGACCTGTTGCCTTAGGATCCCTTATATACTTTGTCCCTGAAACAATAAAATGAGCTGCCTCTCTGAAGCTGTTCCTGGGTGATTTTTTCCTATGGAATACCTGGCCCCTTGGAACTCTGTTCTTCCCTTCTGTTCCCCTCACCCCCCACCGAGTCAGTGTGCAATGACTTCCAAGGAAGGAGAGAATGACAGGAGGCTCTACTGCCAGTGAAGAAATTGAGTTGCTAACAGTCTTCGCATCTCCAAAGATCTAGGTTAAATGTGTGTCTTCCCGCCTCAGAGATCCAGATTGGAAATGAATCTTCCCACTTCAAATGGTTTAATTAATGAAAAATTCTTCACGGGTTTACCCAGCAATTTTTGGGTTTTAGTTACTATAGATGTAGTCAAGTTCACAACCAAAAGATCCAAAATAGCCATCACAGTGCGCATGAGGGCTTATTTGTGTAACTGATCTGAGAGGACCAGCGCCTCCTAGTGGCGGTGGCACTGACCTCGCGGGTCTGCTTACAGTCAAGTACTCGCTTTCCCAGAAGCCCTTGCTTCCTCGCGAGATATAACGAACCAATCCAGTATTCGGGTCCTGACCAATCAAAGAGATCCTCTAGACACTGTTTGGCTTAAAAGGCACCACATGGCCAGCTTTGGCGGCTGCCATGTTTTTTCATTGGACAGCCCTGATGTCAATGTGTAACCCGCGGAAAACAAACTGCTTTGCACGGCCATGCCCTTGTCTCAGCATCACTTGAGCTATTAGCGTGAACCTAACAGATCAAGGATAACCTATCAGTGGCTACACCACTGAGGAGTAGGTCTGCTCCTGCCTCAGCAACTAGTGACTGCTAAGAGATCCTCAGGGAGGAGTGTAGCCTGGGAAGCTCCTTCCCCACCCATGATGGAATGTTAACAGGCCAGTCCTGTGCAGGCAGACACTGCTGCTATGAGTCCATCAGCCATGGCGTGTCTGGAAGACAGCATCTTACAGTCGCATCCTCGCCCTCTGGCGTTGCGTCTTTTCCTTCTGAGACGTCCCCCTGAGCCTGGAAGGTTGGTGCAGATGTGCCATTTAGGACAGAGCATATTCAACAGTCACTTCTTCTCAGCACTCTGACTCATTTTATGAGTCTCTACATTAACCATGGTCCACTGCAAACAGAAGCTTCCCTGACTCAGTCTGACACCAGCATTCAAAGATGGGTATAAACATCGCTCTGTAGAAGGCGGTTCAGCACAGTGTCTATTAAGCATTTACTGTCTCCTTTACCGACATCAGGGTTAATAACATGTTGGCCCAGAACACCACACCCAATGTCTTCAATTTAACAGAAAGTTTTCTGGTGTAGAAGGCACAGTTGGAGGATGAATTTTTAGACCAGCACTTCACAATGAGAACAAACAGAAATCTATTTCTGACATTGAGGTGTTTACATATGGGTCTAGGTGCCTGCAGAAGATGGGTGACGACAATTCGAACTCGTAGAAGCTTCTCCAAACTAAACAGGTAGAGAGGAGACTGTTGAACAGCCAGTGAAGTAAGACAGTTAGAAGTGACTAAATGAAGACCTGATCTGTCTTTGAGGAGCGTGTGACTTGCTTTATTAAAACTAGAATGGCATCTGTCTTAAATCATGCAACATGCATGTATGAATTGGGAACCTAAAAGTGAGAGAGAATAATATAAAATGGCTGTGTTTTATTGATGGCAGTTGGTGTTGGGAAATTTGCAAATATCTTAAATCCTCTAAGCCAGCCCATCTCAGGAATTTATATGCTTGAGTATTGACCAGGGATCTTGTTAAAGGGCAGTCCAATCCAGCAGACTCCTGGTCAGGCTCAGGGGCTTTGTAGGGATTGGAAATGTTCCATGTCCTAGATTTGGGGACTGTGGGATTCTGTGTGCATTCAAATTCATAAAACTGTATACCAAAAAAAAGATAATAATAATTTCCTTAAAAAATAAAATTTAGGGCTAGAACAATGGATCAACAGATAGGAGTGTTTGCTCCACAGACACCAGGGTCTGAGTTTGAAACCCTACTCTTTGTGGCTATTTGGACCTGTAACCCCAATGTTGGGAGGTAGATACCAGAGTAACTCTGGGAGCTTGCTGGTGAGCTTCTACAGTAATGAGAGACCCTATCTTAAAGGAATACAGCAAAGAGTGACAAAAGAAGACACCCTAGATTCTCCTTTGCTCTCTGCATGTGTGTGCTCATGTGCATGCTTGTGTATGTGTGTGTGTATGTGTTTGTGTGTGTATATATATATATATATATATATATATGCATGTATCACACACACACAAATAAATAAACATAATTCAAAGGTCATACACACATATTAAAGCATCAATGTCTCTTGATACAATACCCTGGGGATTTCACAAGATCACTTTATCATCAGTTTTCCTAAAAGATCTTAGTCATAAAGAAACAGTGCAGATCCTCCAAAAGGAGAGATTCTACCAAATAACTGGCTAAGAATCTGAAAAAATGGGCAATACCACGAAAGGAGAAAAAGCAGAAAAGCTTAGAGCTGTTCAGATTGAAAAGCTAAGTATGGACACCTGACAACCAAATGCAAGGTGCTGCTCTGAGTCTCTTTATGATGGAAACAGCGTGGCAGGAAGCGATGCGTTGGCATACTGCAGAACCATGACTGTGAACTCTGAAAGGTGAAGTACAGATTGGTATTCGCGTCACTGAATGCAGTCAGCATATTTGCAGAAGGAGAACATCTTTGTTCTTTGAGTCGTTCCGAAATACTAAGCATCAAGATGATAGTGCCTACAGCTCCTGTGCAAAAGCTTCAGCAAGCGCCGCTCGGCAGCAGAGGGATTTGGAACTGGCAGCCTGTTAACTGAAGCGAAGGCTATGTGGACAAATGTCATTCTGTCTTCTAAATAGGGGCGTGTATTAATTTCCTGTCTACTGCAACAGATTACCATGAATGTTAGCGGTGTAAAGCAATGCATGTCTTATGTTTCGGTTTTGGAAGTCAGAAGCTTAAAATGGGTCTTATGGGCTAAAACAGCATAGTTCATTCACAAAAGTGCTAAAGAAAATGCATTTCTTTTTTTTTTTTTCTTTCATCTAGAAGCTTCTACCTTGCGAATCTTCTAACTTCTTGAGTGCAACTTCCTGTCAGCTCCTGGCCCTTTCCTCGTCACCCTTCTCCCTGTTGGAGGGCCTCTTCCCTTCTTCTGAGAACTAGTGTACTTCTACCTAGAAGATCCAGAGCTGGCTTCCTATGTCCAGGTTTTTAATTTGGTCATGTCTGCAAGCAACGGGTTGACAATGGTAGACAATGGGTTTACTCGGGTGTCACGGTTACTTTTACAGCTAGGTGTAGGAGAACCCTCAGTAGTCATACTTCTTTGATAGCCCTGGGGAGGGGCCTTGGGAATCTTGTAAGTTTCTGAGTTTCTTGAGCCTTTTAAGTTTTGTGACCTTTCTGAGGCTCATAAGGTCCCTTCCTTCTCCCAAGAATGTTTCCACTCGGAGGAGACGACTGCATGACACAATGTAAAAATAAAAGTGCACCCGCCATTTCAGATCCCGCTCACGCTCAAAGCGGGGAAGGGAATTCATCAACAAATGGCCGTCTAGCCATACAATTCCTTGAAAATGAGGATGGCTGAGATCCCCCCAAGATAAAGTGCTGTCCAGTGGTAACGCATGAAGTAGGCAGAAGGGCAGACAGCACGTCATAAAAGTGATGCGGGCTGTGATTTTCTGTAATGTCATCACCTGTTAGAAAGAGACTTTTCATCCAGGCAGTGGTGTTGAGCGCCTTTAATCCCAGCACTTCGAGGCAGAGACAGTCAGATCTCTGTGAGTTCGAGGCCAGCTTGGTCTACAGAATGAGTTTCAGGACAGTCAGAGTTAAAACGGAGAAACCCTGTCTCTAAAAACCAAAAAAGATGAGAAGGAAGAGGAGGAGGAGGAGGAGGAGGAGGAGGGGGAGGAGGGGGAGGAGGAGGAGGGGGAGGAGGGGGACGGGGAGGAGGAGGAGGGGGAGGAGGGGGAGGAGGAGGAGGGGGAGGAGGGGGACGAGGAGGAGGAGGAGGAGGGGGAGGAGGAGGAGGGGGAGGAGGAGGAGGGGGAGGAGGAGGAGGAGGAGGAGGGGGAGGAGGAGGAGGGGGAGGAGGGGGACGAGGAGGAGGAGGGGCCTTTTCCTTGATGAGAGGTGAAGACTACACTTCTCTATGGATATAAGGACAAAAGATTACAAATTATTATTAGAGATTATGTAAATTAGTGGTTGTAGACTTCCCTCTGTGCTGGCTAGTTTTATAGCCACACAAACTAGAGATATCTGAAAGGAGGAAACTTTAACTGAGGAAATGCCTCCATAAGATCCAGCTGTACGGTATTTTCTTAATTAGAAATTGGCGGGGAAGGGCCCAATCCATTATAGGTCGTTCCATCCTTGGGCTGGTGGTCCTGGGTTCTATATGAAAGCAGGCTGAGCAAGCCATGGGAAACAAACCAGTAAGCAGCACCCCTCCATGGCCTCTGCATCAGCTCCCACCTTCAGGTTCAGCCCTGTTTGAATCCTTGTCCCGACTTCCCTCAATGACGAATATCAATATGGAAGTGTAAGACGACTAAACCCTTCCCTCCCCAACTTGCTTTTTGGTTATGGTGTTTTGTTGCATTACTAGAAACCCCAGTTAAGACATCCTCCGATAACAATGATGTCACCAGCACTGAGCAGTTCTCTAGATTTCCAGCACCAGGCATGGTTGGCATGGTAACCCTCTTGTTGAGTGGGTCTTAGGTATCCTTGCTCGGCCATCATGTACACTAACCCTCTGAAGCTGTACATTCCATGAAATGCTTTCGTGTTATAAATTGCTTGGGTTTTATCACAATAATAGAAAAGTAATGGAGACGGTCAGTCGCCAGTACTGAAGGGATGAGGACAGACTACAGAGAGAGACGTGGGTTTTGATTCCGAAATCGGAATGGATGGAAACGCCTGAAACTGGCACACCCCCAGTCCCAAGCACTGGACTCGAATAAGATCTCACACTTTGTGAAGCGCCCCTGCTTTCCTCTGCAGGTCGTGTCAGATCTGCACAAGGTCTCACTGTTCAAATGACCACGGCTCCCTCTTCAAGTCCTTGTCAGATGAAGGTTCCTCTGGAAAACTGCGGAATCACCTTTCGCTCCTGTGCTTCGGATGACTGCAATCTAAGTCTTTTGTGTTTGTTTCCCTGGGTTTATCTGTGTTCATGGTAGGGGGACCATGCTTACGGGACTGCTCCCACCAGCAGTGATGGAGATCCTTAGTCATTAGCCCTCATTACGACTTAGCGAAGAGCACCTTCTGGCGCCTTCCTTCTGCCTTCCCTAGTCGTTAATGTAATCCATCTTCTTGTGCTTCCTTTATAACACGCATCGTCCTCTATAAACCTGGGGGTCTGCCAACAAAGAGCATCCATGATGGTTGGTATTGATTGTCACCTTGACAGTCTAGACTCATCGGGGAGATAGGCCTCATGGCACACCTGGGGAGGATTGTTTTGACTAAGTCACTTGGTAAGGAGAGCTGCTCACTGTGTATTTCGACATCCACTATCTGGGATCCTAGACTGGATAAAGGAAGAAAGAGAAGCCGGTCCTGTGCGGGTTCGTCACGCTCTGCATCGCATGGTGGTCAGGGGTGTGACCAGCTGTTTCAGTCCTGATGCCCTGACTTCTCCTCCATGATGAACCTTTGATCTGTGAGTTAAAATAAGCCCTTTATCCTTCTGGCTGCCTTTGCCAGAATATTTCATCACAGCAACGTGAGAAGAGAATAAGATCGAGCAGAATGGGACTGAAGCCCAGTGGACTCACCATTTACTACATAGGCCCTCAGAACTTGGTACAGATTCGGAGTCTACAGACAACACCCCCACCTGCTCGTTTTAAAGGTTCTATTTAGCTTGAGGGTGCCTGTTCCTTTATTATTTTTACTTACTACCGACTGAAATAGCATAGATTCTCTTCATTCTGCACAATAAAAAAAAAAATCTATCTCCAACACAACTAGGGACCATTGAAGCCGCCTAATTTATTGCTTAAGGTGTCATGTGTTGAACACGTTCCATAAATAGCTATAAGGAACAGACTATCTGGTCAGAAACCCATGGCAATGTAATTCATGCTCTGTCTTCTCAGATGGGTAGACCACTTTGGAGTTGGGAGTCATGTTGGGAATATTTATCTGTTCATTCAATATAACTTCTGCTTAGGAACTTGAAGAATCATGGTGTCTCCAGCAATTTCCTCCGTTGAGACTCAGGAAGTAAACAAACTTCAAATGTCTAGAAAAGCTGAAACTTACGAGACTCACAAGGACCTCTCCCTGAGATGATGGAAGAAATACACAAACACTAGGAGAAGAAACTGACCAGCGGAAGTTATGCCCTGTTGAGCGACAGGCAGACTATAGAGAGAGTTCCAGGGTGGGAGCTTTCATGAGACGGCACCGACGCTGACGGGGTTTTCAGGGAGGTGACTGTCTTTGAGAATCCTGCTCTGATAGGTTACCCCTCACCCACCCTCCTGTTAAGTAACTCAGTAAACTCAGGGCCCTACCAAGATAGACTGGTATAATTGTTACTGTTCCAGGTGCCCTTTCAAGGGTGAGTCGCTGTGTGTGTATGTGTGCATGTGTGTGATGTTTTCCAGGAGAATTCTCACATACAACTTACGTTCCTGGAACTTTGGAGCTTACAGAGCAAGGCGGTATCCAAACATAATGACTTCTTGGTATTGATCGCTATTTATAAAAGTCTTGTATCTGTGTCTCTGGACTTTGTATCTGCTGTAGTTTGAAAATTAAATGCCCGCTCTCCCCCACCACCCGATTGGATCCTGTGTTTGAGCATCTGGTCTCAAGCTGATGGTACTGAATTAGGAGGTTGCAGAACTTTTAGGAGGTGGAGCCTTACTGGAGAAAGTGGGTTTGATACTTTGGCCCCACTTCCTGTGTCTGCTCTGCTCCGTGACTTCAAATGCATCTGGACGAACTGCTCACACTTCTGTGGCAGCCGTGCCTTCCCTGTCATGGTGGGCTGTATCACTTCAAACTGTGAATCGGATCGAAATAGACCCTCCACCCCTAAACTGCTTCCTGTCAAGTATTTGGTCACAGCAATGACAACATTGTATCCTGTGATCAGTTTTCCACTCCTGTGTTTTGTTCCCTTTCCTAACAGGGAAAGAAGAAATAGAAATCAAGCTTGGTCAGATTTTGACAGAGTACTCATGGCTTCTACATGGGCTCATATTTTTTTTTCTCTCTCCGTGCTTCATAATGAATAGATATTATACACAAAAAACTTTAAATGCCATTTAATTACACTTCCTCGCAGACGTAGACAATGTGAGAGTTGAATGTCTATTCCTTCATATAATCTAGGATTCTTCTTATGAAAAACAGCCTTGCCATCCTCTAATTGCCATGGCAACAAGTTTTAATATTTAGAATCCTTCTCTGCTCGTGGGCACTATTCCAGCACTGGCTACCCCAGAACTTCTTAGGATAACCTACCTCGTCTTTCCCCCTCATCCCTGTCTTTTCTGGTTTTCATTGTTTTTCTGAGACAGGCCCTCATATAGACCAAAGTGGCCTCAAACTCCCTAGGTATCAGAAGATGACCTTGGGCTTCTGATTCCCCTGAGTGTTGGGATTGCAGTCATGCACCGCACCACCCAGTTTATGCAGTGCTGGGGTGGAATTCCGGGGTTTTCATGCTGAGCGAGCGCACTCTGCTAACTGTGCTGCATTCCTACCCCCTTTTCATTAACAAGGAACTAAACCACTTTTCTTCTACCTACTGGCTATGGATCCTCCTTCCTCCGAGATCGTACTCAACAAAACCACCTCTAGCAAGTCTCCCTTAGGAGAGTTCGACCTTCTGTTCCTGTCCAAATCCACAGCAAACAGATGCTGTGTAAAATTGGAAATAACAGAAGCTTAATGGCAATGAATGTGCCCCAGTGAGAAGGGTGAGTGACACGGTCGTCTTAGTCATACCACGTGGGTCCTGTTTCTTATTCTCACACTCTACGGTGTCCTGTAGCCCACTCTGCATAGACTTTTCACTCTGCTTTAGGAACAGATATCTCAGTTGATATGATGGATTCCAGGTGGTAGAATCTAACGGAGAAACCAATTTGAATTCCCAGTTATGTTATGGTATTTCGGCAGGACTGAGGGATGCCGAAAAGGTTGAGAAAGCAGGTCCTCTGGGTGTGTCTGTGAGAATGCTTTCAGAAGGTGCGGGCGTGTAGGTCGAAGAACTGAATAAGGAAGAGCCACTTCCAGTTGGGCAGCACTGTCAGCTTGGGTGGGAGTCTGGATGGCATTCTCTCTCTCTCTCTCTCTCTCTCTCTCTCTCTCTCTCTCTCTGTCATCCTCTCTCTGTTTGGATTTTGCAGGAGGGGTGGTTTTGGGTTGGATTTTGAGACAGGGTCTTACTCTGTAGGTCAGGGTGGCCTCCGATTTATAATGCTCCTGCCTCAGCCCCCAAGCATCGGGATTGCAGGTGTGTGTTACCTTGGCTGGATTTTGTTTTTAAATATTCTTTATTCCAGTATACAGAACTTGCAAATGAGGAAGACGTAAGGTACACACACACACACACACACACACACACATGATTTTGTAGCAGGGAATTCAGATAGTGAGTGTCTCCCCTTTCCCGCCCTTCCAGAATAGCAATTTAACTGGGACACCTGAGTTCTACAAGTTCTTTCCCACCAGATGATGTGGCCATGTTCATGCCAGACAGTGCCGTGTAAGGGTAGACGATTGCCTGGGGAGTCTAGAATGCTCTCGTATGGAAGACTGACCTGGCTGGTGTTTATTCTTCTCCCCATTGCCTTCTGCCTGCGGGCTGCTTGCTACAACAGCCATGACCTATAACCAAGCTGGAAAAGTGTGAAGAAATCCCCAGTTCCCTCAGAACCCAACTAGAAAATCTCAACCCGGCCCTGGTCATGGAGATTTCTGCAACAAGAACCTAGCATGGGACTTCTGGGAGATGACACTCACTAGCCATGACAGACACCTCTGATGATAGAGGGAGAGGACTTTCAGGAAGACTCCATCCCTCGGCTGTGTCCCCTGCTCCCAGCTGACCCAGCAACCAGGAACAAAAGGCTTTTTGCCATTAAAGGGTCTGCCCTGGCACTGGGAGCTGGCACTGGGAGCAGGAGCCCGCCACACGCCATCTCCACAGAGAACTCAAAATGAAAGTTTCTTTAATGGGAAGGTAAATGGCAGTCTTGAGCTTCCTCCTATATTTAGCCCTTCCTGAGAGCAGCTATTTTAGGCTACGTGTGAATGGAAGCAGGCAGCCTGGATTTGGAGTGTGGAAAGAAGCAGTAAAACTGTGACCTAAAAAACACAGATCCCGGCTGGGCAACTCCAGACCACACGTTTGAGATGAGTCCTCATTGATTAGCGGAAAGCCCAGCCCGGCAGCCAGGCTTGGGTTTTGACGTTGGGTGCCTGGCTGGGTGCCAGCTCCAGCCTTCCAGCCTGGAGCAGCTCTTTCTCTGGAGAACATTGCATACAGAGGGCTTGCTCCAGGACAGCACGGTACTACATTGTATAAGGATTTATGGGCCTCACTCAACCTGAAGAGATGCCTGCTAATTTCCAACCATAGTTGAGGGGATTGGCAGATCACTCCTCCCCAGTCATAGCTCTGACGTTTTCTCTTTCTCGACCTGAAAAACGCAGCACTGCCTCCAACAGCAAGCAACAGCCTGTTCCAAAGACATTGCAAGGCTCATTTACTCAAAGGTTATTAGAGAAAATAAAATCTCAAATAAGAAAGTCTTCAATTCTTCGAATGTTCTGGGTAATTGAATTCCACGTTTGACTTAATTAAGCTCTAACCAGTAAACTTTTCCATTAAATGGAAACATTTGTGTATACACACACACACACACAGATTCATTCTTGATTTTGTGAATCCAATTTAAGTTTTCTCTGATTAAGTCACCAATGGTGTCTGGGTATGAAAATAGTGTCTCATCATCTGGGGGCACACAGAGCTTCATGCTGTCAGACGTTGGGGAGGGGTAGGTTCTACTAATTAAAGCTACAAGGGCATCTCCTGCTGCTGTGATGAGATACTCCCAAGTCTTAAGACCTTTGCTGCACTTCATCTGCTCAGGGAAGTCTGGTAAATAGCAGCCAATATATCCTTTCATTATGGGGAGCCAATGGGATCCGCTCATTGTGAGTATCTCAGTAGATGGGAATGGCTGGATAAAGTAGCAGTTATTATGGATGGAGAGGCGATTGCAAAGCAGACAGGAATCGAAGGGAGTGGTGTGCAGACAGCATGGCCAGAAAGCTCTTCGAAGGGCTTCTAAAATGGAAACGTTTCTGTGGCTTTGTATTTGCACAGATCAAAATTTGCAAATGGTGTGTAGCTCACAGCAGGGTTTTGCCTGCTTCCATTGAAAGCTCAGATGTGGTGAGCCAGGATCCCAGCATTTTGTGTATATTATTAAAAGAACCTCACGCCCACCCTGCAGATTCTGGCAAGCCCCATTTTGCAGAAGTACAGAGAGCGTAGACTAACCGTGGTCACTCAGTCAGTGGTAGAGTCGGGGACTATCATTTCTGGTCTATTACCTGGCACAAAACAGGCTTTATTTCACTGTCTGTGGAGTAAGAAGAATGGAGAGGAGTCATGAATCAAGCTCAGAAGCAAACACTAGGGGCTTTGTCCTTATTTAATTACCTGAAGAGAGGGAGTGTGCAGAATTGAAAAGAAAAAAGGGGAGGGGGCTTTGCCTTCCTTGATATTTTGTCAGTGCCTCACTCCTTCCTTCCCTCTCCCCTGTCCTTGCCCTGGCCAACTGCCAGAAACAGGAACAGGACAGGAACAATGAGGGAAATTTCCTAGGAAACCTCTGGTCAGCCTTCTGTTTCCATCCACTGCTGGCTCTGAGCCTGCAAATCTCCAAGGTCACGTGGCTGCAGCTCGAAAGAGCAGTGGGTCCACCTCATGCCAGCCAGATCAACCCTTAAAAATTGGAAGCACAGGGCTGGGCAGATGGCTCATTAAGCTAAGTGCAAAGACATTAAGTTCAGATCCTCGGAACCCATTAAAAAAAAAAAAAATCCCAGCTGTGCATGGTGGAACACAAAAAAACACACCTGCAGTCTGACTTTGTAGCCCTCTTCGTCAGTGTATGCGCCTTGAGTATCTTTCTGCTACGAAAAGGAAATGCTTGGCGATTTCCTCCCATTTGAAACTCGTCACTTTAAACTTGAAAACATTAACTTGCATTCATTCTGTTTTCATTTAAATAGAGAGAGATCTCAAGGCTGAAGGGACGGCTTACTCATTAATTACTTGTTTATATGGATGCCCTGCAAACATGAGACCCTGACTCTGAACTCAGAACCCATGTTAAAAAACAAAACAAAAAACAAAAAACTGTGCCTGTGTAATAGGGAGGTGGAGACAGGATGATCTTTCAGGCTCCCTAGCCAGCCAGCCATGGTAGTGCAATCAACCATCCACAGGTCCCAGTGATAGACACTGTCTCAGGCTCTTGAGACCTGACACCTGAGTCTGACCTCCTTGGACCTAGACAGGTACACATGCCGGCACACACACACACGTGCACATACAAAATAAAAACTCAAACCTCTTTCCAGCCAGAGTGTCGTAACTGAGCTTTATTGTAAGTGGTTTCATGGATTGGGGCCATCACTGCAGCTGGAACCTTGTGCAAGGTGCTCTCCAAAACCACAGAGTAAGTCAGACGTCACCAAGGAGGGAGCTGGAACACCGAGTGCCTGAAGTGGGAGCATATTCCCCATCTCACATCCCATGATCACTCTCTGCAGGTAGTTGATTGACACAGGCCTTTGTGGGCAACTAAATCCCAGGATGTGGCTTATAGGCGGTCCACATGACCCACTGGCTATGGGTATTTCCAGACAGCTTGTGTAAGAGCAACACGTTACAGACTTGAGGCAGGCAGGAATATCACAGCGCAATTTTAAAATATTTAGTACATTTTTCTTTTGTTCTACAAAGAATGAGCAGTTCTTAAATATTACAAATAGTGAAACAGATATACTAGCTTATGGATATATAGAGATAGATATATACAATTTACTACTTTATACTTCAAAAATGCAGGAAGATAAATTACATAATATATATATATGTATATTTTTAGATCTAGTGGACAATTGGATATTGCTCTTGTGTTGGACTTGGTGCATTGGATGCATGCCCATGGCTTGTCACTGAACGGAGAGGGGACCAGTGGGGGATTAGGGAACTCATGGAGTCCCGTGCTTAACCCCAGAGAGCCATCGTCAAAGCAATATTTCAAGTTTTATAATGAGCTTGGACTGGGTCAGAGGTTTCCAGTCTCGTGTGCAATGTAGGATGCTACCCGGAATCTCAGCTTCGGGACTTAGGATGGGACCAAAGCCAAGCTGAAAGCCGTCGGCCCGGTAGTACTACGTCCTCATCCCCTGAGTCGAGTCGGAGGGAAGTTTGCAAAAGATGAGAGAGGCTACCCAATGCTTAGCTCAATCTATAGAAAGTAATGTCAGAATGAAGCCCAGAGAGGGAGGCTTCACCAACCTCCCACCCTCTAAGCTCACGGGCAGCACAGGAAGGAACAAAGACTGTGGATGGAACGACTGAAAGATTTTCATGTCAATGAAGACTGAAACATGTAAACTGATGTAAGGACCTGCAAGAACACTGATGCGTGGTCACGGAGACTTGTAGCAGCGCTCACATCTAAAGCCTGGTAATGGCCAGTGGGAGACACAGGATTTTACTAACTGTAAAGGGACCATCGCAAATGGATATATTCTAGGACGGCCACAGAATTGTGGTCTTTCCTTCACTACTCCCACAAGGAAACAGCAAGGTGATACATTTTCTCTGAGAACAGAAAGAGAAAGAAGTGGAGCAATAAGGTAAAGACATTCCAGAAAACTCCACGACTCGATCTTACGGTAATAGGGAATGGCCTTTGGGAATGAAAGGAGTTGATTGAAGAGGCGGGTCTGGAATGGGCACAACTACTCTGAGCTCATGGTTGGCCCCTGGGCGTCTTCATTTCTCAGTGCAGCTGCTCACCCAGGTCAGCCCAAGGATGTTGTTCTAGAAGTCCGAGGAGATGGTAAGATCGCTGGGACATACGGTTTTCTGAGGGACCTCCACAAGCATCAGCATATCGCCAGGGTGAGTTATGACTGACAATGCGGAGAGGGCCAGACCAGACAGGGGACTGAATTACAGAGATCTGAAGACATCAAACACAGAGTGCTTTGGGGGCATGGGTAGAGCAAGAGATCCACCACAACACCCCAGCACTGGGAGCTCTGCCCAGTGGCCACGAGGCCACTGTGTAGACTCACACAGTGTTGTACCTTTCTCTATCTGCTGACTGGGCAGCTGTAAGATGGCTAAGACAATGGTCAAGCCGGCACCCGAGGCCAGCATGGGTTTGTCCTACCAGATGAAACAGGAGCGCCTTCTCATTGGCTGTGGGAGTAAGAATTTTCTAGAGTCAAAACCCAGCCAGACTGCAGGATGGCAGGTAGATTGGACTAGGCTGGAGGCCCAGAAATGAGAGACTAACTTATCTCCAGCCTCATGGCCTCTGATACCCTGCCCCTCAAGCAATGGCTGTGGTGTGTTCTGAGAATCCTGGGTGCACACAGCCATTAGGAGAAAACTGCTTCTAGGGTGCACGCGGCACCGAGGAACTCTAAAGGACATTTAGCAAGGAACAGGGAGAAGATTTATTATTAATTAAATGCATTTTCTAGCAATCTACTTCCAATACAGATAAATCATTAAAAACACAGTGAACGACGTCGGTTTCAAAGTATTTCATTAAGGTGCCACGCGTAGCATCTACACGCTCGCGTCATTTAGAAAAATGGATGTGCTTCTGGTAGTCAGACTCTTTTGGTTGGCTGTTTCCCAGCTGGGTACACATGGAGTTATTTAAGACAAGGAAACCTTCTTGGGGGAGGGGAAGGGAGGAGTCTAAAAAAATGCCTACTTTATTTGCTTCTATTTAAAAATCTGAGGGCTGGGAGAAGTGGCAACCCTCAAAGGTCAAAGGAAAGAAAGTTCACGTTTCTAAAACCCTCAAAGTATAACACGTACGTACGTACACACACACACACACACACACACACACACGGGAGTTATTGCGATGTTTGCATGATGTCACAATATCCCGACTCAAAAAAAAAGCTGACTCCGCATCATGCCACATGTGGCCTTGGCATTGCATGTGACGTGTGTAGACTCTTAAGAGACTGACATGTACTTCCTAAGAAGGCTTTGAGGAAGCCGGGGCATCTCCTCAGTGTGTGTCAGTAGGAACGGCACGAGCATCAGTTACAGGGGGTTAGGGTACATGGTATTTTATCTTTCATCCCACTAAAAATGCATTAACGAGAATCACCGGGGTCCACGGGTCCATATTGGACCCATTGGCTTCTCATCGCCTTTGACTGCCTGCTCCTCCCCGGAAGATGTTAGTGGCTTCTGAACTAAGTTGCCTGGTAGGGGAGGTGGGGGGGGGAGGGGGGTACCTGTAGCTATGGGCTAACCCTGCCATAGCCAGCCCATGCATAACACAGAACTCTCAGTTTCTCTTGTGTCCACAGCTCTGAGTCCCCTCGCCTTCAAATGGCTAAGCCCACTCAGAGCTAGCCTCAGTTTCCTGGGACGCCAAGAGCATCCCAGATTCTGAAACTCCTGAGGGTGGTGGGGTGATAGAATGCCCCTTGAGGACATTGCAGGGTGTGTCGCAGCCAAATGCAATGTTTAACACGCGGGCATCAGGCATGCTGCCCTGACGAGGGTGGGGTTCACAGGGAGGGAGGAAGAGAGAGGCCCCTAAGGGCAGCAGCTCCTTTTGGACGAAGGCCTCTCACATGACCACGCACTTGCCCTTGAGCTTCTCCTTCCTCTTCTGCTGCTTGCTCTTCTTGCCGTCGATCTGGAGGCTCACGGTCCTGCGCTTCTCCAGGTTGAGCAGTTCCTGAAAGAGTTCCTTGACGTTGTGGTTGAGCTTCGCCGACGTCTCCATGAAGGCGCACTTCCACGTGCGCGCCAGGGCCTCGGCCTCACTGCTCTGCACCTCGCGGTTGGGGCTCTCGTCACACTTATTCCCCACCAGCATGATGGGGATGCTCTCCACGTCCCCCTTGATCTCGCAGATCTGCTCGTAGATGGGCTTCAGTTCCTCCAGGGACTGTCGGCTGGTGATGGAGTAGACCAGGATGAAGGCGTGGCCTTTGGAGATGGACAGCCGCTGCATGGCGGGGAACTGGTGGCTGCCGGTCGTGTCGGTGATCTGCAGGGTGCATATGCTCTTGTCGCAGCTGATTACCTGCCGGTAGGTGTCTTCCACGGTCGGGATGTAGCTCTCTCGGAAGGTCCCTTTCACAAACCTCAAAACGAGGGAGCTCTTGCCAACACCACCTGCCCCAAACACGGCCACCCGGTAGTCGTTGCTCTGTTCTGGCATGCTGCTTCAGGACTACAGCTACTGACCAGGAGGTACCTAGCAAAGGAGGCAGACATGGAGAGAGTTAATTTGAAAACTCCCGAAGCATGGCTTTGGCTGGGTAGGAAGACTTAAATGTTAACTAAGAAGCTTGAATGTTTGAGTCATTGAATTTTTTAAAAAAAGTATATGCTTTATGTTTTAAAAGTCATAAGTGATTGGCAGTATGAGTGCATTTATACAAGGTATGTATTAATTGCTACTAAGATTGAATCCAGTGAACTTTCCCGTCCCTGCAAGCATTACCCACTAGTATAAAAGATGTATAAAGTCAGGTGGTGGTGGTACACGCCTTTAATCCCAGCACTCGGGAGGCAGAGGCAGGGGGATCTCTGTGAGTTCAAGGACAGCCTGGTCCCAGAGTGAGTTCCAGGACAGCCAGAGTTACAACAGAGAAACCCTGTCTTGAAAAAACAAAATTTGTAAATGTACTTTCTTGGGGCTAGAGAAATGGCTTGGTGGCTAAAAGTACACTCTGCTCTTGCACAATACCCAAGCTTTTTTCTCAGCACACACGTCTAGCGGATCACAACTACTTGCAACTCCAGCTCCAGGAGATCTGACACCTTCTGGTCTCCATAGGCACCTGCGATCACGTGCACATACCCCCACATAGACCCTCACATCGTCAGCATCATCAAAAACGCATAATCAAAAATAAACTATTTTAGATGTATTTTCTTCATGTACAGACTATCAAATACTGTTCCCCCGTCCCTTCTTAGACAGACAGAGGCGTAGCACACACAAAACAGTAGAAAATTAAATCACGCCCACATTTTTAAACTACAATCTCCATTAGATATGCGCGTGTGAAGCATGGAGTCTAGTGTTTTCTGCAGGCGAATGGCATGCTGACTTTTCATTTTTTTTTATTTTGGGCGTAACTCTGAAGCGACAGCAAGCATTGCCGAGCGAAATAATTTTCAGAGTCCAATCAAGGTTACATACTGTAAGTAACACAGACAGGAAATGGGCTCTGTAGGGAACAGCAGATCCATCTACCAGGCTTCAAAGGATCTTCCGTCTTTGCCCTGCACATTTGCTTACTTTCTGACTCGGTTAAGTTTTCTATGTTCTGGAATGTACTGGAACCAAACAACAGATTCCGTTAAGTTGTTCGGCTGTTGTGGAGTATTCTGGAACTTACCAAATAACTGACCAAACATCAGTGCTACAGGAAAGAACAGGAAGATGTCAGACCATTAATTAATGGAAATCTGCTCAAGAGTTTGATTAAGCCTATTAGATGCTCATGAGATCAGTAAGGCCAATCTTAGGCAAGTAGCCTTATGACAAAGAGTCCTGCAATTCAGATTTAAATACAAGATCAGTGGCATCTGGAATCTGATTTGAAATGTCCCTTTTCAGCCTCAGTGTGGGAGGCTCTCACTGCTGGGAGCACTGTATCCTTACTTGGTCTTGTTTAGTATTATAACTACTTAGCTCTGGCTCGAATGGAAAAACCCAGCTGTAGGGCGACAGGTCATTTGATCTAGACCTTAGTGTTGCCTTAGTTCTTGGTCCACACCATGGGAGTTTGAAGAATTTGCTGACACATGGCGTGTCAACACTGTCTCCATGATTCAGCTGGTCCCAGAGCAGTACTAAACACACCAGCATCCATGGCTACTAAGGTTCATCTGTCTAAAGATGTAACTGCTGTGCGCTAGCTAGAGTCAAGGCTGGTAAGAGTCCAGGAAGCTACTGTGTCTGCAGGGACCTGAGACAGGGTCTTGCTTATCTCATGGAACTCAGAAATAAAGAACCCCGCAATTCTTCAGTAAATTACACCTCAGTATGTGCTTGATCGAAGAGAGAAGTCTGAAGGAGCTGAATAATGATGGGGGGGGCGCGGTGAGGATCTGTTTCCCTCCTGCAGTGCAGAAGCATGGCCCTGGGAGTGGAGCAGGAGTCAGGTAGTCAAAGGATGTGAAGTTTGATGTACAGTTCAACGGCAAAGAGAGTTCTGAGGCGATAACCCAGCTTTCAAATAAGGGCTTCAGGGACTGTAAACAACAGCGTTACACCTCATAACCATTCAACTACTTCATATCGATCAAGTACTCCATGGACATTGAAGCTCAGTGTCTACCCAAAAGGCGGCCAGAGAAAGCACAGGAGAGGCTTCAGTGTGTCCCACACAGCACAGGCTGCTACACAGTCACAGAAAACGACAGGAGGATCCACGAGGGCATGCAACTCTGTCTGGAGTCCAAGGAACATCTCAAGGAGGGCTGGGTTTTGGCCAGATGGCAAGTGGATAGAAGGCTTGCCGGTCCCAAGGCGGGACCATATGGAAAGGAGAAAGTGGGAGAAAAACAGGAAGTCGGCATCTAGGGGGTTGTGCGGAACTGTGTGGATTCTAGCACAGGGAACGTGAGGCGTGGAGAGCTTAGGTTTTCGGTGGAATTCAATAAAGAATAGAGAACCAACAGAGAAAACCCTCAAGGTTGGTTCATTTAAGACACAGAAAATAATAATAATTTATCATTAGCTGAGATAGCTTCTCAAATAGGTGGGGACAGTCAAATCACTAGAATCGGAAATAAAATGGGAGACAAAATGACTAGCCTTACAAAAGCAAAAAGACAAGGAATGAGAAGGTCCCCATGTGCCAACGGGGCAGATAATGTAGAGGAAATAAATGCAAATTGAAAAAAAATTACTCAAAAAGGAAAAAAAAAAAAAAAAACATGAGTAACCCCCTAAGGTATTAAATCAGTAGCCAGAAGCTACCTACACACAAAGCCCCAGGTCTAGACAGCTTCACCAGGGAGTTTCACAAGCCCTTAACAACCTAACAGTACCGAGCCTTCATAAGCTCTCACCAAAGAGCTTGAAGAAGAAATGCTACTCCTTGTTCTTCCTTGAGTCTAATACTAGATTACCCTGATGCCGAACCCAGACAGATGTCGCAAGAAAACTATATACCAGTATCTCGTGGTGATAGACAGAAACATCCCCAACCAAATACTAGACACACGGAACCCTTGCTATACAGAATGACTGTACGACATGAGCAAGTGGGGTTTATACCAACAAGGCAAGTTACTTCACACTTGGAAATTAAATAATGTAATATGGGCCAGCAAGATGGCTGAGTGGGTAAAGGCACCTGCTGCTAAACCCGATGACCTGAGTTCAATCCCCGGGACTGCTGCCAAGGATTAGCTCCATGTACGTGTCAGAGCAAGCAACACACACACACACACACACACACACACACACACTAGGAATAAAAGGAAAATTCCTCAGACGAAGGGCACATTGTGAAAACCTCAGTGTGGATCGTGTTAAAGGTAGAACCTAATGTTGCCTCCCAAGGAATGCGAGAAAGACAAGGTGCTCCCTCCTGCCCAGCCTGTATTCAGCAAAGGAAATTTAAGCACGAAAATTAAGCAAAAGCCTGTGTCAGATTCGTGTGTGTCTTCTAAAGCACTGCGTGTTAAAGTCTGAGGTACCTTCAAGAAGCTGGTGAGAATTTTGGGGAGTGGGAGGTTTGGGGAGTACTAAGGGCTGTCCTCAAAGGAGGTTGAGGGGACCCCCTGATCTGTTCTTTTCTCTTTGGCTCCGTCACAGATTCCCACCCTGAGATACCATCTAGGCTCAAAGCAGGGGGTTGTCAAGCAATCATTAGATGGACCCCTAAAACTTGTGAGCCAAATATATATATTATTATATATTTTATTTATTATATATTATAGGTATAATATATAATAAATATTATAATAAATAAATAAAAATATTATATAAGTATAATATATAATAAATGAAATATATAATAGTATATAATATTTTACATTATTATAGTGCCAGATAGCTGACAGATATAGACACAGAAAGTGTATCTGGGGCACCCTGGGATGTGGTGGGTAGACACTGTGAGGAGAGAAGTGACCGATCAGGTGTGAGTTCCCTTTACAGCAATGGAAATCCTCTACCATTGACAGCAGTGATGGGGCTAGACCTGGAAACACACCCAAACCACTGAATCCTACATTTTAATCGGGTGAATTATACCTCTGCAAAGCGGTTACTTAAGGAAAACACTGATAGAGGCAGGAATCATCTGTGCGTAATCCGGTGTCTGTGGAATCTAAAAGTGGCCCCCCAGACATGGAGAACAGAAACGAACCCTTTGTGAAAATAACACATGAAACACAGCAGGCTAGATTACGCTCCTAATAGACAGATAATGGGACCGACCTTAACACTCGGAATAGGAGAGCCCGCTGTGAGGAGCCGCACGCAGAGTAAACACATTCCTACGGTAAGCAAAAGAGCCAGAGACAATGTGCAGACCACAGCCTGATTAAACTTGACAGCTGCCTGCTGGGGGCTAGAAAAGTGGGACATCTTGACATGGGGGATGGTGAACCCGACGTTAACACTGTGTGCCGTTACGGAAGGTGGTTATCTAGATCATTCTCGGTAACGTTTTTGTTCACTTAAAATCAGCATAGAAAATAAAATCTGAAGTTTTAAAAACGATTCATCGGGTTCTAGGAAATCCACAAGGATCTGCCGTCTGACTCTCGGGTTGAAGGATCGTTGAGGACTAGCTGCGAAAGAGACAGCAAGGCTTTGAGTTCGAGAAACTGGGAGCTCCATGGAGATGAAGTGAGTCTTGATGGCAGAGGAAGTCAGGGAATGGAGAGGGCAGGGCAGGAAGAGGATGGATGGGGAGTAGCGGAGATGGAAGAGGTAGCTACCAACTAGACAAAGAGCGTCGAGTTCTCTTAAAGGGATCGTAGCAATGAAGGGAAGGGGAGAGAAGAGGAAATACTGTGTACAGATTCAGTGTTGGATACGCCATGAAGCACATCTGGAAGATTCCAGAAGCCCTTAGAATCCAGTATGCATATGGCAGGGTTCTCTTTATTCAGAGAAAGGGACAGAGGGAGGGAGGGATGATAGGGAGTAGGTAGGTAAGTAGGTAGTCGGTAGATAGATATATAGATGGATTAATTGATAGATGATAGATTAAGAATATATATGTGTGTATATATATATATATATATATATATATATATATATATATATATATATAGTGGATAGATAGATACATAGATAATCTTGATTTTTTGTAATTTGTATTATATCTATGATATTAACCAATTATATTCCTCCTCAGTCAGTTTTCCGGCGACAGACTGGGTGCCACGTGAGGAATACAATTTCTTCATGGGAAAGCTTCAGTGATAAGGGCCTTCCTGCTGGAGACGACAGAGTCCCAGGTTGTGTAGAGAACCACAACCATACAGAGCAAGTTTGCCTTCATGTCTCTCTGTCCCTTCTCAGAAAGCTACTAATACCATCTAGAAGGCCCTACCTTTATGACCTTTCCTATCCTAATTAACCCCCAACGTCTCTAGTTCCAAATATTATTGATAGATCACATCAGGGATTATGTTTCCAGCATGCGAATTTTTAGGGGCATACCCAGACCTCGGCAGTACATAACCTGATTTTTGCTGTTCTATATTTCAGAGTAGACAGATGATAGCCACATAGACTGGTTTATGATGCATAGATGATGCATAGATAAATAATACAAATATACATACAAACATAAGTGATAAATCAATAGAGATGATATATATACATATATATAAAATGTAGGTAGATACAATAGATTGATAGGCAGATGACAGATCTATATAGATTATAAATGATCGATATACAGATGACATAGGCAGATGACAGATACATACACACATAGTTGATAGATGCTATATATGATGGGTAGATGACAGATGACAGATGGCTTACAATGATAGACAGACAGACAGACAGACAGATAAATAGCAGTATTTAAATTCTCTAGAGCTACCTACCATTTGTTCTAAATTTTAAAACCAGTGTTTTAGTCCTTGTCTTTGGGTTTTTTCCAAGCCCTGTCAACGGACACTATGGCCAGGATCTCACACAGGCGTGGACAACAGGATAGACCATCTGTGCAGGAAAGGACACCTGTTCCCATCACACTTTGCTGGCCACGGATTAATTTGATGTTTGCAATATTTGGAATTATTTGGATGTTTCCCCCTAAATCATTCCCAGTTTCCACTTATTCTTAATTCAATTTGTCTGCTCCCTTGAATCCATTGTAGATTTGGGGTATAAACATGACAGGTAAATTATTTTCGATGGTGGTCCTGCTGCTTCGAAGTGATTTCAGCGTCCCTCAGGTTTTAATCCCAATGGTGAGGTGTAAAAACTCATGAAGGCTCTAGTGTTCATATATGGGAATTTGGGAAATCGGTTCTGTGAAAATCAGGGTGGCACCCCACAACTGTGTCTGGCGGCATTATGGGAAGGGCAGGAACCGTGTCACGTGTGTGTATACACTATGCCCTGCATCACCCTAGGATGCTACCATCAAGGAGGCCTTCGCCGATGTGACTCTCCATCACGCACCCTAAGACCCATAGGCTAACATAACATAGCTTGCCTGGGTACTTCATTATAGTAACAAAAATTTGGCCAATACAGATGGCACCCGAATGCTTGTGCTCAAGTTCTCTCGCTTGCTTCAGTGCACTCCTACACAGGGACTTGACTCCTGTCCATCAAGACTACACAGCAGGCCTCCAGTGCTTCAGCATCTCCAGATTCAACCAACCTCGATCAAAGAAATCGGGGGAAAAAAGATTGCCTATATCTAATATGGATAGCATACATCTTCGTTCATTTGTTGCTGTTCCCTAAGCAACACAGTGTGACGGTGATTTATCTATAGTTGACGTTATACTGAGCGTACAGTTTAAAGTCTATAGGAGGGTATGTGGAGGTCCCAGGAGACACTCTCCATTTTAGACCAGGGGCCTGAGCACCCTGGAATGTTGGTATTCTACAGAGCGGTGTCCATTTGCTGGGACATGAAGAGAACAAGGATGAGGAGTTGAAACTGGAAACAGATGAAGGATCAGAGGAATTCTGCTCTTTCTGAGTCAGCATCTGAAAACACCCAATAACTCGGTTTCCTTCCCTGCAGACAACACCCACATCCCGAGCTCAGAGGTCCTCCGGTCTCCTGCAGGGTGCAGACGCCATCCCTGGTAAGTGGTCACCTTGCTCTGCCATGGTGCTGGCTCCTCATTATAACAGCAAACCATTGTTCCCTCTCTTGTTTTGCTGTTTGAGAGAGGGTCTAACTATGTTTCTTTACTTGGAACAAGCTATGCAAACCAGACTGTCCTCAAAAACACAGAGATCTGCTTGCCTCTGCCTCCTGAGTACCGGGACTAAAGATGTTGAGCTCATTGTTCCCTTCAAATGCTTTCCGTAAAGTTCACACTTGAGAGCCCACCTGAGCTACTCCTGAAAGGCAAATGAACAGAGGTTATAATTAATACCACAGAATGCGAAAGGGCTAGTTTCAGAAGAAATCTTAAAACACATCTATACATTTTCTGGGTAGGTTATACTTTGTTAAATTGAAATATGGACAGAGAAAATCTTTTATAGCCCAGGCTGGCCTCAAACTCATGATCTTCCTGCCTCAGCCTTCTAAATGCTGGGGTTATAAGGAGGTGATCCCAGGAAGAGGGAATGCCACACCAGCCTGATCCCAAGATATATTTGCATGTTTTTTTTTTTTTTTTTTTTTTAATACTGATGTCAGTAATGGCTTCTTTCATGTCTCAGGTCTCCTAGCTGACTGTAAGACACAATACATTTGTTTGATGGTAGAAAATGTTTCCCTGGTCATCAAAGAGTCAAACATATAGGCCTTGTCTTTTGGTTGCTTCATGAGTGATGGAGACACCTGTCTGGGAATGTTAGGTGTCAAAGAGGCAGACAGGGCGGGAGTGTGCAGGGTACTCTTCACAAGGTACACAGTGTCCCAAGAAGGAAATAAGCAAGAAGCGGGCACTAGAAACGGAAGGAGTGGGATCAATTGTTTCTGTGGGGCAAATAAGATCACAGCTTAAGCTTGGCACAAGCTCTTAAAACACTTTCATTTGGGGAAAGCAGGATGTCTGTCAGGAGCCAATGAAATGCTCTTAGCACACGGCCCCGACTGGCTCCATCCTGGCTGCTCGATCCTGGCTGCATTTGCACGTTCTTCTTTGTTCACTTTCTTTCGTGTTCGTAAGAGCAGAGAACAAGTTAAACTCCATAAATAATAACACTTTCTCCTGGTCAACGGACTGGTTATCAATGTTCAGTGCAGCATGCTGATCTCTGGGGGAAGGAAAACCAAAGGACGGAGGCCCCTGGAGCACAAGTCTCCGCACAGATGGAACCAGGCAGCGACGCGTGGGAGACGCCAGCCTGGGGGCCTCGCTCACTGTCAGAGATGAGAGCACAAGGCTGCCCTGGCACACAAGGTCAGGCTCCTTTCTAGGCTAGCCAACTAAAACTTACCACACTGGTAAGTGACTGAAAGGGAGTTTTAAAACCGTTTGCTGTTCTATGGCTCATCATTGGTTCCACACCTGAGGCCTAATCGCCAAACGCCAGGTCATGGGGATTTCCTGCATCTCAAGAGAGTTCTTTGGTTTTAGCTCTTATTACTGACCCCCCGTGAGCTCATTCTCAGCTGAATCTCAGGCTTCAGTGTCCTCCTCGCGAGTGTCCGGCTGTCATAACCTCATTCACCCCAACATCATTTGTTCCCAACCTTTTCTACTGACAGTGTAAGGCCCTCGTTGAAAATAAATCAACTGGAGATCTGAGATGGCCCGGCGGTTAAGAGTGCCCGCTACTCTTTCAGAGGACCTGAGTTCAGTTACCAACGCTCATGTTGGGGAGCTCACAACCTCCTGGGACTCCAGCTCCGGGTGAAGCGATACTCTCCAAACAATGTAAAGATCCATCAGCTGTAAACATGAGCCTTTGTTTGAGATTCTCTACCCTTTTGGCCTCTGAGTCTCTGCATATGCTAACGACACAGTGTTTCGGTTTCTGTAACTTTGAGGTAAATTTGGGAATGGAGGGGTATGAGTCCTCCCAGTGTGTTCTCCCATTGGGAGATTGTTTTGAATGTCTTAAAGGCTCCTTACCATCCTGCGTAAGTAGATGAGTTAGGCTTCGTTCAACCTTTTGCCCAAGGAAAAGGATATTATTGAGGAACTTAGGAGGGAATCCAGAGAACAGGAGCCAAGATACACTCTCAAAAGGATCTAGCACCTTCGATATGGAAAGGATGCCTGCAACGGGAGCCAGCAAAAGATAAGCAAGCAAAAGTACCAACAAGGAATCTCCACAGACATTCCTCTCAAGCAGGTGAAGAGGGTCCAACACTGGCCGTTGGACCAGAAACCCAGCCTCAGTGAAGGGCTGCTTCACACTCACACATAGCAACTATTCTTAGGAAGGAAGGAAGGAAGGAAGGAAGGAAGGAAGGAAGGAAGGAAGGAAGGAAGGGAGGGAGGGAGGGAGGGAGGGAGGGAGGGAGGGAGGGAGGGAGGGAGGGAGGGAGGAAGGGAAGGAGAAGAAAGAGAAAGAAAGAAAGAAAGAAAGAAAGAAAGAAAGAAAGAAAGAAAGAAAGAAAGAAAGAAAGAAAGAAAGAAAAGAGAAGGGGAGGGAGAGAGGGAGGGAGGAAAGAGGAGAGAGGGAGAAAGGAAGGAAGGGAGGGAGGGAGGAAGGAAGAAAGAAAGAAAGAAAGAAAAAGAAAGAGAGAGAGAAGGGGAGAGAGAGAGGGAGGGAGGAAAGAGAAGAGAGGGAGAAAGGAAGGAAGGAAGGAAGATAGATAGAAGGAAAGAAAAGGCTGTAGAGATGGCTCAGTAGTTAAGAGTGTTTGCTGTTCTTCCAAAGTACATGAGTTCAGTCCCTGCACTCACCTTAGAGAGCTGTCAACAGCCTGGAACACCTCCTTCCATGGGAGCCCACACTTGCATGCACATGCCCACATACAGACACACACATCACTTAAAAAGAAAAATAAGATGATGACAAATGGTGGCAGAAATATAGACAAACAGAAACCCTCTCACCACGACGGTGGGGCTAAACTATGGTGCCGCCTCTTTGGGGGAAAGCTAAATACAGAATTAGTATGGGATCCAGTAACTCTGCTTCCCAGAACACACTCAAAACAACGAAAAGCAGGGCCACCAGCAGATTGCTGGCCCTTCTACACGCAGAGCTGCCGTTATTCCCAACAGCTGCGAGGTGGAAGCCTTCCAAATCCCCCTGGCAAATGAAGGGATAAACAAGATGCAATACATACAGGAGACGGAGCATCATTCAGCCTGGGGAGGGAAGGAAATCCCAACAGCAACAGTGCACATCAACCCAGAGGACAATGTGAGCGAGGTAAGCTAGTTGCAAAAAAGACACTGGAGCTGGGGGAGATGGCTTGGTGGTTCAATCCCCAGGACACAGGTGTGATGGCCAACACTTCCAATCGCGGCACTGGGGAGGCGGAGACGGGAAGAGTCCTGGGGTTTGCTAACCAGCCAGCCTAGACTAATCGAAGAGTCCCAGGCTAGTGGGAGACCCTGTATCATAACATGAGGTAGTCTCTTCGTACAAGTACATACACATGCACTTCCATACACCAACATGAAAACCACACACACAGATCCCGTGAGCTCTTCTGTGGAGTAACGTAGATTAGATTCAAATTCTTCGAGGCAGAACACAGAATGGGGTTGCGGGGCTAATGGGAGTTATTGAAGGAGTGTGGGACTTTGGCACTGCAGGATGGAATGCTCTAGAAACAAGAGCTGTGTGATGATACTGTCCAACAACATGACTGTTCTGCTGCCAGCAAATTGTGCACTCGGAAGTGGTTAATGTGGCAGATTTTATGTTGTAAAGATTTTCCCACAATAAAAATATATAAGACTATTATTCTTATTTTTTTTAAATAATCCTCTAGCAAAAACTGTCAGTTAAAAAAAAAAATGTTGGTACTAGTCAAGCAGACACTCCTCTTCTGCCCTCGGTATTACACGGCATAAACAGCAAAGATCTAATCTGGTCTGACAGGCACTTCCCCAATTGAATTTCTCCAGAAGACCAATGAAAATGCACACCTGTCTCCCGGCTCTAATTTTATATCCTGGTAACGACACTGAGAAGCTGACTGCTGGCCACAGCACTTAAGAGTCAAGCCAGCTCACGTTTTTTAAACACTCTGGCCACCAGCTACTGGAAACCCATCTGGGCTTTATCAAGGTGGGCAGTACTGGATCTTGAATGCTTTGGATTCGGTTCATAACTGCTTGTAACTCCAGCTCCAAGGGAACCGTGTGCCCCCTCCTGACTTCCAAATGTACCGTCGTTCATTTGCACACACATGCACATACTTTTAAAAAAGAAGTCTTTAAAGAGGGGGCACCCCGTCCACCAAAACACCTGTCACTACCACAGATTCATGAAAGGTGCCAGGGTTGGAAACAAGGGGGCTAGGGCAGAGCTCTGTGCCCGGGGATTGTCACCCACGGCCAGCTGATTAACTTAACACTCTTCTCAGTTTGTTTCTTAGAAGCAGAGTGCAGATTCATTCAGGGCCTAACCAGACTGTTTGTACACACTTCCTGTGGGCAGGCAATTCTCACCCCTCGGGGGTCCAGCAGCAGCAATGAATGGAACGGATAAAAGCCCATTCATAGCTTTCATAAAGCAGAGGTACAAAGTCCAAAACAAGGAAACAGTGCAAGGGATCAAGAAGGCCCATATACTCCAGAGATGAGAAAGAGGAGGCCACAGACCACCAGGAATGAGCCTGGGGTAGACACTGAGGCAGCTTGGCCAGAGACATTCTCATGGAAAAGGCTGATATGTGGAAGTCTGGAGAAAGATGTCTGGGTAGAGGGACCAGTCAGTAAGGAACATTGGAGACTTGTGTGGCTAAGAAGTGGGCTAGGGACACAATGGTAGAAAACAGGTGTGTGTGTATGTGTGTGTGTGTGTGTGTGCATGCAGGTGCGTATATGTGTGTGTGTGTGTGTGTACATGTAAATGTATGCATGTGTGCATGTGTGCGTGCATGTGTGCATATATGTGTGTGTGCATGTGTGTGTGCACATGTGGATCTGCATGTGTATGCATGTATGCGTACATATGTGTGTGCAGCTGCATACGTGTGCATGTGTACACATGTATGTGTGTGTTCATGTGCATATGTGTGCATGTGTGTGTGTATACATGTATGTATGTGTGTGTCTGTGTGTGCATGTGCACATGTGTCCTCACATCTTCTTGTAGGAACATTGATATTACAGGCATATGCTACCATGCTGATTTTAAGTGGGTTCTGGGGATTTGAACTCAGATCCTTATGCTTGCATAAGTGCTTTACCAACCCACTGAGCCTCCTTACCAGGTCCAGGCCCATTCTTTCTATGGGTTTCTACAGTTCCTAGGCTTGGGTCCCTCTGGTAGTCCAAGGGCTGTGGAGCGAGCTGCCTTTGCCCTAATGCTTGACTTGTATTTCCATAAAGGAATCTCAGGGAAGCTAGAACTGTTGTAAAAGATGGAAATTGCAGGAGAGAAAATTCTCAGAATGGCGCTGTTGAAGTACCAAGGCAAAAACAACGCTATGATTGTCAGACATAAGACAGACAAACTCCAACATCTTCCCAGTCTATGCTCAGGGCAGGCTCACGGCTTCGCACTGATTGAAAATGGCGACTGATCCAATATGGTGTTTGACTCAGTTGCCAGAAACACTCCCTTTCAAATGTATAAATGGGAAGGAAAGGGAATACTTAGCACGCAAGTTAAAGGGGTGAGCAGACACTGGGGTCTAGCACGGCGGCAGGTAACAATTCAGTGGTCTACAGCTGGCGACGGGCCGGCCAGAGGGAGGAGTTCCGGAGACGAAGCTAAACATCCAGGCTGTTGAGACACAGCCTGCTCACTATCCGCTGCAGAGGAGTCCACTGGGGAGAGCCTTCAGCCAAGAACATTTTAACATGAATATCTCAACTTTTAAACCAGAATATCTTTGCAGAAAAGTCTCTTTTGTGTGGAACTGCTAGGTTAAAGGGTGTAGCCCATCTTAACCTCAGGACATTTGCACTTCCGGCTCCAAAATCAGTTTCTCTGCCGCCTCACCCTCGTGGACATGAATGCTGATTCCTCAAGCTTGCCTGCTACCGTATGCGGTCGAATTCTTTGCTCCTTTCTGACGATTCAGGTTACCCGCTCTGACCCTGATTTAGCCACGCTACATCGGGGTGACAGAGAACATCTTTTCACACATTAGAAGCCGCTGGGGTCTGTGTCTATGGACTCTGTGTATTCTTGACCTCTCTTAGATATCTCCTAGTGCACATGGAAAATGCTGAACTATCTTTTGTGTTTTGAGGGGGGTCTCTGGGAGTTTGAGGCCAGCCTGGTCTACACAATGAGTTCCTCTAAAACTTCTCATGGCCAAGCAGGGTCATCCGCATCCAGACCTTGAATCAGACCTGCTGAATCAACAGCTCAGCATTTTTTGTTTGTTGTTTTTTTGTCTGTCTGTCTGTCTTTCTGTTTATTTTTCTTTTGCAGTTCTGAGGATCCCAGACCCTCTGGCATGCCAGCCAAGGACTGTGTCACTGAACTACACTTCAGGTCCAAGTCTTAGAGCTGTTGAGCCCAGCAAACCCCTCAAGGGATCCTGATGAGTCTGAACCATGAAAGCCACCCAATTAAGAAATCAGGCTAAACCAAAATAGTTTGCAAATATTCTTTGATGTCGCTGTTGTTATTTGGGCAGAAATGCAGAATTTGTATGAATCTGACATCACAAATCTTCTCTTTTTAGTATCTTGGTTTAGAAAAAAATCCTCCCTACTCTGAGATTATTTTGCTCTCTCTCCTATAGTTACATTTTCATTGTGTTTGGATATTCGTTCCAGCAATCCGATTCATTGATCTCCCTCAATGTTATTGAAATTACTACCTATGTACATGAAGGGACCCGGATCAACATTCGAAGGAATGGAGGAATACGGAAGCAATTCCTATTCTTCCCAGACGAACCCACTCGGGAAAACCAAAACGCAAAACAAAAAACGATCACTCAGTCATCTCAGTAGCGCAGGGTAATTTAGGAGCTTTTCAAATGTAGGTCACCCAGCCGTTACTGCCATCCGGTAATCCCATGCTCCCCTTTGCTCGCAAGCACCCACACAGACCTCACGACCGTAGCCATGTAGGGTTTGCTTACAGGTTCTCCCTCCACTCACTGTTTTTGATTAAATTTTAAGGGCATGTGTATCTGGATATTATATGCATGTTCATGTGTGTGCACAGAAACCAGCCAAGCATGACCCTCAGGTGCCATCTACCCCTTTGACACAAGGTTTCCCATTGGCCTGGCACCCACCTTCTAGACTAGAACGAGTCTGTGAGGCCCAGGCCTCCTCCTCTCTCCTCAGCCACGGGATCTCAAGCTCACACCACCACGAAAGCTACATTTTTTTATTTGCATTCTGGGGCTCAAACCTCATGCCTGTGAAACAAGTACCTGTGACTGGCTATCTCCCTAACTCATCCTTGTAAAATTTTAATGAAATTTATTTTAATTATATATAAAAATAACAGCCATAAGACACACACACACACACATTAATGATGCAGCGTGTTGCATGTTGATACTTGTATGTGCTGTGTAAATCAATCACTTTCCTCAGACAGTGTCTTTAGAGTGAGAACTTGGACATCAATTCTCCTTGCTTGTTGAAATGCACAGTTCATCTTTGTTATCTGAAGTACTGAACCCCAGCACCCCAGAGCACCTTGCTCCTATCAGTAAACAAGTACCCACTTGTCAACTCCTCTCCATCCCCACCTTCACTCCTTCCACTTCAAAGTGATCCAAAGAGAAAGGGACAAAGGTCAAGACAAAAAAGCAGGTGCATGGCCAAGCCATTAGGCGATGGAGGATCTTTATAGACACCTCTCTTTAAGTGTCAGGGAGACATTTTGCTGGAAAGGAGACAAGAAGGTAACCTATGACCTCAGGTGCGTGCACACTTGGGGTAGTTGGGACCAGGTGGTTGCACTGGGAAGGTGAATCCATGCTTACAAAGGTCCAGCCTTGAGCTGGACTGTTCTAAGAACTGGAGTTGACTGCCATAGAGAGCTGAGTGGATTCTGCCTGGTTTTGCCCTGAATGCAGAGGCATGAGTTCCAACCATCCTCTTCTCTCAGATCAACCCCAAACTCCAAAGTTTCAAAGCTGTTTACAATTAAGAAATTAGCTGGAGGTGTTAAGTTCAATCCCAACAGCACACATACATACGAATGCCTGGAAATCTACGGATAACAGGCAGGAAGCTTCCCCCTCCCTCAAAGGATTCTCAGAGTTCTAATGCATGTCTGATCCCCACTCCTCTGAAGCTGTTAAAGAAAGAAGTGTGGTATGTGCTCTTATGAGAGAGTGAGAGAGAGAGAGAGAGAGAGTATGTGGGTGTGGGGGTTTGTTGAATGTGTGAGTGAGTACGTATGTAAAACTTCTGGTGTGTGTGTGTGTGTGTAGATTGTGGACTGTGTGTTCATGAGTGTATAAGTGGCCATGTGATGTATGAGCGTGTAGATGTGTGTGGATGTGCAGATGTGTGAATATGTGGGTGGGGCATTGGGGAGTGGATGTGTGGGTACGCAGGGGTGTGGGCATGTGGTTGTGCAGGCATATGGGCGTGTGGTTGTGTAGATGTGTCGGTTTATGAGTGTGTGGATGTGTGGGTGTATAGACTGTGGGTGTCTGGGTGTGTGGATATGTGGGTTTGTGGGGGTGTGGGTTTGTGGGGGGATGTGGATGTGGATGTGCAGGTACATGGGTGTGTAGATGTGTGGGTATATGGGTGTGGGAGTATTTGGATGTGTGGGTGTGTAGGTGTGTGGGTGGGCACTGTATGAAGCCCTAATGGAAAGTTCCTGAGTTTTCTCATTGTCTAAGAACAATAATCCCTTTCCAGACATTAACTAGCCTTGGAAAAAATTTGCCTGAAATTCTTTGACACAAAACGCTACTACTCTCTTTCAAAGTCTCCCATCATGCATTCTGAGCCAGAGAGCCCAGTGGCATCAGCAGGTGCCGCTCCAGCCCTGGCTGACCCTGCAGAAGCACACTGATACACTGACACCCTTCCATTCAAGTCATTCACGGCTCGGCAGCAGGTTACATAGGCCGGGTGTAGACAGTTATTTCACACAAACCTTATCTAGTGGCATAAAAATAAGCAGATTCAAGCACTGATAAGACAGCACCCAAAGATCAGAGACAGTATCTAGGCACACAGCAAGTCACTGCCTACTTGATGTTTATGAGCTTAGCAATGCTTGTACTTCCTCAGTAAAGGAACTTAAATATGAAACTTGGCTGAAGCAAATCCAAGCCAGTACCACCTGGGGCAGAAGTTAGTGCCTGTCCCCTGGCTTCTGCAACAACAGACCTCTAGTCTCCAGGAAGATCTAATGCAGACAGCTAATTTTTACAGAGTCACAGCAATTGTTAGAGCTGGTCCTCTTTATTTACTAGCAGAGAAGCAAATAAGAGGGCTGGGCAGACAGCTCAGTCAGTATAGTTCTGCTGGGCAAACAGGACCTGACTTTGATATCCAACACTATAAAAAGCCTGAACACATTTGTAATCCCAGTACTGAAGAGGTGGAGACAGGTGGAGCCTTGGAGCTTGGTGACCAGCTAGTCTAGTCAATCAGTAAGCTCCAGGCTCAGCAAGAGACACTGTCCCAGAAAACTAGAACTTCTGACATGGCCCTCTGGCCTCTACATACATGTGTACCCACATGCATATATGCACACAGGCACACATATATTTGCACATGCACCCAAATACAGAGAGGGACAAATAAAGAATTCTGCAAAGAAGGAAGAGTCAGGTCTCCTATCAAAGTGACTCGAGTCTTTCATTTATTTCTATGATCTTAAATTGACAATAGACCCTGACATTTTAGCTTTTATTATTATTTCATATTTTTGGCTGCATTTGATTTCTTTATTTTGCATGTGGGGGGGGGGAATTCGTGAAGGCAAATGTTTGGAGGTTAGAGGACAATATGCAAGAACTGGTTCTCTCCTTCCACCATTTGAATCCCAGGTCCAAGGCACGGTGGCAGGCCCTCTTACCCACTAAGCCATTCCGTTGGTCCTTTTAGCTTTTAATAACCCCTGGCCACACTGAGCACCTGATCTGTATTGAGATATCTTGTGTGTCTAATATTTAGCATGGGGAAAGATAAGTGTGTGTGTGTTGGGGGGGGTAACTTGTGCTTTATACTGACCACACCTCTAGATGGTTATTTTTGATATGTGAAATGTTAAATTTGAAAATATTAAAATTGATTTCACCAGCTTCTTTTTCTCTTCTGATGTGACTAACAGTGCGACTGGATTACACAGGCAGCACTTTCATTTCGTGTTTATTGGACAACACTGATTTACAGCACCTGCTGCCCCAGGGAGAGGGCTGCAGGGAGCCTCTTTCAGAACTTGCCAGAAGCAACAGCAAAGAAGAGAGAGAGGATATCTGTGTCTCATCTCTTCACAAACTTCTCACCGGGCCAAGGAAGACACACTTGCCTGCCACACAATTAAAAACTAAAGCATTATTTGAAAGCAATTAGGTAATATTATGTTCTTGCCTAAATATGTATTCGGGCCTTAGTAAATTTTTAACTTTTAAGAGGGCACCGGGGCTCAAGAGATGACTCAGTCACTAAAGTGTTCACCAAGGAAAAAAGAAAACCTGAGTTCAGATCCCAGACATCCATATACAAAGCCAGGCACTGCACTGTTGAATCCCAGCCCTGAGGAGACAGAGGCAGGAGGGTCCCAGGGCTCACTGGCTAGCCAGCTTAATCAAATCAGTGAGCTCCGGAACTAGTAAGAGATTCTGTCTCAAAAAAGAAAGAAAGAAAACCCTCCACAGTGATCTCTGGTCACCACACTAATGCACATACCTGTGTATGTATGTGCACATACACTTGCGGGCACACGCACACACACACACAGAATATCAGTAATGTTGACAACATGGAAACCATCATCTTCATTTTTGATGGATCAGCGGTTTCCTGGAAAAAAATCATTACTGAAATCAATTAATGTCACAGAAATCAGTTTAGCCCTGAAAAGACATCTGTCCATGGCCAACATGCTCCGCCCAGAAGCACAGATTATCAATAGAGAGGTTTGAGCTGCCTTGCAGGGGAGAACAGGATACTGGTTATCTGCATTGAAAAGTCAATGCTGAGGACTTTCAACACTCAGGCAGTAGAGCCTTCTCACCAGGGGCAACCAAATTCTCTTTGCCAAATAGAAACTCTCTGCTGAAAGTACATACCTCGTTCATCTTGGACACGTGATGGTTTTTAATCTACCCCCATCAACATGTCAATCATCCCTTGGATGATAAGAACGAGCAATATATATTTTTTACTACAAGAGGTATAATTTTTTTTTCTTTATAAAACAAGCCCCCCCCCCTTCTTTTCCAGAGGTTTTGGTTGTTCCGTTTGATGTCTATCATTTGTTGCTGGAATAAGTTGCCTCTAGTGAAATATCAAATCTCATTTGCTGTAGAGGATGCAACACATGTGCGAAGCGGGTAGCAAGCGTCCCATCTGCCCCGAAATAGTTCTGTTGACAGGCTGGTTGCTAGCCAGCTGCTGGAGTCCCTCCTGCCTCCCTTGCCTTTCAGCCTGTGTGTCCCAAGCCTCGGGAGCATCCCTAGCTAAGGGACTCACGAGAAAAGCTTCTAGAGGTTTCCATATAAGCCCTGCACATGGATTCCCAACACACGCAAAAACCGAGTGGTGAACAATGATTGCCAACCTGGCTACAGTCAGCAGCTAGCCCTGGCTCTCCCCATTCCTTGTCTCCATTCTCCGGGGACCAGTCACTAGCACTAAATTTAATGTCTTCAGTCAAATGGGCCTTCTTCCCATGCCGTCTAATGTTTCTCAGATAAATTGGGGGGGAGGGGGTGTTATGTCTTCTTGTGCCCGGTTCCGGGGCCTCAAATATGAAGGGCTAGCACTGATAAAACACAACAGTTTGCAATTTCAGGCAACAACAATTTAAAAAAAAAAAAAGGAAGATTCCCATACAAATTTGTTAAATTTATTCTAATTTTATCCCTCTTTTCTCTCCCGCCCACTCCGCCTCCTCGAATCCAAATGCCAGTGGGAAAGAGCACATTTGGACTGATTTGAGATGTAAAGTACTTCAGCTTTTTCTTGTGACTTAGAAAATATTCCTTTAAAAGAATATTTTATGTTTTTCTAAGGCATATCATAAAACTTCAGCTGTGGTAAACTAGCACACAAGAGGGCCGATTTAAATGGTAACAAGGACCAGAATGTGAAATAAATTCCTAAGCAAGGCCGGCTGTGCACGAATTCCTCCACTCAAGTTGCTTTGTGTTCCACCTTTGAAGGCATGAAACAACGAGACGTGGGGCACCCACTTCCAAAGTCTCCCCCAGCCCCCAGAGAATCTGAACTGGGATGTGAATCTGAAAAACAGGGTGGAGAAGTCCAACCCGCGTGCAGCCAGCTGTCATTGTCCTCTGATGGAGACCCACGTTCTCACATCCAGGATGAGACGTGGATGGAGCCTGGGTTCCCAGCTTCCCACCCGGAGAAGAAAGGGAGTCCCGTAGCTATGCCAAGCCTGGTCTTTAAAATGGGAACTGAGACAGATGGGTCTCTTTCCAGAGCATTAAGTCTAAAGGCCTGGATGCAAGCATGAGGAATCCCCCAGCCTTCGCTTTGTGGCTCTCAATGTTTCTTTCTCTAGCTGTACCTCTTTCCATGACTTTTCCTAAATCCACCGAATCCACTTCCGCATTCATGACAATACCTGCAGTCAGAGGATTTTCCCAGCCCGTAACTCCTATTAGGACGGGATCCTTAATCTTGTGTAAGACCCAGAGGTTTTGCGTTTTTTAAAGCAGTGTTAGATCTTCAGTCTAACGTTCTCCCAACTGAGCTATGGCTTCGTGCTCACCCTTCCCTGGAAGGGTGATGAGGCTGACGGGCGCCCCTCTCCCAGTTGTGGGACGCATACTGATCTTCACCCCCCAGAGAGTAATCCGGCTCCTGGGACTTGCCAAAAACGCTCCGAGCACCCAGGAGCTGCAGCCAGCTCCAGCTGAGAGCCGAGGTAGCTTACCTGGGGAGAGCCGGCTCGGCGCGGGGAGTCTCCAGGCGCAGCTCCGGGACCCGCTGCGCGCGGCGCGATGCGGTGGCTGCCGAGGCGGAGCGCGCGCTGCTCCCGCCTGATGACGCTGTCTGCTGCCCTGCGCCCCGCGCCGCCCCCGTGCACCGCCCAGAGTACTGCGCTCCCGGTGCGATGCCCAGAGTCCTGCACCGACCGATGCAACGCCCAGTGCAACGTCCTACGCCCTGTTCTGGCCCCTCGCTGCCTTGTGCAACCGCCGGGACTCTGCACGGCCCTGCAATCACCCCGCACCGCGCCCTGCACCGCCAAGCACCGCCGTGCACCGCCCGCACCTGCGCCTGGCCCTGCGCAGTCCTCCCACGCGGTGCTCTCCGGCTCCAGCCTCCCTGCCTCCGGCTCCGCCCTCCCCAAGCTCTGGCTCTGGAGTGGCACCGTCGCTGCGGTGGCCACTGGGGCTCCAATGGCGTCTGCTTTTCGCAAAGAGCCTTTAGCTGCCCTCTACCGAAAGTTTCTGGAATAGATGGCAAGAGGCTGGGATTTTTCTGAAATTTCAATGAATCAAATGATTTCGTTTGAAAGGGCACGGGATGCTTGTGTTTTAAACTGTGCGCCCACCTTAGTGTAGTTAATCACCGCTTGCCACACAGTAAACTTTACTTTGTCTCCTGGCAGTGTGATGAAAGCAAACTAAGGAAGAATGGCTTTTTTCCTGGCTCATCATTCATGGTAGGGAATTCCAGGCGGCAAAAGCCTGAAGGAGCTGGTCACATCGGTAATCAGGACTTAGAGAGGTGTGGGAGCATGCTGCTGCCCAGACCAATCCAGATAGTTAGGAGTCCCCTGCCGAGGAAATGGGCTGGCCCACAGTCAAGATAGGTCCTCGCACAGCAGTTAAGTTAATCAAGATAACCTCCCTTCCCACATGCCCGAGGCCCATCTCCCAGGTGATGGCACTAATCGTCACAGATGCTAAATTTGACAACCTATCACTTAGAGATCCCAAGAAATGCCCTGCCCAGTAGTAGCCAACCACACCGAGTGAAGTGAAGTACTCTCACAGATGGGACTCTGACAAAGCACTGTGGCTAAGCTTGGGTTACCTCTACCTTTATGCTCAGCAGTTTTTCATGTGCGTTTCAAAGAATTAACCGTGTTTGTTTTCTGATATATTCATAAATAATTTTATCAAACAAGCATTGACCCAAAACCGGGTAAATCATAGGAGGGAGGATGGGGGGGGGGGGTTTGAAGGAGGGGGAGAGGGAGGGGGAGGGGAAGGGGGAAGCTGTACTGGCATTTTGTAAATGTTGGACAAGAACACTAATCCACATCACAATCACATTTGCACTCTCTGGCTGGAGAAAAGACTTTTTTGATTCTTGCTTTGTCCTATGATGGTGTAGTAAGAGAACTACAAAATTGGGACTTTTTTTTTCCCCCTCTAAATTTGGTTTAGCTTATAAAACGTCACTTTTCTGTTTTGATAAGTTTCTGGGGTCCTGTAATTTCAGATGACATTGTCCTTTGAACTTGATTTCCAAAATAAATCTCTGCCCTGCTATTTATAAGAGACATTTTTTTTAAAAAAAAAATCTTATTTAAAGTATGTATTCACCATTTGTAGTTAAGAAAGTGCCTTTGTTCCAGAGTTTAGCCTAATCGTAGCCTTGAAGCTATGGCCACTAAAATATGAAAACAATGAACCACAGGTAACAAGGCCATTTGAAAGTGGCCTCCAAAAATCTAGCCCTACTTCAATTATGTCTGTGAGCAGGGTGTTCATGTGTCCACAATTTCTGCATTATGAATATGTGGGGCTGCTTGGTTGGTAAAGTGCTTGGTGGGGAAGCACTTGGACCTGAGTTCGATCCCATCCATGCAAAAAGAAAAAAGAAGAAAGCTAACATTTTGACATGCTTGTAATCCCAGAGTTGTGGAATCCGAAGAAGGACGATAGCTGGAGTTTGCTATTCAGCCATCCTAGACAAATACAGTCCAGGTTAGTGAGAGGTGTCTAAGTTCCACTACCGCCCTCTGCTGGTCATCTTTGTATCCTGCACAAACTATACCTCTCAAGGCTGCTTAGCAAACCTGCTTCCTCACCAGTCTGTCTGTATAGCGGATATCATTACCCACCGACAGGACCTGGGTCCACAGCATGCTGGCAACCAACCAGCAAGAACTGGGGGGGCATAAACTGCTAAAGACAAGAGAGCCTGGTCCCTGCTGAACAGGGACACTTGTGGGTAATGAGAGAATGTACCTCTGATGATATTCTTCAGGAATTTGTCTTCTTTTCATTGGTTTTTCCTAAGACAGGGGTTTTCAGGGCCAGCAGCCTCAGAAACTGTGGGAAACTATAAGAAACGTACATGCAGGATTTCGGCTCTGGCCGAGTGCTCACCACATACTCAAGGTTTCATCCCAACACTGCACAAACCTAGCATGATGGTATGACCTGTCATCCCAGCACTTGTTGGGGGAGGCAGGAGGATCAAAGTTCAAGGTCCATTTTGGTTACATACCGAGTTTGAAGCCAGCCTGTGCTACATGAGATCGTGGGGGCCTGGGAGTAACAGAAAGGAAGGAAGGAACGAACGAACGAACGAAAGGAGGGAGGGGTGGGGAGAGGAAGGGAGGAAGACAGGCAAGCACATTGCAGCTTCATCTCAGATACACTGAAACGGAGACTCTGCAGCTCAGTGCAACATTGTTATTTAACAAACAATCTCAGTGCTTCTGACACACAGCAGAATTTTAAATACATTGCACTAAAATTTGTGGTTTTTTTAAAACTGTATCTCTCCACAGATGCATGCTAGCATATCTCCCTAAAAAATTGTATCATCTTGGGAGAATGTGCTCAGGGCAGCAATGCACTCCCAGGTGATATGTCTGGCAGGAAGAACTGAGCAGATTCTCCCAACATCATAGCAGTTGGCAACTGTCCCCGCAGCCCTCCCTGCTAAGGCTCTACCGCATCTGGGTTGAGGATTCTGCTTCTCAGAAAACATCGCAACTCTTGGCTACCCTTCTGGATGGGCCCAGGTGTCGCTTTGCCTAGAGTGACATGTCCATATTCACTCTACTAACCAAGGAGGAGCCAGGCCCTGCAAACTACAGCCTGAGCTCCGTACAGCAGGGAGCCCGATACATAGGGGAGAGGCAAAGACTTCCTCCAGGTGGGGAGAAGAAAATGAGAATTCTCTTTTGAGTTTCATTTACACGTTCACCAGCTCCAAAATAAGCTCTCTGATCCTGGGCTGACCATTTGGAACTGGCCCGCACTGGGGCAAAGGAGATACTCCTGTGTAGATGTTTTCCTTTTCTGCTCTTGGGATGTAATATTCGGCAAACTGCTTCTCTTTGAGAAAGGGTAACGCCCAGGCAAGAGGCGGGCTCAGCTTCTTCTGCACAGAAACCCAGTGCTGCCGGTGGTAGGCTCAGTCTTTAATGGCAAATGTTGCACCCATGACAGCTGTCAAGGGTGATTTGTAGAGGGCAAACGCTATAGATGAATGGTTTCTGAGCTGGGACTCTCTGCTGAGAAAACAGGGGTTAGTCCTGTTTCTTACTTTTAATTATCCCTTTGGGCTCATTCCAACCACACTGGATGCTTTTAAGTCTAATGAGGGCTCTGGCTGTCTTTCCCTGATCCTTCTTGGTTATTATGAGTGTTCCATTAAGGAGGAGGCACCATGCTGCCGTTCTGTTCTTAATCTTTGCAGCTTACTCTAGCCCCACAGATGCTAAAGCTGACATCTGTTCTCTATAATCTGGGGGAGATTCTTGTCCCTGACTCATGTAAAACTGACCTCGTAGTTATCCAGGTCCACCTGAAATTCAGGCAGAAACATAGTCAAGATCATACCCACCTGTGATGGTTAATCTTGACTGTCAAGTGGGTGGGATTTAGAATCCCCATGGAAACAAACCTCTGCCTTTCTGTAGGGATTCTCTAGATTAGGTTAATGAAGGTGGAAAGACCCACCCTAGATATGGGCAGCACTGGGTCCTGGGATGAATAAAAAGGAGAATGTGAACTGTACCTCAGCATCCGTTTCTCCCTGCTTCCTCACTATGGACAAACACAACGTGACCAGCTTGTAGTCATCAGCTGCTGGATCGCTCACCATGAGAGAAAGGAGGCATTCTTATATGCGCAAACTCCGCCAGACCTCAGCAGAGGGAACCACTATCCTGGCCAGCGCCAGACTCCATAGTGGAACCCTGAGTGCCTACACTCAGGTGTTTCTTATTCATTCAGAACTCCTCAGGATCAGACCATAGGCAATCAAACAACCCCCACAGAAATCCAATATCTGCAAACAATACAAAACGCGTTAGACAGCTCCTCACCAACCAGCGCATAAAAACATTTTCAAACATAACTAAAAATAAACTTCCCCGACACCAGCTGCCTCATAGGCATGCTATACCCCTTCCTGGACATGGTGGACTGGACTGTAAAACCATGAGCCAAAATAAACCCTTCTTTCAGTTGCTTTTGTCACAGCCCCAAGTAACACACACACATACACACACACACGTGTGCACACACATGTATATAGCAAACTTCACCTGACTCCTTGTATAAGGCTGAGAAGCTTCCTGAGTGGAACTGTATTCATTTGATTTCCCATCTCTGTGACACGGTGTTTAAAGAAACAACTTCAAAGGAGAAAAGATGTATTCCACTCACCGTTTCAAAGGCATCAGTCCATCAGGGCAGCCAGAACGCTGAAGAGCATCTCAGGTCCTGTCAGGCCGGAAGTAGCAAGAAGGAACGCCTGAACTCTCCAGGACTCACTCCTTTTTCCTGATTTATTTCACCTGGATATAGGGGATGGTTCTACCCACACTTGGGGGTGGGAGGACCTTCCCCATGGAGCCACATCACAAACAGCAAGGTGCCAACCAACACAGAGAGACTTGAGTCCCTGCTTCAAGGATTCATAATGCACCCAGAGTTATCAATCTCCTAGGTGTCCCTCAGTTCAATCAAATGGATAATCAAGATCACCCATCATCACACCCCAGATTGTCAAGTAGCAACTCAGATGGGCTTTATCTGGACACAGCATCGTGGGTTCAGTTGGGAGAGGTCACACAGACATTAGGTAGCCTTTGCTTTGAGTCCAGAGTGTTACTTCCAGACACCTGCTCTTAACTCACAAGGAGAAAGCGGTGACACAAATGTCATTTTCACACAGAGACAAATCCAAATACCAGCAGGTACGACTCCCTTCTTGAGAAGGAACTCCAAAACCCAGGCAAACCCTGGGAAAGCTGTGACCAGAAGGACACTGTTGGAGGGTGAGCTGCAGTGTGCAGAAACCATGGTTACAGGAAGACACGCACGTAGTACAGAACGGCTCAGACTATAGTGAGCATTACCATTAAACCGCCGGCCAGGCCAGGAGAGAAAATGGCAGAATCCTTAGGCTCTTTCCTTATCTCCCTAGCCAGGAATCCTTGCTAATTGTCCTGACTTACAACTTAGGAAACTGTAGGCTGTAGAGGTGGCCGAACTTGTAACAACCCTTGTTGTTCTTGCAGAGAGGGTCAGAGTTCAGTTCCCAGCACCCATGTCAGGCAGCTCACAACCACCGGGGATCCCAGCTCTGAGATATCCCAGGCCCTCTTCTGATCTCTGGGAGCACCTGTGTTCAAGGGCTCATATCGTCCCCTCCCCCACCACATACACGTAATTAAAAATAAAAATAATTCTTAAAATTAAGGCTCAAGTCCTTTCTATAAAGCCAGTCAGGTAGCCAAAGGAAAAATTCAAATTTTTCAGAAAGAAAGCAGACACGAACGAGCAGCCGGAAGCTGCTCACAGAAGGGCTCACCCATCTAAGGGCATGGAAAACAAGCTTTCAAACAAAGCCCTAGCTGCTGTGACTGCCTCACGCTTTTGACATCGATAAATAGAAGAAGAGTTAATGAAACAGGAAGATAAGTAACTCTTCCCCTCTGAAATCTTTTTTGAATCAGCCATGTTGCTGTGTGAACACAGGGTAACGAGCACAGAGGACAGTCAGACAGCTCAGTGCACACACAGGCACAGTGCACACACAGGCGCAGTGCACACACAGGCGCAGTGCACACACAGGCATCAGAGAATGGATGCACCACACGAAGCAGGACAAGGCTTTAGTTAAATTAATTAAATACTGGCCAGTAATGATGGACACTAGCCAGGTCAATTCCAAGGTTCCCCGACTCCAGAGTTCCCAAGAAATGGTCCTGAGTTACAGGCAGCAGACCCTTATAAAGGTAGAACCCATAAAGCTATGTACTTTCCATTAGGTCCATTCAGGGGCAAGTATATATCCCGGTGTACTTCCAGTCTGGATATCTCCCACCTACAGGCAACTAAGCATACCCAGTGCATTTGGAGCACATCCGGTTCCAAATCCAGTTGGATTAACCAAATTTGCTTAGAGAATCTTGTCTCACACGAACAGACCCCACCCAGCATTCCAGGAGGTTATCTGTCCTTGTTTTACAGATCTCTTAGGCACAGTCATTAAAATTTAAAGTTTAACTTTTGCTCTTACAGTGTGCCTGTCGCTTCCCATCTCTGCAGCCTGGGCCGTGAAGTACACTAACTGAGCAGAGAGGAAGTGCAAGTATTCTCACCTCAGAAAACAGATAAGGGGATGAGAAGCCCCATGTCAGCAGGTCAAGCGCAGACAAGACAGAAACACACATAGCAAACCTTCCTGCCCTGCAGCCTCAGTTCTTGTGTGTCCACAGCTGGATGCCATGACCAGGGCAGACTACATCACCTAAGGAGGAGTGCTCAGAACGCTCCCCTCCCAGGGGTTCCCTGGTCTCACTTTATATTATGCTGAGCCGGGGATATAGCACAGTTGGTAGAATGTTTGCCTGCCATGCCCAAAGTCCTAGGTTCGATCCCCAGCACCCCTAAAACCAGGTGTGGTGGTGCATGCCTGAGAATGGGGAGGGTGAGAAATTCAGGGTCCTCCTCCTCTCCCACCCACTGAGTTCAATAGCAGCCTAGGATCTGTGAGAACTTGATGTAATAAAATGAGAAGGAGGGAAGGAGGGTGGGAGGGAGGACAGGAGGGAGGGAAGCGGGAAAGGGAAAGAAACAAGTGAGACGGAAAACTAAAAACAAATAAAAAAGGAAAAGAAAATGAAGATACTGTGTATGACGGATTCTTTTAACTAAGAATTAAAGGGTGGGAGTGTCAGGCGTGGGGACACTGGAACCACAGATGGGGTATCCGGAATAATAGAGGCGTGGGGACACTGGTACCATGGATGTGTTATACGGACAGTTTCTGTTTAACTATGCACCGAGCTTCAGAGCAAAAGGTATTGATTTCACTCAGAACTGAAAATAGCTAAACGTGACATCTGAAAAAGAAAGCAAGATTTTCTGTCACAAGCCACACCTGCTATTTTTTGGACCAGCTTTCAAGCTATTGATACATTTTACTATTTTCAGGTTAAAACTGAGCTGCCCTCATAGGCGAATGGAGATGCTAAAGACAAAAGCAAGGGGCCACCTACGGTATGTTACCACTGTCTCATCTCTTTAGGGGAGTCATTGACAAACTAGAATCATACGAATTTGGAGGCATACATCGTGAAATCCCCAGCATATATGTGCATTAGAGATGGTGAACACAATTCCATCATTAAGATGTCACTTCTCGTGTGAACCTTGTGTGTGTACGTACTTAGTATCTACAGTCCATCCGCCATACATATTATTAACTGTTATCATCTTAAGGTCCCATGGGCTGGAATTGCCCTGGAGTGTGGCTGTGACTTTGTTAAGGAAATTTCCAAATGCATGAACATTCCGTTCTACCAGATCCACACACACACACACACACGCACACACAAATGTGCACATTTACATACACACACAGACACACACGCACACACCTCATGGTCTTTCATTAAAAATAATGATAGAAAATAAAGCCATTTGGTTGTCTCCTTTTGATAGCATTAAGCATTATCACCAGGCAACATGGCCAATGTAATGGAAGATGCTTTTCCAAACAGTAACTTGTTTCTTCCAGTTACACAGCTACATTGAGGCCGTGCCAATCACTTCCGTGTAACTATTTTATTAACTGGGTCAACTTCTTTTCCTTGACTACAGTTCACTAAACAAAATTCTGCCCTCTTCTTAGGGACCAGGCAACCTCCTTGTAAAGCATCAGTCACGCAGACAGAGCAGCATGTTTTGAAGATTGTGGTTCAGTGCTAGAATAAATCAGCGCAGAGCCAATTTTTGTGAAGAAAGCAAAACCATTGTGTCTATTCAGAATATATTCTGGTTTGGTTTTTTTCTTTTTTACTTTTTATTTTTATTATGTTCCTATCTTTGTCTGTGTCTGCTTGTGTGTGTGTGTGTGTGTGTGTGTGTGTGTGTGTGTAGTGCACAGGCACATACCTGTTATCAGAGGCGAGACGAGGCCTGAGATCCCCTGTAGCCAAGGTTACAGGAGGCTATGAGCCATCATGTGCGTGCTGGGAAATAAACTCCATTCCTCTGAAACTGCTGAGCGGCCTCTCTGGCCTCGGAATGCATTCCTGAGTGAAACTTCGGTGAGACAAAATAGATGTTAATGACTGCCTTCTACTCTCAGCACCCACTTCTCCATCACGTAGAACACTCGGGGTGGGCAGCAGGAAAGACAGGGAGCTCCTCCTCATAGAGCCTCCCAAAGGCTGACCATAGACACTATTTATAGAACGTGTATGTTAACTATGTGTGCAAGCTACCTGTGTTGCATGTTTTGTATGCTACGTGGCGTGTGGTACCTAATATGTGTACCTTGTATATATGTGTGGTGATGATTTTTGTTTGTATGTTCTGTGTGAATAAGACATGTGGTAGGTATAATATGTGCCATGCGATTTGTGTGTGCAGCACATATTAGGTATTGTGTGGTTTAATATGTGTCCTGTGTTGGGCATATGTGTAGTGGGTGGCTGCCATGTGACTTTTCCTGTGGAGACATGAACAAACATCCATTCTAAGAAACCAATGACCAGCTCAACTAATGACCCCACCGAAGACCATCTTGGCAAACCAATCAGTTTGTTGAGGTTACTTACGGAGTATGGAGGAGGGGTTACCCCTAGAATCATGGATGATTCAAAGGTAGCTGTACCCAGCCTGGATAATGATCCACAAAACCCACACCCTGGAGCTTCTGAATGACTCGGAGGGTAAGAGGGTCTTGTCTCTTGGCCTCTTCAGCAGTTATTATTGATTACAGAACTTTGATGGCCCTTGTGAATCTTGTTACTTTTCGGACTTTCCTTGTCAGTTTCAGGAATTTCCTGAGATTTGTAAATCGTCTTACTTCCTGAATCCAAGGAGACTTTTCCCTCCATCCCTCCAGGATGGAATGTTTCAATTCGGAGGAAATCACTACACAACAGTACAATATTCATTGTGTACGTGTGGTGTTTGTGCATGCATGCATATGGGGTAGTGAATGCCCCCCCATTTGTATCTCATCAATTTCTCTCCTTCAGAGAAACAGAACTTTGACCCATTAAATTTGAATGCATTCGTGCACATATCAGATTGGATCTTAAAGCAAAATAAAAACATGTAGCTCACAGCCCATCTACAAAACCACTTTGAAGGGCTGAACCCATGCCTGGCCTGGGTAGGTGATGACCTGGATTAAAGCTCATTAGACAAGGTATAGAGTCTAACGGGATGCTTGGTCCCTTCTCTTCTGACCCCTTTTCTTGAAGTCTGAAGAGTTCCATGGAGACTGTCAGCATTTCCCAGAAAGCTCCGCACTGGCAGATTCTGGGTATCCTAAAGTAAGCTAAAGATTTATAAAATTCTCCAGGGCAGTAATAATTTCTTCCAAAATATCAAGTGACATCTCATCCAATTACTTTTACTGCGGACACTTGGATGGTTGGCATTTCACTGTACTTCATCATTGGGAAATGACTGAACATTTCTTCCCGAAATTAATATGCTGTCTTGACATATTTTGAGATAAGAATTGAAGCTCAGGACATTTTAAGAAAGAAGATGTGCTGGTTATTGAAAAAACCCACTGTATTGGAGGATAGAGACTGGATAGAATTGCTCATTTTCTAGGACAGTGGATTATCTAGAGTGCAGGGTCCTCTTAGGAGTCAAGAGTCAAACCTTACAGCTCAACATGTCTGAAGCCATGTGCATGCCCACTGCTCACTGGGCTCTTCATTCTCTCTGTTATGGAGGCACCACTGTCAGATGACAGGCCAAGTAAGACACTGCATCTCCCCTAAAAGAAAGTTAAGAGATTGATAAGAGGAGCCATAGCTAGGGAAAAATATTTGTGAGTCATATCATTAATAAACAAGTTACATACAGTGTACAGACAGTCTTCTGTATCCATGCATTCCATACCACAGACTCAATAACTACAAGGAAAAGAATAGTAGAAGAGAATAGCACCTATACAGAACATCCACAGACTTTTCTCTGGTCCTATTCCCTGAGCAAGACAGAATAACAACTGAATAATGACTGTTACATAAGGCTTCAATTGTATCAGGTGTCACAAGTAATCCAGAGATGATTTAAATTCTTCCTAGATGTTAATATTCCATTATTTTATGTAAGAGACTTGAGCATCCAAAAATGTGGACATTGACGGAGGATTCTTGGGGTTAATTCTTTATAGAGACTGACACAGCTTTTTATATAGAAACGCTCAAAAGCCAAAAGCAAGGAAGCATAAATGACAAGGAGAAGAATCTGAACAGACTTTTCATCACAGAAAATGTAGACATTATCTCCAATCATTAGGAAATTCAAAATTAAAACCTCTAGAAGACACTCACCTTCCTGCTCAAATGAGAGACTGAAATGAAAAAAAAGACCAGTTCAATCAGGGTTAAATAGGAATATAGACCAACCTGAGTTGTTCTAGTTGCTGTGAAGAAACATTCTGACCAAAAGAAACTTGGGGGAGTATAGGGTAGTAAGCCTGTGTGAAAGCTAGGAAGGGTCTATATCCCAGGGGTCTATATTCAGAGGTCTGTATAGTCTGGATGGAATGTAGACACACCTTTAATCCCAGTATTCAGAAAGCAGTGGTAACAAACATCTTTAATCATAGTATTTAGAAGGCAGTGGTGGTCCATGCCTTTAATCCCTAAGACTGAAACAGAGTGTGGAAGCAGACACAGGAGGTGAAGTGCAGGAGTCAGTGGCACATAGGAAGTGATGTCTGAGATGAGTCAGAAGGACAGGCAAAGTGACTAATCAGAGGAAGAGTTAGCAAAGTGAGTCAAAGTGAAGACACACCCAACTCTCACAATTGAAAACGAGGGCTCTCAGTTCAGAACAGAGTCAGAAAGCAGCAGTCAGTTACAGCATGAGTTACAAGTCAGTTACAGTGTCAGTGACAAGGGGAGTTATAGCAGTCAGTTACAGAAGCAGGCAGTATGGAGCAATGAGAGCTCAGGAAGAGACCCAGAGACACAGAGGCAGCTAGGCAGAAGTCAGTATCAGACAGGAAGAGTGAGTCAGTTTGAAGCTGAGCAAAGCAGTTCAGTCTGAGGCAGTCAGAGTATCGTCCAGAATAAGCCTGAGTCAGAAGAACTCAGTCAGAAACAGTAAGCCAGCTCAGAAGATCAGTTTTAACCAGTCAGCTTGGAGAGGAGTTTGAGCCAGAACAATGAGTGAGGTAAATCAGTCAACTGGAAGGGTCACTACATCTTTCATCTACATCTACAGGGGAAGAATAAGTTTATTTCACCAAGTCAATGTCCACCACTGAAGGGTCAGGGTAGGAACTCACACAGTAACTTGAAACAGAAAAGGGAAGGAATACTGCTTGCTGCCTCCCTCACAGACTCCTGTTTAGCTAGCTTTTTATATATATATATAGCCCAGGGAATGGTGCCACCCACAGTGGACTGGACACCCCCCCCACGTCAATTAACAATGAGAACATCCCCACAAGATAATGTGATCCAGGTTATCCTTCAACTGAAACTCCCTTCTCATTCTCAGGTGACTCTAGACTATATCAAGTTGACCATTACTGCTAACTAGAACATACAGATTATTAAAATAATTAAGAATAGCAAATGTCCAACTGATCCACTCCTCTCCTGTGTAAGCCACCACAAAGACTTATACATGAACATGCAAAGGAACTCTGCTTATAACAGTCCTCAACCCACTTGCCCACTAACTATAAGCAGACAGTTAACTTCTGCTACTATCACAGGATGGCGTACTACGGCAAACAGAAGTAGGCTTCTGCTACGCACTACAGTGCTGGATGCACCTGGAAGTAGGTGTCTTGAAAGAAACCCACCAAAAACAGAGAACACTGTGCAATATTTTTGCAAAACACTTTTACATAATTCTGAATAACGTGAGTTATTATGAGTGGTTGTGGGGAGAGGTAGGAGAGGGAGGAAAAGGAGGGTTTACACAGGAATTCAGCAAGCTACAGAGGGGGAAGGGTCTTTTCACTGCCTTGACCTTTGACCCTTGTGGTGACCATGTCACATGTTGGTACATATGGCAATGCTTACTAAATTCTGCACTTCAAATATGCCTGCCTTATTACATTATTAATTATGCCTCGTGGTGGTGTGAATGTTCAGTGTTCCCAGTAGGCTCGCATGTTTGAATGCCCAGGCTTGTGGCACTGCTTTGGAAGGTTGTGAAGCCTTTAGGAGATTGGAGATGCAACCTCAGTGGAGGAAGTGGGTCACTGAGAGCAGACCCTCTGCTTCCTGTTTGTTTTCTACTTCCTGACTACAGATACAGTGTGACCAGACATCTCACACTCCTGCCACCTGTAGTTGTCCCCAGCCTTCACATATAGGTGTGCGCACACACACACACACACACACACACACACACACACACACACTCCCCAAATTATATAGCATAATTCTATGAGAACACAAAGCTCTACAGAATGAATGGAAGGGGCCCCCATTCCTTCCAAGAGTTCAGTGATCTCTATACAGCATCAAGGGGCTTCTCTAGACCCTCAGGTCCCAACAAACCCACTCAGATACTGCATCAGTGAACAGGAAGGATGACCCAGCTCAAAACTTCCTGGCAGAGGCTGGAGATACAGCTCAGTGACAAAGTAATTGCCTAAAAGCATGAGATTTTGGATTCAGTTCCCAGAATGGCAAAAGGAATCTTGCCCTCAAGCAGGGTAACCAGGACTTCAGAGCCCAAATGGCTCAGAGACAACCAGGGGGGAGACAGTATCCCTTTGCTGGGACCCTGAGGGCTGCAACTACTGTTTGTCCCCAAATCTTGTAACCAACCCCACCACTGGCATCAGAAAGCAAGTGTCCAGGTTCTCCAGGCCTAGAACAGTCCTTTTAGAATCAGGAATGCTTGAATTAAGAGACCTTGAATGGAATGGTAGTTGGCTCCTTACTGAAGCAAGTGCAAGCAGTTGAGTGTGCTGTCTCTTTCTTATTTAAACAGCCTAGGGAAATGTGGTCTGCAGAAATGAAGGAAGGAGAAATCACTGCCTTGAATAATTAATCGCTTCATCTTCTTTTGGAACTGGTTTATTATCTTCAGGGGAAATGCGTCTGCTCTCATCACCCTGTGCCTGTGTGACAATTAAACAGATGTGCTCCGATGTCATATCACCTCTGGCTTCCTTAGACGTCTTCCTGCCTGTAAGATTGAGAGACATTTTCCATCACGGCCAGTTGAAAGAAGCCTCTCAGATACATGTCCAGTCCCAAGCCCTGTCCACCTCAGTGAACTCCAATCAGAATGGCCATTTGGAAGCCACGGAACTTTGTTAAAAACAAAACACCCACTCACCCCACTGGAGGCTTCCCTTGTCCCACAAAGGGGGGCCGCGGTGTGGCGTGGTTCTTACCAAGTAATCATCTGCCTTTGATTGGAGCCCTGAGCCTCGCCACCATGTGAACACATTATTCACATATTATGCAATATCCCCTGCCCTCTGTTTCCTGATTTTCCATGCTCTCTTTCAGTGATTTTAAACCCACACCATCCTGTTTGACACACAGCCCTCCAGCATCTGCCCTTATGGCTGAGTATATCTGTGCTGCTAGACTGGTCCCTCCTCAGTGTGCCTCCCTTCCCCGGTTCTTTTCTGCTCTCTGATCAGTGTGTCTGCTGGGGGAGCTCTGGGGGGCTGGAATTCTTCAAGGCCTGAGAGGAAATCAATTATTCTGAAGAGAGTTTCATTTGTTGCTAGGCACCTGGAATATCAAAAACTTTACTATAGTTTTTTATATCCTTGAGATATTTCAGACAAATCTGTAAAGATAAGGCCCAAGCCCACATAGAGAAGGTGTATCAGGAGCTCACAAAGGCAACTCTTGTTTTCATCCTCCTTATGCGCAGAATCAAGGTCGGTACGTTGCACCCACACCTAGCATCTTGTGTTCACCTGGAAGGTATTGCCTCAGGAGCTTTTGATCTGTGGGTCAGTTGTTTCTCCTGAGGCGGGTAATATGGGAGGCAGTGTAGTTACCTGAGACCCCATTTGGTCTTTGGTATATACACCACTTTTTTTAACGATGCACTTGACAGCGTAAGTCTGTACCCGAGAGGACTACGAATACACATCTCTCTCCAAGCAATGCACCTAGCAACCTCAGAACCACCAACAGCATTGAGCTAGACACAGCTCTCCCTATCCAACCCTTCTCCGAACACTGATATAGATTTCCCTGCCCCTAGCAACAACCAAATTTAGACAGTTTGTGTCTAAATTCCAAGTGTATTCTTAATATATCTGGACATCCGGAATAAAAATGATGATCCAGTCTGAACAGGCTTGGGGTGGATAGGCAGTATGACAAAGCTGTTCTTCAAGAGAACTTTAAGGGAGACCCTATGCCTACATATAACTGGGCATGCATATAATTAAAATCAGATGTATCGTGGGAATGAATGCTCACGGTACAAAAAATGAATATACAATGTAATTTATCAAACTTAGCCCAAACTTCCCTTAGTAGCCAACTCCTCCTTCTCTTGAGCCCATAGAAGAAAACTCCAAATAAGATTAGACGCCTGGAGCTCCTCATCCACGTGGCCACAGCTCCCTGAGTGCATGCCTTCCTGATCTGCTCATCTCCTGATCTTCTTTCTTTACTTCCAAATAAACTTTCCTCGCTACATTGCACATATTGGGAACCCTTGTTCAACTCTTTAAGTAACTGGCCAATGTGGTGTTTTGGATTAGAATGGCCCCCATAAGGTCATATGTTTGAATAACTGGTCCCCCAGTTGGTGAAACTGTTTAGGAAGGATTAGGAGGTGTGACCTTGTGGGAGTAAGTGTGTCTCTGAAGTGGGCTCTGGTGTTTCAAAAGAATAGAACATTCCCAGCATGTTCTCTGCCCCCGTTGCGGTTTGCAGTGTGGGCTCTCAGCTGTTCGTGCTGTCATACCTTTGCTCTGCCGTCATGGACTCTAACTCTCTGGAATGGTAAGCCCAATTAAATGTGTTCTTTTGTAAGCTTTGGTGTTTAATCACAGTAATCGACAGTAACTAATACAGCCCAAAACCTGGGAGCACCCAGCCAGAGGCTGTATTCTCTGGAAACACTTCCAACCTGTGAGAGCCTAAGATTATAATCTGGCCATGTGTGTGGCTCTAAAACTCCATTCCAGCCATCACTCTGCACAAAGAATTTGTGTGAATGTAAAATTAAAAAAAAAAGGGGGGGGGGGAGAAAATACAGACTGGTCTGTGTACCCAAGGAAGGTTCTGGCACTCGTGAAAGTCTGCCTGGAGGGCTTTCACTTTCTTCTCTATTCTTCCTAAACAGCACTCTTACTCTGCTGGATAATCCACGTACTTCTTTAAACCCTATTTTCCAAAGGCTTGTGTAGACATTACCAAGCATTTCCTGAATGAGGGGGAAGCTCTGTGACTCCCCCGATTGCTGCATTACTAGAAATGGTGGTGTGCTTCTGCTAAAATAAGGACAATCAAAATAAATGAGTAAGTGTAAAGAAAAAGTAGAAATCAATGCAGTGAGCGGTTGGCACTTGGAGTACGTGAGAGGCATCACTGAAGGATATTGACGGATGCGTAAATACCACTGAAACGCCAGGGTGTTCAGAGCTTTCACTGTCTGGAGTACAGGGAGAAACCGTTAGGAAACAATGCTGTTCTTGGAGCCATTATGAAAATTAACATCATGAGAGGAAAAGACAAGAAGGAGAGAGGATGGCATGGAGCCTAAACAGACGAAGAAGACATGCACACGAGGTCAGGAAAAGATGAGGCTCATCTAAATCGCCACATGCACGCACACACCTGTGCAGATGTGCACACACGTAAAAGGATGCAAGGAAGTAGAGCCACCTGCTATAGGAAGCCACACTGGTCAACTGCAAAATCATTTGCTGGCGAGCCTGTCTTTCTAAACTGCATTGGTGTGAAGGGAGAATGAATGTAAGTGAGAACACTTTCCAACATTCACAACGGCTTCTGAGTTCCGTCACTCCTACCCTGAGTGCACAATCTGCAGACAAAAAAACATTTCCGGGTCCCATCTTAGCAAGAGAAGCCGGTGCGGGAGAGAGCAGTCAGGTTATGGGCATGTGAAGGAAAACTCGCCATTCCCTGAGGATCCGAACCTGGAAAGCGGGTGCTCTGCTCTCGCTGCATCAGATGGACAGACATCTAGAGCTCTGGCTTGCTTTTTATAACTTACTTTTTTTTTTTTTTTTTTTTTTTTTACAGGAAAGGGAAGGAGGAAAGAAAGATGGAGAGGAGCTGGAGGAAGACGGGAAGAGGGGAGGTAGAACAGCGCTTTTAGAACTGGCTCAGAGTTTCTAGAAGCATGGCAGGCTCTCTGCACTTGTCACTTGATTAGTCTTAAGCCACGAGCCCCAATCAAACCACACCCCTCATGTGCACCCCACCGGTGTCCCAGGAGCATATCACATAACTACTGTATATATACTGTGCGTGCCACCAGTGTACTCTGTGCATATGTACATACAATGTATGTCGCACTTTGTGTACACGTGAGTGTCATGTGCCATGTGTAGAGCATTTCTTACCATGTGTGCATTGCGTGTATACCATGTACATGACACAGGGCTATCTACATACATGTGTATAATAGGTTTCACCACATGCATATTATACATGTTTAACATGTATAGCATGTACGTGCCATGTGTACCACATGTGTAGCACGTATATGCCAAATATGAGTCACATACACACCACGTGTATTCCGTCTGAGCCATTAACGTGCCACGTGTGCCCCATGTACATAATGCTACACGTGCGGTATCCCAAGTGCACGCATCCCCCTGGGTGGCCGCACCCTCATTCTTGCTGCGACTCAGCTTCTGATGCCTGAGGCGCCTCCACAGGCAGCTCTCAGAGTGCAGGAGAGCCCTGAAGAGAAGGAATTTGTCACAAACTTAAGTCCCGCTTGGTCGTTTTGTAAATGGAGAAATACCAGACAGACGGCGGCAGGGTACAATCGCGACAGCTGCTCGCCGTGTTACGACAACTGCCTTTTAAAATAGTAATGATGTGGCTCTTGGCTAGCATGTATCGGCACTTAACAACCAATAATAATCTGAATATTTGCTCAAGCAGCATATTTGCAGGCATAATTGTTCTGCCTGTCTTTATAGAAAAGACTGTGTTTTACTTATACGCTATAACAAAATGCACATAGAGCAGGCATTTAAAAGTTTTTTTTTAATTTTATTTGTGTGTGTGTGTGTGTGTGTGTGTGTGTGTGTACACGATTTGCAGGTGCCTGTGGAGGCCTGAAGAAAGCATCAGATCCCCTAGAGATGGAGTTACAGGCAGTTGTAACACGGGTGCTGGCACCTGAAATCAGGTCCTCTGTGAGAGCCACAGAGGCGCCCCTAACCACTGAGCATCTCTCCAGCTCCACAGAGCATGTGTTTTTAAAAGCGTGCCGGCGAACATCCCTTTAAAGGTCAAGCCAAAGTTACACAAACTTCTAACCGTTGCTCTTCCAGGGAGCTGTTGTCTCAGAGGAGTCTTGCTACCAGCTACAGGGGTGCCACCTTTCCTTCAGCATCTACCCTGCAGCTTGTCATTTTGAAGGACATTCTCTCCTTTGAGCTTAGATCAGGTGTCACTAGTACCTCCGACTGGCTCTTGCTGGGTGTTTTGATTCTTCCCAGACATGAGGGTATGGCTTTGCTTTTACGACTGATGGTGCAAAGAACAGCTTTTGGCGCACACCTCTCTAAGTTTCTAGGACACAATTAAATCAAATGTTACATCCCAGATTGTTAGGTAATGGATCTATTCCTTGCTAACTGCCATGAGTGCTCTATCAGTTAGGATTGTTTAGTTTGGCAGATGAAGAGAGAAATATCAAACTAGCATAAGTGAAAGGGATAGTGGTTTTCTTAACACACGGCCACACAGGGTGGACAAAAATCAGGCTTGACCTCTAGATAATTCAGGGCTGAAGCATGCTGCCCTTCTTGATGAGCCCATGGCTCGGCGCCTTGGTCAGGTCTTCACAGAGTTCCAGACTGCTTACCCATGTTCCAGTCAGCAGGACAAAATACACTGATGGGAAGCATCGCAGACAGCTGTTCACAAACAAGCCACACAAGACAACCGGGAGGTGACCAAGCAAGTTGCTTGGCTCTCTCTGCCGCAAGGGAGGCTGATGAGTGTCACTTGTTGTCGATGTACACGTAAATTAGAAGGAAGGCTGTGTTGCTAAGGGAAGGAGGATTACGGTTGTTAGGACCAACAAGTTATGAATGCCGTGATGCAGGGCTATCCCAAGAACTTGTATTCACTCCGTAAGGTCTCAGGAGGCAAGTCCGAGTATGGGTGGGCAGAGCAGCCTCAGAACCTTGTCCCTCCAGAGCCACCATCTTTCCTGGGTCAACAGCCCTGCGTGATCTTGGAGAGAGCATCAATGTACAACAGGGCGTGTCTTCTAGTTAAACACCAGTGTCTGTGTTCTCTACTGACGGATTCCTCTCCCTAAGGACTCCAGCTCTGCCTGAGAGCTGCGAATGGGCACCAGTGTCTTTAGGTAGCATCTTCAGTTTCTTTGTGCAGATGGGACTCTCAGACATACCGCATTGAAAAGCATCCAGGGTATCTAAATGGAAACGTGTAGCATATGGAGACAGGCTAGGTGACGTGCAGAGTAATAAAAGCCTGCCCAGATCCTGAATGCTGCTGTTTGTACGGGCTGGGATGACTTGTAATCGCATTACAGAAAAAGGAAATGTAACATTATGTACATAAATGTAACATATCTCTGAAGCATGGCTATCTGCCGTCCCATAGATGTCAAAACCTTACTAGAAATCTCATAGTTGATGTTCACATATATAAGAGCGTAGCTGGAAAAGAAACTCATGGCAGTAATTTAGCAGAGGGTTTTAGTGCACATTATAGTAGTGCACATTTAGTGCACGGCATTCTGGTTAACATAAAACATTTACACCCTATCGTTTTCTGTCACCCTTGAATAGTCAGAGCATCGACAAACAGGGTCCTTTGGCTTAAATCTGCCAGGTAGGTGACCGTTTATGCCAATGAGCCCTACTTTGGGTTTCCATGTATATTCACGCATGCCAGTGCCAGGCTGGGCGTTAGCCAATTTTGTAAAGCTTCTCCGTTCTTGCTGTTCTGTGACAGTTCGCAAAACAAAAGTGATTTGGTTCCCAGAACTAAAACAACTCATTTCTCTGTATCCCTGCCCTCCTCGCACTATCAAGCTCCAGTTATGGAGGCCAAGATGGATTCTGATCCATCGCTCGGTATTCTTTAGCTCACTGCTCTCTGCTTACCCTCCTTCCCAACCTCTTTCCAGTGAAACCTACAAGAAGAAATTTCTGCTCTGGGCACAACTCTCCTTGGGTCCCCCGCCATGTTGCTCTCTGCCTGTCTATCTATGACCACAATGATTCTAAGAAGTTTCTTACCCAAAAAGACAATTTGTCTCAGTTGTCTTCCTTGAACGCTATAACCCACGTAAATCTCAAACCCAGTCAAAAATAAGCCCGCCACAATTGAGCCAAATTTGAAACAAGCAAGCTTTAATTAAATTAATTAAATGGACTCTGACCAGGTCCATTCTGAGGTATTCATGGAGTGAATCTGCCACCCCCAGAGCTCTCACAGAATGGCCCCTGAATCATGTGGCACAGGTGCTTAAAAAGGCAGAACCTGTAAGGCTACGTACTTTCCACCAGGTTCAATCAGTGACAAGCATCTATCCTGATGTACTTCCTGTCTGGATTATCTCCCACCTGTAAGTGACCAAGCACATCCGGTGCATTTGGAGCATAGCCAGTGCAGTAGGGTCAGCTTTGGATCTAGACACTCCCTACCCAACAATCCAAGAGATTGTGTCCTTGGGCAACGGAGATTGAAAATTATCTCACCTGAACAGCATCCCCTCCTGCTCCAGGAAGTATGTCCTTGTTCCATAGAATTACTTAGGCAAAGTAATTAAAATTTAAAGCATAACTTTTGCTCTTACACCCAAAACCTTTCGGTGGATAGAGCCTATGTTTTATTAAATCATTAGGAAGAGGAGGAGGAGAAGGAAAAGAAGGAAGAGAGGAGGAGGGACTTCAGAGTTGAATTCCCAAGTTTACAAGTGCCATCGGTCTGTCAAACATGAAAATTGGATTTTGTTGCGAGGGATCCTGAGCTTTCATTAAATCTACCCCATTATGGCAGCTGCGATGCCACTTGCAGAGAGCAATCTCTTTATTCTAAAGCTTTCTCCGGCCACAGAAGCCCACTCTTAACTTTTCATATTTTTGTTATTCAAATCAATGCAGCAGGCAGACAGGAAGTATTTACCAGGCCAAAAAGTGTACAATTTGCATAGCAAAGGAATGGCAGCCTAGTTATTACCATAACAATGCAGAATTGTTCTGCAGGCTCCAGTGGAGTATGAATATAGCAGCCAACAATCATCCGGCTGGGTCACTTCATACAGCCAGCTAATTAGATGTCTAATCAGATGTCTAGGCAAGACAGAGACATCGCTTTGCTTTTTAGAAGCCATGTAGTCTACCAGATTTGTTCAGGGACTTATTCTCGAAAGTTTTTAGTACAAAAGCACCATTGACTACGATGAGACTCCATTTGGGTTGGAGTTAACTGTAGCATTGGAGAGCTATTGAAGGAAATCTATTTCCTTCTTGTCCAAAGAATGGAATCTACCTCTGGGTAGAGGCATGTTATCGTCTCTTCCCTCAAGAATTAATCCATTTGGGCTGTCGTTCACCTGGCCAAAGGACCACTCCTCAGGAAGGCTGATTCTGCTTAAGGCATGTTAAGGAGATGGGAGGAATAATTATCCTTTTAATGAGATATGTACTTTGCCTTCACAGGCTCTCTGCTTTCTAGGTAGTCACCACAGAACCACTTCCCAGAGCGAAAGAGTCTTCTTCAGTCAACACTGAGAAAAGGCATTGATCTATGGTTATTAATAAATATTTAAAAGGCTGTTTGACAATATGAGGCCTATGTTTTTATCTTCTTAGCACTCTTTTGTTGTGTATAAACCTGTACAATGCACTTCATGAAGCACCTTATAATCTCATTGGTGAAAGAAAAACTCTTGAGATAGAAAATACCCCAAAATATTTTTACTTAATCTTTTAAACTTGAATATAGATCACCTCCATTGACCACTGTAACTTCAAAAGCCACAAAATAATATAAATAAAAAATATAATAAAAGTAAAATAAATAGCTATCGTTAAGCTGTAGTAATTATGCTGCTGTGGGAGCTCAGCAAGGAAGACACAGAGGTATATATTCATAAGTCCAAACTCTGCTAGACCTCCACAGAGGGAACCATCTTCCGGGCCAGCGCCATACTCGATCAACAGTGGAAGCCGGAGTAACTGAGCTCAGGTGGTTTTATTGATTCAGAACTCCTCAGGTGCAGATCGTAAGCAATCAAACATCCCCCACAGAAATCCAGCACCTTCAGACAACACAAAAGGCCAAGGCCTATGCATCCCTTTTTCTAACAGCGCATAAAACAATTTCAAACATAACTAAAAATAAACTTCCATGACATTTCCCCTTTTCTGTATAAAAAAAATTGCTTCACCTTTACAACACAATTTAATACTATACTAGAAAAACTATTATAAGAGGATCAGTCATGAGTGTTGCTAATGCACAGGACCAAATGAAACCAAGTATCTATCAAGCTTTCTCAATGTCTTTGGACAGCAGAAAACATTATCAATGTCTTATTTTCTGGAATTCACTCATGATCTTCTGGGTCCTCCAAAGGGCTTAGGTGACTTCTCTGGCTCTGCCCTCTGCAGCTCACACAGCTTCTCCTCCAGGCTCCAGCTGGCTTCCCTCTACTGCTGCTACTGTTCTTGGTGGTCATCCCATAGCACTGGCATCTTCAGAAACTGCTGGGATCCCCCATTGCTGCAACTGGGCTGCACCAATAGCCTCTCCTGGGCTCTCTTCATGGTGCCAAGCCTCAATTTCTCTGCATGACCCCTTCACTCTGGGCCTTCGACTGATACTTTGTTACTAATGGCCTCTCCTGGCCTGTCATAGGGCCAAGCCACAGTTGTTCTCCTAAGACTCTTCATTCCTTCAAAACCAGTAACACCTGGGTAACTCTTACAGTACCCAGTTCAGCTGCCAGCACAAGATACAACCTCGCCAGTTCTGGAAAACAGTTTCTGTATGCTGACCCTGAGGAAACACTTTCCAGATTTTAAGATAGAGTATGGTTTGCTGGAAAAATAATTAGTCCTTGTCTGCAGGAAAGGGTTCCTCATGGGTGGGTTCTCATCACCATCAGCAGTGCCTGGACATCTTGAAGTCAGGTTTGCAGGGGAAAAAAAAGAAAACTGTTCAGTTTAACTAAGTGGCTTTTTTGCTCTAAGCTTCCATAACAGCTGGGGGTCCTGGGCCAGTGGGAAGAGTCTCCAATTGAAACATTCTGGTGATTTGGCGTTCTTTTCCACCACCACTATGGGGAAACATACAGCGCCTTCCAAAGATCTCAAAAACAACGTCTTGCACCTCACACACGTACAACACAGCTATCAGAAAACACAGTTCATGAAACAGTATGCTACCACCAGAGGTGGAAGGGAGCCTCTGCTCCAAGATCAGGAAAAGCAGTTAGAACCTTGCTTTTTCCTGCTCCCAGCTGAATTCTTTATCTCTAAGGGCCTCCATTCTGTGGCTCTCACCTCGGAGCTTTCTTTCTCATTTATTTATTAACTCCACAGCCTTTTCTCTTCATAGAGGCTAATTTCTTTCCCTCTCTCTTCTCTTCCTTCAGGAGCCTTCAATTAATACCTTAATCTCTATCCCCTGGTAGCTTCTCTTAGCGAACTTTACCGGACTCCGGAGTCTTGAGTTTCTTTCTCTTTTTCCTTGTCTCCATGTTGGATTAGCTTGCATGACGTCAGTGTCCCTCGTTGGAACGCCGTTTGTAGCCGTTCACTGCTGTGACAGCTCAGCAAGGAGACATGGAGGCACATTTCAGAGATGCAAGCCCTACCAGACCTCAGCAGAGGGAACCACCATCCTGGCAAGATCTGTTCTGAACAGTGGAACCTAGAGCAACTGAGCTCAGGTGTTTTATTGATTCAGAACTCCTCAGGTGCAGATCCATACGCAATCAAACATCCCCCACAGAAATCCAACACCTGCAGACAATACAAAACATCCTAGACCACAACATTAAGCTTCTCTTTCTCCCCACCCCTCTTCTCCAAGTCCATGATTACACTACTTAGGTTTAAATGTGATGGGGAATACAGCACAGAGGTTCCTCCATCTCCTATTCTTCCTAAGGCCATTTCATGTTTAACTGAAACTGGATCTCCTGAAACTGGAGAATCCCATGGGAAATTACCCAGTCCTATCCTAGGAACCCAAGTCAAGATACCTTTTAGCTTCTGATAAGCTGCCTGCCTGTGTAGACTCCCCACGAAGCTTCTGAGTGAGATACCAGGGTATGGTTTCTACCTTTAAAAGCTCCCTGATCTTAATGCTCAGGGCTACAGGTGGGTCCCTGAATACCCGAGTATAGACCCAGCCTGCTGGAATAAAGACTTTCAATTGGCTATAAACTGTGTCTAAGTGGACATCTCTGGTGGAACGTAAGCACACTGTATTCTTATTTCAATAAATCCCATTTTCTATTCACTGACTCATCCTGACATTCTTCTCTGCTGCAGAAGTCAGATCCCAGCTGCATCTAAGTAGCAGTCTCTCAGATGAGTTCCTCATACGGTCCAGCTGGCAAAGTTGAGTTATAATACACAGAGACTGGCAACAAATGGCCAATAAGGGGCTGAAGTAGCCAAAATTCATCTGGCTCTTGACCTGTAACACTCGAGTCATTGAAGTTCTAATCAGACAACCTTGTAAAATGTTTAACATGAGTACGTTAAGTCCGAAATTGCCGCACAGAGACCGCCACTCATGCATACAAATAGCAAGGGAGCGTTTATTTCTTGAAAGAAACTTCCTGCATTCAGGGGTCAGCCATTCAAGAAAATGGTGACCCTGGACAAAAGATTATTGGTCTTTTTATAGGTTGTAAGGAGAATTTCAGGATGGGTGAGGTAATAGGGAACGTGATTGGTGGTCAGTGAGACCGTTTCATGGGTCAATTTGGGATTGACCCATGAACTTCAAGATAAGACACTTACATACCTTCTGGCATGTGGGGGTACCAGGCACAGATGTCTGGCCTTGGGATAAGGACTTCCTGCATTCCTGTGGCTACACTGTGGTTGCCCTTATCTCTGATTGGTTGCCCTTCAGGTGGTGGTGGTGGGGTTATGGCTTTCTCTTAGAATTATGACTTTTCAGGGTCAGACCCAGGGCAAGCTTGAGATGAAGCCTTGGGCCTAAAATGGAGTCTGTTCTGTCTCTTCAGGGTAAACTTTTTAGAACTGCAGTTGATGGAACCAAAGACACCCATATTTAACCCAAGACTCAGAGAGTGGCAAGGCAGCCAACCCTCAGAAAGAGCTTGACAAAGGGCCTGTGGATGAGGTTGTAGAGGGTAAGCAAGGTTCATAGCCAGCCAGGACTGTCATATGTTGTAGATGAAGTCTCCTAGGTGGAGTCAGGTGTCAACCCCTGCTACACAGAAAGGGGGGGATTGCACAGAACTAGCTCCTGTCCGCATCCATTGTTTACAAAGACCGGTTGGTACAAATACCTTTGGACGAAGGACAGCCAACCTTTATCAAGCCTGCTGCTGCTAAGAGCCAGCACAGGCGTGTCGGGGAAGGGATTGGGAGGGCCACCATCTCGAGCTCCTCATGGGTAAAACACCCTCCCAACCCCCACAAAGCAGATGATGTTGAGAAACTGATCCTCACAAGATTGGCTGCTGTGGCTGTGGTTGGGGGAGATAATCTACCAGGAGCCGCAGCTCTGATGTTGTCTGGGTTGGGCTTCCCACCGAGTATCTCAGGTGTCCCCCTGCCATGAAACCTGTTGCGAGCAGTTTGTGTACTCACTCAGGTGTTGCACTTAAAAATACGCAGCCCGCACTGCCCATTTTTGTCCAGTTTCTTTTGTTTTAATTTTGAGAGAAAGTTGCATGTAGCCCAGGCTGGCCTTGAACTCACTGTGTAGCCAAGGATGACCTCAAGCTTCTGATCCTGCCGCTTCCACCTTCCGAGTGCTGAGATTGCAGATGTGCACCAGCGTAGCACCATTATGTGGTGTCGGGGATCGAAACCAGGACTCCATACACGATAAGCAGACACTCTACCAACTGAACTACAGCCCCCATCCTAGCCTGTGAACTGCTTTTTTTTTCATAAAACGCTTAAAGCAGTGCTGGAAAGCCTTTAACAATCACTCACTAGAGCACAGAGAGAACGCAGAAGCCCCAAGTGACGCAGAAAGCAGACACTCGCTGTGCACGGAGGCAGCCTCAGGGAACCAGGCAAGGGTAGACAGCCAACGACCTGAACACAGAGGTCACATTCCGGATGAAGGAGGTACTGACGCCAGGCCAGCCAAGAATCCTCCCTAGGTTGTCATGACCTGACACTCACATCAGAATCCTAGCAATTGCAGTTATATTTTTTTTCAAGGATTTAAAAACAACCTGTGACCTGCACACATCCTCTAAATGGATGATTTCTAAGGCAGCAGACCGTACCTAATGTTTGACAAAGGATACCATCATGCTGTCATTTACCCTGTCACACAATCAGCTCCCCAAGGGCAAAATAGCTTCCATTATAGGCGCATTAATGACTGCTATAAATAGAGGCCAGGGGAGAATACAAAAACCGTTATCGTGTCCCCTCACGCATGAAACACAAGAACTCTGTATTAAAGAACTCAAGGCCTCGCTTATGCCTTCTAAGGAACAATGGCCAGGCTGGCTCTCCTGAAATGGGTCTCATCTGAGTCCTTGCTGTGCATTCTTAACCTCCTCTCTGGCAGGATTAGCCCTGTTCCAGCTGAGACTGGTTTTTGCTAGAGGCTGTTAGATTTTTCTCAGAGGAAGGAAAGCGGCTGGATGACTCTATACTGCCCTCTTTTGGATATCAAAAGCTAGTTCAGGCAAGGAAAACCTCTAGGGGATTGTGTGTGTGTGTGTGTGTGTGTGTGTGTGTGTGTGTGTGTACATGTGTACACATGCATGTGGAAGTCAGAGTACAACTTCCAATGTCATTCCTCAAAGGCCTTCTAGTTTGAAGCAGGGGCTTTCTTTAGCCTCGGTCTTTGCCAAGCAGTCTTGGTACTCCTGGAATCCACCTGTCTCCACATCTTTCTCCATCTCGCAGGCACTAGAATTACAAGCAGATGTGGCTGTGGCTGGCTCTTTGCCCAGGGTCGAACTCAGGTCCATGTGAATGTGTAGCAAGCACTCTGAAGCTGGAGATTCAGTAGGGAGCCCAGGAGGGCTCCCAAAGGGCATAGAGAGAGCTTATTTTGAAGCCCCAGGTCTATAGCCCCAGTTGTGCCTCTTTCAAGTGTTAAATGGTAGAGACTCAAGGTTAAAAATGAGAATTCGCGTAAGTGGTTGGCACGGCGTGTTATGTTTCACTGTTGAACAAATGCTGCTTGCTGCTATTACTCCAACTTCCTTCCTGAAGTTGCAGAGGCTGAAAACTTGCAAACCTTGGGTAAGGGGCCCAAGGTCGCACATCTGTTCAGCAGAGCAGTTTATCAGACAGATGCTAGAAATGCAATGTAGATCCAGGAGTTTTCAAAGTGAGCAAAAAATTCAATATGATATCAGCAGGCCAGTCGGGGAGCTGAGGTCTCAGGAGAGGGGCCATCAGTGGAAAACATATTACTGGAAGAGAACTTCGTTCGTTCATTTGACATTTGATCTTGTATTCCTGGTAGCTCCTGGGTGTTTGTCACAGGCTGCGTGTGATTTCTTGATCCCCATGCTGTAGAAAAGTCTGTGGCTACTGGCCCCCCTGCCAGACTGTCATCCCCTCCGGCACCTGCTGGGTGGGCTTGTTCCCCTTTCCTGTGGCTTGTCATACTCCCAGCCACACAAACCCTTTTTCATAAGACCTCGCAGAGCGTGCATCCTCTCCAGTGAACAGTTTGAGCAGGTGGAAGGCTCACACTGAGAGCTTTTTGTCACCCAAATCCTATAGGTGCAGAAGGGAATGGCATGCACTGTGTGGGCACCGATGCTGCCCTTTGGGGTCCTTGATGTAGAACACCAGGGAGCTCACACAGAGACAGGTCTGCATCTGCAGAACAGGACACCGCTGCTAATGGAATTCCACAGCTATCAGCGGGTTTGGGCCTCTCAACTGCCCTGAGTCTCTTAGCAGAGTCTTCACATCCCTGAGTCCTCTTCCTTGGACCATAGGAGAGGAGCACATATTGTGTAAATTATTGCAAAGCTTAGGGATAGTAGAGAAAAAGAACCTATATGCAATATGAATGGTAGCCGTTAGTATTTCACAGTTAACAAAGCCCATGCACGGGCCATGTGTAGTTCGTTTCTCACACACAAGGTTGCATATAAAAATATCCACACGAATCATTTTTCTACTCGTTAAACATCTAGCCTAGTACTAGAAAAGAGGCGAAGAACACATACTCATTTGATTACAAGGGACAAACAGGCTTATTTAAGCAACCAATGAAGTCAAAGTCAGTGCTTTAAGTCACAAAGACCACCATCCCTTTCTCTTCTCTCACTGAATTAAAAACTTCTGCTCATTAGAAGACACCCATCAGTTGAGGGCAAAGACAGCTACAGCTGGGAGGGAACATTTGCCCCGTGTGCCTGGCAACAGGATTCGATCCAGATTGGAGCTCCAAAACTTGTAATAACCAAGTAATTCAATTTAAGGTAGGCAAACACACGCCAAAAACCAAGAAGAATTTTTCTAGGAATTAGTGGGCAAAATATTGGGCAGCATATTGAACAGGCTCTTTAAAAATAATGGAAATCTCTGTAAGTACACAAAGATATGTCCAGCTCAACCTGCCATCAAGGCGACCCAGACCTCAGTAGTGGTGTTCTGCCCTCCACAGAGCAACTGTAGACATCAAGGAGCCAGAAATGAAGGCAGGGACAGGAAGCACTGGGCCCTCCTGCTATGCACTTCCTGTCCAGGAGCTGGTGCAAGACCTTTGGAGTCTCGGGCAGTTTCCTGTAAGCAGAGCCCTACTCTGTGGCTCAGAGGGTATGTTTGTCCCAGGCATTTAACTACGAGAAATGATGTAGCAAGTCCAAAAGATCCACAGAACAGTCAGATACAGCTTCACTCGGGCCAGGAGCAGCTCTCACAAAGATGGAGCTTAACACGTCTGCAGGCGCTATACACATAAAACATGTTGATTGACAGCACACCTGGCAAGGGATGCTGGGTCAGCTTTCCACCGCTTGGTAACACAACGTATCCTTTATCCGTGATGTTACAAAGCTTGGGTATTATAAGATTTTGGTATAAATTTTTGCAGGCAGACTTAAATCTCTACAGGGAGTTTTCTTCTTTTTATATGTGAAAAATAAGATTCTTTTTAAAAAAAATCATTATTGATGATCTCTCTCCAATACACTTCCCTACAGAAGTGGTTTTTTTTTTTTTTAATTTCTTGTTTGACTTTGCTGTTGCTCATGGTTTGAGCCCTGCCAATGCCATGCTCTTCCACCCTCCAAGGACCTCTTGGCATGTGACCATGCACTCTTTCTTAGTGCACAAGCCAGGCTTATCCGCTCGAGATCTTTTTGGGATTGATCTCTAGGAAAACAGTCAAAAGTCATCTGTCCCTAGGAAGACAACCCAATGGGAGGAGCCTGCCTTTCTACTTTCCCCATCAGCACACCACCCACCACACCTTTGCAGGTTTTTGGATAACTGAGTAAATTCACCATCTGATTTTACATCTGGTCCGTGGGAACACAGTTCACCAGCCCGGCGAGAGCTATTCTTGGAGCAGCTTTTCTGTCAACCACTTCTACACGCAGAGAATCTGCTCCAGGGTGAAATAAGGCAACTAGCTCAAAGATCCAGACCCCAGACACCAAATCTCTTAGTGTTCCGTGCCAGGGTTCTCCCCACCTCCTGCCTTCACAGTCTTTATACTTCACCTGCCTTTCTCCTCCTCCCACCCCTTTTCTCTGCCCTCTCGGGACAGTGGAGATGGTTGCTGTTGATGTAGGCTGAGTTGCTTTTTCAGAAACCTTGCCATCAGCTCGGGGGCAGTGTCAGGTGGGAACGGTGTTGGCCTCTGTCTGCTTTGAGTTTCTGTCTGAAACAACTCCACTCGCAGAGTTCTTCCCTTTCTTCCTTCAGCTTGGTATTTTCAATTTGAAGCTTCTTCTCTCAAAGTTGCCTGCAAATCGTGTCCCTAGGAGTAACTTAGTGCTTACAGCATCCGATGGTCTGCTCTGTCTCTGAAGACTTCTGCCAAGGAGAGCATCGCTGGCTGTCATTTTTGAGAAGGAAGGGCAGCAAGTCGTAAAGCAATGGACATCATCACCTTCAACTTTATGTATCTACTTTTTCATTTATCACATATCTATCTGTTTATCTATCAATCTATCATCTGCATCTATCTATCTACCTACCTATCTATCATCTATCTATCATCTGTATCTATCTATCTATCTATCTATCTATCTATCTAGTCTTGAGTATCCCAGTTTGGCTTCAAACTCTGTGTAGTTGAGTATGACTTCCCATCCTTCTGTATTAAGATTCAGATTCATACTGAAGATGAGCTGCACTTGAATTTTTTTCTTCTAAAAGTTAAAAAAAAGGTGAAAAGAAAAAAACCAGGGTGTGGCAAGCATACATCTTTAATCCCAGCACTTAAGAGGCAGAGGCAGGCAAACCTCTGTGAGTTCCAGACCAGCCGGGGATACACAGTGAGACCTGGGATCTAAATAAATAAATTAAATCAAGAGATTGTTTGCTTTATATGGGTTTACCTAGAGAAGTTAAGTAGTAGATTATGAAGTTGTCTGATACCGTTTTAATTTGGCTCAAAAGCTGAGCACCCAGGAAACACCCAGCGACGGGGTCATAGATGACACTCAAGAACAATAGCCTTGTTGGCAATGAAAGTACCCGACTGTAGAGTCAGCTGGTTTTTCAGACTGCTCCTCCAGGGTTGTCGGGTACATCCAAAAATCAGTTCCCAGGCACAGTTTCTATGCAGCTCCATGGAAACCGCTGCGGAGCGTGAAAGAGTAGCATGAAAATCATTTTGATTCTGACTTCTCTAATGTCCCTGAGAAAAAGTAGCTCACTTCTCATTGTCATTCTCACACCACCCCTTCCCCATCTTGGGCCTTGAGGATCATTTCCGGTTCCTGCATTTGGGTCAAAGGTCACAATTCCCGCTGGCTGACATGCTCTGAACCAGGGTGTTGTTTCTCAAGTTGTCCGAGACCCCAGCAACATCAGACTCAAAGTGTGTAGCAACAGCAAGCATGGTAACAGGGTCCTGGCTGCATTTTTCTCTCTCTCTTTTTATTGTTCTGAAACGACAGTGGTGGTCTCATTATGTGTTGAGTTGGTACGCTGTTAGTTTCCATTTGACCTCCCCAAATCATTTATAGGTTCTCAAAAACATGTATGCGCACATCTGAAAACTGCACAGAGCTGCTGTGTCGTGTGTCTACACACTCAGAACACTGGAGGGCCCTGAAGTCTGGGGCTCTAGAAACCTGGAGACCTGGGTTCAAATCAAGATTCCACAACTTCCTGTCTGTGTGACTCTGGGCACAGAACCTCTTCTCCCCCAGTTCTTCTACTTGTGAGACAGACATAGTAACAATCCCTACTTCACGGACCGGACCAGAGAAAACCAGGTTACCCATGTAAAGGAATTAAAGGAAGATGGTCGAGGCTTTCATAAACATCCACTCAGTCTCTTCTGAGCAAAACCCGCTAGAGGCTCCACTCAGATGAAAAGAGGGAAGTGCGCTGACCTGAGTACAAGAAGCTGTAGATGTTGTTGTGCCTGGGAAAGGGGAACTGAGCCCTAAAAGGAGGAACTGAGCTCAGCTGATACTCGCTGCTGTCAGGGTGAGTCCTTGAATTGTGTCCCTTAGCAGCAAAAACAAAATGTAAGGTGGTATTTGTCAGACACTTTCGATGGCCAGAGAGGGAAGCCCATGCCCCTGAAACCTCTCACCCATGTCTCTGTGACCTTTCATACATGCCCCTGAAACCTCTCAACCATGCCCCTGGAACTTTTCACCCACACCCCTGGAACCTCACCCATGCCCCTGGAACCCATGCTCCTATGAGTTACCCATCACCCAAGCTCCTGCAATTCCTCGCTAATGGTCTTATGGATAACCTCTCACACAGGATCCTATGAGTAAGTCCAGCAAACTCTTTTTTGGCTCACGAGACAAAACAAAATGTAGAGCTAGTGCTGTAGAGCATGTCCATTGTTCTGGAAAGAACAAGACACCCATGCACAATGGAGCCACAAAGCACAGCTGTAATCATGGAGGTTCTGAGAGCAAGGTAAATGTTGTCCTATTTCTGTGCAAACAGGGCATAGAGAATGCATGCAGATGAGCCACAACGTTCATGTTAGTGACTCGTGTCTTCCCTTGGCACCACACTACATAGCAAATGCAAGCAGGACAAGTTAGTAAAACAAAAAAATTAATGTTGTGACTAATCTTGATTTTTGGACAAAGACCCAAATGTCCATCTGTACTTCCCCTAAATTATGGAGCTGGCCGTAGGAGCACCTGCACATTGCTGTCTGTCTGCTGTATTTATTGCTGGGTGTCTTTATGACACTCAACCCCCAATCCTAGTGCCTTGAAGTGACCTTTTTTACTTTAATTGTTGAAGTGCGTGTGTGTGTGTGTGTGTGTGTTTATGTGGGGAGACACATGCATGCATGTGCACATATGTGTACATATACACATGAATGCAAAGGTGGACGCGCTGTTGCACGAGTGTATGTGTGTGCATGCATACATCTTTGTGTGCATGTGTGCACTCATGTGCATGCATCCATGTGTGTGTGTGTGTGTGTGTGTGTGTATGCACATGTGTGCGTGTGCATGCGTGTATCCTCTGTGTGTATCTGTGTGTCTGTGTGTGTACATGTGCTCATGAATGCAAAGGCAGCATTCTGCTGCGTGAGTGTAGAGGTCGAAAGTCAACTCTGGAGAGTTGGTTCTCTCCTCCCAACTTGCGGAGCCCAGGCGTCAAACTCAGTCCTTAGACTTGGCTACCACTAAGCCACCTATCTATCTGACCCTAAACAAACACGTTGAAATATTTTATGACGTGTGTGATTTATGAAATGAATATCCATGTTCCTATTCCCCTGAATTAACAGTTAACAACATCTGTAAAACCCAATTTTAGTATCATTTTGTCAGGGTTGGAGAGATGACTTCCTAGGTAGAGTGCTCACAATAACAGCAGAAGGACCTGAGTTCAGATCATCAGAACCAACACATATGCTCGGAGGGGGGGGCGGGGGGAAAGAGAGACAGACAGACAGACAGACACACACACACACATACACACACACACACACACACACACACACACACACACACACTTCTTAGAGTGTTTTAAAGCAAAATCTAAGCAGGAGTTCATCAAAAACCTTTCAGTGTGCATTGCAAAAATGCAACACAGATATTCTTAATAAAACTATCACAATTATTCAGTATCATCTAGTTTCACTCCTTGTGCAACCCCCTCCCCTCATATCCATCTCCCCCCCACCCATTTCATGTGTATGGGTGTTTGGACTGTGTGTGTATCACATGCATGCAGTGCCCTTGGAGGCCGGAAGAGGGCATCACAACTCCTGGAACTGCAGTTACAGAAAGTTGTGAACTCCGCATAGGGTGCTGGGAACTGAACTCAAGTCCTCTGAAGAGCAGCAAGCGCTCCTAACCTCTGAGCCATGTCTACAAAACCCCCAAATGATTTTTTTTTTTCTTGCAAGCCATTTGTTTGCGAGTCATAGGCCTCAGTTCCTGATTTTTTTTTTTCTGGTGTACTGTGGGAATTGCGCCCAAATAGAGAAAGGCAAAGAAGAGGCAAAGGCAAAGGAGGGGCAGGAATGATGACGTGCTGTGGCGGGAGGGGGAGGGACACTCGTGAGCTCCAGGGCATAAACAAAAGGTTACATATCTGGGAGAACCCAAATGTGGAAGAGTCTCACAGCTCCTCCCTAGTATCATAAAAAGGAGCAAACAGCCCTGAGCAGCAGGACTGCAGAGAGACGTCCGGACTGTCTAGCTGCCTGCTAGCTGTGCAGGGAGCTCCCTTGAAGCTCACCTGTCAGCTCGAGCGGACTATACACCTGACAGCAGTCACATGAGAGGCTCTGCCTCAAAACAGAGGCGAAGGTGAGAGCCAAGTCCAAAACCCTGGTCTGTGACCTCCTCCAAACTCACAGCATGGCACACATGTATCTGCACACACATCACACATGTGCACACATGCACACACACATGCATACACATGCACACACATGCACACACACACTCATACACAGAGAGAGAGAGTAAAATATGCAGTGTAGACCCTATAAGTAAAAACATGTGACATTAAATTCTGAGTGAGAGTTGCAAAATCGTCACAGAATATCATGAAAAACACCTTCCTTTTTCTAATTACCCACCCTATGGGAAAAAAAAAAAAGAGAATGGAGAAAATTTTGAAAAAGAGAGAAGTGTTTCGTGAAATGTATCTTGAAGTCAGCAGTGGCCGGAAGAACAGAAGTGTGAAAGAGTCGTGATGAGGTCAGGTGACTCCCCCCACCCTCGTGAGTCCTGGCATCTTCATCTCACTCACACCCTGAAACAGCTGAGACAGTCGTGACTCATCCCTGCCCTCATCGTTTCTGACGGCAGGGCAGTAAAATGGCAGCCTGGTCAGATGTGTGTAAGAGAGCCCTGCTAGCCATCATACGTGCTTTGGCTCCGGTGTCGTTTGTATGCACTTCAAAAGTTCATGTGCTGGGAGCTTAGTCCTCTGTGTGGCGCTGAGTTGGGTGCAGCCTTGTAGATGAGGGACCTCGCAGGAGGTAGGTGGGTCATTGGGAAGCCGCCATCAGAAGAGATAATGCAGGTCTTTTAGGACTCTGGTTAGTTCTTATGAGAGCAGAATATTACAGAAAGGGCAAGCCTGGCTTCAAACCTCTCTCTGGGCTCCTGTCTCTGCCTCTCTTGTATATACACTGCCACCGCTGTGATGCTATGAGGCCCTTGTCCGAGGTCAGACCAGTGGGACTTCCAGTCTCCAAAAATACAAGTAAATTTTCATGGGGCGTGGTGGTGCATCCCTGTAACTTCAGCATTTGGGTTGAGGCAAGGGGCAATGAATTTGGGTTAAGCTTGTCTCAAAGCAGACAAATAACTGAATAAGCTTTACGAAATAAATTTCGTTTGGTTACATTGACAGGAAACAGAATAAAACAGCAAGTTGTAAGAGTTTAGATGGAGAAAGGGACTGGTTGTTTTCAGATTTCTTCAAAGCAACACTCGATGTTCCGAACTCAGAACAGGGGATCCAATCAGTCCTGGGCAGGAGGAAGTAAACCCAGGCAGCAACTCCCCACCCTTCCCATCATCCCCAGGCAGCCATGGCAACACACTGCCACCCTGGAACTTGAGAAGATGGGCAGGTGCAGGAGGTGAGGGCCACTGGTTGGGACAGATAAGGAAATTAGAATTGGGAACACAGTACTGGGGGTGTCGGGGCTGTGGGCTGGCTGCCCAGGAGTTGGAGTTCTTCCCGGAAGTCGACAAAGAAAAAATTGAACACCCAGAGACTAAGAGAGTAAAGACCCAAGAGAGGTGACAACAGGCATTTACTGAAGCAGAAGGCACCCCATCAGGAAGTATGGGCTCCCCAGAACTGACAGATCCATGAACTAGAGGTCTGGGCTGGCCTTTCCCAGGGCCACTGACTCTCCCCTTTACTGATCCCCTTTTCTTTCCCAATTCCCTCCCCCTCTCTCCCATGACATCATCTCCTCCCTCAGACTGTCCTTGGCCCAGGAAGATAACCACAGTAAGGAGGCATCTGAGCTTCAAAGTGGGGGTGTCATCTCTCTCCGTAGTCCAGCTGCTATGTGGGAATGTTATCTCTTTCCCTCCAGCTCTTCCCCAGCTGTCTATTTATTCCCTGCTAACTCCTCACAGAAACACTGGTGAAAAGACCCCGAAGTTAACAGAGTCCTTTAACTCCAGAGCTAAGAATGAATAGCCGAGGGGTCGTAGCTGAAACAGAGAGCTCGGTGATCTGAAATTCATACGAGCATCACCATTTGGGAGACAGAGGTCATTATCTCAAGTCTCATAGAGAACGTCATTCCCTGAAATCCAAGCCGACTGTCTGGCAAAAGAGCTAAAACTGCCTCTTTCCCTTTAAGTGCAGTAGGATCATTCCAAATGAGAACTTATTTGCGATAGTCATTTCTGTAATCTGACCATAGGTGTTTATTCTTTTAAGTCAAACTGTCATACTTTAGATGGATATAAGGATGTCTAGGGAAGGTATTTTAGTTAAAAGGAGACTGTCCTCACGTGTCTATATGGGAAGAGAGTTCCGAGGTCACTGTCTCAGTTGTTTTTCTCATGACTGGGAACACAAGCCTGACAAGAGCCGCTTCGGGGAGAAAGGGTTTATAGGGTTTAATCCAGCTCACAGTGTGAAGAGCTACAGAGCAGTGTGGTGGAAAGGGCGTGGCAGTAGGAATGGCTCCTCGCTGCGGTGACCGGAGTGTGAAGCGGCTCGCTCATATCTCCATGGACCAGGAAGCAGAGGGAAGACAAAAGTAGTCCCAGCTCTAAACCCCAAACCTGTACCCCCCTACACACACACAGTAAAGGACTCACTTCTTCCAGTGAGGCTCTACCTCCCAGCTTCCTAAATAGGGCCATGGGCTGGAGACCAAGCATTCACACACAAGCCTATGAGGTCAGACTACATAGGCACCTCAGGTGAATGTCTTGAATTTGGTATCCTCCTATTTTCTCTGTACTTTTGTTTACTTTGAGCATTGTAACAAAACCAATGATAATTTTTTGAGCAGTTGTAGGCTTGCAGCAAAATTGATTCATGGGCCAATAATATCTGTCCCCAAAGTGACTTCACCATTCTGCTCCCCTCAGCAGTGACAGAGCTCCGGTTTCTCCACATCCTGGCCAGCATTTGATGATGTCGGCATCTATATTTTGGACAGTCCAATAGCCCCATTCCAATAGTGGAAGCCCATTATTGTCTTACTCTGCATCCGTGTATACAGATGGGAGCATCCTCCCGTTCTCTTCTCCATCTCCACGTCTTCCTTAGAGAGGAGATTCAGGTTTTCCTGACCCTTTGAAGTCAGAGCCTTTGTTTATTGCTGTGTCTTTAGCTCTTGGTATATTTTGCACAACAGCCTGTCAGCTGTTGTCTTTTTCAGGGCTTATTCCCGGTTTGTTTTTCCTCTCATTCTCTTGACGCTATCTTTTGGCAAGTAACTATTAAAAAGAGAACAAACAAGTATTTTGATGTGAAAAAGCATTGGTTGGTCAATGGAACAAGACTAGAAATGGACTCAGGGTGTGGTGAACACTAGCATTTATGTATAAAGAAACTGGCATCTCTCAGCTCAGGGCAGAAGAATTGTTTATTAAAACTGGTATCATTGGGCCAGTGAGAGGACTCAATGGGTGAAGGTGGGCAACTCGGCCCTTGCCACACACTCCTAACCCTCTGAGTTCCATCCCCACAAACTGCAAAGGTGGGAAGAGAGAGTTGACTCCACATAGCTACAGTGTGTGCACAGGCCCCTGAACACATCATAAGTACACACATACATAGATGTATAAAAGGATAGATAGATAGATAGATGGATGGATAGATAGATTAAAAATCAAACCCTTTCATTATTTCTTCAATTTGAAGACAATTGTTAGTTTTACATGTCATATTATATACCAAGTTAAAATAAAATAAATCTCAAGGAAGAAAGATCTAAGTATAAAAAGAACTATTAGAAGAAAATGTAAGACTAAATGGGCAATGAGTTCTATTTACGTTGCTTTTATTGGATGGTTAGATTATCTTTAAACTTATTTTTAACGTGTATGGGTATTTTGCTGGCACACAGTACCCATAGAGGCCTCCTGAACTGGACAGAAAGACTATTGTGAGCCATCATGTGAGTGCTGGGAACCAGAACCCTGGTCCTCTGCCATGAACAGCATACATTCTTAACTGCTGATCTGTCTCTCCAGCACTTAAAAGGTTAAATTTTGTCTGTGAAGTTTTATTTTTCCAGGTTTATTGAAGTTTAATCAACAAATAAAAACTATGTATGTTTTCAATGTGCAATGATGTGATGGTTGTGAACAACTACCCAAACCAAGCTAAGTAGTATCTGTCACCACAGTTGGAAAAAGGAAAACATGAACTTTTGATGCTTAGAGCTTCCAAGGCAAAAGAAAGAGGGGGGGAAAAGCACAGAGAAAAATTTAATAGATAGGTAGTTAAGGTAGATAAAACACTCCCAGAGAAACTGTAGCCATAAGTTAAAAGAAATTGTACTCCGATTTATACTCCAAATTCATATTATCTGCCTACTTAAAACACATAAGCTGAACAGTAACTTAAAAATGCTCAAGGACTCCTTACAACCTAGGTTTCTGTCAGAGACAAAGGCACGCTCTTGTTGAATGAAAATTCCTCTTCCTGGCTTCACCCAATTCCCACAGATAATTTTTCAGAGATGATGTGTGTCAAATGTCACTGAGTACACAAGGAAGTGCGGCACCATGAACAAGAAACAGCAGAAATTCTCAGACAAAATAACCAGATGTGGAAAGACTTCATGAGTCAGAATTAGCATTGAAAACAGCTATACTGCAATTGCTATTTTTTAAAGTTTCATGCAAGAGTCTGTAGAAAAGAAACATTTATTTTTTTAAGTGGCTGTGTTGGGAAGTCCCAGGTGCAGAGATTACTAAGAGGGCTCTCACGGCTAGCATACTGTCACAGCAAGGGTCCAGCTATGTTAAGGGGAAAGACTACAGGTCAGTCTTCAGAAGACCACGACCTGTGAGAAGAAAACCTGGGGACATGCTGACTGGCAAGAAGACTTTGTTTTTCTAGGTATTTGAGTGACTAACTTCAGTGGCAGTTAGCACTGAAGACAACTCAGAGGTAAGAAGGACTATCATGTCATTTTGTCTCCACTCAGTGAAATTTCAGAGACACATCACACAGTCTGTTGGAAAGGGCTGGGTTTATTCCGTACACACAGATCCAAGGCCGGTGTCCCACCTTCTTACTGCTATGTAGCAATTTTCTCTGAGTTAAAACACTCATTCTTGAAGAGGAAGCTAATCAAAACTCAGGATATTCTAAAGGGAGGCTCATTAAGACTCAGGAAGTACATTCAGGAGGCTTGGGAAGTCCCTGAAATTGATCAGATACATTATGCCCCTCCCCCAAGGTTATATAAACAAGGAGGCCTGCTGAGAGAGGCTTGTAGACCAAGTGTCTTGGTCCTGTAGACAAGCTGCCTAAAAGACAGACTCTTGAAACTGTTGATCTACTTCCCAGTTATAAAGTGAGTTGCATGGTCCTAGCTTCCTGGGGTGGGCTCTCTATAATGAAGCTGCCTTTGAGGCATTCATGCTTCTGTAACCAACCCCTAATCCACACTCTTAAAAGTAACCCTAATAAGCAATTAGTTCACCAAACTGGATTTTGATGGTATAGCTATTTTGGTCTTTTGGTGATTCCCTATCTGATGTGTTTAGATGTTTGTTCATCCTTTCCTAGAGAACTGTCATTCTATAATCCAAAACCCTGAAAACTCCTATGGACTCTGTAGCCTCCTCTAAGAGAACAATCACTGTTTTGCTGGTTCACTGAAGCAAAATTAAGTCTAGTGATTGACAAATTATTAACCAAAATAAATGACTAAGAAAAATAAAAATTCTCCATTTGAGTTAAAATATTTAATGGCAAAAATGAATAGAAGCTAAAACTCAGGAACATTTTAAGTGGAAAAGCCAGAGGGACTCACATTGAGTATACATAGCCTACATCCTTTCATTTTCCTCTGTGGAGATCACAATCTAATCCATCGCCTGATTTGTTTCGATAACTGAACTTGGGCTTGGAGCACTGATTTTTATCATTGGCCCTTAAATAATTAATGTTGCCAAGAGATTCTAGATACTGTCTGTGATGGTGCTAAAGATCAATGTCCTGTCAAAACACTCAAACAGGAACAGAGGGATAATTTAGTAGGTAAAGTGCTTGTCATACAAGCACAAGGACCTTAATTTGATCCCCAGACCCCACATGAAAGCCAGTGTGGGAGAGTGCAGGTAGGAAGCTAAGATAGAAGAAACCACAGGCTTGCTGTCCAACTAGTATAGTAAGATAGGTAAGTGCCAGTTTCTCCACTTGACTCAAAAAATCAAGTGGAGAGTGATCAAGGAAGAAATCTGGTGTTAACCTCTGGCCTTCACATGCATTTGTGTGCACATAGGCACACGAGCATACACATAGACATTAATCACTTAAAAACAGATTAAAAGTTAAGTTAAAAAACAAAACAAAGGCCACATAGATTATTTAAAAAAAAAAAAAGAACTCATTTGGTAGTCTCAGAGCTGGATTGAGAATATGCGTACCAGAGTACACAAGGAGTATAGTCATGGAGGATGAGTAGAGGGGGAGCTTTTAATGGCACAATGTGTATGACACACCCCAATGCTGTGTAGAAACGCAATCCTTGCTTTTAAAGGTCACTAATAGGGACGGTGTTCATTCAAAGTAACATGGGCAGTATTTGAACCCACGTCCTTGCAGAAAGGTTTCCTGTGTAAGGCTGGGGTGGCCTTTGGTCAAGGTTGTGGTTTTGGCAAAGTGTTTTGTGGTAGTCCTTGATATTATTCCCGTGTGTCTTAAGTACCATCTTTCACCAACCTTCCCATTGTATTTACTGTTTATTGCTACCTGCCCCTCCACCCCAGCCTTCACATGGATACCGGGGATCAAATTCAGATCCTTCTGTTTGCATGGCAAGCACTTTACCTCCTAAGCCACCTCTCCAGCTCTGTTTCCATGTTTTTACAGGACAATGCTCTTAAAAACACCACAACAGCATCTAGAATCTCATATTTATTTATTTACTGTATCTAAATACTCATTGTATTTATTATTGGTTAGAGTTTGACAAAAGTGACCATTTTGATTCTGACAATGTTAACAGACTAACAGAAAACAAAAACAAAAACAAAAACATGACAGGAACTGCAGGCCAGGATTCAAAAAGCAGACCAAAGGACCTCAGAAACAGCAGAAGCCTCTGTGGCCACTTGAGTCCCCTGAACATGGTGTAGGCAGGATCATCCTGGCCTGCTGACATTAACCACATCATAAGGTAAGCAGTCTCAGCCTGACAAGTCGGGCTGTGATAGGGGAAGAGGGGGCCTGGGGACTAGCTTCAGCTTGGGGGATGAATCCTCTTTTCTACATAGTGGGCCTTGGTCCCTGGACTGCCAGGTCTGGAGAAGGGCGCGTCCCTCGGGGTATGTCCCCCCAAGGCATTGAGAGCAGATTGTCTAGAGGTGCTGCCTGGCTCCAGCTCAGCTTGTGGTGTCGCCCCGCTCAGGTTCCGCAGCTCAGGTTCAGCGTGCTGATCTGCTGAGGCTTGGTTTGGGGATCTGGGAATCGAGTTCAGGTTCTGGTGCTACTTGACTAAATTCAAGGTACTGCCCGTCCCCGGCTCGGTTTGGGGTGCCGCCCTGTCCAGGTTCGGGGTCCTACTTGTCTCGGGCTCGGTTCAGCATGCTGTTCCCTTCTACCTCGGGTTCAGGTTGTTGCTGCACTGAATCTCAGGGTCCTTTTCCGGCTACCCGACCCTGTTGGATTCTGGGCGGGGTACTAAGTGTCTCAGGTTCGGGGCGGCGGAGGAAGCGCGGGCGCTGCCCGGGCGCATTAAGGAAGTTCCCCGAAGGAGGAAGCGGCGAGCAGGGGCGGCGGGGAGAACCGGGCATCCGTGTGCGCCCGGCGGAGGAGGAGCAGGAGGAGAAGGCGGCGACGGAGAATCCAGAGGAGGGAGGAGGAGGGGTTGGAGGACGCGGTCACCTGCCCAGGTAGGAGCCACTCCACTCCGCGCGCCTTAGCGCAGGCCCTGGACCTCCCCTAGGCGACAGCCCTTGGCTAGCCCAGGCTGGACCGCGGCTCCGCTCCACCGGCGCGCGGCACCCGGACTCCGGCCTGCAAAGGCGCGCGCCCGGGGCTCAGGGCGCCGGCGGGGCCGAGCCGGCAGCTCCGCCTCTGGGCTGCGCTTTCCAGCCGGCCGATCCGCGGACGCGGGGTTGTCACGGTGCGCGCCCCCGGAGCGATGCGGTGTCCCCGAGCCCCTGAGATGCGGTAGGTGCGGGCACGAGAGCCGTTTCCCCAAACTCTCCGAACCCCTGCCCGGAGCCGCAGGCTCGCCCTGCTCGGCCGACTTCCTTCGTGAAGTCACCTCTCAACAGATCCTTGGAGATCGTTTTAGGCACCGAAATGTGCATTTGGATAGACATCAGCGTGGCTCCCCAAACTTGGCCTCACCTAAAGAGCCGTGGAAAGGAGGCTGGCTACCTTTGAAAGTCCACGGACTTGAACGAATTGGAGAAGTCAGTCAGTTTCCGTTTTCTCAGGAAGTTTTTGAGTTTTTACCCGGCTGACCAAAGATTCAAAGTCAAGTACAATTCTCGACTGGGGGGGCGGTATTTTTTTCTTTTTCTTGGCGTCTTCTCTTTTGTAAACCCTCGAAGCGTTTCAGCATGAGATAAAAAGACAGATGGACTGGTGGACGCTTCTGAATTTTAATGTTAAAAAGTGCCATGCGTGCGATGTCGGGGCGTTCCTGGAGTACTGGGATCAGGCCTTTCCTTTAGACAAGACAAACCCGCAGCCTTTACAGGGCAGCTTTAAAATCGAATGTCATTAAACACAAGGATGTGTCCTTCTTCCCTGCGGTGGCAGTTCAAATCGTGTGTGGGTATATATATTTGAGTAAAAAGATTTAAGTAGTTACAAGATATTGAGTGTCTTAAGTGATAAATATTGCCATTTAAAATTATTTCACCAAATTATTTTGTTCTATCCAAAGCAATAATTTTGTTTTAACAGATTTAGGAAAAATTTATAGTAAAACAGAAATTTATTTGTGTTCTGTGTTTTAAATGCTTAGATATGCTAGATTTAATAAAAAGTCTTAATAAGACGATTTTTTTTAATGTTTTAAGTTAGGACAGTAGTGGGGAATATGTTTTTGGAAATATGTTTTACCTCTGAGAGGTGAAATTGAGAGGGTATAATATTTTATTGCTAAGTTTGCATGAAATGTTTTTTTTTCTTTTTTGGTCCCTTTAAGGCCATATTTAACATTTTACATGTAGGTAAGATCTTGCCAGTTTTGGTTTTGATTTTTTAAGCAAAGACCTCTTGGTAGAATTTACCTCATTCAGTGTGTGTTCGGGATTTAAGAGTTTTCAAAATTCAAGATTTACATTTAAAATTTAGAGGGGTATTTGTATACAGGAACACCGTTTCTTGTGACCACTACTGGTACCGTTGGGCAGTACTTCGTTATCCCAGGCACCACTATTTCTGCATGTTTAGCAGTGTCTATATTCCGAGGGGAATCGATACCAACTATAAATAGCTTGTGTCAGTTTAGGCCAGGTGTTGCCACTCATTGAGGTTCCTTACAACAGCTCGAGGCAAGAAAAACAAGTCTTGTTTTTCAAAGCTGGGGCTCAAGGATTGGGTCTGTATTGGACTCCTTAAACTATGGTGTGCCTTTGAAAGTCAAGTACATTCCCCGCAGGACACCTCGATCCCTAACAGTTACCTAGTGGGCAGTTCCTCTTTGCCTGAGCGCGGATATAGCAAGGGTCAACCACATGTCCGAGCGCTTTTTACATCCCAAGTTGTCCAGGTAAGTGTAGGCAGGTTTCATCCTTTAGAGATAAAGTCTCAAAGAAACGTATTCTCATTCTCATTCTTTCCCGTGACTTCGGGAGAGAGCAAAGCCACTCCAGGAAGGGGCGTGGTCCTCCTCACAACTGCAGTCCTTGGAAGCCACGTTTCCGGTTCCCTCTACTAAGAGCCTTTCTATCTTTCTGTTTGCTCTGCCTAAGGAATGGCAAGGGCTCCTTTCAGAGGCAAGCCGGTGTTTAAGCTCGGCTTTCGCTGTGTGGACCTGTCTCTACCTACCCCAGCTGCTAGTTAGTTCTCTTACCCTCTTCTACCCTCGTTTGCAGCTTTTAGCCATTTTCTGCTTCTGGACTAGTGTTGTGAAAACTGGGGGGAGGGGAGGAATAGAAAAGTAGGCTTTGAGGAACATATATTTATATGTAATATACATATACTATATTTCATATATAGGAATATAATATATTCATATTCCACGGATTGGACTTTTTTCTGTCAGAAGACCGAGACTTAACAAAGATGTAATTTACTTGCTCACCTTCGCTGGATCTTATCAACATAATCTTCAGCCTTGCATTTGAACCCTAGGCAGAAGAGGTTTTCCTATGGCAGTACTGCATGACGAATAAAATAATAACTAGGCGGATTGGACTTTTATGAAGATTCATGCATTTTGGTATATTTTCAGAGACATTTTCGTTTGATTGTAACTTTGACAAAGTGTTAGCTAGGATCCATTGAGGGTTTTGTTGTTGTTGTTTTTGTTTAGTTTTGGTTTGAGAATCAGTTATGGGAGCGGGAGAGGTGGCTCAGCAGTGAGGACCACTTACTGCTCTTTCAGAAGACAGGTTCTTTTCCCACTTACACCGAGACTTACACACACACTTACACTTAAAGTTAAATAAACTTTTTAAAGAGAATCAATTCTTTAGGCAGGTGTGGTGACACATCTGTAATCATGCCACTTGGGAGACAAAGACCAGAGGACCAAGAGTTCAAGGTCATCCTTGTCTATATAGCAAGACTGAGACCAGCCTAGACGAAATAGGACACTGTTAAAAAATATATATATATATACGAAAAGAGGGGCTGGAGAGATGGCTGAGCGGTTAAGAGCACTGGCTGCTCTTCCAGAGGACCTGGGTTCAATTCCCAGCACCCTCATGGCAGCTCACAGCTGTCTGTAACTCCAGTTCCAGGGGATCTGACACCCTCACACCAATGCTGAAAAGGGGGAGGGGGAAGTTGCAATGGATTATGTGCTCAGTCAACTGAGCGCTTGCATAACATGCACAAAGTCCCCAACACCAAATAAACTGGATGTGGTAACACATACCCATAATCCTAGCTCTTGGGAAACGGAGGTAGGAGGACACTCCTCAGGTATTTACCCAGTTTGAATCCAGTGTAGGCTACGTGAAACCCTGTCTCAAAAAACAAACAAACAAAAAAAAAAAACAAAAAAAAACCTCCTTGGCCAAATTTAAATATTAAATAACAGTCAAATATGGTTAAAACCAAAGATATACAAAGAAAAGCAAATTTCATTTATGTCATGATCAGTTTAGTTGATCCAAAGTGGCCCTCTCTTTTGTCTTTTATTTCTTGGAAATTTGGGGTGTGGGGAGGATGTGGGGACATTAGGAATGTGGTAATGTTGGCGGGGGCAGTTGTAACTAGGACCTTTTCTCCCCTGTGCAGGGTGCTGGCCCTGGAAGCTGTGGTGTGCCCTGCACTCTTCAGACAACCTTCAGATTTGGGTGGGAACAGAGGTGTGTGTGGGGAAAGTTGAGCCTGCTGGAGTAGGTCTGCTCAGAGAGGTGGGACAGACATCCATGTGTCAGAACAGACACCCATGGGCAGACCTGGGTGCTGTAAATAGGGAATGAAGGGCTCAGGACAGTTAGGGAAATCCATAATTTCTAATGTTGATGAATTTACGTGGGTTCAGCATGTCTATCAAAGGTATTGAAAGACCGTCCGTGGAACGTACTGCTGCCTCTCTGTGTAGGCGCGACTTTGTTGATGGACCTTGTTCTAGCTAGATCACCCTCTTTCACTTGCCAGTTCCTGTGGCGTTGCCATGGAAACATCTTAGTGTGACCTCGGCTAATTTTTTTTTTTTTACTTCATTTTAATTTAACTGAAACCCGTCTCCCCCCCACCCCCCCGCCACACCCACACAGTCTTTTTATCCCAACTTTCTGTCCCATAGTCGAGCTTCCAGGAAGCCTTTGCATTTTGGAAGCTGTGCATTTCTGCATGGCATTCTGGGTAGTTTATTTTATGTATCAATTTCAGTCAATGTATCTGAGAATGAGGAGCAGGTAGAATCTAAGCTAACTTCCAAGGATAATTGTTCCATGATTTGAGGTTAACTATTTTCAGAGAGAGAGTCTACTGACAGTGTTTACCATCATTCGTGGATTATTGGGTCCACACTTGATCATGGCATCTCTGCTCTGAAGACCCAGCTGGAGTCCACTACCTTCCCCCACGGTGTTCACTGCTCAGTGCTCCTGTGTAGCCTTCAGGGCCGGCAGCTTCACCAGTTACAAGTACTGGAACCCCTTGGATATTCTACGGTTTGAATAGTTCATCTATGGCCCACGAATGTCTGTGTGCTTAGGTTGAACTCCCAGAGTGGGTGTTGAAAGGTGATTGTACCTTTACAAGGTGAGTCCTACCCAGAGGGAGTTTGGACTGTGGGGTATTGCCCTCAGAAGAGTTGAGCATTGTTCTTCAGGGACCCTGCCTGAAGCCTCAAGCCTGGCTCTGATTGTCTTTGGCTCCTGTCTTTACATATGATCTCTTTCTTGCTCATGAACCCTGCCAAGTTACCTTCTGCCATGTTAATCTGTGGCTTGCGGGGCCTTACCAGCAGCTAAAGATGGGAATGTCCTGTCTTGAACTAAAAAATGTGAGCTCAATAAACTTCCACCAAGTACTGAGCGTTAGGTATTTTGCTATGGCAACAAAAAAGTCGAGCAATCCACTGAGCAGTGCCATGACGTTTCCTTCCTTGTCCCTCCTTTACCCCTTTCTGCTGTTCCTTAGACAAAACTCTGTTTTGGCATGTTCTTGGTTTGCACAGAATCTAATATAATTTTCTTCTCAACTTTATGACATAGAACCGAAACCTCTCTTGACACAAGTTTCCACACAGTCAAAAATACACCATGTCATCTCTCAGTTCCATTTTTTCCTTCTTCTTTTTGCCCCCCCCTCACCCCCCTGCTCCCCCTGGCTGTCTTCTGTCTCTCTCCAGTCTACAGAGGCTCTTCGGTCTGGCTGCTCATATGCTAAGAACTGCAGAAAGCCCTTGAGGAGTTTGTTGACTAGACGTATTTCTTGATGCTCACTGTACACTGTTTTGCATTTTGGGGGCCTTTGTGTAGAACTTAAAAAATGTTCGGATCACTGAGTAGTTACATGGTAATACCATAATCTGTTGTCATAATTGCTGGGCACATTTCCCACAAGCTTTTTAATCTCTGTGGTTATTTATGTTCTTTAAGTTTCAATAGAACTTCTGGGATTTCTTCCATTTGGATGTATTTTGAATCATGCTTTGGAAGAGACTGCTTTTTGCCTCCAAAGCCAACAGTTAGACATCTACGTTCTAAATCAATGTGTTCAGCCATCACTAATGCTTTATTATCTGAGAGAGAGAGAGAGAGAGGAATGGTGGTCTCTCTGGGAATCCCAGGCCTGGCCTTCCCCTTCAATTCTTTTAACTGCTAAGGCGAATATCACGGGTTGTGAACCCCACCTCTGGAAAACGGTCTTTGAGTCGATGTCATGTCAAGAGCATGAGAAAGTGAATTCAGCAAGCAGAACTCACCTGAAGGACATGGTGAAACAGCCATTGTCTCTCCGCTTACTTCTCTGACTCTGTAGACCTTACATGGCCAGAAGTGTGTCTTTTTCAAGTAACCATAATAATAATAATAAGGCTTTATTGCAAGGATGAGTAGTGAACAAGACCAGAAAGGAAACTAATTTTGAAACATGACATTTGTCACAGTTCGTTCCCTAAACGAGGACCAAAGCTTTCAGAGGTCAAGGATTGTCCCAGGTCACACAGACCCAGTTTTAAAGGTGTTTGTGCACTGCCAGCCTGGAAGTTGCCTGGGCTCCTGATGCTCAGGTTCAGCTAGGGAAGCTGAGAGGTCTGGGGTGTGGTACCTGCCCCATCCTATCTGGAGCAACAGGGAAGGAATGGGGGGAGGGGAGGCCACTGTTGTAGAACAGCTCGTGGGATGCATAACACATATGCATTCGAAGGCTAAGGAGCTCCAACTGCATCGGATCTGTGCGTGTGCCGGGTGTCACGACTGTTTTGTGTGTTGTTAGTTGCAAACACTGGGTGGTCCAGAGACGTTGTTCCCCATTTGCTGTGTGTGCAAGAGAGGGTGGGGAATCATTCAGTCATTTGTTTTTTTCTGTACACAGGTACTAATATTCATAAAACCGGCCAGTTGTGGAATCTTTGGGGTGTTTGAGAACGTCAGTGTCTTCTCAGCCGACTGACACACTCAGACAAGATGAATACACATAACTGTCGGGGGGGGGGAAGTGTGCACAAGTCCGTTCGCACAGTTTCCGTCTCCGTGATCATTTTCTCACATTATTTTTAGTCCGCCTCGGTTCTTTGAGACCACACCGTTAGTTCTAAGCCTGATCCTGTGAACTGGCTTTTTTTTTTTTTCTGACAGGACACAAACCACCTTGCTTCTGGTTGAACGCTTAGGCTATGGTTTCTGGGTGACTGTGGCTTGACTTCTGGACCTTCCCAGCTGAAACAGAGGGTGACCTGCAGGCTGCTCCTGTGTAAGCCATCTGAGGGCACTGTATGTGGTCACTCGCTCGGCTCCAACCGTGTCTTTCCACACCTCTGAACTCACCACAGAGAGCCCCAGGACTTGTTGCACACGCCTTTTGATGCAAACTCTGGGTCTGTGGCTTTGCTCAGCGCCTGTCCGAGACTAAATGGTGGTTTCCTAAGCCCCCTCGGAGCAGCATAGTTGACAGACACCCCCAGGATCCTGACTCCATCATTTGCTTCTATTACTTATGTTTGTGTTAGCTCATCTGCAAAATGGTGCCGAACGCCCACTTCCCCGGAGCCTCTGTCCAGTCTCGCAGGTGCACTATGCACTATGCAAAACTTAGTTACTGACCGCAGAGAATGAGCCCTCTGCAAAGGCTGATGGGAGAGTGCAGGAACCAAGGGCTGGTCACCTGGAGACTGAGAAAAGGGTCTTTTTAGCAGCAACGTGACTTTGAAAGGCCTTGTGGAAGGGTCACGGATACAGAGTGGTTCACGTCCGATAGCATCATAGTATTTTTTGAAGCACATTTGAAACACATTAAGGATGTTTGTCATCTCCAAGCCAAGTGTGGTGTGTGTGTGTGTGGGTGTGTGCGCGCGCGCAAGCGTGCGTGCACACGCGTGGTGTTTGTGTGTCTATATGCGTATGCATCTACTCGTTCATGATGCAGGTATGTGCAAGTATGTGTAGAAATCAGACGTCAACCTTGGCTTTCCTCAAATGCCACCCACCTTGTTTTTTTGGTTTTTGTTTTAAGATTTCTTTATTATATATGCATGTGTATCTGAGTGTATGTATGTACACCACATGCATGCAGGTGCCCTTGGGAGCCAGAAGTGGGTGTTGGATCCCCTGGAACTGGGATTTCCGGTGGCTCTGAACCACCTGATTACGGGTGCTAGGAACTGAACCGGGATCCTCTGTGAGAACAGCAAGTGCTCTTAGCCGCTGAACCATCTCTCCGCTCCAGTCTGTTTTATAATCACTGATCTGGAGCTCAACAAGTAGGCTAGATTAGCTGGCAAGTGAGACCTGGGAATCCTTCTGTCTCTCTCCCTCCCCAGCACTGAGGTTGCAAGTGTGAACCACCAGGTAAAGCATTTTTTACACAGGTTTTTGGGACTGAACTCAGATCCTCATGCTTTGGAGGTATTTTACTGACCGAGCCATCTCCTCAGCCCTCTTATGCATCTGTCTGTCTGTCTGTCTATCTATCCATCCATCCATCCACCTACTCATCCATCTATCCATCCATCCATCCATCTCTCTGCCAACCCACCCTCACATCTATCTTATCTTTCTAACTATCCAGCTATCCATCCATCTGACCATCTATCCATCCATCCATCTATCCATCCATCCATCCATCATCTATCTACCTACCTATCAGATATGTTTTGGATGAGCACAGCAGATATCTAGAACAAATGTACCACCCCTTTAAAAAATAGGAAACTCTATAACCTCCAAGATTGGTCTTAGTGGGAGAAACTACTAGAAGGGAGAGGTATATAGAGCCCAGAGAATGTCCCTCGAGGTGTGTTTATACAATGTCAATCATGGCCTCTCTGCCTACGATGTTAGTCTCGGGGTGGACATGCATTCTGCCCAGGTGGATCCAGAGGCTTTTCACTAGCTTCTCTGTCAATGATGTTCAACATGGAGCATGTGGCCATGTGCATTTAAACTAAACTTAAACAAAATTGGTGGTTCACTTCTGAACCACAGTATCCATATTGCAAGGGCCTTGTAAAAGGGTGGCTCTGTGTCAGTGTAGATAAAAATCCCCCCAGGTGAAAGGACTGCTGGACCCTAAGTTAGGCTTGAGCCCGCCCCTACTCCTGGAGGGTCCTTGGCAAGCCTAGAAGTGGGAGTTTTTGCCAGCTTTGCCTGGCTGTTAACACTGCTGCTCAGAGTAAATGCAACATGGTTGGTACTTGCCACTTTTCCATTGTAGCAATACTCTCCCCATTGCTATAGTTTCTTTTTTATTGCTGTGACACATACCATGGCCAAAAACAACTTAAAGGAGGAGAATGTTTATTTCAATTTATACTTATTCCCATCACTGAGGAAAGCCAAGGCAGGAATTCAAGTTGGAACTTGAAACAGAAACCTTGGAGGAATGCTGCTTGCTGCTTTCCTCACAGGTTTATGCTTAGCTAGCTCTCCTATATAGCCCAGGCCCACCTGCCTAGGGAATGATGCCCCCCACAGTGGGCTGGGTAGCACCTCAATTAACACTTAAGATTATCCTCCACAGGCCAATTTAAACTAGGCAATTAATTCCTCATTTAAAGTTCTGTCATACAACTCTACTCTGTGTCAGGTTGACAATTAAAGCTAACTAAGCCACCCTCTTAAAGGGCTCTAATATCCAGATCGTTAGGGGCATAACTTTTGCCAACTTAACACAGCAGCCTCTCTTACACACACATGCACACACACATACCGGTATGGTTCACTCAGTGGCATGCTACTTATGAACTGGTCCCAGTGGTTGCCTTGCTGAAGTCTTACAAATTGAGTACCCATCCTTTGAGAACTGTAATAAACCTTCACTTTCTCACCTTAGGGAGTGAGGGTGGATCAATGTGAACACAGCTCTCATGGCCACAGCTTCCTGAAGATCGACCCAGCCTCAGACAGAGCAAGTTCCAAGACACCTCCTCTGTTTCTGTCCTGAGTATGTGCACAGTGTCCTTCATACCCTGGTTCCTTGAAAGAACAGTTAAGTTACACAACATTCATCGTGTGCTAGGTGTCACAGATAATACAGAGAGAAGTAAGGCGTGTGTGGAGATGAGTGTGGTGGTTTGAATGGAAATGCCCCCCCTCCATAGGCTCATATGATAAAATACTTGGTCCGGAAGGATTGCATGTGGTCTTGATTTGTTGGAGGAGGGGTGTCACTGGGGGTGAGTTTTGAAGTTTCCAAACCTCACACTGTTCTAAATTAGTCAGTCTCCCTCTTTCTCTCTCTCTCCTCTCCTCTCCTCTCCTTTCCTTCCTCTCTCCATAGGGGAGAATAACAGTATGATCCTCAGAGGGTCCTCTCTCTCCCTCACCCACCCCCTTCCCCCCCCCCCACTCTACCACCTCTCTCTTTCTGCCTCTGCTCCTAGATCAAAACGTAAGCTCTACTGCTCCAGAGTCACGCCTGCCTGCTGCCAGGCTCCCCATCACCGTGATCATAGACTCCAGCCCTCTGGAACTGAGAAGTCCCAACGACCGTTTTCTTTTCTACGTTGCCTTGGCCACGGTGTCTCTTCACACTAACAGAAAAGTCGCTAAGACGGCAGGCACGTTCTGCACAGTGCTAAGGGCTCGAGCAGCTGCAGTTCTGGGAGCCACGTGAGTGTCTGGGAGCCAGTCCTCCTTGGACACTGTGCAGGACTGTTTCTGAAACCGTTGTTTTTAAATAGTTTTTATTTACTCTTTGAGAATTCCATGCGTGTCTATATAATATGTTTTGATTCTATTCACTTGCTACCTCCCTTCTCCACTCAACATGGGCCCTCCAAACTTCACCTCCTCCTTCCCACTCCATCGCCTCTTCCTCTTCTTTTACTAACTCACTGAGACCAGTCAGGGTTGCCAGTTCACCCAAGGGTGCGGACCTGTGTACGAGAGTACTGGCAACCTACCAGCAGCCACGCTGCCCCCCCCCCAGGAAAAAAGACTCCCTCCCTCAGCAGCCCTCAACTGCCAGGCACCTCTCAGCTGTGGATGGGCCTTCCCTGCCCCTCCCCCATCCGTGTTAGAAAATGGACCTGCTCTATCTTGTGCAGGCTTCCTGCAGGTAGCCGCACCTGCCGTGAGCTCCTGCATGCAGTAGCCATGGCGTGTCCGGAGGACAGCGGTTCACAACACTCCTCGCCAGCCTCTGCCCGTTACATCTTCCCACCCCTCTTCCAGCATATCCCCTGAGCCTTGGGACAGGGTGCTGTGATGACATAAAGGGCCCCCGTTTAGGGTTGAGCCCTCTCAATGAGTAATTTTCTTTGATTAGGGAGGATTTTGATGCTTGGGGAGATCCTTGGTGTTTGTTTGTTTCTCTGAAGTTTTAAAAAAATAATCATGGTCTGGGTTTGAGCTCGTGGTTAAAGGACGCGCCCAACGCACACGAGACCCTGGGCTTCTAATCCCTGGCACTGCACACATACCACACGCATACCCATATGGGGGGTGGGGGGGAGGAGTGTGAGAACATTGTTTTAGCGCATATTTGGAGTTTGAGGTTTGTCTATCTTCAAAGGGAGATGCAAAGAGGTATCATGTCCCTCATGGGAACAAAATGGAAAAGCCACGTTGAGTTGTCCCAGTCTGCTCTTTTGAATTCAGAAAGCAAGATTAGGTGCTGGGGCAGAGCCCCATTTGTTCCCACGAGATCTGAGAGCAACTGGAAGGGCCCGAGGCTAGCAAGAGGCCAGAGCACCCTTAGGTGCTTTGATGGGTATGAGCGTGACCTGGGGCAATCACAGGGACTGGGGGGATCCCCTCACACCGGGCCCTGTGAGTCTCCTCAGGATCCAGCTCCCATCTCTCCAGCCCTCCACCACATGCTCACTTGGAGTCTGGTGAGAGACTGACTGGCCTAACTCTGCAATTCCTGTGCTGTGTAATTTGGGAGAAGATAAAACACTACAAGAGGTTTTGCTCTGCAGGGGGGAGGGGGGCTGCAGATTAAGAGACTTCCTTCTCCCATGAATCAGCCTGGTGCCAGGAAGTGCAGCAGCCTGGGCTACCCCAGTCACCACCGGGCATGGCTGGGCTCCACTGCCAGCTGCCAGCACCATCATGACTTCTTCTAGAACGATCGAGCCTGTTAATGAAACCCGTGTGCCTCGGGATTCATGGCGGAGGAATTTGAACTGAAAGGGTGTATTAGTTACTTTTCTCGTTACTGTGACAACATACCCAAAAAAGGCAACCTAGGGAGGGAAGGGCTTGTTTGAGCCCTTGATCCAGCCCATCCTGGAGGGGAAGATGTGGCAGGCAGTGGGAACGGGAGGCAGCTGGTCACAACGCATCTTTGGTCAGGAATCGGGGAGAGATAAATGCTGGCGCTCAGTGTGTTCTCTCCTTTGCATTCAGCCCGGGACCCCAGCTGATGGGATAGTGCCATCTGAAGTTAGGATGGATCTCCTCACCTCAACCTAGAGAATCCATCACCGACAGGCCCGCAGATTTGTTTCCATGGTGATTCTGAATCCATCAAGTTGCTAGACAAGAAGAACCATTGCAACTATTTTCCTGAATGCTGGCCTTCTGCAGGGCTTCCTTATAATCCCCAGGTTGGAGGAGGGGGAGGTTTCAATCTTTTGCTCTGATAGGTTCCCCCTCCAATCCGCAACCCTGTGGCTGTCCTATCATTTCAGGCATCGGTTCAGAGCCCCAGTCTCCTTATGAGGACCAGCGTTTGTAGTCGTTTGGTTGCTCTGGCAGCTCATGAGGAAGACACAGAGACATATTTCATATGTGCAATCCCTGCCAGACCTCAGCAGAGGGAACCATCCTGGCCAGCGCCATACTGGCCAGTGGAACCCTGAGCATCTGAGCGCAGGTGTTTTTATTGATCCAGAACTCCTCAGGTGTTCTTCTGATGGCACGTGCAGATCATGAGCAATCAAACATCCCCCACAGAAACCCAACATCTGCAGACAATACAAAACACCAAGACCTAGGCAGCCCCTCACCCAACAGTGCACAAAACAACTATTTTATACATAACTAAAAACAAACGCCCACAACAAGCGTTCCAGAATGAGTTATGTTCTACTCAGGCTGCCTTGTGGCTTTACCTGAGAGCTGTTCGAAAATCTGATTTCTGGGCCTGGCCCCTAGAGATTTGAAGATTCTGAAGGGATTGGGACCCTACCACTAGTATGTTAGGGAAAGTGCCCAAACCCTGACATGTGGTGAGATGCTATTCTCATCCACAGCTTTGTTCTGGAATCTTGTGGCTGAGCTTGCTGGTACCAGGGAGGGATCACCAGCAACACTGGGAGGCACAAGTGGCCTTAGACTTCTTCCACAGGCTGCAGTGGGCTCTGCAGTGTCTGAATTTCTAAGAACCACCAGTGACTTTAGAGCAGCTGGTTAGAAGGTGGCCCTCCTCTGCCCTTCCATCCTTTGATAAAGACAGGGTGACTTTCTGTACAGTCTGTTCCAAGTCTCAAAATTCCTTTCTGCTCAGCCCTGGCTGGATCACCTTCTCTGGACTGTTTGTGGACACTGCTTGCTGTCTTCTGAGATGGAAGTGTGGCCAAGGAGAAAGCCCAAGGTGCTATGTTATGGCCAAGAAGCTAAGAGTGGCCAGATCAAACTAATTAACACATTCATGACCTCAAAGACCCACATATTCCTCAGACCCCCAAAACCACAACTCCCTGCCTTCCCACCACATCCCCTTCTCCACCTCCTCGTAACCACCATTCTATTCTCCCTTTGAGTTTCAGTGTTCTAGACTTCATTTCTGTTTCATTGACCTGTCTTGGGTGCGATGTGAGCAAATGTCTGCTCACCCCAAAGAAACCACCTGGACCAAGTCTGATTTGGTAGATTAGTGAGTTTATCAGCATTACAGGAGCAGGGTAGGGGTGACCAGCAGGAGCACAGGTTGCTCAACAGGCAGCCACTTCACTGAAAAGCTCACCAAGGCTGCATCCCAGGACCCTCTGCCCAGCTTGCAGGCAGCTCCACAGAAGAGTCTCCTTTCCACCATGTTTCCTTCCCTTAAGTCTGATGAGCCTTCTTCTTCCAGGAGGGAGTGTTCCAGTTCCGAGGAAATAGTCCCACAGCATCTAAGTGCAAATGTGGCTTGTTTCTGTATGCCTGATTCACTGCACGTCCTCAAGGTCCATGTGTTTGTTGCTACAAATGACAGAGTTCGCTTGCTTTTCATGCCTGCATAGGACTCTACAGTCCCATGTTGTTCTATCCACTCAGCCATCAGTGGGCCCTTGTGTTGGTTCTGCCTGTTGGCTGCTGTGATTACTGATTCCAGATCCCTGAGATGCATGCCCAGAAGTAGGAGTCGGTTCTACCTTCAGCTTAGGTCAGGTAATTTACTTTTCCTTTCTGTCTTACGGCTACCGTGTTGCTTTAACCTCTAGAGACGAGGTCTCTTTTGTTTCTGAAGATGTACTTCTAACTTGAACGCGCATTCTAGCCCTTTATTCAACTCTGTGTTTTGGGGATATCAGTGTTACTTACCTCGGGCCTTCTTTGATTTTCTAGCATTTTCCTTTGGGATTTTTAACTCATAAGTTCCACCCCATTTTTCTCAAGCTATTGCCTCCTCTTGTGGGTTCCTTAAAATGGCAACATCTGTTCTCCTTGCTGCTTAGAATAATAGCGTCCATTTCTTCTCTGGGCTTTACCCCCCCCCCCAAACACACATTCACACACACACACACACACACACACACACACACACACACAGTCTCAGTCAGCTGATCCCCAGTGTCTTCTTATTCCTGCTTCTCTTTTCCTTAATAGGCAGCTGAGGTTTAAAAGTCTTGGTTCCATTACCTTCTTTGAGTATCTATGTGGCCATCCCAACCCCAGTGGTCTTGGAACAACTCTTGGGTAAACATCCTCTTTCTGCTGTTAGCTTTTCCTGTTGCTTCTAGCCTTTCATTTCCTTTAAGTAACGATGTAGACCTTCAGTGGGCTCTTCTTTGAAATAAATCATTGGCCTAGTAGGACAGCTAACTGGAATTGTCACAGTAAGGACGTCCATGTTCACAGATCTCTCAGAACAGCAATACCCTGTGCCCTGCAGGACCAGGTGGAGAAATAGCACAGGGGTGAGTTGGGAGGGAGCAAGGGAGGAGTGGGGCAGGAGCCTGTCCTGTGCTTCCTGCAGGAAAAGCAAGATGAGGCAGAACAGAGCAGGCATAGGGCTGGTTGGTTTAGGAAGTGATGTCAGGCTTTGGAGTAGAGGGCCATACTCATTGCCCATTCCTGTAGAGTGCTCAGAGCAGAGACTAATAATTGGCATATGACAGCCTGGTAGGAAGTGGTTCATGATGGACTTTGGATTGATTTGTTTATGTATGAGAGTGTTTCACATTCTCTAGAGATTGGTCAATGCTGGGATGGATAGCGCCCTAAAGTCAGCACTTCCCTGGGTATTGAAACATAAGATAAAAACATAAGATAAGGCTGTAGTTAATACAAACATCTCACTAGGTTCTTATAGTGAAGATCTGAGAAAGAGGCCAGGAAGGAAGCAAGCAGTAAGTATGAAAAGCACCTAGATAGAGCCTTCTTCATAGGAGAGGTAACTCTCTAGGGCAAAACATACTGTCAGAGCTGCATCCCAGCTGGGAATTCTCAAGTGGATTCTTCAGAACCCTCCTCACTTACTGAATCGCTTACAGGACAAACCTCTATGGTGAACAGGGTCAGGGCTTCCAGGGAATGGTTACATAATAACAAAGGGTCAGACATCAAGGAGACATACCACCCCTAAACACATATGCACAGATCAACAGGGCCTGGGAATGCATAAGGTAAACCTGACAAAACCAAAGACGAAGCCAATATATTGTCATTGGGAATTTCAGTTTCTCTCTTTCTATAGCTGATCAAACAGAAAATTAATAGGGACTACGTGGCCAGAGCAACACTATCAGTCAACCTGACATTTGTGAGATGTTTAGTCTTACAACAGAACAAAATTAAGCAATATATCTGTAGCAGAAAAAAGTATTTGGAAATGGAATAGTGTTTTTTTGTTGTTGTTGTTCTCTGTTGTAACTCTGGCTGTCCTGGAACTCACTCTGTAGTCCAGGCTGGCCTTGAACTCACAGAGATCTGCCTGCCTCTGCCTCCCAAGTGCTGGGATTAAAAGCATGCACCACCACCGCCTGACCAATATGCGTTTATATAACCTGTGAGTCAAAAAAAAAAAAATCTCAAAAGAACTCTTAAAATATTTTGACTAGCATAGAAATGAAAGTTCAAGGGACCGGAAAGCCAGTTCAGCAGCTAGGAACGCTTGTTGTCTTGAAGAGGAACCCAGGTTCGAGTCCCAGCATCCGCCCGGCAGCTCACAACGGTCTGTAACTCCATTCCCAAAGGATCTGATGTCCTTCTCTAACCTCCATGGGTCTCAGGCACATATGTGGTGCCCATACATATAGGTAGTCAAAACACTCATACATATAAAATACTTTTTTTTTTTTTAATGAAAACACAATTTACCAACATTTCGAAAAGGAAGCCAGAAGTAGTGCTTGAGGAAATTCCTGGCAATAAGGCCATTGCTATAACAACATTCCTGAGACCAAGTTCTTTATAAAGAAAAGGCGTTGAATTTGTCTAACAGTTCAGGGCTTAAAATCCAAGCGTAGGCAGCCACATCAGGCGAGCGCTTCGTGGTGCGTGTGATCCTGGCAGGTGGTATCAAGAGGTAGAAGAAGGTGATGGAAAAACGGCTGTGGACGGGACCGAGTTGGTGGAATGACCTTGCTTTTAACAATCTGCTGTCAAAGGAACCAGCCCAGTGCCTTGAGACTTCACTTAGTCCTCTGAGATCTTTTCCAAGGTTCATCTTTTCCAGGGATGGTATCCCAGTGAGCTCGCTCCTTCGCACCAGAAGGCTCTTCCGCTTCAGTACGCCACACCCAGGCCCAAGCTTCCGACACAAGAGCCTTTGAGTGTCACACCCAAACCAGTTGATAGACAAAGGAAATATGTCCAGTCAGTCACCTGTCATGTTAGGTGAGGATGTTCTGTGGAAGTATAGTAAATGAAGCTTACACCGTAATGTTGGAAAGAAATAACATGGAAAACCTTGAAATTAGGAAACTGTAAACAAAAATCCACTATGAGCCTTTAAACTTATCAACAGAATTATGAAATTGTCAAACAAGGTATACAATTAAAAAAAAAATGAGAAGAAAATTTGATGCCCCCTAAATTTGGTACACAATTTTAACCTGGATGTGTGGGGATTGTATGGGAAATGGTGTACCCTGTCATCCTGTTCAGGAACCCCGTGACCACTGACACTTCTCACCTAGCCTGTGTTTGATGGGATCCCTGCCTTCCGATTCCTCTAACTTGGTTTTGAATAAGAAATTAACAAGCAGCTCCAACACCCCCCAACCCTCCCCACAGGGCCTCTCACTTCTGCTTTCTGGCTTGTCTTGCTTGCTGACACTTTGAGGAAAAGCCACTTCCCTAGTTACAGACACCAGACAACAGCAGGAAACTTACACGGTTCTCTGCCTGCTCTCCATTGCAGCCATCCCCAGTTTTAAACCTGCCAGCTTGCTCCTGCCCACGCTCCATGCCGCCCAATGCCTGGGAGCTCAGGCCTTCTGTGAGTCCGGGACAAGACGGTAAGTCAGATCTGTAGCAATTGCCAGTGGTGATCCCAGGGTCCTCTGCGCCACGGTATCCCAGGGCTCTCTGCGCCACAGTATCTGAGTATGTGTGCTTCCCTGGCCAACACCATCCTTTGGCTTACTGGAGGGTAATTACTGACAATTACTGTAGTTCGCATGTGGCAAAACCATCTTTCTCTCTTGCTTACATAATCTCTGCCACTTTTTTTGAGCATTTGGGGTAACTTGTGTCTGTAGATACAGTTGTGAAATCTCAGGAGCCCATTATAATTTTCTGGAACATTTTATAATTGTGGGTTTCAGGAAAACCCGGGTTTCTAGACCAAGCACGGCATGTCCTTTGTGTCTAACTTGGGTTGTTTGGCTTCTCTAAAGGCCTCGAGGGCCCTGGACAGACTGTGCCTATGAGATGGCCAGATAGGGAAGTAGAAACAATGCCTACATGCTTCAGCCAGGCCCTCCCAGCCTGGATGGAACTGGAAGCTGCTGGTCACAGCGGCCACTGTGGCCTGGGTTCTGGCCGCCCATCACGGGCTCTCTGGGAAGAGACCTCTTGGGGCCTGAGATGGGGACCATGGGCATGTTGTGATTTGGCTATTCACCTCTCCTAGGTGCTTTAGCCCCAAGACTGTGAAATCTAGGGGACATTTGTATCGGTCAGGTTTGCTCCAGCTGCCTGGCCACTCCAGAGGGCATATGGGCCATCAGCTTCCCTCTCAGGCAACATCACTTTAGAAAGGAAAATTCTGGCTTCTAGCAGAAGCTTCTAAGCATTAGACTGCTTAAAAATAGCCAGGACAGATGTTTGTACCAGTTTCCTGTTCTTTGGTCTCTGGTCTGCACTGCTGAGCCACCGCTCCCGCTCCCATAATTGATTTAAAGAAAAAAGACTCAAACAGATCCAACCTAACATGGTTGTCAAAGTTATAATCAAATGAAAAAAAGAGTCCCTGAAAATATATCAAAATGCATAAATCTTCATAAAATCCAATCAGCCTAGTTATTATTTTAATCTGCATGCAGTACTGCCATAGGGAAACCTCTTTTGCCTAGTGTTCAAATACAAGGCTGAAGATTATGGTGATCAGATCTAGCTGAGGTGAGCAATTAAGTCACGTCTTTGTTAGGGCTCTGCCTTCTGACATAAAAAGGAAAAAAAAAAAAATCCAACCCGTGGAATCTGAATATATTCCATTTAGGTATATGCAATCTTGGCTAGATCCTGGCACTCTTCATTCCAGAACTTTCTTCTACCTGCTTGTTGTCAGGGCAACAAGTACATTCATATTCTCTCTGGCACACGCTTGCTGACTAGCTTGTGGTATCCATTCAGCAGGTCTGCCTAATGGATCTGTGATTTAGATTTGAAGATTAAATGTACCAGGGTCTACGGAGATAGTGCAGTTGCTAAAGCGCTTGACAAGCAAGCACAAAGCCCTGAGCTCTGTCCCCAGAACTCATATATTTGAAAGCTTAATGTGCTGGCACATGCGTGTAATTCCAGTTCTGGGGAGATGTACAGAAAGGCAGATTCCTGGGCTTGCTGGTCAGGCAGCCTGGCCTGCTTAGCAAGCTTCAAGCCAGGGAGAGGTTCTGTCTTAAAATACAAGATGAATGACACCCGAGGGACAACACCGGAGATGAAGCTCTGGCCTCCGTACATATGTACACCCGCACCCACACACGAGCATTTTATACACATTTAATACACAAAATGCACTTAAGTGGGCTATAGCTTGTTTGTAAGCAAACAAGTTACTATTCTGTGGACCACGGGTGTCCTTCGTGACTTGTGCTAATGGCACCCAAGTGGACATAGAGCCCAGCTTCGGGAACCTTGCCTGTGGAATCTGAGGGTGCCTGGGGCTCTGCAGAGATGGGCCAGCCTCTGCCAGGTATGTTTTAGGGCATCTCAGCTTCCGAAACTGCTCATATGGATCTGGTTTAGAAGGGTCAGGACGTGCTTTTGTGCATTCTGTTGGCTCTATTTCTGAATGACGGTGGACACGGTGCAGGCTAGCCTCGGCTCTGCCTCCTCTCTCTAAAGTGCAGGCTTCTGTGTTCGGAGGAATCTCCTATGCTTGCTGCCAGTGTAGAACATGGAGGTGCTCTTCGATATAAATGAGAGGTGCCGCTCCTCTTTGGGAGACTAGGTGTCTGTCCAGTGTGACACCCAGGCAGGGTACAGGGAGGCTGGAGGACAGACCCCCCACAGTTCAGGCCCAGTACCCCCTGGGATCCATTGCTCCCTGCTCAGGGCCCAGGCATGTGCCCATGTGTTTTCTGTATGGTGAGATCCTCCACAGAAGCCATGTGAATACTCGTAGCTCCAGGCAAAGCAGTGTTGGGCAGGCAGCTGCAGAGCCCTGTGCTGTGGGGTAGCCCAGCCCTGTGCACCTCCCTCTCCTTAATTGTCTATGGTTAACCAGCCCGACTGGCCTAACGAGACCGATTCTCCCTCTAGACTGGGCTCATTCCTCTTTTTCATGAAAATTAACCTAACCCCCAGAGGAAGTTTTTCTTTTTAATAAAGTCCTAGCATTTAATTTACTCAACTTCCGGATGCAAGGAAATTTCCCAGGCACACATGAGTGGGGCTGTTTTGCATTGAGGTGGCCGTGTGGTTTCAAGTACGATAAACTTGTATTTGCATCTTCCTGATTTTGTTTCCCCGTGTGCCTCAGATTGGGCAGAAGTTACCCTTGGGTGGTGACTTCCCAGAGAGCTGTTTTCTCTGGCCATGGCCCACATTACACCAGGGGCTCTTGTGGCTAAGGGATGGGAAAACCAGAAATCTTAAATAGCTAAGAACTGCTGGAAGGGAACTGAGAGGTGGCTCAGTGGTTAAGAGCACTGGCTGCACTTCCAGAGGACCCAGGTTCAATTCCCAGCACCCACATGGTAGCTCACAGCTGTCTGTAACTCCAGTTCCAGGGGATGCCACACCCTCACACAGACATACATGCAGGCAAAACACCAATGCACATAAAATTAAAATTAAAAAAAAAATAATAATAATAACAATAATTAAAGAACTGCTGGAAATGTCTGGCAGGGAATGGGAGGGGGAGCTGGAAGAGGAGGAGAGCCTCACCTGCAGAAGCCATGCTTCCATGGTCTCCAGATGGGCCGACACTTTGACCCCACTGGTCAGAGTCCCTTTGATAACAAGGAAAGAGGCTAACCAGAAGAAGGGTACATGTTCCAGGCTGCCTCTTGTCTTCTAGCTCATGTCAAGCTAGGAAGTGTGGGAGACAGCAGATTTAATACACAAGAGATGTGCACGTGTGAACATATCCTTAACACGCAGACAACGGGTATGAAGAGAAGGGAGGACATTTCTTAGAGCTACTGAACACTGTTCATACACTCCTTATTCAAAGGCTCACTGTTTCCTGATCCTAGCATAAGTGCCCAGTCAGTCAAGTATTTACCTTGTAAGCACAAGGACCAAACCCACACACCTTGCAAGCGCTGAGTTTGAACCCACACAAACCTACAAAACAACAGTAGCAACAGGCATGGTGGCACACACTTCTCAGCTCTGGAGAGGTAGAAACCGGTGGATCCCTGGGGCTGACTGGCCAGCCTAGCCTGTTTGGCAAACTCTAAGCCAGCAAGAGAGCCTGTCTCCAAAACAAGATGGATGGAGTCTGAAGAACAGCAGCTGATGTTGCTCTGTGCTGTATGTGCATGTGCTTGTACACATGCACACACATAGGCACATGGAGACACACACACGTACACACATGCAGACACATACACACACAGAGACACACACAGACACATGGAGACACATACACAGAAACATGTACACACACACATACACACATGCACACATAGGGAGACACATGCACACACACGTACACACATGCAGACACATACACACACACAGACACGCAGACACATGGAGACACATACACAGAAACGTGCACACACACACACATACACACGTGCACACATAGGGAGACACACACGCACACACACATACACATACATATACACATACACGCACACACAGTCACACACATGCACACTTTCAGCTGTATTTCAAAACAGCTGAAAGGAAAGATTCTGAAGGTTCTCACTGCAAAACTCACAAATATATATTGTTGAATATTGAAGAAACACATCTGGTCATCCGCCCTTGTAAATGTTGATCAAAGCATCAACTGGCCACGTTACAAGCCAATTAAAAAATGAATGATGCACTGGGGAGATGACTCAGCAGTTAAGAGTGATTGCTGAGCAAGCATGAGGTCCTGAGTTCAAATCCCCAGAACCCGTGTAAGAAGCCGTTGCCGTTGCATGGTTTTGCACACACTTATAACCCCAAGGCTGTGCGATGGGGAGGGAGGAGGGATTCTGGGGACTTGCTGGCCACCAGTCTAGACAGAAAACATGAGCTCCAGGCTCAGTGAAAGACAGAGAGACCCTATCTCAAGTAAACATGATGGAAAGCATCAGAGCGGGACCCCTGATGCCCACCTCCATTCCCAGAGTGTGCACATGCTCAAGCACTGACATAGCACACACATGCATGCACAGAAAATAATAAACAAACAAACAATACATTAATTGATTAACAAATAACAAGGCTTAAGACGCAACTAGTGTGTTCCTGAGGGTTTGGGGATGTCCATAAAGCCCTCGTCCCTGAACCTCAGCACACGTGAATCCTGAAGCATTTGAACGTGATTATTTTAGCTGGAGCTACCAGTGAAGTAAAGCTACACAGAGAGGGATGTGAGGACACAAGGGCCTGTACGGACAGGAGCAGTCAGGAACGTCTACTCAGCCGGTGTGCTGATTGGTGGTTGAGGCAGGTCTGCAGGGAGGCCTGAGGGTGATGGGGGAAGGGACAAAATACCTCTAGAAGAGAGTGTGACAGTGAGGATAAAGTAGGGGGCATAGTGGCACCCCGGAAATGCCCAATAAGCTAGACTTTGGGCTCCCAGCAGGGAGAGCAGGTGGGCTGGAGGGAGGCTCTGGACCACAGGAGAGGGAGAGACAGCGAGCTTCCCAAGGAGGCGAGGGGTGGGAAGTAACAGGTGACAGCCACAGGCATTAGGTAAAGCGGCAGCAGGAGCAGGCAGAGGTCATGGGCACAGAGTGGTTCGGAAACAGCGTCTGAGAGAGCGCAGGACTCTAGAATATTCCATGTTGTTCGGCCTCTTCATTGGCTATCCCCCCAGCACCTGGCTGCATATGGGCAGCATGGGGAGCCTGATGGGCTTGGGTAGATCGGCAACCAACCCTGTGTCACTGGACAGCAGGAGTTGTAGTGTCTGAGGCCCCTGTGATTATCAAAGGTCCCTGGAAGACGCAATACAGAAAAGCTGAGGAGTACTGGGTGTCGCGTGGTGGGGGGCTTGGTGGAGAGAAGGCAGAAGTGACAGGGCGGATGGATGAGAAGAGAAAGCTTGGGCTGTCCCTGCGTGGAGCTGAGATGAAATCTTAGAAACTGCCTGGACAAAGGGTATTCGATGACACCCGAATGTTAGGAGAAGCCCTAGGTTGTGTGGACTGTCGGGTTCACCTCCACGGGGCTGCTTCAGGGTGCGATGTCAGGACCCTGTCATCGGTGCCAACACGGCGTCTTGGGGCTGCGCAGCCACACAGAGGAGACATATTCGGAGAAGATGCTACTTCCTATCACTCTGTGTGGTCTGAGGGTGGCGGCGTGTCTATATGCGCTCATGCTGTGGTGTGTTTCTGTGCGGTGTGTGTGTGTGTGCTGACGTGTGTAGCGTGAGGCCTGATTGTGTATTCCGGGTGCGTGCACTGGCTGTGTGTGTGTACGGTGAGTGAGATGTGTGCTTGTTGCTCTTTCTACCCCAGGCAGGAGGTGAGAAAACCTGTGGTAATGAGGCCATGGGGGCAGCTCTCTGAGGTGTGACTACCGTGCTTGTCTACACGAAGTAGGCTCTGGGGGCTTGTGATGTAGCTCGGTTCTAGAGCCCTCTCCGAGCATGGATGAAGCTCTGGGTTCCGCCCCAGCATCACGTAAATGAGGTGTGATGGTTCATGCCTCTGATCTCAAACTGGGGAGGTGGAGGCAGGAGGATCGGAAGTTGAAAGTCATCCTTGGCTACATACTGAGTTCAAGGTCAGCATGGGCAACATAAGACCCAAGAGATAGAGACAGACAGACAGACAGATGATACCTTTTGAGAAGGGGTAGTTGTTCTTAGCTGGTCTGTGTCTCCTGAGGCTACCCAGGGCTTTGGGTTCTAGCTGGTTCTGTCCCTTGAACCTTAGTGTACCGCACACAACGTTTGCTCTAGAACACTGTGTCAAAAGACTACTGTGTGCTTCTCTTTTTCTCTGTTTCTTCCTAGAATTCTTTTTTTTTTTTTTTTACTAGAAAAGATAATAGGTAATTGGGTCACCTCTGTCAAAGACCATGGGTTTGGTTAACCAACCACAGGGTGTGCTGGGAAACTGGAAATTAGGTAAGCAGAAAAGACCACGTGCAAACTGGGCCTATGTGTGCATTCTGAGAAAAGCTCGTGTCCCTCTGGAGAAAGCTCTGGTGGGCTTCACCAGTGTCCCTTGCGGATCGGGTCCCTCATCGAGGCTCTCCCATCCCCAGGTACTTCTCTACATACCTCCTGGAATCCTAAAGCGGTACAGACATGGCAGCCAACGCGGCAGACAGCGCCAACCACCTGCCCTACTTTTTTGGCAACATCACCCGGGAAGAAGCGGAAGACTACCTGGTCCAGGGAGGAATGGCGGATGGGCTCTACCTGCTGCGTCAGAGTCGCAATTACCTGGGTGGTTTCGCTCTGTCAGTGGCACACAACAGGAAGGCACACCACTACACCATCGAGAGGGAACTTAATGGCACCTATGCCATCTCCGGTGGCAGGACCCATGCCAGCCCGGCAGACCTCTGCCACTACCACTCCCAGGAACCCGATGGCCTCATCTGCCTCCTCAAGAAACCCTTCAACCGGCCCCCGGGGGTACAGCCCAAGACCGGACCCTTTGAGGACCTGAAGGAGAACCTCATCAGGGAATACGTGAAGCAGACCTGGAACCTTCAGGTGAGTTCCCTAAGACCGGGGAGCCCTGTGAACCTACCCAGAGTTACCCAGAATCCTTTGCGCATCCTTTACCTGAGGACTGTGGGCAGCAGCCGTGTCTGAGTGGATTTTCCAGCTTCTGCTATGCTCCAGATGCCCACCTGGCCACGCCTCTCCTTGCCTTCCTTTCCACTCCATCTGCACGTGTGCTCGAAGCAGAGCCCACACCTTCCCCTCTGCTGTCTATCCTCCTTCCTTCTCCGTGTGTGAAGGCTGTGATTTCATTTTACTCCTATGGGTTTTTTGTATTTTTTATACACGTAAATAAGAAGTCAAACTCTGACTATTCATTACCAGGAGGCTCTGTTTTCCTCTCACTAGGAAGGATGAGGAAATCAGTCCCCTTAGCACTTCACCCATCTCCCTGTTTTGATTCCCACCTTGTTTCCACATGGCTCAGGCTGCTTTCCTGTGCCTCCTCTGGTGGCATTTCCTGCAGGTGTGTGCTGGGGCCGGGGGATGGGTGTGAGGACACAGCTAAATCCTGACCAACAGGAAGCCACAGGTGCCTTCCTCACACACATCTTTTTAAATTTTAAATCGATTACATGTATTTAGTGTGTGTGTGTTGGGGGGATACATGTGCTACAGCATGCACGTGGGAGTCAGACAGCACGCGGGCTCAGTCTCTCTTCCACCACGTGAGACCCAGGAATCGAACTCAGTCTCAGCAGCACGCACCTTTACCCGTTGAGCCATGTCACTACCCGGCACCCCACACACGTCTCAAGACTTTCTGCCTGTCGTGAAATGACTAGGTTTCCACCGAGAACCTACTTCGAGTATACAACTGTCTTTGAAAGACCTCATCTCTGCTCTCTAACCCCATGGATGTATGACCTATACATTCAAACTTTTGTCTGGTTTTTCAAGGGCCCATCTCTTCATTATAAAACATAATTCCTTTATTTCTACACTTGAAGACACTTAAGTAATCTACGAAGATCTTCCTGGTTCTCTTATTTTAGCAAATGAATGAGAGGAAGGTGAGTGACTGGGACAGCAGTATTTGGTCATGATTTGCTACATGGGACCTGGGAACACATTGGGTTCAACTTCTCTTTACATGGACCACTCACTCTCTCTCTCTCCATTCACTGCAGGGCCAGGCTCTGGAGCAAGCCATCATCAGCCAGAAGCCCCAACTGGAAAAGCTGATTGCCACCACTGCCCATGAGAAGATGCCCTGGTTTCATGGCAACATCTCCAGAGATGAATCAGAGCAGTCGGTCCTCATAGGATCAAAGATCAATGGAAAATTCCTGTGAGTACCATGCCATCTCCCTACCTCCTCCCTACCTCTGGGCTCACTCACCTAGAGGTAACAGCTTCCCCACGAGTAGAACCCAGAAGGCCCCAGGAAGGTGCCACACATTCTGGTGTCACTTGTGACCCAGCATGCGTTTTACCTAGTCTGACCATGAAGTGTGACATTGTGTTTAAAGAAAATGGTGCTCTGCCACATGAGGTTTGAGTTTGTTTTCCCACGTGATGGGACCAGAAGGGCTTTGGATTGAGGATGTTTTCTGATGGGGGAATATTTGCACTAGAGACTCATTTACCTTTTAGAAACACCATATGCTTATAATCTCTAGGAAGTTTCTTGTGTGTTTTCTGGTTCGTGCATGTAAATATCCGTGCACATGCGTATGGGGGTCAGAGATGGACACTGGGTGTCTTTATCAGTTGCTTGCCATCTTATCTTCTCTTTCTTACTTATTACTGTGTGTGTACTTGATTGGGGATTCCAAGTGCCATGGAACATGTGAGGCCTTCTATGGCGCTGAAGAACCACCACCCCATTCCTTCCGGTGAAACTTGCCCAGAATCAACGGTGTACCCTCACAGTCAGGCTTGTGGATCAGCACCAGGCTGTCAACTCTTCTGCAGGTGTTTTCTCTGCATTTGCAGCTCGCTAATTTTTTTTCCCTCTTCTGATATTAAAAAATTATCTTAGGGGCTTGAGAAATGGCTCAGTGGTTAAGGTCACTGGCAGCTCTTCCAAAGGACCTGGGTTCGATTCCCAGCACCCCCATGGTGGCTCACAACTGTCTGTAACTCCACTCCTAGGAGATCCAATGCCCTTTTCTGGCCTCGGCGTGAGCTAGCCATGTATGTGGTGCACAGAGGTACATGTAGGCAAAACACCCATAGACATAAAAAAGTAATTATAAAGTGAAAATTATTTTAAATGATCTTAGTCATTTCTAAAAGAAAAGGGTAGCCCAGATCAGCAGACCCTCGTGACTGGAATGTGATGTTCGGTGAGACAAGGGTCCTGTCACAGGGAGACTGTGGAGGAAGGAAGACAGTTTTCCCCAGTGTAGATGCCTAGCAGAACATTTTCCTGAGATCTGGCTGCATTCCGACATTAAGCAAGAGTCTCCAGCACAAATACCCTACCCACGACAGGCAGCGTTGTGACATGTTGAGCACCCAGATAGCACGCTGACCCTCAAGAAGGCTGCCACCCTCTTGCTGGCCACAGCCTCTGTTCTCCAGCTCTTTGAGAAACAGCCGTGGCCACAGACTTCTCCCCATGTTCTGCTCTCCTACTTTCCCCCCAGAGACATGCATCACCCCATGGAAAAGGTGGGAGGTTCCCCAGCACCCTGTCAATCAGTTGCATAGACTGACATCCCATGCCTCCTCATGCCTCACTCCACCCCAGTACTGGGGCTTGTGGTCTCTGCAGAGACTCCTCCAAGCTAGTGTGTGTTCAAATCAACAGACACAGAGGCCTCATGGACCCGTGACCTGGGTGCCTGCATGTCCACCGAGTATGCTCCCGATCCCTTTGAGAGTGGGCCCTTCCTCTGCTTTAGGCTGCAATGATCTAATCGTCTCCTGTAGACATGAAACTCCCAGACCCTGCCTTTCCTCGTGTGCTGCCCAGGCAACACTCCTTCCCAGGCTCCTGCTCCTCCTGCTGGTCTTGCCCGTGGATGGACGTGTGGAGAGTGCCCTTCAGCCAAGGCCTCGCCTCAGGCAGGGTAATAGCAGAAGGCAGATGTCACTCATGGAGATGGCAGGACCCTTCTTCAGACCTCACATTCAAGTCTGCTATGGGATCTCCGTCTAAAGGACTACCTTCTCCAGTCTGAGCTTCTTTAGGTCTGGGGTTGGTGATTGTCATCCCCCGACCCCTTCACGGTTTTAGCTGGCCTCCAAGGCTGTCCCTGAGCTTATGATCCTCCTGCCTCCACCTCCTTAGTGCTGGAACTCCAGGTATGAGTTCCTGGAGTACTGGGGATTGAACCCAGGGACTCATGCATGGCAGGCAAATTCTCTACCCATTTTGCCACATCCCCAGCTCTGCATCACTGTCTTGAGGAATAAATGAAGATACATACGCATTCACAACCCAGTGTGTGTGGCCAGCATGGGTCTGAGTTTCCTCTCCGTGACTTTTATGTGGTTTCTCCATCATTAGCATCAGGGCATTGTCCTGACAGGGAATCTCATGACTCTTCAGAGGAAATAGGAGGCAGATTCTTATGACTCGGTCACTGTCTCATGGTTTCCTGGCTTCCTATAGAACCTGCTGACCTCAGCTGTGTCTGGGATGTGTCTTCCACTATTCTTCTGGGTGTGTAGAGTGTAGGAAATTGGCAAGTGATACCAACCTGTGCCCCAGCTCCTCTCTGCATCTGGACTGGGGCAGAGTCTTCCCTAGAGAACAAGATTAGTCTCCCAAGTGAGCCCAGGTTACCCTAACCCTGCTCCATCTTCCTTCCTCGATACGAATATTCACGAGTTAGGGGACATAGAGTCAAAGGCTTTAGATAACTCTTGCAAGCAAGCCCTGACCCCCAATCCATAGTAGGCATCTGAGCTGTTCCCCAGTGGCAGTGAGCCAAAGTTTAAGGAGATCTTGGCCTTGGTTGAATAACCCAAAAATAACCCACTTACAGTTTGTTTCAAATGTCCCTTACTTTCAATGAACATACAGGGCATAGAGTTATTTCTTTTTAAGTCGGAACTGGATTACACTTCCAGCTGACTGTCCTCAGAGAGGATGCATCACCAACAACCAAGAGTCTAAAAAGGCCTTCCTTCTCCCCTTTCTCTTCAGGCAGATTTTCCTTTTTGTTCATATTTTTCTAAAGACTGTGTTTCCTGCCGCTTGCTAATCATTCTCGGAGTCCCATCCCTCCCGGATAAACGTAGGTAGAATCTTCATACGTAAGGCACAGAGCTCCTGGGACTTGTATGGCCTCTGGAGCTGCAGGAGTGAGTTCTGCAAGGGTCTACTCCCATGCAGATAACATTTGGGCAAAGTGGGAAGCCCCGAGGTGTTGTGAATACCGTGTAGTCTAGCTGTCCCCTGTAGCTCTGGGTTTGGTTCCAGGCTACAGTTGCAGATGCTCTGGTCCCTTTCACAAAATGGCAGGTGTGTGCAACTTCCACAGACCGTGAGTCACATCTAAACACAGCTAATACAACGTCAGTGCCACATAAATAGTTTTTATACTTATTGTTTTGAGAGTAATAATGGATCTAGGGGGACGGCGGTTAAGAGCACTTGCAGAGGCCCCGGGTTCTGAGATGGAGATGTATGAGATAGAGGGAACCTTCAGACTACGTGAGGCTCCTACTCGAGACCTAAGAGACCCGCAGAAGCACCTGCTAGAGGGGCTTACGAGGAGCTCTGTGATAGAGCACGTGCACAAGGTATGCAGGGCTCTGAGACCAATCCCCCTTCCCACAGACAAGCTACTAGAAAGGCAAGTGAACGTCCAAGCTTGCTGTGTGTTCCGCGAGGGAAAGGTGACCACTCTCCTGTTTCACCCTGAGTCACTGTGGAGCTGATCTGGGCCAAGTGTTCGGAGCTGAGCTGGTGGTTGTGGTATAAACCTTTCCACTCTTTCCGTGGGTCTTTCCAACCAACTCTGAAGAATCCTTGCCTTCTGTCCCCTTGTCTCTGTGCTGCTCCTCCCCATTCACAAGCCATCTCTTCCTTCAGAGGAAACATCTTGGGTTCTCCTTACTTTATCCTCTCCAGCCTACTTTATGTCCGTTGCCTCCCACGTGTGCATGCGACATGGGTCCTGTTACCATGTTCACACACCACACACACACACACACACACACACACTTTGCACACACTAACTTTTACTCAATCTCCATCCAATCTGTTGGTTGTAGTAGTGCACTGCTGTGGTGGCCCAGCAAGGAAGACAGGGAGGCGTCCTCATAGGTGGAATCGCTGCCAGACCTCAGCAGAGGGAACCACCATCATGGCCAGTGCCGTACTCAACAGTGGAACCCTGAGCATCCCGGCTCAGGTGTTTTTACTGATCCAGAATTCCTTAGGCTTTCTACTGATGGCAGATGCAGATCATTAGCAATCAAACATCCTCCCATACGGAACTCCAACACCTGCAGACAATACAAAAATGCCAAGGCTGAGGGAGCCCTTCCCCCAGCAGTGCACAAAACAATGTTTTAAACGCAATTAAAAATAAACTTCTATAAAAGTTGTTTTACTTAATCATTTTCTTCAATAATTATAATTTTTTAATGTCTAAAAATTATATTTGGAGTAGCGTTTTTTTTTTTCCTCCCAAACTTGATTCTTGATATTTTTAGGAGTATCTCACTGGTTTGTGATTTTGGGGATTCCATATTTTATTTCTTTAAACGTTCCACGCATAGCTAGTTTATATTCCGAAATACCTTGTGGTTTTAATACTAAGCGTGTCCAGGTATATAACCCTCCACCCTTCTCCTTGTCTCTCTTATCCAATGCCTCTTTTCTCGTAGCTCATACTTACATTTGGGGTGGTCTTTCTGAGGTCGTGTTTGACTGATACTCATCTGTGGGAAGGCGGAGTGCCCTGTTCTGAGAATGCTCTCCTCCAGAGTTCAAGAGATTGTTGCTGGCCTGTGAGTCAGCTCCTGCCCACTGCAGTGTTTGTAGTGGTTCTTGTCTTAACCCCACGTGTGTGTGTGTGTGTGTGTGTGTGTGTGTGTGTGTACATGTTCATGCATGCAGGTGCACATGTGGATGCATGCATATAGAGGCCAGAGGTCAATCTGACACGTCATTTCTCAGGAGCCACCCATTGTTTCTTGAGACAGGGTCTCCTACTGGAACCTGGAGCTCATCAGTTGAACCAGGTTGTCTGGCCAGCGAGTCTCAGGGACCTGCCTCTCTCCGCCTCCCCAGTACTGGGATTAAAAGGATGTGCCCCCCGCTTTCCAGCTCTGTAGTGTGAGTTCTGGGGATTGAACTCAGGTCCTCCTGCTTGCTCAGCAAGCACTTTATTGATAGAACTATCTTCCCAGCTCCAAGACCATGCTTTTGTTTTTACTTGCCAAGCAATATTGCCTCCTCAAGTTTCAGCTCACTCTGTGTTCTGTACACATATCAAAATGACACTGTGGGCATCAAAGAAACCCTTCTCTTTGTTCCTTAACGAATGAAGCAGTGGCTGTTGTGAGCCTCCCATGCCACAGCGACAGCCAAGTTCAATCCGTCTTCCCACACTGCCGTGGTGGATCAAAGCAGGTCATTCATTTGATCTGTGGGGTGTTGCCACCGAGGTCAGGAAAAAAAAAAGCATCACAGCCCATCTAAAGGAAAAGTTCAAAGACAGCTGCGGACTGAGTACCAGTTCATGGATGCTGCTCAGAGGCTCCGGGAAGCTGGAGGAGAAACCATAAAAAGAAACCCTACCTTCAGGTACTGGAGCAAAGATACGGAGAGAAAAGAGACATTGGACGTGTGTATAAAGGTCAGAGGTCAGCCTCAGGAGTTGTGCCTCAGGAGCTGTCCATCTAGTTATAGAGACAGGGTCTGTCACTGGGACCTGGGGCTTGCTGATTAGACTAGGCTGACAGGCCAGCAAGTCCCAGAGACCTGCTTGGCTCTGCCTCCCCAGGGCAGGGATTACAAGCTCCAGTCATTACACTTGGGTGCTGTTGGTTTGAATGGGGATTCTGAGGATTAAACTGGGCTCATCATGGTTGTAAGACAAGCACGTCACCTGCTGCGCCACCTCCACAGGCAGAGACATTTGTGAAAAGGATTTGAAAAGATGACATTCTTGGTGTGCCCCACATCTGGTTTGCATTACGGACTGACCTTGCTTTCAGGGTCTGGATCTAGACTAGATCTGGTTTGTTTTAGGGTTTTTGATCTTGCTTTCAGGGACTCCACAGAGGACACCCAGTGTACCTATGGGTTGCCAGTTCAAGGTGTTGACAAACACGGTGTTTCTGTTCAGGATGTCACCTATTCCTGGAACACCCCTCCCCTTTCCATAGCCATCCTGGAAAAGCCACTGGTAATTCTGAGCTTTGAATGAGGGTCTTTTTTCCCAGCTAATATTCCCTGTCCTCTACTCTCCTCTCTTCTCCTCTCCCCTCCTCTCCCCTCCCCTCTCCTTCCCTCCTCTCCTCTCCTCTCCTCTCTCCCCCTGCCCGTCCAGACATCCTTCCTCCCTTCTCAACTCTAATGCCCCACCACAGATGCCCCTGGATGATAGCAACAGAGACTGAATGGCTCACAGTCTGGGGTGTGCCTGCTGTTCTGTTCTGTCCGCAGCAGGTACAGGCCATGTCTCTAGAGTCTTCTGGAGGAAGCCTACCGCATCTCATCATCTCGCAGGTCCTCTGTCTGGACTCAGCACCACCACTCACACGTTCTCTTGTCCTGGAGGGCACAGGAGGGTGCAGAAGAGGGGCAAGCATTTCCAGAAAAAGTAATGCCCTCCTCTCTCCCCTGTGTGAGGGGCAGGTACAAGGTCTGTGTGCTTAGCCAAGAACCAGCCTCTGAAGGAGCCATGCCAAGGAAGAGCAAGGACTCTTGTAAGGCCAGTTAGTGCAACGTCCCAGCAGAATCCTCAGGGGATCACCCTAAACCTAGCACTTCATAAGAGCAGACTCAAGACCAGTTCACTTACTTATTCCAAAGAGCATGTTGGGTGGAAATAGTCAAATGTTAGTTAGCTAGGAAGATAGCAAAGTCAATGAAGTGATTTTCTTGTGAGCCTGCAGGCCCACCCATGATTAGTCCCCGGAAGCCACATACACACTTGGCAACTTAGCATTGAGGAAGAGAGAGGAGATTCTCAGGAGCTTGCTGATCTGTTCAGTTAGAGAACCTGTCTCAAAAAGTAAGGCGAAGAGCAATAAAGGAAGACCCCCAAGTGTCAGGAAACACAGCCGGGCATACACCTGCATACATACATGCATGCACATACACAGAGAGAGAGAGAGAGAGAAAGAGAGAGAGAGAGTGTGTTAAACATTAGTCAAGGGCTTCTATGAACAGTATAGGGTTAGTAGACCCCAGCAAACTCACAGAGATTAACCTTGGGGCTTAGGCCAGTGTATCACCCATGATACCTACCAGATTTTTTTTAGAAACAGGAGGCAGCCAAGATGGAAGCCAAGCAGCAGCTCCCTAACTAGTTCTCCTGTGTTGAGTTAAAAATAATCCCAGCCAGGATCTGTCTGTCGCTGCAGATAGCTCAGAGCTGCTGGGCCGTTGGTGTGGCCAGCCCTTCTGGTCTTTGTCACTCAGAGATGCTGGGCCTGTGGGTTTCCCGTCCCTGCCTTCATTTCCTCCCAGCTACCACGGGCACTGCTCGGCTCGATGTCCAGGCAGTAACCACAGCTGTTGGCTACCTGTTGCCAGAGGGGAACGTGGCCTCCAATACAAAGTTACTTATACATAGTCTCCTTGGGGAGCCTCCAAGAAGTAGGAATCTTCCTCGTATCTTTCGTGCTGTTTTTACTGTGAGATATTAACTTCAGCAGAGCTAGAGAGGTACAGCTTAATGAATAAACACCAAGTAAACACCGCCTATGTCAAGAAGTAAAATACAAACCAAGTTGCAGAAGCTGTCCCTCAAATTCCCAACCCATTCCCCCAAGCAGGATGTGCTTCTAAGCCTGTGCTCATAAAGTACTTACATTTTATGTCTCCCCCCCCCCAGTTTTATGACCAAGATATACATCTGTAAACACAATTTCTTGCTTTGCTCCCCCCCCCGGGACTTAGGTTACATGGAATTAAGGAGTGTGTGTGTGTGTGTGTGTGTGTGTGTGTGCGTGTGTGTAAGATATGTACATGTGTACATGCAGAAGCATTTGTGTGTGGATGCCAAAGGCTGATGTTGGGTGTCTTCCTCTACTACCCTGTAGTAGTCACCCACTGTGTGGGCTCATCGAGGAAGACAAGGAGGCGTATTCACAGGTGCAAGCCCTGCCAGACCTCAGCAGAGGGAACCACTATCACGGCAAGTGCCAAACTAGACAGTGGAACCCCCAGCGTCTCATCTCAGATTTTTTTTATTGATCCCTAAGCTCCTCAGGGATCTACTGATAGCATGTGCAGATCACGAGGAATCAAACATCTTTTACATAAAGCCAACACCTGCAGACAATACAAAATGCCAAGGCCTAGGCAGCCCTTCCCCCAACAGTGCATAAACATAACTAAAAATAAACTTCTGCAACATCACTCTCCTTGTTTTTTGAGACAGGGCCCCTCCCTGAACCTGGAGCTCACCAATTCAGGTAGGCTGGATAGCCCGTGAGCTCCCAGGATCCTCCTGCCTCTACCTCCTCAGCATCAGAACTGTAGTCAACCACCACCACTCCTGCAAACGTGAATCCTGGGGATGGGAACTCAGGTCTTCATGCTCGTGTGTCCTGTGCTTTGCCCGTAGAGCCTCTCCCCAGCCTCAGTACGTTTCCTGTTTGTGACACTCATTAGTGCTCCGCGTAGCTACCACTCATTCACTTTGGTAGTTGCAGCTCGCTCTGTTCTGTGAGTGGGTTTGCCATAGGATTTGACCGTTTATTCAGTGGCTTGTGAACACTGGGGCTGTGTTCAGTTTCCAACAAGCACAGAGAAACCCAATCTGACCCCCCTGCCCCCAGTTCACCTTCTGGGTGCAAATGCACGTGTTTGATTTAGCAAGGATCCCTTTTGTAATAATTTATTTTCTTGCTACCTTTTCAGTCTAAATTAGGTACTACCTGTCTCTCTCATTGCAGGACAGGGTGCTGTGCAGTCCAACAGGCAAAAAAAAAAAAAAGTTTTAGGAAATATAACGGATCCACTACAATTTTTTCTTTCTTTCTTGAGTGCATTTAAAAAATGAACAAGGGGGTCTGTTACTGCAGTGACCTTGCAATAATTTTTCTTAGGTTCGGGGTATATTTTCTGTTTGTTTGTTTTTCTCTCCAAATGGGTACAAAGGAGGATGGAGGATCAAATTCTCTGCGGATATTTTCCTGTACCTTAAAGTATTTTCCCTTTTCCCAAGTGTTTGCCTAAACTCAATGAAATCTATTAAAGAATCCAATTGTGCAAAATATCCTGAGCAGTCACAAGAAAGGAGGAAGTACCTTTTTTTTAAAAAAAAAAAAAGAGTATTTGTTATCACAGTTGTATTCACAGCATTTAGAATTGCCAGTTCAAGGAGGAGACTATGAATACGTATGCAAAAGATAACAAAGTTTGACTGAGTATGAGATGCAGATTTTAGAGATTAAAAAGAGCTCCTTGGAAGAATGACGAAGCTTCACGGGAAGGAGGAAGGACAGGGGAACAGGGCTCAGTTTGCTTATACGGGTTTTCACTGTGCTGAGTGCTTGTCTCTAGCACCTGGAGGTGGATCTGTGGACCTGGTAGCATGAGTAGGCAGGAGCTTCTCCCAGGTGATTTTCCAAAGTGGTGATGGGACTGATGTGTGCTCCCGACACCAGCACGAGAGGGCCCCTGTTGCTCTGTCTCAGCAACGTTTGGGATTACTCATCATGGAGACGTCTGCCAGAGTCCGCAGTGTCATGGCATTTCCTCTGTGAGCTTAATTTGGGTTTCGATGTCATGGCACTTCCGCTCTGAGCTTAATTTGGGTTTCCCTGATTTCTCACTGGGTCAGCTGCACCACCTCTCTGAACATCTGCCTCATTAGCTACTCAAGGTCTGCTGTACTGGGTCTGTTGGCCTAATAGGCAAACATTGCTATGTTGCCTAGGTTAGCCCTAAACTCCTGGCCCCCATGGACACTCCCTCTCAGCATGGTGAGCCATGAGCGCCTCAGAGTCTGGAGCTTCCTTGTCAGCCTTAGCTAGAGAAAGCCAACCAACCGAGGCCTGTGGCACGATGGATTAGTTAGTACAAGTTCAACATGGATTTAGAAAATGGAATTCAGACTCATCTTTTATTTCCGTGACTTTGAGGTCTCAAGGGTGAAGGACTCTCAGTGAGGAGAAAGACATTTAGGTGTGGCTTCTGGTCATCTTTCTCCCCAAACCAACTTTTTAAGGTACAGACACATTCTTCCAGGGCTGACATCGATGCTTCTCATTTTGATCTGTTTTATCCTTGAGACAGTGTCTCCTGTGCCCTATACTAGCCTCCAACTCACTACGTATGACCCTGAACTACTGACCCTCCGGCCCCTACTTCCTGTTGGTGGGATGACAGGTGCACATCTCCTCCTTCTCCTCCACCTCCCCTCCTCTCCATCCTTTCTTCTCTCTCTTCTCTCCCTCCACACTGTGTTTCACGCCGACTCACGTGGGTGACTGTGCACACAAAGGCAGATGTCGGAGGAAGACTTCAGGAGTCTTCCTCTTTCACGTTCCACCTTGTTCCTTTGCGACAGGGTCTCTCCCTGAACCTGCAGCTCACTGCTTCAGCCGGGCTGATCAACTAGGAAGCTCCTAGCATCTGCCTATCTCCAGCCTCCAACACTGGGCTTACAGACGCATGTGGCCATGTCCAGCTTGCTCCCGCAGCAAGTGCTTTTACCTCTGAGCCTCCTCCCCAGGCCCTTACATACATGTTTATACACACATTATCCTCCTGCAAGGCATTGGTGTCTTTAAGACAGAGTCAGCACACGCTGTGAATGGCTTCTCTAGAAAACAGGTTCAGCTCTTTGTCCATATACGGTGTTTTATTGTGTGGTTGGGCATTACCCAGTGACCCACAAGGCTTTAATCAGCCACGTGACCATCTAAAAGGAGGTTGGCATCTCAGGGTGCTGGTGACTCACTGTAGGGGGAGGGATGGTTTCCAGTGGTGAAATCTCAGGATCTGCCAGGGCCACGAATGATCTGACTGTGTATCTTCCACCCCTCACCAGGTGCCCTGGGCTTGAAGCAGGGGCCTGGCAGGAGCCCAGGCCACTGTACCAGCCAAGCACCCTTTCAAAAGTTGCAACCTCCCCCCACTTTCAAGAGATGAGTGCATGGCAGGAGAAAGGGAAGTGTGGTCACATCCGGTTCCAAGGCCCAGCTCGGCCTGAACTGTGGCTTTGGCCTCGACATCTTGTACCCAGAGAAAGCAGTACAGATTGTCCCAGTTTGCAGACACCTTTCTGGCAGCTGGGACCTGACTAAGCCCTTCCCAAGTTCAAGGCATCTGGGTGTTGCTGAATGCTGTGAGACCTCATCATCCTTGTTTTAGCAAATACGGAGGCCACAGAGTCCCAGGGACTCGCCCTTGCCCAGATCTCATGATCAGAAGGCCTGAGTTGCTGGAAAAGGGGAAAACCATATGGCTGGGGAGAATTGAGGCTCTGAACTGGAAGAGTCACATCCCTTGGTGCCATGTAGGTCTGGACCACACCCCGGGCCTAAGTTTTCAAAGTACTTCTTCTTCTTATACTGCCAATATCGCCCTGTGCGTGTGTCTCCATTCATAGGTGCTCCTGCAAGTTGTCACCCAGCATGGGGGTTTGGAATGCTAGATGTTGCTCATGATACCAGTGAAAACAGGATCCTCGGTCCATCTCCAGATGCTTGCTGTCTCTGCTGGCTCATGCCATGGGCTACCCATTCCCTTCTCGGGCCGGGGATGTCACCTGATAATATCAAATAGTGTTTTGAACCTGGCCCTGGCATTGGGGAGAGGGTAAGAAAGTGAAGATAACCTTGTGGAGCAGAAGCATTCATAATGTGTGCTCCAGGAGATTCTGTTAAAGTGCCCACTGGATTCCTCAAATGCGCTACACCTGTGCTATAGTTTAAAAGTAGAGAAGTCTAGGGGCTTCATCGATACCCCAAAACCTGTGCCTGTTGCCCTGAGCTACGCAGACGCCAAGCTCTTCCACTGATCTCCAGAGCTCCACAGCCCTGCTGGACCTTTGCTGGGGTCCATCTCCAGCTCTCGGTGTATCCTTACTGTTGGCTTCGCTGGCCCTGGTATTGTGCCTTCCTGTGACCTCAAGGTCTGGGCACTGCCTACCAACCACCTGCCCACGTGCTGGTTCTGGTGAGCACCTGCTGCCCCCTGTGGCTAGGATGCTGCTTCCTAGGTCAGAAGGGCAGAGTAGGGGGTAAGATGGTATGTTCTCTTTCCCAGGATCAGGGCCAGAGACAACAATGGCTCCTACGCACTGTGCCTGCTGCATGAAGGGAAGGTGCTACACTATCGCATCGACCGGGACAAGACGGGGAAGCTCTCCATCCCTGAGGGGAAGAAGTTCGATACCCTCTGGCAGGTGTGTGTGTGTCTCTCTCTCTCTGTCTCTCTCTCTATCTCTCTCTCTGTCTCTTTCTCTTCTTCCTCTTCCTCTTCCTCTTCCCCTCCTCCTCCTCCTTCTTTCTCTATCTCTCTCTCTCTGTATCTCTCTCTCTGTCTCTCTCTCCTCTGGGGGGCACAATAACTCTTAGAAACAAGAGGAAGGACTATTCTCCATCAACCCACTTTCTGATTTCTAGACAACTTGTTTGAGAAATGATGACACAGAAACCATTGTCAAGTCAGCGAAGCTACAGAGGTTTCCGCCACCTATCTGGAGCCATTAAGTTCTTGGTGCCTCAAGATCATGCGTTTCAGAGCAGTGTTCAGAATTTAACAGCAGGTCCTGACATCAGGGACTGGAATAACATGTGCATGCACATACACACACACACACACACACACACACACACACACACAAACACAATCATAGGTGAACCAAAGAATGATCCTAGGGACTGTGACCCAGCTGGTCCTGGAGCTGTGAGATGCCTGAGTAGACACCCAATTTCAGGTGACATCAGGGTGGATAACCAGTGTTAGATGGTGCACCCTCATAGCAGAACCCCCACAGGAAGTTAAAGCAGCTTAGAAAGCAAGTCTACTCCTCCGGGACTCCAGGCAGCTGCTTGTCCAGGAGCACTGCAGGCCTGCTTTGCAAAGGGCTCATTCTCAACCTAGCTGTCAGGAAACCTAGAGACAATTCTGAAGCATGCAGGGGCACCTCAACATTTTCCACCTGGCTCCCCACAATGGCTGCTGAGCACATTTTGCTTCCTTATTTTGGCATCACAGCTGGGTTAACTGTGGAAGCAGAAGAATCAAAAGTTGAAGGCCATCCTCAGGTACATAGTAAATTAAAAGCCAGCCTGGGCTACATAGCAAAATCCTCAACAAACAAACAAATCAACCAATAAAGGACTAGGTGTCGGAGATGGTATGGAGACCCAAATCCCTAATGTATCACCATCTGGCTGTGTGATGCTTAGTTTGAATTGTCAGTTTGACACGATCTAAATCACCTGAGACGAGAGTCTCCATGAAGGATTGTGCAGACCCGATTAGAGTGAGAGCACGTTGGTGTGGATTGTTTTGATTACATCAATGGACGAGGGAAGACCCCGCCCACTGTGGGTGGCACCATTCCCTGGGTTTGAGTCCTGGTCCGTATAAGAGTGGGGAATGTTAGCTAAGCAGTAAGCACGCATGCATTCATTCACTCTCCACTCTTGACTGTGGATCTGACCAGTTGCTTTGAGGATAAAGTCTGTTGGCTTTACCTAAGGACATCCTCAGCCCATCCCCCAAGTGCCCCCTGAAAGAGACCACCTGGGGTTCAGGGACTTTAAAGCCTGTGAGGACTGTGACTCTGCCACCATCCTTCCTATTCCTCTCCCTTGATGAACCACTTTCTTCCTTGCGTCTCTTGCAGCTAGTGGAACATTACTCTTACAAGCCCGATGGGCTGTTAAGAGTCCTCACGGTGCCATGTCAGAAGATTGGCGCACAGATGGGTGAGTGACTGGGACAGCGGAGGGTCTGGTTTCGGGGGTATTGGTTATTACGGTCAGTCTGGTGTCAGATTTGTCAGATCCAAACTCAAGCAGAATGAGGCTTTGATTTCATCAAGTGATTAGACGTGATGTCACTTCGATTCTAGCAATCATTAGTTGCAAGATAGCCAATCACTATAACTTTTAAGTAAAACAAGTGGGTTTTAATTGCCTCGATGGCCAGGAATGGTGGCACATGCCTCTGATCCCAGAATTCAAGAAGCAGAGGCAGGCAGTCGGTGTGAGTTCAAGGCCAGCCTGGTCTACATAGTGAGGCCCTGTCTCAAAAAATAAAGTAATAAAGTTGACTTAATTGCACATCTGAGAAATCTAGTAAAAGGCAACAATATTGACACAGGAAGTTTACAGTCTCCTCAACAGGTTCCTGTTATAATGATCGATCTGACAAGTAGGTGGTTTGTATGAACACCACAGTAGCTGTTCTACCGTAACCATGGTCTACTCTTCTTTCAGGTCACCCACAAAGTCCAAATGCCCACCCTGTGGTGAGTATTAATCAAGGTGCCTCTGCTGGGGAAGCGATTGTGTCTAAGCACATTGGGAAAACAGGTTTTAGTTAGCTCAGGTTCTGCATTCCAAGCACAGCCCTGAAGTCTTGGGAACTCTAGGGAGCGTGGGAAACTGTCAGCCTGTGACCACTGCTAAGCTAGCTGTGTTTTCATAGTTTCTTGGCTGGCTTATTTCTTCTTCATTCCCTACAAGTATACAGAATGGGGAAGAAACCTGCTCTTAGACCAGAAAGGCCTCCTGTCAGGTGTCCGAAAAGGGAATATGTTGTTCAAGTTCGGCCTTTCACTATCTATGTGAACATGTGTGTGTCATCCACACACCCACCCACGTTCATATCAGGATAACACGGCCAGCAGATAGGTATCTCCTTAAGGGTGGCTACCCAATTCGTTTGGCCAAATCAGTTGATACAGTAGTATTATGGTCTTGACCTTCTGGGTAAACTGGTTTGACTAATACTTAAAGGAAGAAGGGTGTGTTTGGTAAGACCTCAAGAGAAAAGTCCAGAGAAGGAAAGAGTCTGAGAGTCTTAGTCAGAGCCCACACTACCGCGAGATGAGAATGTACCCCAGATGTCCCTGTATTGGGTTACCCCTTTCACCATCGTGCCCACAAAGAGAGAAGAACCTCAAGTCCCTCTCCATCCAGGATGCTGGAGTTGGTACTTAGGTTGTTACTCGGCTGGAATCGGTCTCCTCATTTCTCTCCGACTTGAGTGTGGTCGTTCCAGCCCATTAGCACCATCAGGAAATAATTACTCACTTCTATCTTGACAACAATGGCAACAGCAGAAAAATCTACCAAAACATGTTCTGTCTCCAATGGGGACAGGTGGGCACTCAGTCATGAAACTGCTGGTTCCAGAGTTCATACTTGCTACCAAACTGAGAGACCTTGAATTGGTTAAAACACCAGTGAACTCGAGGGTCCTCTGAAACACAGTGCTCCCCCGGGGTCCTCACTCTATCTGACCCTTGTGTTTCCAGAGGACCTGGTGTTTATCAATCTCTGGAAGACTTGTTGTCCCTCTCAGTCCGACTTGTGGCCTGAGGGCGGCGTATATTCCAGGATTTGTAGATAATGCTGTAACTAGTTCCCCTAAACAGGGACACCACTGAGCCGTCAATGCCTAGACTCTCTTGTGGAGCCGGAGACACAAGATTTCCACGCACATCATGGGTGCTTCATGTCTCGGCTTTAATTTTTGTAGCCTTAGTGGAAAATATTTCCTGAATAGACCTCCCTGCCTGAACGCTAGACTCTTCTGGAAGTATCTCAAATCAACTTGCATGTGAGACTCGCATGCAAGCAATCTCCCTGGCTCCGGTGACGGGAGGCGGGCAGCACAATGCAGGAGCAAGGCCCAGGTGGCGTGGTGTGACGAAGACTATCCCGCATGTGTGTTCTGAAACTAAATGCTCTCTGTTCCTCTCTACCGTTGTGGTTCTAGAGTTGGTCACCAGGTGGAATAATCTCAAGAATCAAATCCTACTCCTTCCCAAAGCCTGGCCACAAAAAGGTGCTAAAGTGTCCCCTGCTTGCCGTGCCTGACTAAGTGGTAGGATGGGCCCCCTGCACGCAGCCCGGGATCCTTGGCTAGCTACCCCCTTACCCAGAGCAGCTCGGCCTCTGCGCCTCTGCTGCATGCCCAGTTTCAATTATTCCTGCTGAGCCTAACAGCCCTTTACACCCAGCCTCCTGTGCTCCTGCTGCTCCTCACGGCCCTGCCCATACCTCTCTTTATATGCCGCTTCTCCGTGGCTGCTGCCGCTGCTGCTTAGCCCGTCCACGTTTGCCTCGCTCCCTACCAACATATCACTTCAGCCATTTCAGTGAGCACAACCAACCCCTGCTGATTCTCATATCAGGCAGACTTTGCACAGGCAGTAAGCTCATCTCCGTTGTCCAGAGTCACAGGTTGTAGCATCAGAGCCTCTGCTACGTAAAGTTCTTCACTGAGGTCTCTGGAGGTGCGCTGCCCCCCCCCCAAACAAGACATCAGGTTGATTTCTGTATTTTGAGGGACAGAAAAAAGAAGACCTTGAGGGCAAGATGACTCAGAGGCTCAAGGCACTTGCCACCAAGCCTGCCAGTATGAGTTTGACCCCTGGGACCCACATGGTGGAAGGAGAGAACCAACCCCCTCAGGTTGTCCTCTGACCCCAATCCGTGTGCCATGACTCACGCACATAGTAAATAGATATAAGAAGGCCTACTAAAAAAAGAAAAAAGAGCTTCTTCAGGGCTCAGGAATCAAACTCAAATGCTTTACAACTGAGCTATGTCCCAGCTCTTGTTTTAGGTGAGACAGGATCTTACTCTGTAGCCCAAGCTGTGAACGTGCCTCCACCTCCCAAGTTCCAGAATTATAAGGAGTGCTGGCATAACCTCTGCACTGACTTATCTATAGTCAATCACACACACACACACACTCACACACACACTCACACACACACTCACACACACTCACACCCACATACTCTCACACACACTCACACACACACACTCACACACACACTCACACACACTCACACTCACACACACACCCACATACTCTCACACACACACTCACACACACACACACTCACACCCACATACACACACACTCACACACACACTCACACTCACACACACACGCACGCACACACACAGGCACTCACACACACACCCACACACACACACTCACACACACACACTCACACACACATACACACACACTCACACACACTCACACACACGCTCACACACACCCACATACACACACTCACACACACACTCACACCCACATACTCACACACACACACACTCACACACACACTCACACCCACTCACACACACTCACACACACGCTCACACACACACTCACACCCACATACTAACACACACACACTCACACACACACACTCACACACACACACTCACACACACACACACACACACCTGTATGTATATACATATATGCATACACACACATGTATATATGTGTGGATTGCTTTTTTATGTCTGTTGTTATCTTCTTTAGGTAAAATTGACCCTATTAACAGCTGTGTCCATTTTATATTAATGTTTCTCCAAGCACAGGAGCACATGACTAAGCATAAGCACATAAAATTGGATATCTAAAGCACTTGTTAGAGACAACAGGCATAAATACCCAGTAATTTGACTCAGTGGTTATTTCTGTATTGATCACTCACTAGAGGGTCTTAATCCTGTGGACCAGAGCACAGAGAAGAGAGTAAAACACCATGGCTGAAGAGAAAGTGGGGGCTTTCTCTTCAGGACTGTTGTGCTCTGCACAGTCAGCCATGGCTAATGCCTGAGAATATTCTGCACTTGCTCTCTCTCGATAGACTGAGACTTGCTCAGAATCTGACACACTTTCCCTCCCAAGGACCCCATTTTGTGACTGGGGTGGCTCATGTCCAGCGTACCCAGTGGGAAGTAGGTGGCGTGGTGTCTCTCGAGCTGAGGTACTTAGTACGTGCCTGTCTGAGGGAGCTTTCCAAAGGTGCTCTTACGAAATCCACGCAGGCAGCGGCTACAGCACGGTGGTTTGGAGTGAGATTCACAGACTTGATAGTCCTGAATGTGACATCATGCTTACCAAGCCCCACAGAGTAAGCCCTGTGCTCTCGCGTGCTTCCCACCACGCTCGGCTGTACTCACTCACCCTAGTCCAGGGCCTATTGCTAACTTACACCCCCACCCCCACCCCTGCACAGTCCTAGCAGGGAGGACTTTCATCCTAGTACCTCGCGTTTATCTCCTGGTTCTGTCACAGATGGTCACCCAGAGATGCTGCGTGCACACAAACACACAAAAACGTGTATGACACACTCATATACACATCCATATGCGGAAATATCTGTGCCTGTGTGTACATATTTGTATATTATATTTGAATCACATATGCACTTGCATACATATGTATGATATGCATACTTGTATGTGCATATATCAATGCTTACACACGGCAAATGCATTGCCTGCATATATCTACGCACAGGTTGATTACAGGGACTTACGCAGACTAGCCTAGCAAGTACAGTGGTTATGGAGGAGATTGTCAAGTGGGGACAGATGAGAATAGGCATGGCTAAAGCTTGCCCATGGTAGGGTCAGTCAGCTTCCCTTTACCCCTTTTCTCTTCTAAAAGTCTAAACTTGCAACTAAAGACCCTCAGCTGACTGAGTCAGGCCCATGCAGGATAATCTCCATGATACAAGGAACTGTAATTCCATCGGCAGACCCCCTTCATTCCAAGATCTCCGCATGATTCAGCAGTGATCCCTTGGAATAACCAGTTGGCATACCAAAAAAGCCACCACTGCAGCTGGGAGAGATGGCCCATCTTGGTAAAGCACTAGCCACTCGGGCATGAGAACCTGGATTTGGATCCCTGGCACCCAAGTAAAACACCAGGCACAGTGGCACATGCCTGTCATCACACTGCTGAGGAGGCAGAGGCACAGGGGTCCCTTGGCAAGCAAGTCTAGCCAAATAGCCATGCTCCAGGTTCAGTGAGAGACCCCGCCTCAAAAAAATAAGGTGGAGAAGCTATTGAAAAAGGCATTGGACATCCTACTCTGGTCCTTGAACGTGCATGTGTGCATATACACATACATGCACACACATATGTGCACACACATATACCATGCACATAGGAAAGAAAAGGCTGACACCAATAAAGCCCATTCAATAAGAACTTGAATTAACTCTAGCATTTAGAGAGTTAATGAAAAGTGCTTTGATTTTAAGATTTTCAGTTTGAAATTTTCATTAGAAAAAAAAGCAAAACTCGGGTGGAGATTTAGCTCAATGGTAGAGTACTTATCTGTCAACCATAAAGCCCGAGATTTGGTCCCTAGCACCAGGAGGGGAAAAAATACTCTATGACAGACAAGTAAATTTTTAATTGATTTTTATTTTCATGTAAATATGCATGTCTGTCTGAGCATATGTTACATGTGTACAGAGGCCTGAAAAGAACATTGGATCCCCTGGAGTTAGAGTTACAAGTGGTCATGAGCAACCTAGTGTGGGTGCCAGGAACCGAACTCAGGTCCTCTGCAAGTAGCAAGAGCTCTACATGATCTTAACCACTGAGCTGTCTCTCCAGCCCCAAGGCAGGTGGACTTAAAACTCAGAAAAGAGTGATGTGTTTTATATGCGTAGGATGTGATTACACTCGGCTAAGGCATAAGAGCGCTGGTCACCGTTGAAAAGCCAGGCTGTTGTGAATCCTGGCGTTTCTGCCCTGTTGATTACTTATGTCCACAAGCCCTGTCCACGAACTCTGGCAAGAGGCTTCCCAGCTGCGCATCCCAAGCACCCTCCCTAAGACCGCTAAACAGAAACTTGTACCTGGATTTCTTCTTATAACCTGTTTTCATGTTTTATTCAATATAAACTTCGACCACTGGGATTTTAAGAAAGGGTCCTCAGAAAGGGCCGGGTTTAGGATCTTTGCTGTAAGATAAAAGAATCATTTTATAGCACATGTGCTGATCTTCAGGCAAGCCTAACCATATCCCACCTTCTGGCTGAGGCTGCCTTTGTCTGGGTGCTCTCAGTCCTCGCTGGCCTGTGGTCCTTCTTAGAGGGAACCGCATCCAGCTGACTTTTGGGTTCTGCGGCGTGTGACCACACACACTAGCGCTGTTGTCCTAAGTTACCGTACTTTCAGGAAGCCATGGTCTAGGTAAGTAAAAGGCAGACCTGTGGAAGCAGGAACCTGGGCTGAGGCCGTTGGCTCCACAGAGCAGTGTGCTCTTCTCTTTGGTTCACTTCAGAGTCCCAGCTTAGAGAGAGAGGGAGAGACAGAGACAAGAGAGACAGACACAGAGAGAGCCCAGTCAGTAAAGTGCTTGCCGAGCAACCATGAGGACCTGAGTTTGACCCCCTGCTTCCTCATAAGAAGCTGGGTGTGGCGGCGTCCTCTGGTAATCACAGGCCTGAAGGGGCAGAGACAGGCAGATTCCTGGGGCTCACCACCTAGCCGCCCAGCCAGTGAAGACCCTGTGTCAAAAACTAAGGTGGGTGGTTCCTGAAGAACAACGCCTGAGGTTGACCTCTGACCTACACACACACACACGCACACACACATGCACGTACACACACACAATATCATGCATGCACACACACAAAAGCATATCTAATGCATCACCACATTGTGACAAAGTAGATCAAACTCCAAAATCACCTACTGAAGGTTGGGGCTCTGGTGCCATCTAGAGGCATCTAGAAGTTGTGTCTTGGTGTAGAGTGGGGTGGGGAGGTTGAGGGTGAGGCTGCCAACATTTCCCTTACATCTCTTGGTTCCTAGTGCAGGAAAGACGATGCTAGGCAAGGGGGCAGACCACCAAGGACAGGACGGACAGACTGACAACGCATGCTAGTGCTATCTGCCAGCAAGGCACTTCCCACTACAGTCCACATCCCCCCCATTTTAATACCGGCCTGCAATTGGCCTTAGAAAGACCTCTAGTTCTTCTTTCAACTGAGACTCTGCTCCCAGAGCATTTAGTGGGGACAGTGGTCCTAGCAGGGGCCTGTTCTCAAGTACTGTGGGAAAGCTGGAAGTGGGGGCTTGTGTATTTATCTGCATCGTAAGGCAGCCAACTGCTGCTCTTTTAACCATGCCAGTGGGAAACCACTCATTCCTCCTACAGAACACTCCCCTAGTGAGGTGCCATTATGGCCCCAACCCCACAGGTCTCCACCCATGTGCTCGGCAGAAGGTGGTGGGTACTAGGGCTGAGGCACCAGATGAGATAGGTTATATGTATCTCTTGGAGGGTCTCGGGGGTTATCTGTGTCTGGATCGTGGATGCTCATTCTCATGGGGTGTTTTGCATTGGGCAGCATGGACATGAAGCCCTGAGCCACATCTGCTTAAAGTGGAGTCCTGGTTTCCAAAGGAGATGCTCAATGTTCTCCTTTGTCTATCAGATGGGCACAGGAACGGCACCTTTCCATCGGGGCCTGAACTCCCTCCAGGAGCTTGAATGCTCAGGGCTCCTCCCCATGGACCCCCACTTGCTTCTGACCCAGTGCCATTTTCTCAGTGCTTCTCTAAGACCCTCAACTCTGCTGTAAAACCCCTCTAGGAGATTTTGTTAGGAAATTGTGGGCGCTGGTTTATTATAACAAGCTGTCTGAAGTGCTCTTGCTCTGGAGAATATTCCAGAAAGGCTGCAGGCAGCCCCAGAACGAAGCACTCAGTGGCAGAGGGCAGGAGCTCTTGTATCCACAGGAAGGATTCCACTCCTTCTCCCCATCCTTGGGCATCCTTTAACTCCACGGATCAGAGTTTGGGGAATCTCAGCACTTCCTTGTGTACGGAGAAAATAAATCAATAAAACTTAAAATGATAGTCATGCTAACCTGAAAGGACTTTAAAACTGTTTGCAGATGGAGTTTATTAGTAGAGGGAACCAAGCCGAAGGGAGGGTGGAAATTGTGGGGACTGTAGAGTCTAAGCTGGGGAGCTCTCCTCGGGCAAGGCGATGGTAGTGAAGGGGTACGGGGAATTCTCGCAACACCCCACACTACTAAAGTCCTGTGTAGATGTTCAAGAGCGAGAGACCGTCATGTGAGATTACCTGCTCCTATTTCCCTTTCTGGGCGCCAAGACTTGAGAGAAAACTCATTTTAAGCCATGTAAGTTTACATTTCACATCTTCCTCTTATGAAAAATTGCATTTAAATCTGTTCATTCATCCACCCATCTGTCCATCATCATCCATCCATCCATCCATCCACCCATCCACCTATCCATTTACCCACCCACATGCATACTCATTCATATGCCCCTCCATTCGCCAATCTATCTGCCCATATATACATACATCCACCTACCTATCCATCCATCATCCATTCCGTCACACGTTTGTGGAGCGTGCTTTCCTTAAGCACCCATCACCGGCATGGCACGGCTACTGAGCTTTGATTAAATGCCTACATCCGCGTGACTTCTGCTCTATTGTCAAGGTTAGTTTTATTACATGATTCATTAGGGATGTTGAGTCAGACCACGAGAAAGACGGATCCGGCGACATCCCTGTGTTGTCTGAGACGAGCTGTCCTTTGGCTTCATTGGAAGGGCCTTTTCCACAGGCGTTGCCAGCCTATAACTCATGGTAAACACCAAGAAGCTAGGAAGTCTAGGCACCCCTGAGACACACATCCCTGGGTTGGTAATGACACACTGTGGCTCTGGTGTTAAACTCTGCCCAGCGGGGCTGACGTGTCAGTGAGGCGTGTGCTTTGAGACAGTGGCTGTGTGATGTTAGCTGAATGTCTCTGTTCCTTTAAATTTCCCCCGAATCTGGTGTTATCTCACTTCTTCCTGGCAATCTGTGGACGCTGAGAAGGTAAGCGGAGACACAAGTTAAGACAAGAATCAGGAGGAGGGGAGGGATAGGGCTGAGCAGTGGTTTGCTCTGCAAGAATTTAATAGCAATCACCCTGTCTTAATTTGTGGGTGCAGATGTGTCAGAAAAAAGAGAAAGATGCTTAAAATAGAAAATCTTTGGGAAGACAATGGAGACTCCCCTACCACCTACTTTGTGAGGCAAATTGATGTTGATAGAATGAGTGAGAAGCTCCTGTTTGTGAGGGCCAGTGGGACTTTCCTCCCATAAGAGGACTTCTCCTCTGGCAGGCACAGGCCTGCTGCCGTCACCACTGTCCTTAGCAGCAACAGCAGTAGTGCTTGAGGTATGGGGAATGCAGCCTTCCTCTTTGAGACTTGCAGCTAATCGGCCTGGGCTGCCCTCTGGTATCGATGCATTATGCCTACGTCCTTACGGAAGGCAGATCAGGCAGACATCGCTTGACTGTGCTTTTTCAACAACTTCCACATGAGATGAGATGAGGAAGGGAAAGCTCGAGGGAGAAATGAATCCCTGGGGGATGTGTGAGCTCCTCCCATCTTCCAGGAGAGCGGCATACCTGGGAAGGAAGTTCTACTTGGACTAGCAGAATGGATCCTCTCCCTCCCGCTCCGAGGCCACGGCAGGGGTGAGAGTTGTAAGTCATGAGCCTTGTCTAACCTTCTCAGATCCAAACAGTTGCCTGAAGAATGAGATAAAGCCCTTCTCGCCTCTTCCTAATTCTTTCCTCTGTCTCCGCTGCGTAAATTAAGCTGTGATCGTTTTAAAATAACGGTGTCGGTGCAGAGGAATAACATGCTCTCCTGTATGCTTCAGCCTGCCCCACCCCATGGGAACCGTCCTGAGAGTACTGTGTCCTTCAACCCCTATGAGCCAACAGGAGGGTCCTGGGCCCCAGACAGAGGTGAGAGACGCACTTTTATTCGATAAACATTCAGAGCAGGGTGCACGGGTGCATGGGTACTTGTCGGTGTGGCTAGTCGGATTACAGATTCCTGGCACCTTTCCAAGTTTGCTTTACACTGAAGGTCAACATTAGGTGGCGCTGATGTCCAACCACAGGCGGATATGTCACATATCCATAAACAAGCAGTTCTGCCAAGTGGAATGGTCTTTTACAATTTAAACAGACAAACACAAAAAAAAAACCAACAAGCTGTCGGCGTTGACAGCACCACGCTGCCGCTTCCAAATCACGCGCCTGTCACACCGCACGGACCCGATTACCTTTCTTGGAAGAACATGTTGCTGAGAAGATATACATAAGTCCTGGGTGTCTTGATAGTAGGCACAGCTCACATTGTCTTCTAGCTGTGTTGAGGAGCTGTGATGCCTGGAAGGCCACAGGGAATACAGTTCAGAAGGACACAGCGGTGACTTGTTCCCAGTGATGAAGCCTATGGATGGGGTTCTTGGGCTTATGAGTGTCTCCATGTTATGTTTTTTTTTTTTATTAATGAACTTGGATTTTATTTATTGTTATCAATTGCCTCCAAACAATGGCTTAAAGCAACAGGAGTCTTATCTTACCTCTTGTTGAATTTATACCATGTACTCATGGTAGAATGCTTATCCAGCATGCCTAAAGCCCTGGGTTTCATTCCCAGCACCGCGTAAGCCAGGCACGTGTCACACACACCGTCGAGGTCATTGTCGGCTCCAGGTTGAGTTCAGTTCATGGCCTTGCTCACAGTGTGGTGGCCTCAGAGTGGTGGAACTCTGCTGGTAGCATCTCAAATATTCAGCGTGTTGACTCTTCGTAGCCTCACTTGGAAAGCTCAGGCATCATTTCTTGTGAACTCTATTGATTGTTATAAAAGGCAGCGAGGCGCATGTCATGGGTGTCACCTCTCTATAGTAAAGATTCAAAGAATGTTCACGCCTGTCTTAAAGCCTAAGGGAGGTTCTATACACCATTACTACGGATGTAGAAGGCCCATCTTGATGCATGCAAGTGCCCCTAAAACCAAAGGATTGCAGGGCAGGGTGGCAAGGGGTAAAGTCTCAGAGTCTGGAGTCGTGTGTTACCTGACTGCCTTGCAGGCCTTCAGAGAGAAGCCCTGCCCATGGACACGGAGGTGTACGAGAGCCCTTATGCTGACCCCGAAGAGATTCGGCCCAAAGAGGTCTACTTAGACAGAAACCTGCTGACCCTGGAGGACAATGAACTGGGCTCTGGTAACTTCGGGACTGTGAAAAAGGGCTACTACCAAATGAAAAAGTAAGCACCATATTCTATCTTGCTACTAGTATCCTTGATGTGAGCGTGTGTTCTGGAAACTTCTAAGAATGCACGTAGCATATTCATTTAACCGCAGACATGAGGTTTGATGTCTAAATACATTTTTACTAGCATTATATTTATTCATTTTGGATACAGTTAGTTTTAATTTATGTGGTGTGTGTGTGTGTGTGTGTGTGTGTGTGGACACACACACGTGTCACAATACTCATGTGGCCAGAGGATATTTTCTAGAGTTGGTTCTCTACTTCTCTCATGGGTTCTAAGGATTAAAATCAGGTTATTAGGCTTGGCAGCAAGTTCTTTTAGCAGCTGAGACATCTTGTCAGCCTTCATTTCTGACTCATTTATAACAGAAGAATCCTCTGTGTGTGCTAACTGTGGTTACAGTTATGAAATGTTTGTCTTGGTATATGTGCCTCAGAAAAAAATAACTAAATAGAAATAAGCAAACTCATAAGAAAATGTGAACAACATATTGTACCTCCCAAACACAACCGCCTGCAACTAACCTTGGTGTAGGCATCTGTTGGGTCTTTATATGGGTGTGAATTTTTTTTGTTCCTGGTGCTTCACCTTCTGGCACACACATAAAGGCCATGGTGTTTATTTTTAAGTATTATGTGAATCTCAGCCACCTTTGAAGTTGACTATTAAGGGATAGAGAGATGGTTCAGAGGTTAACAGGGCATACTGCTCTTCCTGGGGACTCAAGTTCAGTTCCCAGCACCCAGCTCACAGCTGCGGGTGACTCCAGCTCTGAGGAATCTGGCGCCCTCATCTGGGACTCTGAGGGCACTGCGCTTAACACACACAGACACACACACTTAGACACATAATTAAAAACAAATCTTTTGAAAAACTGAATATTAATTTTTTTGTATTTAGACATAAATCTTCTCGGTTTGCCTTAGTTTATTATATTTTAATTCCCTGATTAATTAATGTGAATTAATGTGAGTAATTAATGGTAATTTATATACAATTTCAACAGCAGGATTTAGGGAGTTGAGAGGCTGTGTTCTATCAAGGCCACTTGAGGCAAAACAATGTCTTTACATCACTGAGCCTTGCAGTTGGTAAACACAGCCCATTTCCTTCCTGGACTTGGTTCTTTAATGTCTCAGATTTCTCTCAGTAGACTTGTTTAGCTTTCTGTATCAAAGTCTTGGTCAACTACCCTTTCAGGCATTCTTAGGTACTGTTGTATATAGTACCAAGTACTTTTGGTACTCTAAGTAGTTTGATGCTAATGTGTGGTATCATGTAGCATTTTCCATTTCTTGATTTTCAATACTTCTATATGAACTAAAACTGATTTTGCACCTAGGTGTGATAACCAGCAACACTGGTGAGTTCACCTGTGACTAGTAGCAGTTTGTCTAGCTATTCTTTAATACAGAAATGTATCACTTATAAATAATGGCAAATCTGTGTGTGCACACATGTATGTGTATGTATGTGGGTATAAGAATATATGATCAGATGTGTTCATGTGTGCAGGTATGTGTGGGTAAGGGCAAGCCTGTGTGCAAGTGTCTATGCGTGTAGAAGTCAAAAATCAACCCTCAGTTGTCATTCCTCAAGATATACCCATCTTGATTTTTTGAGACAGAGTCTCTCTGGACATGAAGCTTACAAATTAGGCTAAGGAAGCTGGCCAGAGAGCCACAGGGACCCATCTGTCTCTGCCTCCCCAGTGCTGGGATTACAAGTGTGTACTACACCTATCTGTTTACATATTGGGGTGTTGCAGATTGAACTCCCATGCTCATGCTTGCTTGGCAGACTGGGTTGTGTCCCCTACCCAATAGTGATACTTTTCCTCATTATGTCCAATCCTTATACTTGTGGGTATTTTTCCTTGCCTTAGTGCATTATCTAAGAACTGTATAGTAGTGTTTTACAACTGGCAGGAGCCTCGTGCCTGGTTACAGACAGAGAGATCCCAATGTTCCCTTGGGTACGGTTAGTAATTGTACATTACGGCTGCTGTCTAACAGACTGAAGAAGAGTCCTTTTCCCAGATTTCTGGGAGGGCTTTAATCGTGGATCTATGTTGAATTTTGCTGAAGACTCTTCCTCCTTCACTGAGCTTACTACAGAGTTCTTTTTCTTTACTATGTTCCTGCAGTGAGTTACACCCATCACAGTTCAGATCTTAAACACACACCCTCTTTCTTGGGGTAAACTCCTCTAGTCTGTCATCCATCCATTACATCTTCTTTCATAAGTGACTGAATGTAGCTAATAGCTACTGCGTGAGCTCAGCAAGAAAGACAAGGAGACATTTTCATAGATGAAAACCTGAACCCTGCTTGTCTGATCTAAGGAGTTTTTATTGGCACAGAAGCTCCTCAGGTGTTGTATTGATACAAAAACTCCACCCCCTCATCCAAAGGCCTATTTGCATAATGAAGGAAACCTGTAGTTTAGTCTCATTCCACAGTCCTTTAGCAGCCAAGCTATGTCACCTTTACAGTGGGGGAACTCAAGGCCTAAGTGGAGTGCTCTCTCCTTGTTGCCAAAGACTGTAGGAGAGGGACTACAAGAATTCCTCCTCAGCAACTTTGCTCTTCTGCAAAGGCTGCATTGCTTCTGTAATGCCAGAGAGAGCAGTGAGCAGGTGCAGGTCATGAGGAAGCAAACATCTTAATCACAGATTTACATCAAGCCAACACCTGCAGATAAAGCAGACTGCCAAGGCTTAGGCAGCCCTTCCCCCAACAACGGAATATAATCCATGAGTATTTCTCTTAAAAAATTTCAATCTGTGCTCATGAAGTGTCTTAATTCTATTGCTGTGAAGAGACATCATAAGCATTTCATTGCTTGTTTACAGTTTCAGAGGGTGAATCCATGACCATCATGGCAGTAGGCAGGCATGTTACTGGAGCAGTAGCTGAGAGTTTGTATCTTAGCCACAAGTACACAAGAAACGGGGCCTGGCACTAGCTTTGGAAACCTCAGAGCCCACCCTCAGGAGGGCATGCTTCCTCCAACAGGGCCACACCTACACCAACAAGGCCACACCTCCTAATCGTTCTCAAAGCACTTCTACCAACTAGGAACCAAGCATTCAAATATATGAGCCTATGGGGGCCGCTCTCACTCAAACCACCACGTGACGTTACCAGTCAATTGCTTTCTTACAATTCTTATAGCAGGACCTTACTCTCTTGTTTGTAAAAGAGCTCAAAGCTTGGAAGATTAGGAGTTTCATTCAGTCTCTTCCTGGGGCAATATAAACAAACATTCAGATATCCGTGCAATTCTAAAAACAAGTGAGAAATCTCGATTTTAAAATTAGTGAAAAATCTCCTTTTTTCTTGTACTTTTCTAGAAGAGGGGGTATCTTCTTTCTTAAATGTTTGGAGGAGTCAAGACTCTTTTAACTTCTTAATTTGGATCTGTGCCTCACACCAGAGATACAATGATAGACTGAAATATGGAAGCCAAGGTACGAGGCTAGAGAGGATGGAAAGGAGCCACTCATGTTCCCAGGAGGACCGAGAAAGGCTCCTGGGGTTCTGGTAATATCTAAATCCATCTGGAAAGACCATAGGCTTTGATATTCCAAATCACCACAATACTCCCAGAAGCAGTGTGTGCTTTTCAGTGTGCCTGTAGAATGTATTCTGTTATTTGACCTGTTCTATTTGTTAGGAGTGGTGTGTGTGTGTGTGTGTGTGTGTGTGTGTGTGTGTGTGTGTGTGTGTGTGTGTGTGTTTACACACCATAGCACATGTATGAAGATCAGACATGTACGGGAGTCGTCTTTCCTCCCCAGTGGTGGGTCCTGGGACCGAACTCTGGCCATCAAGCTTGGCACCTTTACCTACAGAGCCCCTCCATGCCCTTCACTGATGAGTTGCTTTTATCCCCCAGTTGGAAGGTCTAGCAAAAGAAGCAACTCCTCATTCTTGGGGAAAATTTCATCCCAGGTGTAATTTTTTCAAATCCTACGTAGTTAATGTTTGTCCTTTTCCTTAAACCACGCTTTTCGGAATATTTTCAAGAGTTCAGCATGATCCAGGTGATATTTTTATGAGGAAATGAAAAACAAATCTAGACATTTTTTTAAACACATTGAGCCTTGCTTAAAATTAACAAAACCCCAACGGGAGAGACGTGTCCCTTCAGCTTTCACTTTGAGCCTTAACAATGTGTGAGCCTTGAACCGGGCATGATGGCTGGCAGCTGTGATCCCCAGGGCTCTGGAGGTAGAGGCAGGAGGATCAGAAGTTTAAGATCATCTTCCACGATACAGCAAATCTTAGGCCAGCAGGGTTACATAAGACCCAGTCTGAAAAAGAAAAAACATAAAACCATGTACGATTTTTAATTATGTGCCCAGAAACTCATTTTCAGGATGACAAAGGAACTTTGTAGTCACATATGCAGTAGACAAAACAGAGCTGGTAATTCACGTGACATTGCAGGAAGCTATAGATATGTATGTCACGGCTGGTGGATTTTATAGAAGCTATGTTAATAGTTTACAATTCAGGGGCTTTCCTCAGCTCGGAGCGTTCTCCGTCGCTATCCACCGCCCTCGTTTACAGGTAGTGGGGGCATTGTTCCTGTCTGTAAATGAACAGTAGATCGGAAGACTAGCTACAGCAGAAGCTTTTCCTAGGAGACATATACAAACGGCTACTCCTTCTTACAAAGCGCTAACCCACAAACCAGAGTACAATTCCCCCGAGGTCCAACATGGGAAACCAGTGAATGCTTTAGGCTTACTTCAGGGCACGCGTGAGGGGTTACTTAGGGGAGCCGCACCACTGAGAGGTCTGGCTTCTGTGTGGATGGTGGCTTCTACGGGGATGTACATATGGTCCCCTACACGCACTCCCTCACACGCTGCTGTTAACCTTCCGCCACCAGGAGTCTGTGTATAGTTAGGACAGACTCTCATATAGATGGCTGGGAGGTGCCTGAGGGAGTCACAGCCCAGTGATGGCGCCCACCCCTTCCTTATACGAGGGAGCACCGGCAAGACACAGCTGATCAGATGGAAATGGCAGTTGTTATATTCAGCAGACTGTAGTTCAGAGGACGTTTAAGATGACCTTAAGCTTCTGATACTCCCACCTCTACCTCTGGAGCTCCGGGGATCACAGGTGTCAGCCATCACTCCCAGTTCAAAGCTCACACATTGTTAAAGCTTAGAGTTAAAGATAAAGAAACATTTCTCTCCCGTTGGGTTTTGTTAATATTAAGCAAGCCTTAAAGTGTTTCCAAAAAAAAAGATTTTTTTCATTAAAATATCATCTGGACCACGCAGAATTCTTGAAAATATTCTAACAAAACGTGGTTTAAATAAAAGAACAAACATTAACTATATAGGGTTTGAAAAATTACATCTGTGATAAAATTTCTACAAGAATGAGAAAAATAACACTAGCCATATTTTTAAAATTTGTGTGTATGTGTCTGTCTGTGTGTCTGTGTGTTTGTGTGTCTATGTTTGTGTGTCTGTTTCTGTATCTCTGTGTCTCTGTCTGTGTGTGTGTGTATGTATACATGTATGTCTGTCTGTGTTTGTGTGACTGTGTCTGTGAGTCTGTGTGTCTGTGTGTCTGTGTTTGTGTGTCTGTGTCTGTGTGTCTGTGTCTGTGTGCCTGTGTTTGTGTGTCTGTGTCTATGTGTCTGTGTGTCTGTGTCTATGTGTGTGTGTGTGTATGTGTCTGTGTGTCTGCGTCTGTGTGTCTGTGTGCCTGTGTTTGTGTGTCTGTGTCTTTGCGTCTGTGTCTGTGTGTCTGTGTATCTGTGTATCTGTGTGTCTGTGTCTGTGTCTGTGTGCCTGTGTCTATGTGTGTGTGTGCCTGTGTCTATGTGTGTGTGTGTGTGTGTGTCTGTGTGTCTGTGTGCCTGTGTTTGTGTGTCTGTGTGTCTGTATTTGTGTGCCTGTGTCTATGTTTTGTGTGTGTGTGTGTGTGTGTGTGTGTGTGTGCATCCATGTGTGTGTGTGTGCAGGCACTCATGCCACAGCACACATGTACGGGTCAAAGGAGGACAACCATGGGTGTCAGTCCTTACCCTCCATCTTGTTTGAAACAGAGTCTCTTGGGTTCACTGCTGCCCCCACAAGGGTCCATGGATTCTCCTATCTCTGTCTCTCCTCTTGCCCTAGAAGTGCTGGGATTGCAGACATATACAACTACATCCAACTCTGCGTGGGTTCCTGGTATCAGGTCCTCCCTCATGCGTGATAAGCACTTAACACACTGAGCTGTCTCCCCAGCCTGTGGCCATTTTCTGAATCGCTTTAAAAGACCCTCATTCTACAGCAAGTGTGTCAGCAGTCCTGTGTGGAACCTCACCCCATCCCACCTCACCCCCATCCCGGGCCTCGTGCCTCACAGAAGAAAACGTCTAGATACTTCGGAAAGTCTCTTACACGTAATGGCCTGTGTTGCAGAGTTGTGAAAACAGTGGCTGTGAAGATCCTGAAGAACGAGGCCAACGACCCTGCTCTGAAGGATGAGCTGCTGGCAGAAGCCAACGTCATGCAGCAGTTGGACAACCCGTACATCGTTCGCATGATCGGAATCTGCGAGGCCGAGTCCTGGATGCTGGTGATGGAGATGGCGGAGCTGGGACCCCTCAACAAGTACCTGCAACAGAACAGGTGCCGTGGAGCCCAGGTGCACGGGAGCTGTGTGCAGGCCCACCTTGGGCTGTGCAGGGGCCTGATTTCCATGGGAAGCTTTCTCTCTCCTCTTCCTGCCTTCCCACGTTGCTCCATGCTCAGGCATCTTGAGAGAGGAATGAGAGGAGATGTGGCCTTTGGATCTAGTTCTTTTAGCACTCTCTCTCTCTCTCTCTCTCTCTCTCTGTGTGTGTGTACACATCTGTGGGGTGTACTTGTGTGTGAGTGTATGTATGTAGATGCCAGAGGTCAACACCCGGGAGGGAGAGGAGAGGCAGCAGACAATAATCACACCTCTTATAGATGGGACCAGACTTCTTTCTTTATTCAGACTTCTTCCTTTTCGTCTCTCTCTCTATTCAAGCTTTGTTCTCTATATACAATTTAAGCTTTTTTCCCCCCTCTGTACAACTTCTTTCTCTTATTTAAACTTATTTTCTACTTATGTTCCTCATAAAATCACACACACACACACACACACACACACACACAGACACACACACACCTTGTGGAAGAAGCAAAGCTTCCAACACACATACATCTTAACCATACATCTTGTAAGCTTGTACATACACCTTAAATACCTTTCAAACAAAGCCCCTGACATAAGAAGAAATAACATCGTAATCACAAATCCTGTTTTTCCAATGAATGATTACAAGTTACATGTTTAAAAAACAAGTTGTTTCCACACACCCACACATTATTACAATAATAAATACCCAGTTCTTCATGTACTTTCTTTTTGTAATACATATTATATGTGTGTGTGTGTGTGTGTGTGTGTGTGTGTTTGTGTATACATATATATAATACATATATACCCCAAAACAATAATTTTTTTCTACTATAAATTAACAGAGCTTAAGCAAATGAAGTATTCACACAGCCAGCTTCTATTGTAGCCTGCCAGTAACAGTCTTGCAGTTATCAGGAAATTAGTATGCATCATGTTATCTAGCTAACACAGTGAAACTCGTTTCTTATTAACTAGTAAACTTTGAGTCAGGGGTCTTTTTGCTTTTCTTATGCAAATGGAGAATCTGCCACGCAGCTCTATGCCCTCAAAGGGCACACCGAAGCTCATCAGTAAATGTACAATTATAAAAACTAGAAAAGTATCAGATTGATTGTGGTCAAGGAAGTTCAAACTTAACAGTGGACACTGAAACTCATTTATTATTTCTTGATCATAGGCCTGTCTTTCATAAGCAAAACTCAAGATCGTGGCTTCTGGGGATTCGAACTTAGGTCCTCATGCTTGTGCAAAAAGTGTTCTTACACTGAGCCATCTTCCCAGCCCCTGTCCTATTGCTTAAAAAGGAATGCGTGGACCCCTCTTCTGTGTGCACAGGGAACACGGCCGTGTGTCTGGAATGATCACCGTCCGTTGTTGCTAATGACAGCCTGTGATTCTAGGCACATCAAGGATAAGAACATCATTGAGCTGGTTCACCAGGTTTCCATGGGGATGAAGTATTTGGAAGAATGCAATTTCGTACACAGAGATCTGGCAGCAAGGAACGTGCTTCTGGTCACCCAGCATTACGCCAAGATCAGCGATTTCGGTCTTTCCAAAGCCCTTCGTGCTGATGAAAACTACTACAAGGTAGGACCGCTCAGTGCAAGCTCATGGCAGCAAGTTATAAAAACCTGGAAAGATTGATCTATGCTCCCTGTGTTTTATTATGGTAGAAATCTCACTGGGAACCTTGTGGGAAAGTATTCTTAAGATTGATTCTGTTGATTGGAAAACAAAACCTGAAAATATTATAATGTGTCTCAACTGGATACTTGTTCATACCAACATCTTATTCTCTTTCACACCTATCTATCTTGCTGTCTGTGCATAGGCACGTGTGCCTCAATGTACTAATATAGATCAGGAGACAACCTCCAGGAGCTGATTCTCTCCTTCTACCATGTAGAGAGAGCGCAGGAAAGAAACTCAGGTCTTAGGCTTGGCAGTAGGCACTGAACCATTCTTGCTAGCTTTCAATTGTGAGTTTTTTTGGGGAAAAAAAAAAAGGTGGAAAGCTTCTGCTAACTTACTTTGGGAAAAATAAATTGAACAAGTTGATTTGGGGGTTTTTTTTAAACAGTGTTTCTTTCACGCAGCCCAGGCTGGAATCATTCTCTACGGTCCTGGGGTTAGGGGCGTATGCACCCATGATTGGGTTATGCAGTTCTAAGACTCATACTGAGGGGGCTTCATGCACACTGAGCAAGCTCAGTACCGACCAAGCCACCTCCTTGGTACCAGAACTGGCTGATTCCTGAGAGATTTTTCTGAGTCCTTTTCATTCAAGTTGACGCTCTGAATTTCAGAGGAGGCCTTTCTATGTTCCACTTCGCAAACCCAACTTCTGTAGGGACTAGCCTGTGCACACCTGACTTAACTCATCACAGAATATCTGCTCCACTCCCAGGCCCAGACCCACGGGAAGTGGCCCGTGAAGTGGTACGCCCCCGAGTGCATCAACTACTACAAGTTCTCCAGTAAAAGTGACGTCTGGAGTTTCGGAGTCCTGATGTGGGAAGCATTCTCCTACGGGCAGAAGCCATACAGGGTGAGCCATGCTTAGCTGTGTGTTTCCTGTCTTAGCCTCGTGACCTCCAGAGGAAAACATCACTTGGCATAGGGTTATTGCCCCGGGAACCTGAAACCCCGGGATCTGGGAACATCGTGGGGGCTCTCATCGCCTTCTAACAGCGGGTAGCTAGCACAACCTCAGCTTACACTAACCCAGAAAAATGACACTTGATGCTAAGTGAACATGTTTTCATTGTGTGTTATACACACACGCACACACCATAGCCCCCCGACCATCCTTCTTGATGGAAGATAGAAATGACAACACTGACAGCATCAACTTTTTTAGCTATGTGCGTTCTCATGTGTATGTGCACACGTGTGTGTGGACGCCAGACATCATCCTCAAGTGTCAGCCCTCAGGGACCGTTCACCTTGCTTTTTGAGATGGTCTCTTTATTAGCTTGAGTGCACCCAATAGACCAGGCTGACTCTCCAGTGAGCCCCAAGGGTCTACCTATCTCTATAACCCCAGCACTGGGATAACGGACATTCACTGCCAGAATTGGCTTTTTATGTGGGTGTTGGGGATTGAACTAAGAGGTCCTTGTGCTTGCAAGTGCTTTGCAGACTGAACTATCCAGTGTGTGTGCGTGTGTGTGTTTGTGTGTGTGTGTGTGTTTTCCTGGATGTATGCAGATCCTAGGGCACCACCCAGTGGACTGTCACAAATGGAGCATCCCACAAAACCAGGCTTTAAATGAAGAATCAGAACAGAGACCCCAAAGCCTTCCTTCTCTCCTACACACCCAGCCCTTCACGCTGGACGGCCACATCTGATTCTAGGGCTCCAGAGGAGAGGACCCTAGCCTTGTGACTGATGTCACTTGAAACTGCACAGCCTACGTGTGCCCCATGCTGTGTCTGGGGGGTGGAGGCGCTTTTGTTTGCTGGCATGTTTTTAATGCTGTGTGCATTTCCGTGTCTCAGGGGATGAAGGGGAGTGAAGTGACAGCCATGCTGGAGAAAGGGGAGCGCATGGGGTGCCCGCCAGGATGCCCAAGAGAGATGTATGACTTGATGAACCTGTGCTGGACGTACGAGTGAGTACCCAACCCTCCCCCCCTCGCCGCCGTTGACTCGAAGGTTCTAGAGGCAGATGGGATGGCTGGTGTCCTACTTTCACTTCTGTCACTGTGAGAAGATACCTCGGCCAAAAAGAAATAACTTAGGGGAAAAGGCTGTATTCTAGCTCAGCACTCTGGGTTACAGTCCGTGGTCTCAGAAAGTCAAGGTGTCAGGGACTTAAAAACATTTGGTCACATCACACTTGGGAGCAGAGGGAAATGACGGCGCACGCGCTTCAGGTGCTCAGCTCACTTTCTCCTTTCTTATGAAGTCCAGGATTCCCTGCTCCAAGAATGGTAAGCCGTGTGGGTTGGGTCTTCATATCAAATAACGTCATCAAGACAATATCCCCAAAGGCCAACCTGTTCTAGACAGTCTCTCTTCCCGAATGGTTCCAGACTACGTCACGCTGACGAAACTAACCATCACGGCTGGTGTTGTGGAGTTTGTGATCCCTGGGAAAAGACCAGAGACTCAATCCAAGTATAATTAAAAGATTTATTGATTGGCTGCCTGCAGGATGAATGGTCTCTGAGCCAAATTTGGGATTGTGGTGAAGGAGAGGTATGGGGAAGGACTTTTGAAAGGGGAAAATCACAAGAAGACCTTCAGAATCTCCACAAGCGAGCAGAAACGGGTCTGTTCTGCCAAGTTAAGTGGTTAAGGCCACTCAAAACAATCTTTGGGAATTCGCATAAGGAAGTTACAGAATCAAAAAAAAAAAACCCACCGTCGTTAGCCGTATCGTGACAAGTAAATAGTCACAGCTGTACATTTTTGGGTGGGGTCGCTGAGTTAGGATTACCAGGAACTTATCTTCCAGGGGCTGGAGCCAAAGACAAAAGGCTAGTTGGTACCAAGATGGGTGCCTGGCATAAAATGGAGTTTCTTTAGCCATCACACTAGGTATTGAAATTCTCTCCATGTATCAGGAATGTTCTGCTTTCTACACAAATGATAACAGGAGGTGGGCCAGAGATCGACTGCTTTACTATCCAATCATGTCTCTTCGTGGCAGGGACGCTACCTTATGCATTCTGTAGCTGTGAGAACATCACAGAACATACTCAGGCTAACTAGGACAGCTGCAAAGTCACCAGCTCATATGATTTTATAAGATCGTAGTATGGATTGGGGGGAATCCCAGAATCCCAGGTGGCATCTCAAGTGTCTGGAACACTCCTTGCCTTTGACAAGCTCAGACACATCTGAGAGCATCCCTGCTTCTACCGAGCCTTGCATCCAGGCTAAAATCTCCTCCTAACCACAGACAACTCAGCACCAGAAGTCCCCAGTCAGTGGTACACAGTGGTACAGTGGTACAGCCTGCTCAGCCCACAGGGTCCGGACCCTTCCTTACCTGTTCTTAGGCACAGCATGCTTTGCTTTCCATACCATCCCCCGAGGAGGACACCACGTGCACGGCCAGTGTGTGTGTACAGCCCCAGGAACCACTGGGCATGTTCTGTGTTGCCTATCCGGGAGGATCCCTGCCACTGTGCTGACGTTATCTGGTGCCAATCTGGTGCCAATGAGACGTTTGCTGTTAGAAAGCTGAGACTGAGACCATCTATTAAGATACTACTGGGCCGAGCCACCCACGCAGCTCTGCAGAGCTCTGCTCTGGGAGTGATTCTTGGCCCTGGGTTCTTCTCACTGATCTTGGCTGAGCCCTGTGCAGCTGCCATTGTGACAGCCCAAGTGGTAGAACAGGACCACTTTGAGTTTAAGCCCAAGCTCTGCCCCCAGCTTCTCACTGAAAACGTTGTCCACTCTACCCATCCCAGACAAGAATCTAGCAAAGTAAGAGAAGTAACTTCTCAGTGAGGCTGGAGCTCCAGGGTCTTAAGGAAAACAATGGACTCTCAGATCCATCTGCACCAGCAGGTTTACGAGGTTATTTTTTAATTGCATCTGGTGCGAACATGTTTTTCTTGCCATTATTCCCTGTACGTAAAGACTAACGACTGTCCTCACGTGCTGCGAGAATCTAAAGGTGATTTAAAATACCAGAATTATGTGCAAAGACTGGTCCTCATCCTCGTGGGCACGTTTGTGTGTGCAGGTGTGTATGTGCAAGTGTGCTCACCCAGGCATGCGCACGTGGAGGTCACAGGCTGACTTTGGGTGTCTTCCTGTATCGCTCTCCACCTGGTGTTTTCTTCATTTAAGTGTGCGCGCGTGTGTGTGTGCGTGTGTGTATGTGTGTGCGTGTGTGTGCATGCGCATATGTGTGTGCACACGCGCATGTGTGTATGTGTGTGTGTGTATGTGTGTGTGTGTGTGTGCACGCGTGCGCCCTGGCACACATGTGGAGGTCAGAGGACAAATTTCAGAACTCAGTTCTTTCCTTCTACCATGCAGGTACTAAGGATCAAACTCGGGTCCTAAGGGTCCGTAGCAAGTGCCTTTACCCACTGAACCATCACACTGGGCCTCTCCCCTTTATTGTTTGCAATAAGACCCTTACCAAACCCAGATCGCACCATTTCTGCCATGTGGCAGCCAGCAAGCACCGCGGGATTCACCTGTATCTGCCCCCCAGTGCCGGCATTATAGATAGGCACCACCGTACCTGGCTTTTGTGTAGCTGTTGGTCACCCACACACTGACAGAGGCACTGTGGACACTGAGCTGTCTCTCCAGTCCCTGTACCATTTTGTGGAAGACACTTGAGCACCAGAGGATTTTGTTAACGTGGAGGGCCTAGAACCACCTCCTCATGAGCACACAGGGAGATCAGCTCCCTTGGTCAGCAGGTAAAAGTTTCACCCGTCACACGCTCAGTGAAGTAACGTACCTGTCACCAGCACAGACTTACCGCGTGTAGATTTGTGATGTACGGCATCTGGCTGGGTCTTTGCTTTGGCACAGCAGTCTGTGAGTTCTAGCAAGAGCAAATACCAACACCCTTCTCTCTGAACGTCCAGCTGGAGTGTCGGGAGGGTGGACTGGGGCTGTGTCCATAGTCTCCTCTCAAGATTTTGTGCCAAGAGACAAAGGAGACGGCTCTGTTGGTAAAGCGCTCGATGTGTTAGTGTAGGGTCCTGAGTTCAATCCCCAGAAGCCATGTAAAAATGGCCGCTGTGGTGGCAAGTGCTTATGGTTCCAGCACTGGGGAAGGAGACTGGACGACCCCAGATCCCAGAGTCTTACTCAGCCAGCCTGGCCTGCTTGGCAAGTTCCAGGCCATTGAGAGACCCTGTCTGAAAAAAAAAAAAGAAAGAAACCAGGGTGGACGGTGTCTGAGGAAGGACACGAAGGTTGCACACATCCACCCACATTTATGAGAAGACACACAGAGAGGTTATAAGTCAACTGTTTGATGCATCTACAGCACAGGGACCAGATAGGTATCTTCAGAGACGGAAGACGTTCTGTACCGTAGTGCAAAACTCTTCCAGCTCACAAGGACATGGGTCCCTCTGGATCTTGTAAAATGCAGGCTTGAGTTCAGTAGGTTTGGACTGGGTTGAGATGCTCTGACTCCGCTGATGCCAGGATGCAGTGACCAGCATTCACCACCAGGGGGCACAGTGACTTAGTCATGTTTCCACGGGCCTGTTAGAACACTAATACTGATACTTCTCTTCCTCCTGCAGCGTAGAGAACAGGCCTGGATTCACAGCAGTGGAACTGCGGCTTCGAAATTACTACTACGACGTGGTTAACTAACAGCTTGGGTCACTGGCCACCTTGGATCCTCAAGCGATCACAGGAAATTCATTCAGATGAACTGGCTTTCGGAGTTTTATCTCCCTCTGCTGGGGGATGAGAGCTAAGCAAAGCTAGGGTTCACCCTCACAGCAAGTCTGGTCCCAAAAGACAGACAATCAGTAAGAACTCAGGACCCATGGATTCCTCTGTCTGGCCTCTGTGTCCTTCTGTGCGGTTTTCATCATGGGTCACGTTTGGAAGCGGTTTCCAAATTCTCTTTACATCATTCCGGTCCTCTGGGTCCAGGATTGCAATGTCCCCTGCAGATGAGAAAAATACTGTGATACTCAATCAAAGGAAATAAAGAAAAGTCTCACCAGTGTGGTTGGTGAGCAGAAAGACGGTTAAGGGAAATAACAAGCCTGTACGCTGCTTTTGCTCTGAGCACCGGATACAGAAATGCAGTGTTGATAAGATGCGGGGACCTGGGTTTCGGGACCCCGGAGTCTACCTTCCTGCAGAATGGCTTGAAGTCTGTCCTTGTGTGCTTGCAGGGAGGGTGTGTGTGTGTGTGAATAGCATTCTCTAAGAAGGCTGCCAGGGAAGGTGGGCTCCCGAGACACACTGAGACCGCGCAGTGTATCGGGCGTGGGTCAGGCTCCCTCCCTTCGGCAGAGGAGTACATCCGGGCCTCCTTCTGAATCCGCGATGGCACGTGTGTCTTTAGTTTACTTTCCTTGTTGCTGCCATAAAATACCTGACAAGGGACTTAAGGGAGAAAGGGTTTGTCTGGGCTCACAGTCGGAACAGGCCGCCATGGGGGAGGGCGCGGTTCACGTTTGAACGACAACAGGATCTATCTATCCGTTTTCTGTTGCTGTGACGGAACTGTTACATGGGGTGATAATGTATCTGTTAGACGTGTACAGCCTTCTGCTCTGGACGCTGGAACCTCCAGCAGCAAGGTGCAGCAGCAGGCAGGGCCTGCGGGCGACAGAGCAGGTGAGCCATCTCAGGGCCCACCCCCAGGTCCTCACATCATCTTGGTTATCCCCCAAATGCCCCATCTCCAAATATCATGCCAGTGAAGCTGGGTACTAACTCATCATCACGCAGACCCTGAGGGGACATATTCATACCAGAGCAGAGGGCAGCGCGGTGACCAAGACCATCTCGGGATGAGTTTCTGAATGGAACTTGAAATCACAATAAAACCAGAGATTTGACCTTCACACAAGTAGGCCTCCCTAAGCGCGACTTTGAGCTGAGGACATGTGACCTGGAGAGTTTCCCTCCACCCTCCTAGGCTTGGCCGATGCTTGGCTTGCTGTTTGATCATACACAAAGCGTCACCCATTCACGGCACTTTTGCGGAGGGACTCAAATCATAAAGGGTGCATAGCCTTCGTTCCGTGTCTGGGGTTATATGCACATGTGGGCGTCTCATCCTCCCCTCTGAGATACTGTGACTCGCAAAGCCAGACACGGTACAGGAGGCCCTGCTGGCCTGAAAGGGACAGAGAGAGAATGCTCTCGGTGCCTTTCCTCAGACCATGAGGCACTAAATCAGCCTCTCAGCAGGAGTCCTTATAGAGCGCGGTTAGAAGCCATCGATGTGTCCTGGAATTGTGCTGACAGGTCAATCGTCTTGTTAAGGAGGGGATCCTGTATGTTGAACTCGCTGAGCAGACCCCCAGAACCCAATATTGGGGATGATGTCACATGGGTCAGGTCACCTGCAGATTTGGAGTCAGGAAAGGAAGGGCTGTGTATCGGTTATAGAGACAGGACCATCTGGACCACGTCTGGGCAAGAGATTCTTTGCCGAGCTCCTAGTCCCCCTTCCCCCGTCCCCGGGGTGGGATATAAATTGGCCACCTTGAAGGTTGAGCAGGATTGTGAAGACCCTGTGGAAGCCTCTGTCTTCTTTCTGGCCTCTCCAGCAGTGGCCTTCCTTTCCAAGGGTGTGGGACTGAGACTGGTCTAGATACAACCGAGCTGAGTGGAGGCAGGGGCTTGGCCTCCTTCCAGAAGGCCACAACAGGCACCTGTGTGAAGTCACACTGTGACTAGCTTGAGGCACTCTTATCTGGTGAAAATCGTGTCTTGCTGTCAAGATTAATTCTCTCCACTGGGGCCGCAGAGGAGGGCAGATGGGGAGAGGGTCCTCCCCGGAGGGTTTAGACTACGGGTGCACTCAATTTGCAAGGTCAGGTTCCTCCTCAGGTGGTTATCCTTGGCTAGGTCTCTCTTTACAAGCTGCCTCTGATGACTGAACCTCTTCTCCCTGGCAGCTGGGCTCACTGTGTGCCTTTTACCTATAACCCTTTGTCAGCAGAGTGCAAAGAACACCGCAGGCTCCCTCGCAAATACCAAATACCTCACGCAGAACCAAATGTCCCTCCAGGAAACACCCATCCAGCCAATTGTTAACACTATCCCTGCGCACACTGGAACATGGCCTCCCTGCACCCAGCCCTCGCTTCATGTGCCAGACAGTGACTCCACAGGGATGCCAGCCCTTGCGACTGCATTTCTCCTTGCCGAGGGAGCCCTGCCTTGTCAGTTCCAGCGAACACTCCCGCCAGTAGTGGTACAGAGTGTTTCCTGTTTATTTCAGAAATCGTTTTTAATAAAAGTCTGCTGCTAGTTTTGTAACGACTTGTATGGGAGTGGATAGGCAGTGACGGGCTATACCGTCAACCGGAGCTGACCAGAATCTTCCTAAGTGCAGCCTGCTTGCACAATGTTGAGTCTGCGGTCACACTGTCACAGGTGGGTGGGAGCAGAGTCCCCAGAGCTCACAGTGAAACTCTGACACAGGAGGGATCCTGCAAGGAGGGTGTGGTCTTGTCAGGGAACATCCGTGTCAGGAATTCATGGGCTGAGGACCTAACACTGTTGCTGTCTGTCAAGGCAGCCTGAAGTCTGCAAGGCAGAGAATGAAAAGGTCCCGGAGCCCCGAGCTTCTCTTATTCTAAAGGAAGTTGTGGGCGGGCACATATGCATGCAAGCATGACAGACACATGCGTGCACTACATATAGTCATACATACACGTTCCTGCGTGGATAGACGAGCTTCAATCTGTGGTTACCTGGCAGAGTTGATTTGTGTCTGTGGCGGCACAGTGCATCGCCTGGAGAGCATGTGGTGGAGAAGACTGCCACCTGACTATGGTCAGGAAGCAAGAGAGAGGGGAGGGATGGTCCCAATATCTCCTTCGACAGCATTCCCCAGTGAACGGCTTTCCTTCCACTGGGCCCCATCTCTTTGAGTTTATTATTTTATTTTTCATTTGTGTATGTGTACACAAATGTGTGTGTGTGTGTGTGTGCGTGCGTGCGCGCGTGCGGATGTGTGTGAGGGTTCCTACGGAGGCCAGAAGAGAGTGTTGGATCCCTGGAGCTAGTTAAAGGTGATCATGACCCAACCCACACGGGTGCTGAGAACTGAACTCTGGTCGTCTAGAAGAGCAGCAAATGCACCTAACCACTGAACCATCCCTTCAGCCACAGAAGGCACATGTCCAGAAAAAAATCCCCTTACCTCCCAACAGAGCCCCAGGCATATTCTCTCTCTTTCCCTCTCTTTCCTCTCCCCCACTCCAGGGCAATATAACCAGTATGCAAAGAAGAAAAAATACCATTTGGATCCAGCAGAGGGCGCTAGAGTACTTTGACAATTCTTCACAGAAAGCTGTATTTACAGCCACTTATTTTATAGCTTTGCAAAATGAACCCACAGGAAGAAAGAACACTTCCAGAGTTGCCACAACCAAACCCTTGGAATGCTCCTGCTACAGAACTAGGAGCCAACCCCTTGCTGCTGAGCCTGGCTTCCAAGTCCATCCCTGCCAGCCAGCACCCAATATGGCTCACCTGAGCTTGAAGCCCACAGACTTCTTTGCTTTCTTTCTTTTTCTTCTTCTATTTTTTTTAGCTAAGAGTTTTTGAACTGAGACCATCATTAGTCACAGGTTTCAGGGCTCAGTCTCCAAGGTCTGTGGGTGACTCAGCGCACCGTGGCTGTCATCAAGCCATGGAACAAAGAGTTCAAAATGCAGACTGCTCATAAACAACTCTTCCTCACTCATGGAAAATAAAGAGCCAGTGTCTGGGACAGTTCCTTCCCCACAGCTCATATCAGATGACACCGGCAATTTCTATAAATCTCCGGGGTTGACGAAACCATTGGATTACAAGCCATCAAAACTCCTCTGCCTGGGAACAGGTTCTCAAACTCCCCGTGTCCCTTGGTCTCTTACGCAGGAGAGAAAGACCTCCACCCCAGAGGGTGGGGAGCAGGTGAGGTCGCAGAGGGACCACCGCTTAGAAAAGCACACTGCCAGACAGGAGGGAGCTGTCTCCGGGCAAGGCAGGCCAGTGATGTCACTGGTTCTAGATTCTAGAACCTAGAATGAACCTAGGTTTGGCAGAGCATCTCAGGCAGGCTACACCCACTGTAAAACTTGTGGACAGATCGGGTCCTGCACACTGCCCCCCCTTCCCCCGCAATGGCCACCCCCTCCTTGTTTCTTTGATATTCAACTGCGAGGGCACTACAAGGGCACCCAACAAAGGAGACCAGGAGTTCAGCAAGCTTCCTGACAGGGAGCAGGGTGGGTCTTGGAAGATGGAGAGACAGAGTCCTGGGAACATGGTGCAAACACTTTGGTTGATAATTTTCCTGTGATCAAAACATTTAGACAAATGTTTATTCCAGAATGCATTTCCCTTGAAGTTAATAAGATGCCACACATCAGTGTTTTCTCAGGAGACTCATGTTCTTAGTATCTTCCCGTCACTTTATCCTCACTCGTGTGCCTCTTGTACATCGATTCCCTCTCCGATACATTCTATCTGGTGGGGAAGCGCCTCAAGATTCAGGAAGTGAACAACTCAAAAGCCTCAGGCAGTCCCTGAAACTGATCAAATGCACTCGGCCCCTCCCGCCCTGAGCTTATGTCAGTAGTAAGGTCTGCTGGGAGACCAGATGAGCCAAGCTGCCTAGAACAGACACTCTTCCCCACCTGGAAGATGTTCAGTGAGCTCCAAAGCTCCACCTTTCCTGTCACCCAATGCTAGGGTGGTCTTTTTGGTGTTGCCGTGCCTTTGGGTCATTCCTGCCCTCGCCCATACTCCTGTTGGTGATACTAGCGAACTTTTTGGTATGGTTACTTTGGTATGTCATTCAGTCCCTCTCTGGAGTGAGAAGAAATCTGTTCACATTCCCCCAGGAAATAGTGTCAACACAACAACACCAAACAGTAGCCAGTCTCCTACACAAGATCTGTGCAGGTAGGGCTGCATTTGGCCTGAGGAACCTGCACAGCTATTGCACTTGAAAGTTGCACCTCCACCTGTGGGATGTGGAGGTCTGAAGTGGGATGCTGGGCCTTTGTTCTTTTGTAGTGTGCTTTGTGTGTATCTGTTTTTGCGTGCTTGTCTTTGTATGTGCATGGCTGTGGGAGGGCCCCAGTGTATGGTGGTATGCATCAATGTGTGTGTGTCTGTGTGAGATATGGATAGGTGTTATCCATGTAGTATGTGTGTTTGTGTATATGGGTATCCCTTCATTGCCTTTCTATAATTTGGGTGCCATGGATGAGCAGAATCTACAGTTGACCCAGGGTACAGTGAGGTCAATGCAGTGACCAACCACGGTGTTCAGCATCACAGAGGGCAGAGCTGAAGCCTTGAACACACCCCTTACTTCTTTGTCTGGAGAGTTGCCAGTTGGAGTTTGGGGCCTTGGGTAGGGACTGAGCCAGGCTTCAAGAACAATGTGTCAGCCTCAGAAGACGCTCCACAGGCACTGGTGCTCTGTAGAGTTCAGACCTTTTTTAGAAAAGAAGTCAGAAAATTCCAGCCTAGAGCAGCACAGCATCATCACGTCCAGCCCAGTGAGCTCTGCAGATGCTCAGCCGTGAGCAACACCCAAGGTATTTTTCAGCTCGAAACCATCCCTCATCGGCAGCACCTGGAGTCTAGGCCTTCAGTGTTGAACTTCATGTCAGAGATGCTTATCATCTCTAGACACATACCTTCCTCACCATAGAAACTAAGAGTTTCTCCCCCAAGGCTGTTCTCAGAGGCCGGGGCAGATGTGGACCATAATGCTCATATGATTTGGGAGGCCTCTAAGAAAAAGAACATTGAGGACCATGTAGCCAGGAACCACCAGAGTTGACTCCAGTTCAGGTTATGGAACCACCAGCACTGACAGTGGCCATACAGCTAAGTCCTAGTACCGTGGTTGACGGCAATAAAACGGGCAATCCTATACCACTAAGCACAGGATGCCTACCAGCTTGGGGGTTTGCTGAATTTTCTTCTACATAATTTCATTCGAAGAAGGAAACCCAAGGCTTGGTACATGTCTTAATTGCGTGTCTAAGAAAGGTAAATTTACCCTGACTGAGAACTGAGCCCTCCTCTATGACACCTCTTCCACAAAGCCCTGCTCAGTGAGAATATTATTGCATGAATCTCTCCTTCGTGAGCAGATCTCTCCAGGAACCCCTCCTGTATAAGAAGCCTTTCCCCTTTACATGACAAGAACTTCCTCCAAGCTACGCTCCATGGTAAGACTTGTGCTTTGAAGTACTGATGGCACCACCTTGTCAAACCAAGGTTCTCTTCACTGTCCTCATGCTTTCCTGACTGAGCACCGTACCGTGTGTGAGTGTCCTATGTAACTTCCATGTCTCACAAGCACGCAGTCAGTAAAGTGGATGGTGAGCTGTGCTGCCCTGGATAGTTAGCGAAGACTTACCCCCGTGCAGGAGGAGTGTCCATCATCCGCGTACCTGCCACAGAGTCCAAACTGCGTGTTTTCCAGCTCACTCTGTCTCCTCCTGCACCTGAAAAGAGCCTGTGTCTGCTTCTGATGCTAGCCACAAGGAACTCGAAGGACAAAGAGACAGCTGTCTTAACAGATTGCAAGTAAAAAATGTGTTAATTTTGAGAAAGTTCCTTTTTAAAAAAAACATGACTGCCTCGGTACATCCTTTCCCGGGATCTTGGAAGGAGCCCGTGCAGACACCAGAAACAGAGGGTCACACTACAGTGGCAGGCTGTCCCAGGGACATTAGGATAGAATGTGTTGTGGGCACAGAAAGGGAGAGATGGTGAAGGGGGAGGGGCGGGAACAGGGAGGAAAAGAAAAGGAGGAAGGGGAGGAAAGGGAGCAAACGGAGGAGGGAGGAAAAGATGGAAAGGGGGAAGGGGAGGGAGAGACTGAGGGAGGAGAGAGGGAGAGAAGGAAGGAAGAGAGAGAGGAGGGAGGGAGCCAAGGCAGGAGTTAGGAAAAGGAGTTAGGGAGGGTATGCATGTGTGTCTGTGTGTGTGTGTCTTTGTATGTGTGTGTGTGTCTTTGTGTGTGTGTGTCTGTGTCTGTGTGTGTGTCTTTGTGTGTGCATGTGTGTGTGTCTGTGCCTGTGTGTGTGTGTCTTTGTGTGCCTGTGTGTGTGTGTCTTTGTGTGTGTGTGTCTGTGTGTGTGTCTGTGTCTGTGTCTGTGTGTGTGTCTGTGTGTGTGTGTCTGTGTCTGTGTGTGTGTGTGTGTGTGTCTGTGTCTGTGTCTGTGTGTGTGTCTTTGTGTGTGTGTGTGTGTGTCTGTACATGTGTGTGTGTCTGTGTCTTTGTGTGTGTGTGTGTGTCTTTGTGTGTGTGTGTGTCTTTGTGTGTGTAGGTGTCTCTGTGTGTGTGTGTGTCTGTGTCTTTGTGTGTGTGTGTGTGTCTCTGTGTGTCTTTGTGTGTGTGTGTGTGCGTGTCTGTGCATATGTGTGTGTGTGTGTGTTGGGGGTGCTGGATTGGGCATAAACGGTGTGAGGAACAAGTCAATGGGCAGCGCCCCAAAGAGACCAGTCTTAAGCTAAGAAACACATTCCCAGATCTGGAGTCTCCGACTAGGACAACCTCAGATGTGGCCAAATCGCCATAAATAAATTCGTCTTGCTGTGGTCTTGGGTGAGGGGTCCACCTACCTGGTATGGAGGATGCCTTGCCCCTTCCCCATGGCCCAGCCTGCTGTACCCCCTAACCATGCTAGCAGGAGTGGACACATTCTGAAGAGAACCTTTCACCCCCCCTTTCCCTATCAGACCACTGAGACAATGTCCAGGAGTCTCAGGTTGGGAGGAGGAGGTGGCTGACATCTGGGGCTAACGGGGAGGGGGGCAGTTGTGGATGGGGGTCTCGGTTCCTGGAGATATTGCAGAGTGTTGACAACTTGTAGAACCTCCCAGGAGAATCTGAAGCCCAGACAATGATGGGTCAGTGAAATTACACCTCTGACCAGGACTGCGTAGTTGCACATACGGCTTGTCCTCTGTTTAAACTTGAACTTCATGTTAGGACCCTAAAGATGATGTAGGGGTCACCGGCATCTCCTTTCTCTACTTTTCACGGGATCTGTCTGATAAACAGGCATACTAAGGATGGGCCAAGCCTAGCTTCATAGGGCTTCCAGGGTGCAGGCTATAACTAGCCCACCATGTACCGCCCACAGCTCCCAGGGCTCATCCCATCATCAGCCAGAGAACTGGGGCTTCCAAAAGTGCCCCGCTTTAGCTCTCAGCATCTGCATTCAAACAGCATACGCATCCTCGTTAGTGGCCATTGTCCCCTTTGGGTAGATGGATGGCTCAAACAGGGTGAGACTCTAGGTGCCAGGCCCCTCACCCTAAACAGCCTTTCCAGGCCTAGACAGACAGCAAGTGTCACCAGCTGAGACCAGGAAAGCACGCATCCACTGCTGACCATGATCCCCACAAAAACAACCTTCAGTGGAGTCAACCCTGCTCAGGCAGCTACACCCTGGCCACCATCAGAGCCTGTCTATGTGGCCCTATCTGGCAAGACCTGCTGTGTTCTAGCCTTGTATTCTGATCCTGCAAGAAGAAGAGGCAGGAAGTGCTATCTCAGAGATACTTGGTCTCTCAAAGACCCCAGGAACAGAGTCATCTCTGCTGGGTGGTGGTGGTTGTGGGGGTGGGGGGTTCTTTGAAAGAAAAAGTTGAGTGTCACCATTATTGTCTCCCTTCCTCAGAGGGACTAAGGGATCGTTGGAAAGTGAGGGCCAAGTTACCATTTATACATGGTAACTTGAATCTCGAAAACTCTGTGCTCTCACACCCCCCATGCCCTGTGTGTGTGTGAGAGAGAGAGAGAGAGAGAGAGATGACAGAAAGAGATGACAGGAAGAAGGGGGAGACACACACACACAGAGAAGAGCACAGAGGAGACAGAGCTAAAGATATGTACATAGATATATAGAAAGCAACAGAACCAAGGAGACAAGAAAGCGCAGGGGAAACCCTGGGGAAGTTTCCCACAGCCCAGAGCAGGTTTTGTGAAGCCAGGCCTGAAGGGGGTGTTCGTACAAGAGGCAGGAGCTGAGAACTGAAGTGATTTCTCACAAAGTCTCCAGCTAGTGAAAGCAGCTGGGCCCCAGTTCTCAGAGCCCTCCCTATGTCTGGAGAAAGCCACCGCCCGCTATGTAGTCTCCCTTAACTATTCAGTCAGCAGCAGGTGTACATGAGGCAGGATGACACTAATCAGTCCTCAGACTGATCTGAGTGTCCCCTATATCCCACCCCAATACCTGTCCCTGTGGCCACTGCCAGTCACCAGGGTCCTCGGCACCAGCTCTGAGCCCACGCAGGCGAGGCGCCTTCGCTCCCACTCAGGCTGCTTCCTTGGCGTATCTGTACCGTGAGCCCCTCAGAACGCACCACACAGCAGCAGGAAGTCAAGTCCAGTGCTCAGCCCTCTGCTCCCTGCCTTGCACCAGGGCTTCCGGGGCCCATGGTGCAAATCTCAGCCCTGGAACACGCTGTCCCTGTGAGCCCAACACATGTCATGGGGGTAGACCTGCGGGATGAGTCACACAGATAAGGACATCCTGAAGCGATGAGGACATGTTTCTGAAGCAATATCCAGACCGCAGCCATTCCCTCCTCCGGGCTCCTTTCTTTTACCCTGGGTCATGTTAAAAAAGCGAGCAACTCCAGGAGGTCGGAGGCGATGGGAGGAAGAAGAGGAAGATGAGAGCGGAAAGGGAGGCGTGATCATAACACCAAGCTCCTAACACAAAGATGGGTAGGCGTGGGTGGCTAGTGGGCCCCACTCTGGGCTGGACAACCACTCCCCACCCTCCTTCCCCCCTTAATATTCGACAACTCAGAATGTCGGTGCTAGTCTTCAAGTGTCCAGTAGGTGGCGGCAGACCTTCAGACGAGAGCTCCACCGGGCCCACAGGCAGGAAACGGAGCCGCTTCCTTAACAAAGTACCTGTTTGAACAAGCGCCAGCGCTGCCCAGTGGATACTCGGCAGGAAACCACATTCCAGCAGGCGCAGAAATAATATACCGAGTTATATCCGAGGAAGCAATCTCTAATCTTGGACATCAAAGTACTGCTGCGAAGGGATTTAAACGGATCTATTTATTCGTTGAAAAATCTACTTAGAGACCGCGGTGGAGGGTGGCTCAGTGGGCAGAGCGCTTGCCTGGTGTGTTCAAAGCTCTAGTTTGCTCTCAGGACTGAGTAAAAGCAGGTGTACTTGTACGCCTGCACTCCAGAGGTAGAGGCAGAAAGATCGAGAGTTCAAGGTTATGCTCAGCTACATAAGTGAATTCAAGGCCCACCTGGGCAACATGAGACCCTGTCTCAAAGAAAAGCGGAGGATCCACTTGCCCAATTTCATTTCTGCTAGTTAGTTTGATATTAAAATGGAGTCATCTTGGGGCTTTGAACGGTGAGGTGCAGACTGAGCTGGAAGGGACCCCACATCCCAGTTTGTTGCTCTCCCCTCCTGTCTCTCGGTTACTGGAACCTCGGGACGTTCCACGCTTAGCCGAAGGTCTCAGAGACCACACCAGTGCTCAGGCTTGTTAATGGCGCTCAGACAGCCCAGGATTTTGACCAAGAGAAAGTGTTTTGAAAATAATACAGTGAACTTGTGAGTCACAGAGTGACTCATGGATCATTACAGCCTAGAAGATTCGGGCTTACAGCATGGAGGAACCAGGTGGTGACGAAAACAAGCCCTGCCTGCAGCTTTCTAGGTAAGGAAATGGCACCCAGGAAGTCCAAGACGCTGATGGGCATGGGTTGAGACCCTGGCTCTGAGCTCTGCCCTGCCTCCACTCGGTCCTCCCAGAGCCTTCCCACGCTCAGGCATGTTAGCTGTGCTGAGAAAAAAACACACGGGCAGGGACAGCTTATGTCTCTCCTTGATTTTGAGACATGAGTCAAAACCAAAGATGAGCCACCCTCCTGACACAACTGAGAAAATACCTGAGAAATGCCAGGAAGATTGGCACCTTCTTGGGTGGTGAAGAGGTGTGCTTGTCTACACAGACTCTCCTTTAACTATGAGGCCTAATGGCAGTGCCAGGTGGCAGAAAGGGTTTATCTGAGCACATCACCAGTGTTTCAAATCATCACCACTGCCCTGGAGATTCTACTGGGGACTTAAATCTTCTGAACTACTGCCAGCTGTCTGGGGCTGTCTGTAGCAGTATGCTACTGTGTTGGTCCACAAAGAAGACAAGCTGACATTTTCATAGATGCAAACCCTGCCAGACCTCAGCAGAGGGAACCACTGTCATGGCGAACGCCATTCTGGACAGTGGAACCCCGATCTATCATCTGACCTCAAGTGTTTTTATTGACACAGAAGCTACTCAGGTGTTACAAAAACTCTGCCCTCTCATACAAAGGCCTGTTTGCATAATGAAGGAAACCTATAGCTTAGTCTTGTCCCACAATCCTCTAGCAGCCAAGCTATGTCATCTTTACGGTGGGGAGCTCAAGGCCTAAGGGGAGTGTTCTCTCTTTGTTGCCCGAGACTGTGGGAGAGGGACTACAAGAATTCCTCCACAGCAACTTAGCTCTTCTACAATGGCTCTGCCAGAGAGCTGTGAGCAGGTGCAGATCATGAGAAAGCAACCATCTTTATCACAGATTTACATAAAGCCAACACCTGCAGATAATACAAACTGCCAAGGCTTAGGTAGCCCTTCCTCCAGCAATGTTCAAAACAATTATTATAAACATAACTAGAAATAAACTTCTCCAACAGCTGTCTCTCTTGTAGCTGGGTATTTTAGTCACTTTTATGTCACTGTGACCATATCTAACATAGCAACTTAAAGAAGGAAGGTTTCTTTTTAGTTCACAGTTTCAGGGCTTTGGCCCATCATGGAGGGGAAGACAGGGCAGAGAAGCTCAGTTCCGGGGAGGGGGAACAGATGGAGGTGCTCATTCACATCATGGTGAACCAGAACATGAAGAAAGCATGGGACCCAGAGGCTGGCATAAGCTTCGAAGGCCCACACTTGTGATCTGTTCCTACCACCTACCTAGAATTCACCTCCTAAAGGCTCCACAGCGTCTCTGAATGGTGCCACCAGCTGGGACCAATATTCTGAATGTCCGCGGGGAGACATGGAAGATTCAAATCATGGCACTAGGGATCAGAGATCAGAGATGAAAGCGTGGACATGAGATGGCGCCAACTCACTGGTCTCCAGGGTGGACCCTTAGCGATGATTTCCTCCCACTCTTGTGACTGGATGCTCTGCTGGGCTTCAAGTCTTAGTTCCAGAGAGAGGGAGATAGTCTAGCACAGGGCACAGACATGACTGCAATGAAGTGGCCGTGCAGATGTTACCTTCGAGATCCTTCATAATTCTGAGTTATCAAGCTAAAAAGCGATGGAGTCATCTTCCAGGAGAAAACAAACCAGGTTGTCACAAGAGAGGTGTTGAGGAGCATGCCTGGGTGCAGGAGACCCTACAATTCCCAGTACAACCATTCCCCGAGAGCAAGGTCAAGGGCTGCGACAGCACATTGTAATAAAAGTACCTCCTACATTCTAAGAGGCTGGAATTTTTGCTGGACCTCACAGCCAGAGTTAATAATATACCCTGAGGTCACTTTAGACTGCAATCCTACTGTGTCCTCAGCCTGTTAGTTTAGCCTGTCTTTAAGAGACCAATGTAATAAGCAACCTTCCTTGTCTTGGACTTCCCAGGTAATCACCTTTTAAGACCTAGGCTAATGCACAGCTGCCATCTTAAGTTATGGTCTCTTCCATGCCCCGGACCCAGACACGTGTGCATCATTCGCTGAAAGCAGCAAATACAGAAGTGGAAAGCAACTTCCTAAAATCCACCATAAAGGTTGAAAGCATCCATTTATGGATATTGCTTGATAAACAATGATGCTCATCATCGGGGTCAGTCGGGAGCAGTGAGAGCTAGCGACTCCATCCCTTGTAAAACTCTGTGAAGGATTTCTGTAAGGCATCCCATCCCTCCCCTATGCGACGCTTTCTTGACTGTTCAATAGCGAGAAAGCAAAGCCCTTTGTTAGGGACAAGTCTCACCACTGAACGGACACAATGACAGCCACGCAACAGACAGACACAGGGAGAGGTTCAACGGACAGCTGTAGCAGGATGCTTGGAAGAAGCCGTCGTTATTTTGGTTTCTGTAAAGAAGGCAAAATGGCTTTTGGACTAGGTTTCTGTTCCTACCCTGGGTGTGGTGGATGATTATGAGTCTGATTTGGAATGCTAGATGCCGGTGGCTGTAATTACAGCTGTTTTGCCGTATGACGCTTTGCTGTAGGATTGCATGCTGCTTGGGAATTTTTGCTTAGAGTACATAAGGGGTGAAGCCCCGAGAGCCAGGGTGGATTGTTGGTTGGTTGGTTCATTCATCTGTCCATTGTTGGTTCGTTGATTCTTGCGTAGAAGAACATCGGTTGGAGAGATTGGGTTTGCAGATAGTGAGCTGAGACGCTAGTCTGGCTCACTGTCAGCTCCTGCTCTGCAAGCTTAGGACAGCCTAAGAAAGGACTGTGAATATCTCTTCCTTCCTTTCTTTCTCTATCAAGGCCGCCTGCAAATTCTGTAAAAGTTTCTTTCTATCCCTTCTTTCTCTTTCCCTACATTGAGGGTAAAAGATTGTAGAGAACAGTCACAGACAACTTTCAGTCAGGCACAGACTCGGACTCATGCAACACCCAGAGGACAGAAAGACCCAGGGAGCACAGAGTAGAGAATTTAAATCTGGACTCAATCTTGGTTAAATGACTCCAAGGGGAAATGTTTTTTTTTTTTCTTCCCCTAACGCGACACCGATGCATTGTTGGTGATTCGGAGCAGATCGCCAATGCATTTAATCTGCACAAAGGAGAGAAACCCAATCTAAGTAGGATTCCAGGGTCTAGATTCTTTAGGAATGATGGCGTGGATCACCCCACCAGGCAATGATGAGCCCGGGCTTGGAGACTGAGAAGGGAGGGCAGAACGGGCAGCGAGGAAGATGTTATGAACATCAGCTGTAACCGTGAGACAAGACCAGGCCCAGGAAGGGGACTAATGGCTAGGGTTCTGCTTGTGTGTAGGTGTGTATATTAAGCAACACTCTCTGCTTCCCTCTCTAGGTGTCATTACAGACAACACACAACATTCTGACTCTATGTAAGAATGTGGGCACTGTTAAATGTCACAGTTAGGGCTGTCAAGCTGCTACAATTAGAATCATCAGGGAAGAAAGTCTCAATGAGAAACTTTCTAGATAGGTTGGCCTGTGGGAATGTCTATGGAGGATTATCTTGATTGTTCTAATTAATGTAGAAAGACCCAGCCCAAGAGTGGGCTGTACCATTCCCTGGGTATAGCTAATAGCCACTGTGTAGCTCAGCAAGAAAACAAGGAGCCACTCTCATAGATGCAAACCCTGCCAGACCTCAGCAGGGGGCACCATCTGTCATGGTGAGCGCCATCCTGGACAGCTGAACCCTGATTATCTGACCTCAGATTGTTTAATTGATACAGAAGTTCCTCAGGTGTTAAAAAACTCCACCCTCTCATACAAAGGCCTATTTGCATAATGAAGGAAGCCTGTAGCTTAGTCTTGGCTCATAATCCTCTAGCAGCCAAGCTATGCCACCTTTATGGTGGGGGAACTCAAGGCCCAAGAGGACTATTCTCTCCTTATTGCCTGAGATTATGGGAGAGGGACTACAAGAGTTCCTCCACAGCAACTTTGCTCTTCCACAGTGGCTCTGCCAGAGAGCTGTGAGCAAGTGCAGATCGTGAGAAAGCAACCATCTTTATCACAGATTTACATGAAGCCAACACCTGCAGATAATACGAACTGCCAAGGCTTAGGCAGCCCTTCCCCCAGCCATGTACAAAATAATTATTTTAAAGTTACATAGACATAACTAGAAACGAACTTCCTCAACACCTTGGTTTGGGTTCTGTGCTATATAAGAGTGGAAAAGGTGGGCCGAGTAGTAGCCATGCATGGATTCACTACGTCTGTCTTGACTGTGATGTAATGTGACCAGCTGTTTTAAGTTCCCGTTGCCTTGACTACTTCCCTGTAACCTGGAATTGTGATACTAAACCCTCACACCCCTGAGTTGATTTTGGCCAGCTCCTTGTTTAGAGTCTCTATGACTCTGGTAAACACCACGACCAAAAGCACAGGGAAGAAAAGTTTTATTTCAGCGTACTGTTCCACATCGCAGTCCATCGCTAAGGAAGGCTGGGCAGGAACTGAAGCAGAGGATGTGGAGGAACACTGGTTACTGGCTCGCTCCCCATAGCTTGTTCAGCCCGCTTTCTTATACAACCCAGGACCACATACCCAGAGTTGACACTGCCTACAGTGGGCTGGGGCCTCCCACATTAATCGTTAACCAAGAAAATGCCTGAGAGATTTGACAAGAGGCCAATCTCGTGGAGATATTTTCTCAGTTGAGAGTCCCTTTTCCCAAATGGCTCAAACTTGTATCATACTGACATTAAAGTAACAGGTGAAGTCAGAGCATTTTATCACCGCAACAGACTGGAATGAGGACCATTGGTTTTACAGCATAAACTGCGGAATATTGGGGAGACCACATGCCCCTCAAGAGCTTTTCCTTCTCATCTGCTGAGGGATTAGTGAGTTTGAAATTATACACAAAATGCTTGTATCATATTAAGTGTAACAGACTCTGAGACCGTCTGGCTGGTGAGTATCATTCAAGAAGGTATATTGACAAAGGGTAGATCTGAGATGATCGTTTTTATGCATCACCTCAACTGGGTGACAGGATGCCCAGATGACTGGGAAAATCTTCATAATGTCTATGCGGATCTGGGAGGAAGTTTCCGAGAGAGATTAGCATATTCACTGGTAGACTGAGCTGAGCAGCTCCACTCTCATCCTGGGTACCATGTGTGGGGGTACCATCCAATTTGCTCTCTGAGTTTGGACTGGGGACACACCCACCTTCTGCCCTCAGCCAGTGAAGTTCCTCTTTTAAGGGAAGGGAGGGGGTCTTTAGAGCTAAAGGTGGATATGTACCATTGGCCTTTGGAGTAGGCCTGAATGACGTCACTGGCTCTCTGGGGTCTCCAGCTTACAGGTAGCAAGCACATTGTGGACTATGTCAGCCTCCATGATAATAAAAATGCATGTTATATTTCTCTGGAGAACCCTCGCTAACACCATCTATTTGGTGTAGATGAGACAACACACTTCCTTCTAAATCCATGATGCTCCCCGTAAGACTTATGCTCTCCAGAATAACTGGATAACTCACTGGGCAACTGATATTCTCTCTCGTCATCAGTCTTCATTCATGTGGCCATTGCCAGAGACCCAGGAGCTTGACAGAGAGGCAGTCATTAAGGGAGGGCATGACATCTTGGGGGAAGCTGGCTCAACAGACCGTCACCATCTCCATGGTTATTTTTCTTTTTTCCGTTTGGCAGAGTGGGAGGTTTTTCTGCAAGGACCTTCGGCACTTGTGTGTCTCAGAGGTATCTCTTTAGAAGTCACCTTTGGAAGAAGAGAATGTTCACACCTGGGGCCTTTCCATAACCAAAGGGTTCGGGGCATCTGGTACCCATGTGTTTGAGGCCACATGGGCCTAGAGAGCCTCCTGAGCCTTCCTAGAGCTTCTGCCCAGGACCTCACATGTGCTGGGTATGTACTGTACCGCTGAGCTAGACCCAACCCTATTGTCTTTATTGTATCTCAGGCACCTTCTCTGACCCTATATGGAGACAGTTTGGACTCAAGAACACTTCAACTTGAGGATATGTGTAGTGTTTCTTTAGTGTGTGACCTTGAACAAGTGGTTTAGCCCCTCAGAGCCATGGCTGCTGCTTCTGCTGCTGTCCAAGGTAATTGCCATGGTGATTGGGTACTGGTCTCTCTGTCTTTCTCAGAGCATTTCAGCTGTGCCAGCTGACATTTCTCTATGCAAAAGGCACAAGGACTGAACTCTAACCACAGTGTGGATCTGCAGCGTTCCCCAAAGGCGTAGCAGTTAGAGACTTGACCACCAGCTTGGCACTCATATCATGAAATCCCTAAGAAATCTGTGGGTCACTGGCGTGTGCCACTCAGAGAGGATTTTGAGAACCCAGCCTCTTCCTCTTTTTTCCTCTTGCTTCCTGGCATGGTGAGAGTGTTTGCTTCTCTCTGTGCTCTCTGCCGTTGTCATGGTCACCTCCCACCGGAGCCCAGAACCTCCAGCGTTAAACCCAAGCAAACTTTTAATCTTCATAAGTTTATCCCAAGTTCCCCAGCACGCCGTCTCCTAGGTGTACTTTTACCCAGACTCACTGTCCCCAGCCGTACTGTCCCTCAGACACTTTATTCCCATGTCCCCCTTCTTAGACGGCTCTGGCTGAGAGTGCTTACCATGGTTTCTTTCAGGACCATACTGCAGAAGTAATAGAAGGCAAAGTTTTCTAACATGATTGTCACTAGCTCCTTATGTCTGTGTGTATTTAAAGAATGTAGGAACGTTTTCCAGCACCATCTATCTTTGAGTGTGTGTCTGCATGCCTGGATACCTGCCAGTATGTCCCTTTGTATAGTATACGCATGCCTTTATATCTGGGTCCATTCCTGTGTGTATTTGTGTATGTATGCGTGTTAGTGTGCCTATGTGTAGCCATGTGTTTGTCTGTGTCTGTATGCATGTCTGTGTACATTTCTGTGTGAATATATTCTATTTATATTATAGTATACTATGATGATCTAATACATAACATATTACTGTATTAAGCCATTCCATTGTCCTCCTAGATGTAAAGAATTATTATTAGTCAATTAATGAAAGTTTAAAATGAAAGAACGAAACTGTATCCAGGTGAGCATTCAGTTGGATCAGGTTCCCTGTCACCCAGGAGGGGCACACAAACCCTTTCTAGATCCCTTGCAATGGCCCCATTTTCCTTTCCTTTGAGGGAAGACAGCGTGACAGCTGGGCATAGGTCGAAAGCTTCCTGCCCATGCCCACCCCAGCTTGTAGCTGGATCTTAGAAAAGGAGAGTTCACGAGGTAGAGGAAGCAGTGTTCAGAAACACTCAGATGTTGTCTTCTACTAAGATCTTTAAGAACACGGCACATTAGCTGGGAGCTGGGGATCAGGTCTGCCACTTGGTCTGAGTCCAGCCCTCAACACTCTATAGACTAGAACACAAGATCTTTTCTAGAGCTGCTGCAGAATGCCTGGGTCTCCCCAACACTGCCCCGTGGAAATAAATAGCAAGCACAGAAGAACACAAGCCCCTCCCCACTGTCCTGTAAACCATTGGCACATGGTAATTGAACTGAAAGAAAATTACATCCAGGATCTAGTTTCAAGAGTTTGAGAGATGGGATCTTTAGCTTCCCAGACTCTACAAACTATGAGGAGAATAAAAACCATGTAGAACTCGGGTCCACCAGAATCAAACATAACTCAGGGTACAGATGTATCATCTTCCAAAGCAACATCTTAAATACTGTTTGTTGGCTATAGTATGCCAGTGTACACTCCAGGTCTCCCAGAACCACACCCATCTTTCCCTCTGGCTCCAAGACCAGATTTTATACCCAGCAGTACTAGCCCGTGCAGTGGGTTCTATAACAATAGACAATAAAGTCAGGAAAGAATCATCACTATCAGAAACATTTTTGATCATGAATTGGCCTGATGGAAGATTGCCTACACCCTATACACATCAGCAGTTGACACTCATCACATGGAAGTAAGACAGCAGCCCTGAACATCACCACTCACTTATAGATACTCTTTGTGATTAATAATACCATCAACTTGCCAAGATCTAGAAACATCTAGGAGATGAACTATGGTAATGTCTATGAGGCAGTTTCTTCTACAACGCCTACTGTGGCTCAGCAAGGAAGAGACAAGGAGGTATAATCATAGGTACAAATTCTTCCAGACTTCAGCAGAGGAAACCGTCATCATGACAAGCACTGTACCAGACAGTGGAAGCACAAGCATCTGAACTCAGGTGTTTCTATTGATACAGAACTCCTCATGTGTTCTACTGATAGCACGTGCAGATCATGAGGAATTTACATAAAGGCAACACCTGCAGACCATATAAAATGCCAAGACCTAGGTAGCCCTTCCCCGAGCAGTGCACAAAACAATTATTGTATACATAACTGGAAATAAGCTTCCACAACAGTTTCCAGATTCAGTTAAAGTGGGAAGAGCTGCACTGAATGTAAGCAGGACCATCACAAGGGCAGGGATCCTGGACTGAATTAAAAGGAGAAAGAGAGCTGAGCACCAGCTTTCATCTCTCTCTGCTTCCTGACTAGATGCGATGTAACCAGCTGCCATGACTTCCCTGCAGTGGTGGACTATGAGCCAAAATAAACCCTTTCTTCCTTGAGTTGCCTACTGGGTGTTTTTTTTCACAGCAACAGGGCAAAAACTACTAAACTCTTTGCCTCATTTAACTTCCCCGAGAGCTAAGGGGAGAACACTGAAACTAAAATGAGTCCATACAACTGTTTGAGGGCAGTTGAGCAGTAAAGCAACTTTTAAAATTAAAGGTAAATACAGCAGGAAAAAACTCCTGAGAAGAATGTGTTGGGAAGGTTACAGGACTCTTGAAATGTTTTAGAGGAAGTCAAACACCTCAGAGGTACGATCAAGGAGTGTGTGTATGGGGGGCAGCCACCGGCAGCAAGCCGGGGATCCGTGAGACACACCCCACAGGAGCCACAGCACTCTGTTTCCCACAGCTGAAGCCTCTGCAGAGAGCAGGGGTGGTATCCATCCTCCGAGACACCCACAGAGCTGCTGAAACAGTGGTGTCATTGCTACTGTTGCAACAGGAAGCTCATTAAAGCCAATACTGACGATGCTCATGCAGTATATATTAAGATATACTCAGCAGAATTCAGGACTCCAGGATATTTGCGTTTACTCTACGTGTGAGTATTCGGCACTGACTGGGGGTGGATATCTGATGTCAATAATAGGCCCGTAGTGCTGAGATAGTCACATTGTAGACAGCAGTAGTTATACATCAGTGAAACCCTTCTAACAGCTGAGGTTGGCAGCTGACTGCGGAGTGAGAGTTGAGAGTTTGCTCTCTGGATAATCAAAGGACCAGCTAGGAATGCCTCTCCTGTTGGCATCTTCTGATGCTGCACACGCCTGATAGTCTTAGTAATCCTAGCACCCCACACAGGTCCTGAATTTCATCAAACGTCACGTCCACTACTAAGACTGAGCCCCCACCCCCTGAGGGATGTAAGGCTTCCTGGATGTTCTTCCCATCCCAGACATGTCATCAGTCCACTGGGAAGACAGATTTCATAAGATCAAAGATGAGTACAGATCCAGGCTGAATTCAGAGAAAGTTTCTCAGAAATGACTACATTTCATCCAGAATTTGGAAGATAAAAATGGCCAGCGAAAGCAAGGAAATTCTAACCCAAAGGCGCTGACCCGGGTCACAGAAGCTGAGTTCTCCTCTGGTCATCTCCCACAGAGGACTGGCAGGGACTCTGTCTGGTGAAGCAGATCTGAGATACTTATCAGTGCAAAGGAGAAAGACAGGGAGCCTGGGGTTGTCTCGGCATACACCAGAAATGAGAGATGTCACTTGCACGCCCAAACTGGATAAGCTCCGAGTGTCGGTAATGTTTAAGACTGTAATTCTAGAAGATGCGAAGCCGGAATTATCTGAGGCTCAGCACTGACTGTCTTGGGGCCCAGGACGGGACCCCACATACATTAGGGAGGAACAGAGAGCCAAGGAAGAGAACCAGGGTGTGTATGGTAGGTTCAGGTAGTTGAGGGGTATCATAAGCGAGGTTCTCAAGGACCCTGGCAGTGACTTGAGATGGTGTAAGAAGGAGGTAGGGGAGGAGGCGGAGAACATGAATGGTGGTAGTGGGGTCATCCACACAGCAGGCTCCGACAGACACTTATCTTGTCCACCTTGGAGACAATGAGGCATGGAGTTTCTATCTCCCTCACACACACATCTGCCAAGCAGTCCCTAAATGGGGGCAGCCAGAGAATTCAGATAGATCCTGGAAGGAGGCGGGTTCCAGAAGCTATATCATAGGATCCAGCAGCAGAAACTTTGCTTCGGAGTGACGGGGCAGTGGCAGGAAGGGCCATCTGTGGGAAGCACCATGGTGTTCCCCACTGAGGGTGGAGCCAGGGTCCTTAAGATGCAGTCTGGAGAGTTCCAAGCAGTGATTTTGGTATAGCAGGCCACTCTCGAGGTGCAACTGAGAAGTTCCTTTCCTGCAGGGCTTGACCAGGATCTGTGCTGTGAGGATTTAGTGGCATCTGTGATAGCTGCTACTTAAAAGGAAGAAGTAACAGTATGTGGAATAGATACAATTTACAATTAGTCTGTAACTATCCTGGTAAGTATTGTATACGTGACATACCCTGGAGTCATCTGAGAAGAGAAGCCATAACTGAAGAATTGCCTAGATCAGATTGGCCTGTGGGCATGTCTGTGAGGGACTATCTTGATTATCAATTGTTGTAGGAGGCCCCAGGCCTCTGGGTATGGCACAATTCCTTGGGCAGGTGGCCATGGGGTATATAAGAAGAGTAGTTGAGTCCGAGCATGTGAGCAAGCAAGAGCTTAAACCAGCAATCTAAGTTTGTCCATGATTTCTGCCTCCAACTTCATGCATTGAGTTTCTGCACTAATTTCTCTCAAGGATAGATCATGGTGTGGAAATAATAAGCTAAATTAAACTCTTTCTTCCTTATTCCCCAAATTGCTTAACTAACACAGAAATCGATACCAGAAGGAGGGTGTTGCTGTGATGGCGCCCTCCTCTGGCCTCTGTGAGACCTGCACTCACAAGCACATACCCATACACACACACACACATATACATAAATAAAACAAATCTTTAAAATAAAGAGCAAATAGATAAGTCAAGATAGCAAGACCATCAGATCACATTGCTCACCTTTAGATTCATGCATGCACTTCGTGTGAACATGCACACGTGGTTTCATGCAGCTGACCTCTGAGCATTAAATCAGAATTGTTTTCAGAAGCCACCTAGGATAACCATCTTACTGTGACGCTCAAGCACTGGTTAGACTTCATTTTATTTCTCGTTACAACTGTATGAGGTCATTAGGATGACAAATGTCGACACAGGTAGGGTGGTTGGCTGAATGCATTTGATTCCAGTTATCTTTAGCTGGCCATGCCTGAGTTCCATTTCATTAAGACTGACCTATTCTGGCATTATGGGCTGTGGTCACATTGTACTTTTCCCAGCCTCCCAAAAGGACAGTGAGCCTAATGACGTTGACCCATCACCCATCACATGCCCTAAAGGACCTATCTGCTTGAAAAACACACCAGACCAGCAAGGTCCATGGCTCCCACTTTTGAAAACATAGATCTGATTATCAAATAAATTAAAATCATTTAAGTCACATCCCATAACTGACAAGATAAACAAGCCTGTACAGGAATGAAACCTGGAACTGGGTACATTCTGGTGAGTTATTCAGACATGAGTGTGTTCTCATGGGACGACTCATGGCCACGAGCTGTCATTTGAAAGTACCTATCCAGATGGCTGCTCGGTGCATGCAGTTCAGACACCGCAGAGGGGATATGAAGGCTTGATCATGTGGGCCAATGAACAGGAAGCACGAAGAGAGCCAATTCTGAGTGGGCACTACCTCTTCAATGATAGGTGCCATCAGCAAGCCAGGGCAGACACCAGGCTAGCTGATGTGTCTATTTCTACCTCTGCCCCAGTACAGTCCTGAACCATGCTGTCTCTAATATGTGTTGTTAAAGGAGCTTGGAGTAGCAAAGGCAAGAACCTACCAGTTCCATCTGCACATACACAAGGGCAAAAGTTATTAAAAGATCAGATCATTGAAGTACATGTTGTAAAGAATCATGCTGGATATATGCAGCTAAGAAGAGGGAATCAGGACAGACATGAGGTAGCAGTTTCTGTCACCATCAAACCCAAGTCTCGAATCACCCCATGAGGCAGGAGTCAGAGCCCCCTCCAAAATGAAAAGCCTAAGATGTTGGTTAGATATCTTTTTTTTTCACTCAGCATAGTCAGCACCAGATAGAGTGTGATTCAAATTCAACCTGTGGGTGTCCAGGAGAAAAACCCACTGCAGAAAAGTCCCTACTATTCCTTTCCTGGGAATGGTCCTGTAAATACTTAGAATTTTGTCAGCTTGACAGAATCTGGAATCACCAGGGAGATGAGCCTCTGAGCATGTTTGGGGTGGAAGTGTCTTGGTTATATTAATTGAGGTAGGAAGACCTGCCTACCACGGGTGGCAACATTCCCTAGGCCTGGATCTAGGGCTGTGCAAGTGGATAAAAGGACCTGACCAGATGCATGCATTCTCTATTCCCTTCTGACTGTAGAAGAGATATAATGCAATTATTACCATAAAGAGGTCCAACAGGAGATAGCCCTGCTTGCCTGCTGCTTTCACTCTTGCTGGTGAATGCATCATCTTGCCAGTGCAGTTTCTACACTGCCATCTGTCACTGTCACTAAGCTCCGGCTTCTTCTGCCTTCTAATGTGGACTGAAGAGCTGTGGATCTCTGAAGATCTTCCAGGACTTTGGTATCAGAGGCATCCAGCTTCCTGGACTGGGCAGCAACTGGGGTCTTGGTTTCACTAGTGTTGTAGGCAGCCATGGTTGGACTGCCCAGTTCGTATCATGTAAACCAATGTATTACATTCCCTTTGTAATATATATTCATTCTAACAGTTCTTTTCTCTACAGAACCCTGCATGATACAGGCCGTAAGGGTTTTGTGCTGCATCTGTGGTCTCCTGACAACCATGAGAGGTGGTGGAACCCTTAGCATATGGGGCTGAGTGGGAAGTTCCAGGTTACTGGGAACACAGCCTTACAGGACCCCTGCTCCGTTCCTGGATCCCCTTAGCGTCCTGGCCATAAAGTGAATGGCTCTGCTTTGCAGTGCTGTTCCCCTCACAACATGGTGCTTTGCTACAGCTCAAAAGCCATGGATCCAGCCAGTTCTGAACCTAAACCCCTAAAGCCATGATCCCAAACAGTCCTTTGACCATTTTAAGTGTTTGTTACATACTGGCCAGTATCTCTGATGAACACCTCCCACCACCCACCACCCACCACCCACGACCCCCACTGAGCACTTGAGTAAAGCTTTCTTGATGTGGGCTGAGTATCTTGGGATTACAGCTGACAGCCAGTGGTCACATGGCCCAGAGGGATTGCAGAAAAGCTTAGAATGTCCCTCTCATTGTAGGTCACATGGGGGCCCACTCGACCATGATAGTCCAGATGTTTACACTTCCTAAGAGTCCTGTATGCCCATTCTCCAGCCCCAACTTAGAACCCAGTGTCCTGTACTGAGCTTCCCATCTCTAAGAGACACCTTCCCCAGTCAAAGGAATCTGCTCTGATGGTCTCTATGACAACCCTGGAAGGCCTGGCATGAGCAGCTAACAGGCCTTGCCAGTAGGCAGGCCCATCCCACTAATTGGATAATGTATCTGAAAGGGCTGATCATTCCTGGCACCTAAATCAAAGGGTGAACTCACCAGACATGACTCACGCCGGCTTTTTAAGTAGGCGCAAGCGCTTTCATTCCTGGCCACAGGAGCGATCCTGCTTACAAGGATGTGTCATCCTCCATGCCTGTCTGATGCCCATGACAACCCCAAGCTTTGCAGTTTTATCTTTGTGCACAGTTCTATTCATGGGTAGGAGACGGAACTAGATCAGAACTTCAGGGTTCTTATTTTCTTGGACTGTTTAAGCTGAAACAGATGCTTGGCTTTCTGACATCCTGCCCAACTGTCAGGGTCAGAAAAAAAAAAGGGAAAAAGAAAGAAAGTATGAGAGTGATTACATGGTGTAGTGCTGACAGGAAGCCACATGTGTGCTTGATACACTGGATACACAGACCATACGGTCTTCCACCCCTACACATGTAAAACCAGAGACAAGACTGCATCTTCTTGTTAGATGTCAATTGCATGCCTGTGTAGTGGGCGTGTCTGTGACCCCAGCATGAGTGGGGGGGGGGAAGAGACAGGAGGATCATGGGAGCTTCCTGGCCAATTAGTCTGGCAGAAATGGTGAGCTCCAGGTAAATGAAAGAACATGTTTCAAAAAATAATGTGCACCCATCACCCAGAAGGCAGAGACAGACACATCTGTCTGTGGATTCAAGACCAGCCTGGTCTACATACCAAGTATCAGGCCAGCTAGGGCTACACAGTGAGACCCTGTTTGAAAAATATAATCAAGCTAAACAATAAGAGTGGAAGGGTCAGGCAGTGGTGGTACAAGCCTTTAATCCCTTTAAGGGATGCAGAGGCAGGCAGACTCTGTGAGTTCGAGGCCAGCCTGGTCAACAGAGTGAGTTCCAGGACAGCCAGAGTTACCACAGAGAAACCCTGTCTTGAATAACAAGAAAAAGATCAGCAGAGGAAAATGTGCCTCTGGCCACCACATGTGCACAGTTGGGCATGCGCATGCGTGTACACTGAATCCTGAAGGACAGTTAGCAACTGTCTCTGCTATCCTCTGGGTCCCAATTCCCCCAATTTTCAGTCAAAGGAGTAAGCACCCCAGTAGGTCCTATGTGTAAGAAGCAAAGGTCCAGATCACAGCAGTACTTCAGACACCCTGCCCCAGCCTCCCCACCCACTGAGTCACAATCTCCCTGAGCATCTACTTCCAAAGAGTCCCGAAGCTCAGCACAGCAAACCCTCCTCCTAGAATCCGGTGGGTTTCAGATCCCAGAGGGTTTCACACGCTGCCATCATCACGTAGACTCCACCAGCTGAGTATCCCTAATCTGAAAATCCCGAACCCCAAACACCCTGAAGTCAGAAACTTTGGATGCCACTCTCAAAGGCTTTCAGATCTTGGCTTTCACGTTTTGGGTATAGCGAGGGGTGGACCTGTGCATGGTTTGGAAAAAGTGACGTGGCTTATTTTAGAGGGGAGAACTAGAAACTAAGAAGGAACAAAATCTTTTTGTTTGATTCATCCTCAAGCTAGAAAACATGCCGATGGTTTGAGTGTGGGAGGTGAAGGAATCCATCAGGAGAAAGCGCATGGCTGCCTATGAAATTAGCCCAGGGGATGGACGGTTCTGGAACGATGGTACGCAATCGTCCCATGCGATCAGCCACACGTGGCTAGAACACCTGTGGAAATCTAGGGAGGGAGAGTCACCAAAGGGGACCTTAAAGGACAGCATGGACACACCCTCTCCCTCGGACTTGACACACATGCCCATCAAAGCCTCGTTCACCCCAGGGCCTGGTGACGTGCATATAACAGCAAGAGCTTCTGGCTGTGTGGCAGAGAAAGGCCTGCAGCTGAGGACTGGCCTGCTGCAGCCTGCCCTGCCCAGCCCTCTCCTCCCTTCTTCCTCGCCCCCTCCTTTCTTCAGTCTTTTGTTCTCTGAACGTAAGACCTAACAAGTCTCAACGGAGTTTAAAGAGGCAGCCCTTACCCTACAAATACAGATATCCTTTCTCCCTCGTAGCTCAGGAGACCTGGCTCTGTGTGATAGAAAGTGACCACTACTGGCCATGTTCTTGCTTTGGGGATTCTGGGCATCCTTGCATTATTCTCTCACATGTTCAGAGACACAGCTTTATGGTCGCTAAGACATGAACAGAGTAACACTAGCTACCGTAGCTACCATTCCCAGTGAGGCTTTAGGGAAAGTGTTTCATCTGCTTTTTTATTTAATCTTCTGATCTGTTTTAAATGTATTATTATTACCATTGCTTTACTATTGCCATGCATATGTGTATAATGTGTACACGTGCATGTGTGGAAAGGTTTATGCAGAAGCACATACGCCATGGCATGCTGGAGAGATCAGAAGACAACTTTCAGGTGTGGGTTCTCCTCCATCGTGGGATTCAGGGCTTGAACCCAGGTCATAAGATCTCCCTGGCAAGTACCCTTACCCTCTGAACCCACTTGTTGGCCCCTATGATTGTTTTAATGAGTCAAAAACAGAGGGTAATGTTCCTGTCTTCTTTTGACAGATAAGGAGACAAAAGCCCAGGGCAGATAAACAGTTCACAGGATGGTGGAACTAAATGCATGGGAACAAAACAGCCCTTCCCTTTCTGACCCAGGCAGAAGACAGCCTCTCAGGTGAACCAGCTGCTGCCTGTCATGTGCAGGTCTTCAAATGGAAAGAGAAAAGACCACTAGAAAGTCAGCCATAATAGGAAAGAAGGCTGCAGGGTGCCTTCTCATTTTGTGTTGAACAGTGAGACTGGATGTTTTTGTTGTTGCTGTTTGATTTTTAGTTTTAGTTTTTGGTGGTTTGTTTGTTTCTGTTTTTTGAGATTTTTGTTTGCTTGTTTGCTTTTTTAGCTAGAAAAAATGTTTCCTTCAGGTAACTGTGTTTACACGTATGAAAGAGGGATTTCAGTATCATTTTATTCCTAGTACTGGACTTAGTTGATCAAAAGGTCAGATCAAATGACCTTTCAGTTTCTTCACCATCAATGAAAGCCGATGTTCTTAGCGATGTTCCTAACCCAGGCTCTGTGGATTCTCTGAGAGCTGTAGGTAAGGAATCTGAGGCAGGAAGTGTCGGTGAACAGAAATGGGAGAGGAAGCCTTTGCTTTAATTACCCTCACGCTGCAGATTGCCACTGTCTCCTTGTGGAGACAGCCAGCAACCCGGGGCAGGGTTGGGATCCTGTGTTGTCAGCACAGTTCCTGCTTCACCCTGAGGCTACTGCTGAGGGATCCACGTGTGCTGGGTTTCGTCCGCACCCTGTAGGTTTCACAGACATCCAGAGCTAATTTCTGAAAAGTTGGTAAGCTTTACGCAGCTCAAGTTTCCCCTGGCCCTAGACATTAAGTCTTAATGGTAGAACTAGGGAGATGGCTCCGTTATAAAGCCCTTGCCATGCAAAGTGAAGACTCACATAAAGCCCTGCATAGTAGGGCATATCTGAGTTCCACATGTTCCTACTGTGAGCTGGGAGGTAGAGACAGAAGAAATCAGAATCACACAAGCCAGGTATACTATGACACGCATACAGACACCAGTGTGTGTGTGTGTGTACATGCACATACACAGAGGTCTACCCTTACGGGAACGTTCTTCTGACTCCTGTTGTTTTGTTTTCCCTCTGAAGCACAGGACACCCTCTGATTCTCTTTTCAGAGGAGCTATCTGGCCCAGACTTCAAACAGAGCTCCTGAGAGCTGAGGTCTCTGGGTTTCAACCCTTGCCCTGTCCCTTGCCTAGGTACCAGTTCCCTGGGACCTACCTGGCCCTCATCCCTGCTCCATGACTTACGTTGAGGAAGTGGATACAGAGCGTGGGGAGCATGGTAGGCCAGTTGCTGATGCATTTAGTGGCTAGAGACACTGATGTCAGCTACCCATTCCTGCCCTTCAAACTAAACTTGGCACTGGAGGTAGGAAGGGCCCTTCATGTCAGGGGAGAAACCCTGTAGGGCCCCCTGAGTGACAGTACTCACTCAGAGAAGAAGCCTCATCAGACAGGCCGGAGCCAGCGTGTGGGACAAAAGGATGCTCTGGGAGAGTTGGGACCTCAGCTATGCCTGAAGTTTCCAACTGGGAAAGAGCAGGGCACTTTCACAGTGAGCAGATCTCACAGCGAGCAGACCTTCTTTTACGCAACCATTTCTGTGGTGGCTCTCCTGCCTTGTATCTGGGACATCTGCCGGAAATCAGGCCCTGTCTGTGGGATCCGCAGCCATCTCAGCTGGCAAGCTGTTGCCGTTGACTGAAGCCACAGGCTTGGCCTGCATTTAGGCGGAGGGATAAAAAAAGGCAGCCTGGCCAGGGCCATCAATCAGCCCTGGGGTTTCCATCCAAGGTGAATCTCATACAAAAATAAAATCAAAACCCCCAGCTCAAAAATATCCTCAGCACCAACACTGCCTGCGGCAGGCAAAGCCCGGACCACAGCATCTGCTACCCCTAATTATAGGTGGCCCACATCCATGTGTGTCCGGCAGGAGCTGCGATGTGCCCAGGTCTGCACCGTGACTAACTGCTGCCCCGGCCACCAACCTTCCCGCAGACACGAGACCGAAACTCAGACTTCCCTGCAGTTCAACGAGCTTTCTCGCACACCTGGTTGCTGAGGCCTACCTTCCTCTTAGGGATTCATGACAGACTTCAGATTGGTCTGTGCAGTGGTTCCTCTGTAGGGAGACTTACGATTGATCCAAAAGAACAGTTCTTTATTTTAGTCCCCATGACCGATCGATACTTTAAATATTTTTTTCCTCTAATATCTGGGGAGAACTGATAAGGTGTTGGATGCGTAGCCAGCTGGTGCCGAACCGCATTTCAGCGTCATGCAGAAAAGCTCTTAGCTTCCTGCCTTTCTCTTGCCCCTTGACCTCACGCCCACAGGTAAGGACCTTAGCGTCTGCAAAATGAGTGGGAGAAACCTGTGAGTTCGAGGCCAGCCTGGTCTACAGAGTGAGTTCCAGGGCAGCCAGAGTTACGACAGAGAAACCCCTGTCTTGAAAAAAAAAAAAGAAGAAGGAGGAAGGAAGGAAAAGAAACAGAACATAAGAAGTCAAATGTCGGAAGAGAATAGGAAAATACAGTCATTATTTGAAGACAGAATTTTATACCCAGAAAATCCAGGGTAATTCCTGACCCATCTTTGTACTTGACAACTCAATCTGTCAATTCATTGAACTATTTGCAAACAAAAGAAAAGTTCTCTCCACGTTGCGACAGCCTGTTACAACCTGTAATGCAGGAAAGCCCCCGTCACAGGAGGAGCAAGGCCAGCCTATACCAACAAGGACTGGGTGGGAACAAAAGCTGTAAAGATTCAGATCCCTGAATACACAGAGACACTAAGTATCTTCATGGGCTCGGAGATGCTACAGGAAGCAAAGCCCTTGCTTTCTTCTCATGAAGATCTGAGTTCGGGTCTCCAGCCGCCATGTCAAAGCAGGGCTTGACTGAGCAAACCTGAAACCCTAGCACTTGCAGGGAGTGGGGAGGTGAAGAGACAGGTGGGGATCCAGGGTTCACTGTCCAGCCAGCCTAGCCAAAACAAAAGCTCCAAGCCAGTGGGATGCTGACATCAGCCGTGGGCCTCAGCACGCACCTGCATGGACGAGCACGCTCACACACTGTGACGTCAGCCTCAGCCTCAGCATGCACCTGCATGGACGAGCACGCTCACACACTGTGACGTCAGCCTCAGCCTCAGCATGCACCTGCATGGACGAGCACGCTCGCACACTATTGTAGACACCCGTTCCCTTCCAATTACATCTAGAAATTCTGTGGGAGGCCACAGTCTCAATATGATTTTTCCTAGTATTTTAATTAAAAATCATTTTATTTTATGCATTTTTTGTGCATGTATATATGTGTCAGGGGTGCACATGTACCATAGCACATGGGCGGAGGTCAGGGAGAACCTGGGAGAACCAGTTCTCTCCACCATGTACAATCCAGGGATCCAACTCAGGTCCTCAGGCTGGATGGCCAGCCCACCCTAATGTTTTATTTTTAAAACTCAAACATAAAAGTTGGATTTCACTGAGTGCCTATCTGGCTCCTAGACTGAACAATACCTATTTCCCCGTCTCCTTCCGCACCGATCAATGCAGTCTACAGTTAAGAATATCGGCGTAGTCTGCCGCTGCACACTTCACTAAAGTCCTGTTAGCTAGGGTCACTCTTCGCCATAGTTCTTTTTAAAGGAAAGTGCGCAAATATTAAGGCGAAAGTCCGCGAGTCTCCACCGCCAGTGCAATGGAAATAATCTATTCCTCTTGTCTCCCCTGAGTTTATAGAAACAAATTCTAAGGTTCATGGGTTTTGTCCGACCCCCTCCGATCGCAACAATTACATTAAGATCAAGCCGAGTGGTTCCGGGGATCTGCAGCTCCATCCCTTTGTAAATCCCCGTCCTAGTCTGTTTTTGTCGATGTACAAAAAATCTAAGGATGCACATGTTACAGAGAAAATGGGTTTATTTAGCTTAGAGTTTTGGAGCCCGGAAGACCAGGATATGGAGAGCATGGGCGGCTTGGCTCTGGAGAGGGCCATCTAGTCGTGTGGCAGCACGGCGTATAACATCAAACGGTGCGGGTTCATACCTGACCAGGGCTTGGTGAGTGTGGAGGAATTACGTGACGACAGGAAGCAAGAGGCTAGAGAAAGGCCGGGCTCATTCCCACATAACAACCAGCTCTCTCTTGGGAGCTAAGCCGGTCCTGAAAGAGTCGCCTTGTCTCTCTTGCGAGAAGTGTCCCTATGCTTCTGTCTCTGGTTGATTGCCTCGGTCAGTCCCCATCACGCTGGATCTTTCAAGGACATGTCCAACCACATCTGCATCTACCAGACAGATCACGTGATGCCTGGGCGAGCATCATATACTAGCAGCTGTGTGGTACTGCTGTGTGAAAACTTCACCAACTGAGAGGAGGAGAGGAGCCCATGAGGTTCAGGATGCAAGCAAACCTCACAAGTTCTAGAAGCTAAAGCTGACGTGGCTCACAAAGTCCCTGCCCAAGGTGATACAAGCAATAAAAATATGCAGGGCCCTCCAGGCATACAGCTGTCGTGAGCATCAACTCATGCTGGGTTGGGCATCTTGGTGATATGGCTGCATTTAAGTCACCGATGCTTTTGGAAGTTCCCCAGGAAACTCAGACTCACCAAGTTGGACTTTGGGGAACCGCTGCTTTGGTCTGTGGCTGGTTCCCTATCTGGGGTGAGGAGACGTTTCTCATGTCTCGCCAGGAAAAGTCACAGAGTAGGTACTAACTCACGTGTTTCTAACAGAAACCAGTGTTCGTAAACAGATGATTTTAGGGGATGCCCTAATGAAACACCACCGTATTTCGAATATTAATTATTACTTAACATATCATTAAAACATGTAATATAATTATAGTATATTAAAAGGACACGTATTTTTAGATTACCATTTGAAATGATGTACAAGCGTACAAGAAATCAGTAGCTATAGCGATTATTTATTTGCGTGTGTGGTATGTTTGCACATGTGTAGGCATGTCTACATGTGTGTGAGCAGACATGTATAAGTATGTGAATGCATGTGCAAGGATAGACCTCGGGGGGGGTTCTGTCTCCCCCTGTCACCTTATCTATCAAAGGCAGCTCACCGATTGGTCCAGCCCAGTCTGGCTAGCCTGCTTGCCCTTGGAACCCCTCGTCTCTGCCTCCCAAGTGCTAGCCAGGAGCGTGAAAACACGACTCTTTTCTGTGCCCTTGATACGCTGGCTGCAGGGTCTGGTCTTACAAGTCTCAAATCCAGTTGCTTTGTTCTTCAGCCACCACGTGACCTACAGAACACCCCTTCTTCCCTACACTGCCTTAGTGGAGTAGATAACGAGGCAATGGGTAAGCAGTTTAACCTGGTGGAGAGAGATTCAGTCTCAGAAAACTCTGAAGTAGAGGCGAAAAGGGGGGAGAGACAAGCGGAGCCTATAATTGGGGGACCAGTTATGAACATATCATATTCCTCTTTAATCTTGTTTCTTTGTTCTATAATCTATTCCCTGTTTCGTCCACTCTCTAACATTTGGGGAATTTTTTTCTGCATTCATCTTTTTTTTTTTTTTCTGTGACTTTGCTCTTGTCTGATATTTTGAGATCAAAGCCAACTTCAGCCTATTGACTTGGTGTCGGCCTTGTATGCCTGAATAGATTCTCGCCAAATTAGTCACTCTAAGGTATACACACACATGTCCAGCCATCATCCAGCATCCTCAGATGCTTCATATGGTATATCTCGGTGCTATTTGAGTGGGAGTGTAAATCTCTAACAACCCAGATCCAGTTATAGTGGAACGGATATATATTCAACTACGTTATATTAAAATTTGGTATATATTCAGTTACCGTATCTCAAGATAGAAGCCACAGGTGTACTGAGCGGGAAAACTGACCATGTTTATAATTCAAGGCGTGTGGGAATCAGGCGGGGATGTTAACCGCTGGCCTGGTCTTTGCCACGTGGCGCCACCTCTCTGCTACTGCTGCTCGGACAACGGCTGTGTTCCATAAACACCTGAGGGAAGCTTTAAACGGGAAAAGCCTGACAGTGCCATGTCATTTGGGGTGATGGTGGTCTCAGGTTGCATTCCTCAGAAGCAGATTTGTGATCAAAATGAACAATGGCTGGAGTTTGTTTTTTTTAATTGGGGTGTTTGACAGGTGGTACCGTTGGACCGGGTTTGAGGGGGATGAAGAAGTTTTATGAGTCTTCCATTTCCCTGCCTTAGTGAAGATATAATGCACCCAAGGGGACCAAAAGATGGGCTCCACACGTTTTTGTTAACACGTAGAGAACAAGAGATCACAGCTGCAGGAGCAGGGAGATAGATTCGCGCATAAAGAGCTTGTTACACAAGTGCGAGGACCAGAGTTCAGTCCTTAGCACCTACATAGAAACCAGAACAAGTCGGGCCAGGGATGGCTCATTTGGGAAAGCACTTTCTGTACAAATATGAAGAGCTGAGGGCAGATACTGGGTAGCCACATAAAAAAAAAGCAGGGTACAGAAGTGCGTATCTATAACCTCAGTGATGGAGACACAGAGACAGGAGGATCCCCTTGGCTCACTGGCCAGTTAATCTAGTAGAATCTATGAGTTTCCAGCTCAGCGAAAGATTCTGTCTCAAAAAATAAAGTGGAGAGTGATTGGGAAAGAGGGGGTCAGAGGTTGACCGCAAACACACACACACACACACACACACACACACACACACACACATGAAACATGTTACCAGACATAGGGAGCAGACATTCCATTCCCAGTCAGGTGAAACAGAGACAAACCAGCCCAGCTGAGCCCTTTCAGATCCCGATCCTCAAAAGCATGAGGTTTAAGCCATTAAATGCTGAGTTGCTTGTCATAATGCATCAGCAGCTGAAGCAGGCTCCAGTGTGTACCCCAGATTTCACCAGTCCCAAATCTCTAAATGGGGTGCTGTCTGATAGATAACCTTTGTGTGTCTCCAAAGGAGAAAGTGAGCTGAACACCAGCATTCATCTCTGCATCTGTCTCATGCTTCTGTGGCCACCAGGGTGGGCTGTACCCTCAAACTGTGATCTAACATAAGCCCTCCCTCCCTGTCTGCTTCCCTCCTCCCTCCCTCCTTTCTTTCATTCAGTTGCTCTGTTGTGTACTTTGTCACAGCAATGAGAAAATTAATACAATCACCTCCAACACTTTGCTTGGAAATTTCCTTAGCTCTCTGTCCAAGTTCACCACTCAGAGGTCTATTTTCTACTCGGCTGTCGCATATACTTTCCTCCAACCTCTGCAACTCCAAGCAAGGCCCCCCTGCTCAGAGATCCTAGCAGCATGGATCTTTCTTTCTGCTTTGCCCTCAAAGCAGCATCCTTAAGGTCCAGACCACTAACCTTTCTAGGTGGTTTGGTTCCCTCTGGGACAATTCAGAGGTCCTCTCCAAGGTCATCCACATGTTTCTGAGAACTGATATGCAGGCTTAACTGTTGTGTCTTTGTCAGACAAGCCACCAGGTAGAGTCATGTGTAGTCCATCAAGCTAAGCAAAGCCCCAGCTTTCTTACTGTCTGTACATCAATACACTCAGAGTGGGTTGGAGAGATGCCTCTGTAGGTGAAGGTTCTTCCTGCCACGCCTAATGCCCTGAGTTCAATACTTGGTACCCACATAGTGGAGAGAGAAAGCTGACTCCATGGGTCCTCCACTGACCTACACACAGACATGCAGGTGCGTGTGAACACACACACACATACTGAATGAATCTGTTATACACAGACAATGAAAAAATACGATAAGATAAATAAATTCAAATTGTCTTATTCTATGTTCCTTCTACCCTACCACCACCCGCTAAGAGTCACCAAGCTCCTGTCAGTTCCAGGTTACATATTTGGTGTCAATTGTATCATACTCCTGTGGGTCACACCTTGTATTGCATCCCTTAGGAAATGCTTGGACTTTCATATAAGTACAGTTTATAAGCTCCGAGAATGCTTACCCATAGAACCACAGTCTCAGGAGAGGCCACTGGAATCCCCAGGCACAGGGAGGGGAATGCACTGCTTCTACAGTGTAAACAGAATCCTCAAGAGGACTTGTGATACAAGTATTAATCTCGTGTGGGTTTAATACTGAACAAGAAGACAGTTTCTGAGACCAGACTCAGGCAGAGGGTCCATTCCCTGATGGGCATTCCCATATTTCCTTGCTGGTTGCTGGGGAGGAACCACAGAAATCCTTTTCATTAGTAATAACATATAAACAGAGGGCAAGATAATCCGAGCATCAGTTGCTTAGAAAATTACTGGCTCCTCAAACTAGCATTCTTTCTGCTTTCCAGAAGGCTGCATTAGCCACAACCAGGAAGCTGGTTCCAAGGTGACTTTCATCCAGCAGCACATAGCAAATGTTTTAAAGCTCCTCTAACTACACGGAAAGTGTATATATCTTTATAATATCCGAGAATAAGCTCAAATATTCCACAGCAAGGACCTCTCTCTTGAATGGCTAGCTAAGAGAACTCACTGGGCTCAGTAGATAGCTAGACACACTGCTGTTACTTATTGCCTCCAAAGGACACAAAATGAGTAAAGGAAAAAGCTGAGTGGGACAAAACCTGGAGGAATCCAAGTGACAATTTCCAGGGTCCTTTCCAGTGCAGTCAAACACAGGGTGCGCTAAGTCAGAACAGATTATGTAAAATGTCAACTACTGACGGGACACAGGCTTCAATACCAGCATCTGCACTGGTATGAGAGCTGGTCATATAGAGTCTCATTGGCCAAGCACACTGTGTTGTAGAATGGGTTCTCAGAGCAAAATAGCTTTTATCTTCATCAAAGCAGCTGTGCTACTTGCAAGAGACCATCTCCAGTGGACCTGCTACTGTTGCTGTCCTCTCAGAGAAGGGGTGGGGAGGATCATAGGACCTCACCTAAGGTTACAACCTCTTGCTCCCAGATACTGGTATACAATTCTGCCTCAACTGCCATGGCCTCACAGTATCCAAGAGCTGCTAGAACACGTAATCTGGGAAAGGTTAGCTGAAGGGACTCCATCTCTGTGTCTATGGTGAAGCTGCCATCCATGTTGGATGAAGATTTTCCACTGTGGCTGCTTGGAGTACCCCAGGCTCCTGTCAGTAACCCCTCAACTATACCAAGAAACTCTTTAGTCCCCTAGGTGGAACTGTACTTTGGTTTGTCTTGAGACCTTATAAAGAAGGGGTAGCTGTTGTTTACATCTCTCCAGGGAAGGAATTCTTGAAACACATAATGAAGGAAACTTTGTCTTGGCACCCAACCGATTTGTTTGCCCAAACAGGTGAGACAGCGTGAATCCAAGCCCCTAGAAGTCAATCAAGAGCCAGCCTTCAGAAGGGCAGTTTCTGGCCCTGCTAACTCCTTCCTGCAGGTGCCACGGAATTCAGAGCTCAGGGTCCCCAGCTTCTTTGTGTCTGTTCATACATTCCTGTTCTAATTCTCATGCAGCCCCACTCAGCGTGCTAACTCTACTACAAGAGAGGTTGGTTGTGGGCTTAGGGATTCTATTTGCATTGCAATTCAGCCATTGCAGAATAAAATGCTGGGTTTGACTCAAAGCTACAATTAAGAAGTGCCTCTGGCATTTGGTGGGAATAAAATAGAGATGCTAGTCACCCCACGAGAGAATAAACCGTGCCCCATCTCGCATGGCTTTTGGATGCCCACCTGAGTTTTCATATGGAGGGAGAAACCTGCTCATTGTCGGAGATCACGATCTGACATTTCACGCGTAAACACAGGGTCTAAAAAGCTAGCTACGGTGGAAGATAAGAGGCAGCTCTTCTCTATTTGGCTTGGAACAGTACCAAGCACGGTTCATCACTTCAGAAAATCACATTCCCGGTGACAAAAACCATTCGGTACTTGAGTCACAAAAATAACACCTGTGTCAGCTGCCTGCATTTGCGTATGGGTGTTCAAAGTCTCTCTCTCTCTCTCTCTCTCTCTCTCTCTCTCTCTCTCTGTCTCTCTCTCTCTCTCTCCCTGTCTCTCGTGTGTGTATGTGTATGTGTACATGCTCATGCATCCCTACGTGTGTATGTATTTCAAGTACAGAGCCAAAGGTGTTCACTCCATTTCTGTCTTTGGAAGAGGGGCGGTGCCCACGTGCCACGGCGTGCATGTGCAGGCGGAGCGGAACTTGCAGGTGTAGGTTCTCCCCTTCTGCCATGAGTCCTAAGGATCCAACTCAGGTCATCAGGCTTGGCTGCCAGCGCCTTTATCCAACTTTCTGTCTCCCTGACCCAAGGTTTTCATTTGAATGTTGACATCCTTCTCTTAAATTCATTTATTCATCAAATTAATTAAGTAGGCAAGCTGTAATATGCCACATATATGAACATGCGTGTGTCTAGACGGGCGGCATGTTTACAGATTTCATCACAGGGTAGTGAGGGGCCATGAGCAGACAAGCATTTAAAGAAGGAAGCTGGAAGAGGGGGCTAGCACCCCAACACGGTGACTTCTGAGGCTTTCCCTCACAGCACTGACTCCTCAGCTGTCTACTGCTGTCTGACAGAATCCCCAAGCTCCGCAGCCAGAAATAATCCTCCCGTACCACTTCTCCTACTTCCTGCGGGACACGAAGTTAAACAGGAAGTAGCAGGTGGCTTATCTACCCTACAGTGTCTGAGGCCCCTGCTGGGAAAAATCCACAGTGAATGTTGAAACCACCTGACAGCCATCGTCCGATAGGGCTGCTGGCCTGTGCTGGCTCTTGCTGGCCTTGGGCTCAAATACCCATGTGTAGTCTCTTCTCGGGGCCTGGGCTTCCTGAAAATGAGGTGTCTGACACCGGAAGACGAGAATCCAAGAAAGCTAGGCAGAAGCCATGCTTTAGACTTAGTCTCACAAGCGCCTCGACCCGTCTTCCTCACATCCTGCTGTCCAAGGCAGTGGCGGGGTTCAACAGTACATGGGTCAGAGGGTGCCATGCTTCCCAGTGGAGTGGTCTCCACGCTCTACAGAAGAGCGTGTAGGTAGAGCATACCTCTATAGGAACATCGTCTCTCCAAAGTCCAGCCTTTCCCAGTCCCACAGAAAGACAAAAAAGAAAAACAAATGTTATGTAAACTTGAGAGAGAGACAGAGAGAGAGAGAGACAGAGACAGAGGAAGAGGAAGAGGGAGGGAGAACAGTGTTTGTGCTGAGATGCTAAGGAGTCAAGCAACAGTAGGGGCGATTATTCGCGAGCTGTTGAAATAAAAATCTCTCCAAATCAGGGATAAATATGGAATGTGCATCTTTCATAATTATTGTGCGTGTCTCTGTGTGTCTCTCTGTGTGGACCTGTGTGTACATAGCACCCAAATCTCCTTTAGAAGCAAACCCAGTGGTAGGGGTTTCATGGGACATGCAATTTTCTGACTAGGGAATTGGAACCGGGTTTCCCCTCTTCCTCTGAAGAGGCAGGGAGATCGAAAATAAGGTACCATGAAGAACACGCCAAAAGGGTTTGAAGTTTGAAGTCCCTCTCTCCTTCCTCATGTGAGTCTCCCATGCCCAGTACTTTTAACTCATGCGTTTGAGAAATAATTGAATGAAATGATCCCAAAGTTCTAGAAGACTCTAGTTTATTCCAAAAAAAAAAAAAAAAAAAACCCAAGGAAAAGTTGGTGGGACAGGAAGGGGTAGAAATGTGACTTTGATTTGGGGATGAAGAAACGGCGTTCACTGAGTACTGCCGAGTGTCACAGCATCTATCAAAGGCTGAATCACCAACGCACACGTTTCATTTCTATTCACCTTTACTGAGTGACAGAACACAGGCCTGGAAAAGTCCCAGCTGGCCCAAACCTGGGCCCCTCCAGCAAGTCTTGACACGTACGTGTGCAACTCAGGAGGAGCCAGCCACACAGGAGGTTCACCACGACACTGAGAACAGCCACATTTTCAGATGCTTTGAACAAAACAAAGCTCCATCCTCCAAATAGTTGGGTTCCTGTTTATGATGGCAGGGGCTGCCTCATACGCTCCCTCTGAGCAGTTTGCATTGCAACAGCATCGCTGGAAAATGGGCCACGTAATTGAATCTTCAGAGACTGGGAAACAAGACGTGACATTTCACCTGCAGGGCACGGGCAGAGTCAACACGTCTAATTCTTATTCTGCTCTCACTGTTCCATGCCCTGCTGTTTGAACGTGTCTTATGAAAACACAGCATTAAAATAGCCAGAGAGTCCCTGAGGGACTAAGGAGAAACAATAACATGTCATTTATAAGCAGCTTCGTGGCCAGTTTGCTTTTTTTTTCCTTCGAGACGTAGCTGTTTTTACTTCCCATCATCTGCCTCCTGCATGTAGGTGTTTAGTTTCCCAGGCTCCCTCTCTGATTCTGAAGAGAAAGGCTCCCATTTGGAAGGTCTGTGTGTGTGCATGGTGGAGAGATGGATCCCTGGGGAGGTAGGGCTGCCATCCTGCCACCTTGTATGGGAGCCTGACACTATGAAAGCCACAGGGAGCCTCGCACCTCTTCCACTTTCTAGAAAACAATGCTTACACGGTGACCCAAATGTGTCCCACTTGGACATGAATACAAATGTCTCTTCTAAGGATGCTTTGTGGGGTTTTCAGTTCCCCATTAACACATCGCTAGCAGTGTCTTGTGAGGTGTGCGTTCTTGGTATCGTAGAGCCCGTGCTTCCAGAAGAGAGGTCAATCTGCATTTCGACTTCCAGGGATTGGTCATTTTCCTTCCTCAAGTAACAGTTTTTGAAGAATCTCCCCCATTTCTTTCCCTAATGCTATGAAGGAAGGTTGCATTTCACGCATTTCACGTGGGAAATCAGAGGGAAAGAGAAAGAAATGAAATGTAGACTTCAGAAGTTTAATGTGTGTTTGTGCGTGCCTGAGTGCTGTGTGTGTGTGTGCGTGTAGGTGAACTCACCACAGAATGCCCGTGGAGGTCAAAGGACAACTTGCGGGCATCAGTTCTCTCCTTCCTCACTTGGATCTCATATGCCCAGTATTTTTTAATTCATTATTTTGAGAAATAATTAAATGAAGTGAATCCCGAGCTTCAGAAGGCTCTAGTTGATTTCTTGCCAATGGAGAAAAAAGTTTGGAGGCAAGGAGGGGGGTGGAAACGTGACCTCTGATTTGAGGGTGGGGAGGTGGCATTCATCAAGTGCTGCACGGTGTCACAGGGGCGTCAGTGGCAAATGGCTGACCGCTAACAGGAAGTCCAAATGCAGCTCCGCCCAGGGGCGACTCAGAAGACAAGAGTCGGCCCATCTTCACAAAGTGTGGGCTGGCGGCACCCGTGACACGATGCTATCAGCCCTTAATGACTCCCGGTGTGTTGTCTCAGCTCTTTGCCGGTTAGAGTCACCATTTCTCTAAGACCTGACATATCCTAATTAAATACATCCAGTGGGTGACCTCAGGAGGAAGCCGTGTTGCATAAGGAAACTGTTACTCTTCATCCACCCCCACCGTTGCGCAACATGCTTTAGTATTGAGCTCACAGCAAAATAAATAAATAAATAAAAATCAGGCACGTCTCGCTCCATACCCAGGAACTCAGTTCTGACCATGGTAGAGCCATGGGGGCGAGGGACACGATGGCCAGAGCTTCCAATCAGGAGACGCTGGGACATGACTCTCTCATCAGGCCACTCTCAAGAGGATTTTCCATGTGAACGGCTATGACCGTGATGTAATCTTGGCCTTTTAATTTATTAAATAAAATCAGAGTGTGATGTTCTTATGCATCCTCATCTTTTATAAATATAAGGGCCAGTGGGGATGGCTCAGCAGGTAAAGGTGATTGCTGCCAAGCCTGATGACCTGAGTTCAATCCCCAGGTTCCATGTGGAAGGAAGGAACAAACTCTTGCAAGTTATCCTCTGACCCCTAAAACATGTGCCAGGGGACATGCGCATGCACACACAAATAAATAGTAATAAAAAATAACATATATAGTATAAGCTTACAGATTACAAGTTGTAGATGAAGAACTCTGTATTATTTACATATTATTATCATTATCGTTATTATTATTATTATCATTATTATTATTATTATTATATCAACTATTGGAGCATAGAATCCAGGTGTACCATGGTCAGGAGTCAGCTCCAAAAGTCAAAATACTTTCAGTGACTTGATTGAAAAAAAAAAAAAAGGCTTAGTATTTAGAATTAAGTGTTTTAAAAGTCATTGAAGGAACAGGCTTTAGGCTGTGATTCTTGGAATGGTTTTCGGAACAGTAAGGATTATGGGTTCTGAGGTCACTCTTGGAGCCAGGCCAGGCTGAGTTCTGCTAATGCCCCAACACATGGAGCAGCGACTCTGCCTGACACTCAGAAGTCAGAAGAGGGACCTGGGGAAGTTTCTGGAGAAAGCAAGATCTTCCTGACCTAGCAATGCAGGAGAAGCCACACGCAGAGGCGGGGCCTCCATTCCCACCTGTCAATGAAGTCGTTCCATGAAGAGCCAGAGAGCACATAGTTTTATCTTTCTGGGTCCCACAGTCTCTGTGACAACTGCTAAACATCATTCTAGAACCTCTATTATGTGGCTATCTCCTTCAAGGTGAAATGTCCTACCTTAGAGTGGAGGGAAGCTTATTAAGACCAAGAACATAAGACCCACAAGTCTCAGAAAGCTCCAGAAACTTACAAGAACCACAGGGCCCTTCCCGAGGTTAAAAGAGCACAGCAACGTCTGCTCTCCAACTGGCCAAGCTGCCTGCAGGTCATGCAGGGGTCCAGGGAGGCAGTTTTCATGAGCAGTCACCCATGCTGGGGTGGAGTTTTCAATGATGCAGGTGTCTTTGAGTCCCCACTAGTAACCTCTCTTCCATGTTCCATACTGTAGGTCACTCCAGTGAGCTCCCTGGTTCACTAAGCTACACCTGGACACAATCATTTCTCTGCCTTATCTGGGATTTTAAAAAAAAAAGTTGATTCATGTCTCCCCAGGAAAAGTCACACAACAGGATCAGGGAACCACAGATAACACGTGCTTAATAAAAAGCTAGGGGACACATTGCTTTGGAGCCGGTTCTGTACTAGCCCTGATGGACCAGACTCAAAATCAGCCTGGGAGTCACAGCTGCTGAAAGCTACATCACTGAGCCTAAGCTAAGCTGTTTATCTGACCTTCTGGAAAATCGAAAATGATAAGAACCAAATTTCGCCCACATGCACACACGCACACACACACAGACCTGGTTCCAACTGGCATGGTAATTTGACCTAACTACAAAGTTCCCTCTGGTCTAATCCTTACAAAAAGGTAACCTGAGGTAAACCAATGTTAGGCCAACAGCATGATCCTATCGTCCACCTTACAAGGCAAATCTCGAACAATCCAACTTGTGTTCTGCTCCTGCCTTCTTCAACCTCTTTTCAGTTGTAAAGCCAGACTCCTCTTCTCTGCCTCCTGGCAAACTCATTCTATTTTATGGCGTGAAGTGTTGCCAAATTCTGCAATGGAAAACTAAGTTAATTAAGGTCCGTAAGTAAGTCATCATAATTCTTTTGTAGAGCTAAATAAGGATTCCTGTTTGTAGATGGGAGCAGACACCCAGACCCTGTGTGTCCCTGCATACTGTTGGCCAGTACTTGATCGTGGTAGACCGGACGAACCTTCAGAATCCTACTGTAAAACAAGCCTAGGAAATTCAGTTTGGGGGTTTCCAGTCAATTTCTGGAGACTAGAAAGGGGCCGTGTTCTTGACCATGGTAGCGTGTGCTTCTGTTTCGTGTTCATGTGAGTGCAGAAAACGGGTCGGGCAGAATGAAGGGTGCACGGCAGGTCTCAGGGGTTTGCTCCAGCTCAAAGGCCACCTTTTGGAGAACGGCTGCGGTCCATAGACTGATGCTCCCTAACGAGCATCTGTCCTCCACATGGAGAGGAGAGGGATTCACTGTACCTGCATTCTGAGGCCTTGGAAGGCGGCACTCACACTCCAGTTCACCCCAAATAATCTCTACACTATGGGGACACCAGCTCCAGGGCTCTCCATGTGCCTAGTCCTACAGGAATTCACCAACAGTGAGCATTTCAGCTCAGCAGTGTATTCAGGAAGCCAGGAAGATAGGCACAAGTGGCTTTCTAGAGCCAATGGGCCTATTATGACATGGAACAGGGTCGAAATCCACTCATCAGGCCTGGAGGGTTGGCTCAGAGGTTAAGAGCCAACCAGCTACTCTTCCAGAGGATCCAGGTTTGATTCCCAGCATCCATACTGTGGTTCACGTGTCTGTAACCAGAGGTCTAGGGATCTGACCTCTTCCGGCTTTTATAGGCACTGCATGCATGCGAAGCACAGACGCACACTCAGCCGCGACACCTATACATATAGTGTTTTAAGTCAATTTATCCCCAGCCCTCTCAAATCCACATTTGAGCCCCTAGTCCGAGACAGGATCAGATCAGTCCCAGTGTGTGTATATGAATCCTGACATCAGGACTTCTCCTGTCCCTCACACACACACATTTGGTTAAAGGCTTTGGTCATTTTTTCTGAAGGTAGAAGAAAGACACACAAAAAGGTACATTTTGTTTTGCAGTTTCTCAGGGTCCCAGCTTGAGGTGATTGAACTCCTAAATGCAATCAAGATTACAATGAAGATTAGCTATCACACTTCCCCTTGGGGTGGGTTTTATTTAGTCATGTCACAGAAGAAATACTTAGTCATCCAAAACAGTTAAACGACCAAGGCCTGTTGAGGCAGCTCAGGAGGAAAGGGGACTTGTCACTAAGGCTGAAGACCTGAGTTCAAATCCTGGGATCTACGAGGTGGGAAGAAAGAACCAACTACTACAAGTCGTCCTCTGATCGCCACATGCACACCATGGTACACATGCACCCACAGACAGACAGACACACACACACACACACACACACACACACACACACACACACACACACACACGGAACTAACCAGCCCAAGTTCACGCACTTCCTAATTTCCTAACTTCCATGCTTCAAGCCTAGGTCTGAATCCTAACCATAGGTGGTCCAGGCCCTGGTGGTGGCCTCCTCCCCTTCACAGAACCATCTGGAACCAGAAAGCAGTAGCAACTCAGGCAGCACTTGGATCTCCTTGTTGCTTCTCACCCACCAGTGACCACAAACTAGCTTTTAAATACTCGGTGTTGTGAAAGTTTATTTTTAGTTATGTATGAAATAATTGTTTTATGCACTGTTGGGTGAGGGGCTGCCTAGGTCTTGGCATTTTGTAATGTCTGCAGGTGTTGGGTTTCCTTGGGGGATGTTTGATTGCTAATGATCTGCACATGCTATCAGTAGAACACCCGAGGAGTTCTGAGTCAATGAAAACACCTGAGCTCAAACGCTCAGGGTTCCACTGGATGAGTATGGTGCTTGCCATGACGGTGGTTTCCCCTGCTAAGGTCTAGCAGGGTTTGAGTCTAGGAAGTCTACGCCTCCATGTCTTCCTTGCTGAGCCATCACAGCAACATATAATCACAACTCAGAGTGTGTCAGCAGGCTGCCCCCACAGTGAGAAATCCCTCCGTTTTCTGGAGGGAAGCAGGCTTGAGGAGGTTCTGTTGGGTGCAAGGGTTGAGGATGGGCTGAGACCAGGAGCTTGGCCAAAGTTGAACTTCCTGGAGTTGCGTAACTCATGTGCCCGTAGAACCGTGTTCCTTCAGGTGTAACGGGAGCACCCTACTGCTGTTTTGGAGCAGAGATGACCTTGGTCAGGTAATTATGTCAAGGAAATGAAGAGACCGATACAGAGGTAGTAAGGCCTACAATAACAGTAACAGAGTTAGCACCCCACAGCAAGAGGTTAGGGTAGGGCTACAGGACATCACAGAGAGGGGATGAGGGTTCAGCTATTAATTCTTCCTGTTACGAGCCCAACCCCTGCTACCAGGGGTCCGGGGAGATGCTAAAATATATAAAAAGTAGAGGAACTAGGCACAGCCTCTATGAGTCACCATTCATGATGGGGTAAGACTTGACAGTAATGCAGCTCCTTTGGTCGTCCCCCTCCCCACCCCCCCGTTCTGTGAATCACCCACCCCTCCCGTGGTGCTGTGTAAATAAGCCAAATAAACTCATTGGTTCACAAGTTGGATTTGGGTGGGATCTTTCTCTGGTCTGTCTTCATCCTATATGGGGTGAATGGGTGTTTGCTTATGTATCCCCAGGAAAAGTCACAGAACATCATGCAAACCCCACCTGGATCTTTCTCTATAGAGTCAGTCAATTACCTTCCCAACACCCCCATCCATCCTCACAGAGGGCTTGTGGCCACTCCAGGCCGGGATCGTTTTGTTTCATTTGCCAGGCGTTTTGTTGCTGTTGCTGCTGTTACTGTTTTCCTTTCTGGAGGGTAGGGACTCTGCTGTCTCCTTGTGCAGGTCCTGCCCAGCCAGGGGCCACACGCCCCAGGCATGAGTACAGTCTGTGAATCACTAACTCTTGAGAGGCTGGACGAGAGAGGATGCACCTCCATCTCCTGACAGTCTAATTATTCTTTGCATGATCTCTTCACAGCGTGTCCTAACAGACTCCAAACCTATCCCCTCTCCTCTCACCCACAAGTCTGCATTCATTAACGACGTGAACAGAATTACATGCAAAGACAAGGCAAGACGCCTTTCTTAGGGAACAATAACTCAGACTCAGCTATGAAGTGAGACCCGGGGCTGGGGCTGCAGCTCAGTTGGTACAGCACTTGCTCAGCAAGCACAAAGCCCTGGGTTTGATACTTGGCACAGCATACGCCAAGTGAGATGGTCATATCTGTAATCTTGGCACTAAGGACCTGGATGCTAGAGATTAGAAGCACAAGGTTACATGATGAGTTCAAGGCCAGCCTGGGATATGTGGAACCCTTTATCTCCCCCACCCTCACCCCCAAAAAAGTAATATTTACTTTGAAAGTTTCTACAGTTAAAGTAGAAGACAAAGCCTTTAATCCCAGCACTCAGGAGTTTGAAGCCAGCCTGGTCGACAGAATGAGTTCCAGGACAGCCAGAGTTTCAACAGAGAAACCCTGACTTGAAAAATAAATAAATAAATAAATAAGAATAAAAAACCAATAAAACAAAAGAAAAAAAAAGTGCAAGACAAAGAGAGCATTGCCTGTCCACACCCACATTTTCCTTCCTCATTCTTGAGGGACCTCGAGTTATCTCAGACTCGCTCAGGGCACTGAGAACACAGGCCAGAGCTGACTCTGGGCCTCGATCTGCCTCTCCCCATGTGGTGGTTTGTTGGGGTGACCTTCCCCCTTATACTACTTTCTCCTTTGCAAAAACCCAACTGCTATTAATCTCAGCACTGCAGAGGGGGGTGGGAGGGGAAGCAGTTATTAGGACTACATTTGCAGCTCCCTGGTAGAGCTCTTGGGTTCGATTCCCAGGGTGCCACAAAAATATAACTAATTTAAAAAGTCAGTCATTGACCTCTTTCCCTGAGAGGTGTGAATCTTGGCATAATGCCTGAGTGTGAGCTAGGCATTATTGGTTATCAACAGGGAGTTCCTCGTGGTCCCTGCTGTAGAATCGGAGGCACGAACCTAGACTGGATTCCACCCCTCTGGGCTCTCATCTCCCAGCTGCCTCCTTTAGTCAAACCACTGAGTCAGATGTAGCACACAGCTTACTTAGGAGACAACTTCCCTGAGCCTCCCGCTACAGGGGAGAGAGAGGCCATGTCCAGGTTTCTGTGGAGCCTTTGGAAGCCACTACATACCTACCTGCTCAAGCATCTGTTCCCCAGTTCCATGCTGGGCCATCATTCATCTCCCTCATCTGCAGCTGGCAGGCTCCTCAACCTGCCCGCAGATCTGACAGAGCATCTCCCACTGCTCCAGAACAAGTCAAACCCCTGGCTCCACGTTGTCACCTTCAAGGCCAACTTTCATCTGCCAAGATGCCTCATTGGGTAACTCTGCCAAGGAAACAGCAGTCCACCCGCCTCTGCCAACTTGGAAAAACTAACTTCTACCTGTCTGCTGTATAATTTAACCACTGCCGCCACCATCTCTGCCAATTCAACCTCCCAGTGCTTCATAAAATCATAGAAGATTCTATACCGAATGTAGATAAGGGTCATCCTCGGTCTGTTGCACTGTGGCTACCCCAAGTTCACCCCCCGCCCCCAGCTTGTGGTCAATGCCAGTCCTCTGCTGGTCTCGCAGAAGACACACATCTGAAGTCTGCAGGTCTGGGCCCTTGGGCCTGAAAGGAAGAATTCTAGTTCCATCTAACCCCAAAGAAGACAGAGCTGGGCCCCCTGCCTATCACAAGTCACTGAGGTACACAGTGTCACATATTGAAGATATGTGTTACCTATTTTAAAGAACTTACTTAAGAGGGTGGCAAAAGACATGTCCTCCTATTCTCCTTCCATCTTGCGGCGTGGGGTCTCCTGGTGTTCTCTGCCTCCTCTAGCCATTTCTTCCAGAGCATGGCTATTCCTCCTCTCCCACCCACTCCCCGAGTCAAGGGGTCAAATGTAGCTGAAGATGTCAGTGGCAGCAGTGACGGAGGGGTAGCCCCACGCTGCCCCCCACAGTCCCCTAAGGAGACCCTTTAATCTTTTAGAGACCTCAACTCCAAACCTATTCCTGACTTCCATATGGAAAAGGACAAGTGAGTATGGAGCAGAGTTGGAGTTGCTTTTAACCTAGGTCTTCAGCACAGGGGTGAGAGAAAATGGCATCCGGGAGAGAGGGCCACCCGGGAACAGGGTGAGGGCTTCCCTGAGGTTCCCTGTTACCGTCCTCACCCATAAACAGGATTCCGGTGGGTTTGAATCTGTTGTCTGTAAAGTATGGCTTGGAAACCTGCAATCCCAGGGTGGCTCCTGAGGGGTGCCTGGCAGGATCCAACTGAAAGGGCCCAGGATCGCAGAAGTGCAGGGAGGTAGGGTGTCTCCGCTGGACAAAGTTCGTAGTCTCGCGATTTCCAGAAAATACCCAGGTGAAGAGGCCCTGCCCGGGTCTCAAACATTCAGACCTTAATCTTGCCTTATTGCTTCTTAATATTACCTGAAAAAAAGTCTCTACACGAAAGAACTCCTGTGTTAGTAACTTTCACAGTAAATACTGAGTGTACTGGAATTTGATTTTCAGCTGGACAGGGACCTTCAGCTGGATTATCTCCTTCGTCCCTACAATTTTTCATATCTTTCTGCCATGCATCGTGGACACTTTGGGTCCCTCAGGAACAGAGGCATCTGCACTTCTGGATCCCCCAGTCTGTCTGCACCTGCTATTCCTATGGGCACACCCCAGTTTCCCTGAATCTATCTCTGCCTCGGGAGCTGATTCCCTTCCGTGAGGTTACCTTTAAGACTGGGAAGCCACCCAGCTTCTACTCCAGGCCCACTGCCCTTCCCTCCTCCCAGAGGTCAGATCACCCTTCTGAGAATGTCACGGGTCAGCCTACTAATGTCAGATCCAGAATCAGTCCGTCTCCAACTTACAACAGTCCCCCTCAAATCCCAGTCTGACTCTGTACTAGTCAGGACAATGCAGAGTCTGCCCACACCTGAAGTTTTGAAGGATTCCATCCATCACGGGTAAGTTTGTGGATAAGTATCAGTAGGGCACAGGAAGGCTATCAGGGACTAGCAGCTCCTGGTCCCAGCCAGGCTCAGCTCACATGAACATTTTGCCTGGCTACCTCCATTTACCTTTAAGGAACTTCTCTGGGAAGAGGCCGGTTTATAATTCACCCAAAGGTGTACTGCAGACCAGCAGGTGGCCACAGGAGTCAAAAAATGTCAGCCATGTGCCCTGCCTGCAGGCACAGCTTCCTGCAGGGTAGAACTCTCTACCACGAGTCATGGACCTTTCGCGATGCCCTCGGAGGGAACTGGAGCCATTCCACAAACATGGCTGTGTGTGAGAGAGTTCTAGTCCCACAGGTGGTTCTCATGGGCAGTACCTTGCTCTCAAGGCTGTCCTCTAGCTCACTAGTCCCTAGGCAGTCTCTAAGCTATGTCTTCCTGCAGGGACCCCTCAGTTCCCCTCTGTATGCAGAGCTCTCTCTGGGTAGTGACTACATCGTTCTTCTTGCTTTGTGCCCATTGCAAGCAAAGACACTGGGGGGCAGTCATCTGACACAGCACAGAGCACAGCTTTAGCAGGACAGTTTGAAGTCCATCCTGTGCAAGCCTTCCTTATGATTGGATGCCGCTTGGAGTCCTGGGAACACCTTCGGGTATAAAAAGAGGCAGTGGCGGTTGACAGCGACCGTTGGTGGAAGAGCAGGCAGAGGACAGTTGGTGGGATGGTAGAGTTAGTAGATAGAAGATGATAAGATAGCATTTAGCGACCAGTTAGGAATCTGTTACAGCAGCATTCAGTTACAAGCAGCACTCCAGCGTAAGGCAAGAAAACAGCTTTCAGGGCGGGAGAACAGCCTTCAGTTACAAGTGGAGTAGAGAGGTCGGGGGAGTTGTTAGAAGCGGGACAGGAGAACCAGGAGTGGAGATTTCAGTTACAAAATAAGGAGCCAGAAATCAGTGAGACAGCCTCTGTCCTTTCTTCTTGATTCTGGCATCTTGGTGACAGAACTGAGCAGGAGCCCATTTGGGACCAGGACCAAGGAAGTCCTGCTGCCTGCTGTTGGCACAGTCTTGGTTCAAGCCAGGCTGGGAGAGAGATATTCCTAGCCCCACTGACGGAATCACAGGTCCCCTCCCTGGCTCAGGGTTCGCAGCTGCAGAGGTGATTTTAAGCGGGTTCAGGGAAAGTCACACATCTTCATTATCATGTCATCTTCCTCTGGCACCCATGGATGTCTGGTTTCAGGGTCACACAATGGTCCAGCTCAGGCTAACCTGAGGAGGCAGTTAGGTTGCTTACTGAAGAGCCTCCTTGGCCTTCTCTGAGGATATCACTGGTGGTCCACCTTCGGCACAATGTGATTAACTGGAAGCAAAGGCTCTGGGCAGACACTGAGGGCCAGGACATTCAGGAATAGCCACAAGCCCACAAAATGGCAAGTTAAAGAGAGGCCTCTACTGAGGCAGGAAACGTTCACAGGCATCCTGACACAGCCACAGGTGACTCCCTCCAGCCTGGCAGCCAAGACTTTCAGAAACAGCGGACACTCATGGGGAAAGCAGTTAAGGGACCCTCACTGATTCCAGATAGGATGGAGTAGGGCATGGATACACCCCTTTAGGGGGTGGGTCATGGCCAAATGATTCAGGACTACAATCTCACACTTGCACTTCTAGAGAGAGCTCCATGGTCTCCTCCAGATGGCATCCGTGTCACACCCGTGAAGTGTGAAAGATGCAGCTTGAGATTTCCACCTGTCACGGCTCCCTTTCCTCAGCGGTGGAAGTTTCCACAGAATCGGGGTGATCTCTGTTGTACGTACGTGCGGTTTGCGGGAACGTGTGTGTATATGATTATGTTGGCATGTGGGAATGCGTGTGTGTACAGGTATCTGAGTGTCTGTGTGCCCACATACGGAGGCTGGAGGATCGGCATCAGGTGCCTTCTGAGACAGCTCCCCATTTTACTTGAGGCAGGGTCTCTAGCTGAACCCACAGCTCGCTGATGAGGCTAGTGTCACCAGCTTGCCCGTGCCTTCCACGCTCCAGAAGACAGGGTAGCGAGCCTGCCCTGCTTTCCACGGGATCTGGGAGTGTCTATTCTGGGACTCCTGCTTGCTTGGCAAGTGCTTTATCCACTTGCTATGTCCTTCTTGTTGTGTTTTTCCTCTTCATTGCTGTTTTTTTTCGGGGAGGGGAGTGGGGGGACATGGGCAAACATGTGGTTTAATTTTTTCTTTTTAAACTTTGAGATAGTTGCGAACTAGTGCCAAGCTCTCCTGTCCTCGAGTCCCTCCATCTGCAGCCTGCACCTCTGACATTTCCCGCAGCTGAGAGGTCGACCCAGTCTATTTTGTGAAACGGTTCAGAGAAAAGACACACGTTTGCAGTAATGTTCACGACAGTATGTTACTGGGGTTGACCGGATTCATCGTTAGCTATTGTTAATCTGTTCCTGGGCCTAATCTAGAAATCAAACTTTATCACAGGTGTCTAGAGGAAGATCGGTATATGAAGGCCTCAGCACTCTCCCAGGTCCTGGGCTTCCTCTGGGGATCTTAGAACCGATACCATGGATAAGAGGGACCAGGGCGTTCCCCAAGCTTTCTCCATCTAACCATAGGACAACGGCGATGTTAATTCTACAACAGCCACGGCCTTCGATGTTAGCAGCATCCCCACTAAAGTTCTTCTGTGTCAGGACCCCAGGGAACAGGCCATCGTCAAACCCGTGTACCCACAGGGTCAGGCTCCTTTGTCTTCATCCCCTTGACTTTGGCAGAGAAGCAGACAGCTGTTTTGTAGCCTGGCCCCACGGTTGGGTTTGTTGGATGCGATTGTGGGGCCTGAGACAGTATCTGTATTTTCTCTGCTTCGGGCATGGCTCTATTTCCCAGAATGTCTTCCTTTTGCTCGTGGGACACCTTGCATTCATTTTGACTTTTGGAAATAATGCATTGAGATATGATTGGTAGTAATGACAGAGACCTGTTTCCCCATCTGATTTTGTTCTGCATGTGATTTTCTTGCTAGTTCCAGGCCTGCATATGGCTCAAGGCCAGTCACACACGAGCCCAGTTACAGAGACAGAAGACACAGCAGAACGCCATCGCTGGGACCGTCCCTCACCTGTGGCTTCTGGGCCTGCCTTCACCAACTAGAGATGAGCCCAGCCAGTTCTGAAAGATCAGATCTCCTGCAGGATGGTTTCTGAGGCTGTGCCCCCCCCCCCTCAGCAGCCTCGGGAGGTGATCACACTTGAGGCAGAGGCAAAGCTGGGGTAAAAGAGAGCAGCTCAGACCAGGGATCAGCCAGCTAGTTATTCAATGTGCTGTGCTAGAATGTTTCTACTCTGTGCCCTTCTCTGAGCCCCGCCCCCCCAATGATGGAAGTAAAAGGTAAGTTCAAGTCAAGTGTGCCTGCCTGTCTAAGGAGCCCCTCACAGGAAGAGCCGTGTTGGGGCATTCTCCAGTGGCACCTGTGTCGTCGGGGTCCTGGAAACATGGATTACACAGTGCGTGTCATGCAGGGTTCCAACGGGTCCTCCCAGTGTGCAAGAGGATGAAGACTTCAACAACTAGCTTCTTGACTTTCCAGCTCTCCAACCCCTACCCCAAACTCCCACCCCCCGCCAGCAGTATGCTACAATCTTTTACCCTCAATTTAGGGAAGGAGAAAGGAAAGATAGCAATCTTCACCGCTTTTACAAACAGCCTTAATACAGAAAGAGAGAAAGGTAGTAATCTCCACAGCCTCTTTTTAGGCTGTCCGAAGCTCGAATCTCTCCAACCTCTGTTCTCTTAGGAATTATCTCACTAACCACAGCCACCCAACCAACCAACCAGCAAACAACTTCTAGCCCGACTCTCGGGGCTTCAGACCTTTTACACCCTAAGCCAAAAGTTCCCATCAACCCATGCGGCACGCAATCCCAAGAACAAGCTACAGGTGCCAGAACGCCTGCACCCAACCAAATGATAGCCACCTGCTTCAAGCCTTCCAATTCCAACTCATAAACAACTCTACCACAGCTGGGGAGGGAACGCGAACCCCCAGTGACTAGTCGGTTAAACCAGAAAACTTTTCTTAACATACAAATTCCAAGACTGTGCCTCTGGCCTAACCCAGATACCTTGGCTGCTCGACTTCGCAAACTGAGGTTCTCTGTGGAAGACTGAAGACCGATTAGAACCTGGTGACTATGGAGGGGTTGGAATATTGCAGATTCAGAGCCTAAAAATTATCCTGGGCTTGCTTTCGTCTCAGCATCAGGCTGCTGTCATCCACCCCTTGTCTGACCTAACATCAGGATAATCTCCCGAGTGTGTTATTAGCAGCCCTCCAGCTCTGACCACCTGTACGCTCAGGACGACATCAGGCAGCAGCTGAGCCCGGTAGCTGAGTACCCTCTATTTGCTGTAACCTGCCCTACCCGAGGTTCCCAGCAATGCATTTAGTAAATGCTTTATTTACAGCTTTTACCGGTGACCATTTCCGTGGGAGAACGTGCCGTCTGAGATTGTTGCCAGTCACTCGTGTTTGGCTGAGAATAAAACCATCCTCTTCAGACTGAGAGCCCGGTTCTCTGCAGGCGCTTCCCTCCCTGACGTCTACCCTCCCTTCCAGGAGCCGTACCATGTCATTCCTAAGGGAAAGGCCTTCAGCCCTTCAACCCAGCCTTCTCTGCCTCATCCAGTAGTCTGCAATGGCTTCATCTTGGAACAAAACGTAGAGTGGTGCCATACCCTCTCTGAGGAACCACAGTGTATTCTCATGTGCACAACCTCATTGTGCTGGCCAGTCAGGTACCCCAATCTGAGTGAGCTCCCAGGGTAGCTCGGGGCTGGTCTTACGGCAGGTCACAGGTAAGAGGAGGGACAGGAATGTTTCTTTCCTTCTCTGACTTACCCCAAAGCACCTGGCCACCTCTGATAAGGGTATTTGAACCCAGCAATCTTACTTTCGGGGTCTCAAATTATTTGCTTGATCCCACGTAGGCTACAGGCCTGCAGCCGTGTCATACTGTGGAGAACAGCATCTGGATGTGACAGAAGCACAATTCATTTCAGTCAACCGCTCTGAGAAATTAGAAGCGCCCCCAAGACTGCTGCCCCAAATTGCCTCACAAATAGGTACAAACGTCTACTTTTGGGGTTCTTTCTTTCTCTTTTTGTTGTTAGTTTTGGGGTGGGAGATGTCTGTTTTGAGAAAGGGTCTCACTGTATAGCCCAGGTTGGCCTCAACCTCACTATATACGCCAGCTGGTTTCCAAATTGCAATCTTCCTGCCTCAGCCTCTGTGGCACTGGGATCATAGGAGGGCACTACCACATGAGGTCTGTCCATTCTTGAAGGTTTTGAGTGTTCGTTTGTTTGTTTGATCAAATACCCATTAAAGACTCAGCCAATTACAATGATGCATCAAAGCCAGGCATGGAAAACCACCTGTCACAAGGCACCACTCCCCCCAGTACACAGTTCTTGAGTTTGCAAGCTGCAACTACAATGGTCCCAGGATCCTGGACCACTGGGGGAAGGTGACCGTCTTGATATTGTAAAACCATCTCATCCACTCTCAGTGTGAACAACTGAAATTCAAATTTAAATGAGTCAGACTGCCAGGGCTGGGGAGGAAATGACAAAGCCACATATTTATAATGTGCTACTCTACAGTGGCCTGTGCTCTGAGTGTTTATGAATTTTCCCTTGTTCCACGGCTGCGGTAACCCCACGGAGGGTTATCATCCTCTAAGACAGATGAAGACACGGGGGTATGTTGCTTAAGGGACATGTCTGATACGTGTGGATCATAAATGACCCCCTCTCCCCACCCCCACAAGTAGGGGCTAGGCATATGCTCAGAGGGTAAAGCATTTTCCAGAGTGCAGATCTCCTATACCCACACAAATGTCTGATGGGGGTGGCCTGCCCATTAGTCCAGCGGTCGGAAGGGAGAGACAGTGGCTCCCCGGAGCAAGCTGGCTTAGACAGACTATCTGGATTGGTGAGGTCCGGGTTCCATTGAGAGACCCAGCCCGCATGAATGAGGTGGGAAGTGATCCAGAAGAGACTCCCAGGGTCAACCATGGGTCTCCACATGCAGATGCACACAAAGCCTTACCTGGATGTGTCCACATGATGCAGCCACACATACATACATGCACAAGCATCACATACATGTACACATGAAAAACAGAGGTGACCTTCAAAGGGCCCTGTGTTAAGGTGTGGCTTCCCCAACTGCAGTGCCTCTGAGAGACAGTGGAACGTTTAAGTAATGGCCAAGTAGGAGGAAGGGCTATTGGGGAGTACGGTCCGGAAGAGGACTATGGAATCAGTTTCTCCTCCTCTCTCTTTTGAGGTGAATGGCTCCCTCTGCCGCACGATCCTGCCACAGTGTGCCACCAATGACAGAGCAAACAAACCCGTCACAGACCAAAGCCACCAAAACCGAACCCAGAGAAAACCTCTCTCTTTCCTCTGTTTAAGCTGCTCTCTCTGACGTTGCCACAGCAAGGCAACAGTGACTAACAGTGTCTGAAGTCACCAGGCAGGTGCGCCGCAGAGCCAAGCCTGCATTACACGGCGGGGGCTCGCTCCACGCCACAGCGCGGGCTGTCGCTGGAGGTTTCGCATTTTATGCCATGAGGATCAAGTGCCGATAAGAGTGACTTCAGAAGAGAAAAACCACTTTGGTTTCCTTCCCTTTCAAGTCCAAATTCACCCAGGAAAGGAAACAATCTGCAAGCTTTCTTTTTTTAACCTGCCCGACTTCAGTTTCAGTCTTAGGTCTCCAGGTTTGAGTCATAGGAGAGGCAGGGGTTGTGGCCTGTAGCTCCCAGCACCCAGGGGGTCTACCTTATAGCTGGAGCTGAATCCTGAACCACCAGCTGAAGCAGTGTGATTTTCGTGTGGGGGATATCCTGGCACCTATGGGGGATATCCTGGAGTTTCCAATGGGATATCCTGGAGTTTCCAATGCAAGTGCTAAAGAGTTCCCAGGCTGTGAAGTTTGTTGTCAGTCCTGGCCTGGGGCTCTTCACTTCTAAACCGTCTTCTGCTGGACCTTCAAGTTCACCAAGTGTGTCAACGCCATGACTCCCGTTCCTGGTGCATTTGCAGACGATTTAGTCAGTTGCTCCCAGCCTTGGATTTCCCGTCTATGGTAGAGATCTACCGCTGTAATAAAGTACCTGAGAGAATTCGTTTATAAAGAAGAGATGGTCATTTCCCTCAGTTTGGGAGATCCCAGTCCACAATCGCTCTGTCCTGCTGCTGTGGACCAATAGCAGGCAGATTCACGGTGGAAGAAAATGTTGGAGCCTAGACACTCATCTCATGGCCGTGGAGCAAAGAGAGATAGAGGAAATGGTTGGAGTCCTACTATTCTCTTTGGAGTTGGGCTCCCAATGACCTAAAGAACTCCCCACCAACTGGGCTCTGGGAATAAAGCCTTTAACACACAGATCTTTGGGGACACTCCAGATTCCATCTACCACCATCTCTACAGTAACACACGGTAGATACACCCACTTGAGAAATCCAAGGGCATTTGTCTCTGTGTACTAATTATCAGACCAGCACTCACTTGGATCAGCAGCTAGAAGTCAGTTCAGGGTTAGGGGAAGCCTGGCTGTGTTGGATGATACAGAGATATTAACACTTATACACACACATACACGCAGAGATGCACATGCACACACGCGCGCGCACACACACAGACACACACCAGTAGAACTAAGACCAGAAACGAGAGGGAACCAAGTCATAGATTTGGCTTTACTCTCCACAACCTGAAGAGAAGAAACGGAATGGATTTCCAGGAGGACAGGCTGTCTGTCCTAGGAAGTGTGCAGGACAAGGCCAGGAATAGGAATGTGTACGGAGGTGCACAGCGTTTGCCAAATGACTCTGTAGCACCGCCCACTAACCCAAGATGCTCTCTGCCCTGTTGATTCCCCTCCTGGAAACTTATCGAAGCTGTGACTGTCATTTTACTTACTGGCTGACGTCTTTACCTGGATCAACACAGTTCCATGGTGGCAGGGTCTTCTTCGGGATGTACCCCAGGACTGTATGAGCCCAGGGTGAGTGCTGGAAAGGGCTTAGGCAGATGAAGGAATGCTCTGGAATGCTTCCTAAGATCCCTTTCAATCTTAAGTCAGTGAGGCTTGAGGCCTCCTAGGCTGTGACCTTTAACACACTTTTCTTTAAAAACAAAACAAAACAAAACACATTCGTATGTCACAGTGGGTAAGAAAATGAAAGGAAAGGAAAAGTACAGGTCTTTATCCACAGACTACATGACCTTACGTAGGGGAAATCCAGATTAACACGCAAAAATCTAACAGAGCTGGTGGTAAACAAAAGCTGACTAGAACTGCCTTTGCGTGAAACCTGAGGACAGGCTTTCACGCTGAAGCAGACAGATGGTAAAATAGCAATGTGAACGCTTAAAACTCGCAACACGGACGGCGTGAATCCTATGACTCTCTGTATAAAAGTGAGAAGCCTAAAATGAACAAAACATAAGAATAGGATCACACTGCAAAAGATAAACATGACAACCGCCTGGCGGGGGTGGGGGTGGGGGGGGGGGGGGGGGGGGTGGGGGGGGTGGGGGGGGGGGGGGGGGGGGGGGGGGGGTGGGGGTGGGGTGGAACGTCTGTGTGTGGCTGAAGCTGTTATCAGATCAAGAGAGCTACAACTACAAATGAAGGAAGTTGCAAAGAAAGTAGCAGTAGTGGATACACAATGGAAAACAAGGTAGCCTTTGGGGTGGCAGCACACGGGAGGCAGAGGCAGGGGGAATCTCTGTGAGTACGAGGTCAGCCTGGTCTACAGAGTGAGTTCCAGGACAGCTGGAGAGAAACCCTGTCTCAAAAAATGAAAGAGAGAGTGAGAGAGAGAGAGAAGGAAGAAAGAAAGGAGAAAGAAAGAAATGAGAAAGAAAGAAAGAAAGAAAGAAAGGAAGGAAGGAAGGAAGGAAGGAAGGAAGGAAGGAAGGAAGGAAGGAAGGGCGGGAGAGTAAATCAGAATATCATCTCAAAATAAATCATCAAAATCACAAAAGAGGGAAGGAGTAGGAAGGCTAGAGAGAGTAGAACTCTCTCTTGTTTATTATTTATTCGTAAGCAAGTAGTAAAATTGCCGCAATAAGCCCCTATCTGTGATTACTTGAAATGTAAATAGGTTAAAATCCCACTCAAAATACACAGACTAGGGACTGTAGGGATGGCTCAGCAGACAAAGCCCTGGCCTCATAAGTATGAACACTGAAGTTCTGCATCTCCAGAATCCACTAGAAACCAGGCCTGTGGTCCCAGTCCTCAAGGAGCAGGGACAGGCAATCCCCAGGTCAAGCTGTCTAGCTAGAGATTCGCCTGAATTGGTGAGCTCTGAGTTCAGCAGGAGACCTAGACTCAATAAGTAAAGAGGAGAGTGATCAAATTTGGGTCTCCATGGGCATATGCACCCACAGGTATGTGCAACTGTACAGACATGTACCCACACACATGTGAACATAAGCACATACATGTATGCCACACACATGTACACATGCAAAAAAAAAGGCCGCAGAATAGTTAAATGGATACTTAAAAAAATACCCAACTATGCACTCTTTAGAAGGAACTAATTTACATGTAAGTGTTCCCATGACACAAAGCCAAGGACAGGAAGATGCTCCATGCAAACAGGAGCCCAAAGGAAACAGGGATCCTGCACTCACCTGACACAAAGGAGGCTTCAGGCTAAAACCATCAAAAGAGACAAGCTGCTACTGTTGCTGCTGCTGCTGCTCAAAGGCCTATCCATCCAAAAGATGTAAGAGATATTTACGTAAACACAAACTCATAGAGAATGGAGATGGGGAGACCTAGGGAGAGAGAGCAGTGCAAGGCTAGTAGGAGACTTCAGTAGTCCACGCCCCGTCATAAACAACGTATGTGTGCTGAAAGTCAATATGGGAACAGCTGACTTAAACAATACAGTAAGTCACGTGGTCCGAGCAGGAGTGGTAGAACATTCCACCCAAGCAGCAGGGCACACTTTCCTCCCCAGCTTAGATGGAACATGCCCTCTGGCAGACTGCGCATCAGGAAAAAAAAGGAAGAGACTTAACGGCCTTCAAGGGACTGACCTTCAAACAAGTACGTGCTTTGTGGGACCACTAAGGAAAAGGCACTAGAAAGAGGTGAGAGAAGGAAGAGAGGAAATTGACGTGTGTGGAAATGAAACAATATAATCCTGAACAGCTCCTGGATGGAAAGAAACAAAAGCTTAGGGCAGAGTAGAAAACAGGTCAAGACCAAAAAGGGGGTGTGGGGGAGGGGAAGCAAACACAACACATAAAAACTTAGGGTGCGGCACAAACAGTTCTCCGGGAGCTTGGAGCACTGACTGTCTACAAAGAGAGAGAGAGCTCATATGAACTGCCCGACTCCAGCCACAGAAAGACTAGAAAAGGGAAAGAAAATAGAGCCATAGTAAGCCGGAGGAAGGAAACAACCAAGATAAGACCAGGGTGAACAAAACAGGAAGTCGAAAGTCAGAAAGTAATAGTGAAACTATGAGCTGGTGTTTTTAAAGATAAAACTGGAAAATCCTCGTTAGTCTAAATAGGGAAAAGGTGAGACAACACCAAGTGAGGAACAGGAAAACAGCACTTTAACAATGCCACAAAAATGAAAGGGCTGTAAGAGAAGATGGGTAATCACATATCAGCAAACTGAATAAGCAGACAAGTTCTTAGAACCCTAACCCTTGGGGAGAGTACCAGCTGTAAGGGCCAAATCAAGGTTTAGACAATATGGTGCCGGTGTGGACTTCCGGAATGACTTAGTTAAGATGGCCACTACCGTCTTAAACCTGTGTGAGCAAGAATGTGAAGTTGCTTGTTGTGTGTCCAGTCTGACAAGAAGTCATTTCTGTGTGATTCTCTTACAAAATGTCCTCGGGACTATGGGTACATGGTCTTGTCCCAAATAAAGAATGTCACATATGCCAACTGCTCTGAACATCTTTAATCTCCCAGCTCCACAAGATCCTGTATCTCTGGTCCCTGCAGTCAGCCCCCCTCAAACCCCAAGAATGAATCCTTAATGGATATAAAAAACCAAACAGACCAATAACCAGTAAAACTCTCTAAAGGAAAAGCACGGGACTGTGCCAGACAGCTTTGCTGCTCACATCTCTCAGGCTTTAAAGACTGTTCCCCAAAAATAAAAGACGGAAGAACATCTTCTGACTCATGAGGTCACCATTCCCTGATATCAAAACCAGGCAGAGACACGGAAGAAGCAAGCCTTGTAATGTTATGTTCATCTTTGATGAAATGATTCAAAGGTCCTTACCAAAATGGGAGAGAAAAACCTTACCTTGTTTTGAACATTGCACAAAATATCACGTGGCATCCCGTCAAAACGGACAAGTCTATGGGTCAATTAAAAATCTAAGTTAACTTTTTATAAACACCAGCAAACTGAGTTCAACACCACACTAGAAGAACCCTAACTTAGGATCGAGTCAATTCGCCCTTTAGGCCGCAGTAATAGAATTACGGAAAATCCTAGGATCTGCAGATATAGGAAATATATTTGAAAATATCCAACGAAGTTTTCAGTAAAAATTCTGGACACAGAATGAATTTACCACAACCTACTGAAAGGCACACGCAAAGAATCTAGCTGATGTCATACTCAGTGACGAAAGCCTGAAGAGAGACCCAGCACACCCGTTCAAGCTCCGGCCATTGCAATCAGGAAAGAAAAGAAAATATCTCCCAGATTGAAGATATTAAACATAAAGGTATTAAATGATACCCTTATGCAAATGACATAATCTTATAAATCAATGACCCTAAAAACCACAGGGAGATGGGGGCAGGAGGGAGAACTGACCAGGATAAATGGCTTCAGCAAACTTGCAGGATATAAAACACAAAAATTAGTTGCACGTCTAAGTACAAACCATTAGCTACCCCTCCTACCCAACCCCCCAAAAAAGAAGATATTCCATTGAGGACGTCATCAAACGCTAAGACACTAATAAACTTACAGAATGAAGGGAAAGACACATTGGAAACTACAGAGCCGTGACAAGCACCCACGCCACTCAGAGTGGGCTACACAGTCAAAGCAGTCACTCTGAAATCCCAAGGAAAGTTTTTACTGAAGTGAAAAGTAAAAATACCCTAAAATTCACCACGAAGGCAAAAATAGGTGAAGTCATTTTGTGAAAGAAGAACTAAGAAGTTTCTTTTGATTTCTAAATATATTGCAAAGCTCCAGCACTAAGACAGCATGGTACTGCCATTAAAAAAATAATAATAATTAAAAAGCAAGAGATAGAGCAGTGGACGGAATAGATACCTTACAGATGGATCTACGCACATACAGCTGACTGACCCTTAACAGGAGCACCAGGAATGCACAATGAGAAAACAGTAGCCTCTTCCGTAAGTGGAGCTCGGACACTGGAGACTCACATCCTACATGATGTTACATAATACACAGGAACTGGGGCATGGCTCTGTTGATAAAGTGTTTGATGATCTGACTTTGATCCCCAGTTCCCACATTAAAAATAGCAACAACCAAAACGTGAGGTATAAGTTGGTAATCTCAGTGCTGGGGAGAGAGACAGCAGAGACAGGAGAATCCCTGGGGCTTGATGTCCGGTTTACCTGAATTTGTGAGCTCCAGGTTCAGAAAGAGTCTGTCTCAAAAAAAAAAAAAAAGACAGAGAGTCATTGACCTCTGACTTCCGTGTGCACGTGCATTACGCATCCATCCTTGTGGGCATGAACATCCATGTAAGCATGCGCACGCGCGGAACGAACTCCACATTGATTAAAGATTTAAACAATGACATGAAATTGTAAAAGACCCATGAAAAGATGTTTGGAGACTCAACAGCTCAACAGCCAACAACTTAAAGGGTTTTTCAGACCTGAGTGTTAGTCTGTGGTTCTAAGGGAGGCGTCATCACCCCACCTGGTATAACCTCCTAACACACACACACACACACACACACACACACACGTTTTTATATGCAATCTTAGGTAAATAAAATAAGATGATTCCCTGGTTTTCAAACATCCTTGATATTAGTATTTTTATGTGTGTGACTGTTTCGCATCCATGTATGTCTGCCGAACATTTGTACATGTGGTACCAACAGGCCAACAGGAGGCAGCTGAGCCCTTGGAAATGGAGTTTACAGAGGGTGGTGAGCCAACATGTGGGTGCTGGGAACCAAACCCAGGTTCACTGGAAGAGCCAGTGCTTTTCTCTAGCACTATTTTTTTAATTAAACGTATTTTTTAGATTTGTTTTGTATGAGTGCTTTGCCTGCATGTTTGTCTGCGCACCACACGCATAACCTGGTCCTGGTGCGTGGGGAGGTGGTAAGCCTCTATGCGGGTGCTAGGAATCAAACCCAGGTCCTTGGTAAGAACAAGTGTTCATAACCACTGAGCCAATTCTCTGGTCCCATCTGGCACCATTTCCTATACTTTTGTGCTCTAGTCTATCCGGTTGATTGCTTTTCATTATAAACTAAAGGGATTTTTTTTTTAATGTTTTATAATTACACGTGCATGTTTGTGTATGTGGGTATGTGCATGAGTGAAGTGCCCACAGAGGCCAGGAGAGGGCAGTAGATCCTCTGGAGCTGCAGTTAAAAGCTAGTAAGCTAGCCAATGTGGGTTCTGGGAACTGAAATCGGGTCCTCTACAAGAACACCAACATTTTTTTTTTTTCCCTTTGAGACAGGGTTTCTCTGTTGTAACTCTGGCTGTCCTGGAACTCACACTCTATAGACTAGGCTGGCCTCGAACTCGCAGAGATCCGCCTGCCTCTGCCTCCCAAGTGCTAGGATTAAAGGCGTGTGCCACCACTTCCCAGAAGCTGATTTGTCTCTAGACGCTGAATAGTTTTGTTATATATTCTTCATGCTTAAGCCTTGATTGCTTATGTTTGCAGATTTCTCCTAGATTTTGCCTGTTTGCTCTTTAATATTGCCTTTTATACTTTTAAATTTTTAATAGTTACTTAATTTTTTTTTCCTTTTGAGAAATCCTTGACAATTTATTACTATCTTCTCCTACATCAACTTTTTTAATTTTTTTCCTATTTTGCTTTTCATTTAGTCTTTAATCCAGCTGGAGTTGTTTGGCTGTGACATAACATGGAGATTTGACTCTGTCTTTCTCAACCCTTCCTTCAGCGCCTATTGAACCGCCTGTTGGAGCTCACTGATTTATAAGCCCAGCCGCAGCACAGATCAACCTGCCTCATGTACCTACGTCCTCTATTCTGTCCCTCGGAACTATCTGCTTACCGCTTTGGCTCTACAGAGGATCTGAATACCTGGTAAGCAAATCCCTGGACCTGTACCAACCCTGACTGTTCTTTGTCCCAGTCTTCTTCCACAGGAGCTTCTGAAGACAAACTTGTTACATTTGCGAAGGTAAGCTATTGACCAGTACACTGATCAAACACAGGGCCAGTTCCCAAGCCTCTGCGGACCCCAAGGTGATTACCATATACTTCACATATATCCACATTAAACCCTCCCTCTGATCCCGGTGATTGAGCGCAGAGTCCCTTACACAGCCGTATCAACGATCTTAGCATCCGCAGATACGTTCGGTTTTTTCCTCCTCCTTGTACATTTCTGCACCTCCGACTTCCTTTTAATATCTCACCATGGTGATAGGGAAAAAAAAATAATGGGCAGATTTCTCTCTGCTTTAAAGATGGCTAATCTCTTTAACTAAGAGAAGAGGGAGGTTCTAAGGTGCAACCAGACCAGAGTTCTGACATGCAACTGCGAAGGAGGACCGCATGGACAGCCTTGGTGTACCGCACATTATTTTTCCAGACTAGAACTCACTAGAACATAGGACCGGATGGATCTCCAAAGTTTTGCATCATGGTTATTATTTTTTACGCTCCGTCTAATCCACGGCAGCACTCGCCACCCAGAGGTGCTTGGCTATTCTGTCAATCATATTTTGTATTATGTTTAAATCCAGTAAGAACATTTTGTGGTCCAGTCGGTCCGTGGTAATTCTCACACATTGTCTAAGCTGGTAATAAAGGATGATAGCTCTATCGTGGCTTCCAAGTTCATGTACAAATTTGAATTTTATGCAAAAATTCTGGTTCGACTCTTCTTTTTACATTAGTGGGAGCCGATGTCACTCAGTTACAGGTTAAGCAAAAGCTTTTGTTTTCTACCCTCTCAGCCTGAACAAAATGTAGCCTTTTCAGAACATAAGGCTTCCTTTTTACATCTCAATAAGAAAACCATATAACCTTTTCTTAAATGAAACGACCAGGGTGTAAATGAGGGAGGAAATTTAATAAGCACATTTATTTCCATTAAATCCACTGGCAAGAAATGGAGAATCTGCTGTCTTTACTTAGAAGATTGTGCAAATAGTCATCCATTTAAATTTAAATGTGCGCTTGCACGATGTTCCCTACCGGAAACGAGCATTTCCACAGCCCGGTTTCCGAGGGAAATTAAAGTCTCAAAGTCTTCCTTTGAGCTTGCGCCTCTCCTCACCCCACCCCCACTTTACGAGTGGTTCCCTCCACACCATCTCCAGCTTCCTAAATTCACTTTAGAACGTCTCTTAATCCATCACTAGGGTGTCTCAATGCCCTAGGAAAGCTTTTCTCCCTTTACATCATCTCCAGTTCCAGGGGATACAACACCCCACACCCTCTTCTGGCCCTTTCCAGCACCAGGCGTGTACACGATGCACAGCCATACAACCAGGCAAAACACTCATTCGATAAAATCTATAATGAAATTTTTTAAAAAAGATACCAATACTTAACTATTTATGGTCCGGTTTTTGGGCTGTTTGTAGCTGTTTTCTATTAAAGTAAGCAGAGCCTTGTTTCTGTACCCAGTGTCTGGGTAAAGGTGAACTATAAATGGCCATAGACTTTCAAATGGTTATTGTGGCAAACTAACCTGAGCAGACTCTTCGCAGAGCCAGTCCTACAGCCACCTTGTCACGGCCTCCCTCCTGTGACACGTGGCTGGATCCCAGTGCTGCCAGGTAGTGGTTTCTGCACGTGAGGGGAGACGCCTTTCTGCTCCTCGTCCCGTTCTGGTTTGCTTCTGTGAAGCGGTTCACCCAGGAAGTGAGTCAGAGAGAGAGAGAGAGAGAGAAAGAGAGAGAGGGACCTCTTCTCTGGAACATTCTGTATGGGAACTGTTCCTTGGCTGTGTGGTGGAACTCCTGGTCAACCCATATGCTCCTGGCAATCCGTGGAACATTGAGCTAAAAAGCACTTAAGCGGCCTGTGCAGTTTCTTCAATGGCTTACGGTCTGTTTAGATTCATTCTTCAAGATTTTACAATTTCTGCGGTAATTATCAGTTTTTAAGAGTTTCCCTGTTGTATTATTTCTTTCTCTTCTTCCCCTCCTCCTCCTCCTCCTCCTCCTCCTCCTCTTCTTCTTCTTCTTCTCCTTCTTCTCCTCCCTCTTTCTCTCTGTCTCCGACTCTGTCTCCCCCCCCACCCCTTCCCTCTCTCTTTCTGGCTTTTTTTTTTCTTTATGCTTTAAGACAGATTCTCAATTTATAGCCCAGGCTAGCCTCAAACTCACTCCCACCCCTACCCAGCCTCTTAACTGTTACAATTTCAGCGATGGGCCACCATACCCAGCTCAGTATTTTCCAACTTTTTTACTATTTTGGTTTTCTGAGATGGGGCTTCATGCAGCTCAGGCTAGCCTTCATCTCTCTCTATAGTCAAAGATGATCTTGAACTCCTGATCCTCCTGGCTCTATATTCTGAGTGCTGGAACCACAAGCCTGTGCTCCATATTCATAGCCGTGTGCCCTCTTCACCCTCAGTGTGGCCTACCTGTGTCTTCCTGCCAACCCTGATTCCTGCTTCGGGTCTACACTTTAGTCTTTGTTTTTTTAAAGTTGTATATATAATGATTGTTTTGCCTGCATGTTTGTGCATGTACCCCACATTTGCTGTGCCCTTGGAGGCCTGAAGATTGAAATTACAGATGGTTGTGAGCTGCCATGAGGGTGCTGGGAATTGAGCTTGGGTTCTCTGAAAGAACAGCCAGTACTCTTAACCACTGAGCAATCTCTCCAACTCCCAAGTCTATTTTATTTTTTAAATGTGTCATGAAACCTAGATTAGGCAACCCTTACGTGGTATATAAGTTGTGCCTTTACTCAAACCAAAGAGCCCTCATGTAGCAGGTTGCTACCATGTTTTTCACCCTCTAGCTCAGGAAAGAAAAAAAGAAGGACATGAAGACATCATCACTGCCCTTGTAGGCAGCCTGGAAAGAGAGAAAGGAAGAAATATCCACAGCCCTTTCTGGCTGTCCAAAGTTTGAAGAGCAGAAGCTGATAGTGAGCTGGACTCATGTCTCAGCACGATATCCTCAAACCTGATTTCTCCAACCAAAGTTCCTCTAAGCAAAAACCAACCAACCAGCAAACCAACTCACCAACAACCAACAACCACCCCACCTTGGCTCTCTGGGTTTCAACCAATATATATGCTAAGGTAATTTCCCAGAAGTCCAGGCGGCACACAGTCATAAGGACAAGCTACGTGTCTCAAAATAGTTGCACGTAACCAAATTATACCTACTGGTAATGGTAATGAATAGCCTAAATCAAACTCATCATCCAGTACACCTGGGATGGGAACAAAAACAGTCTAAACACCATCGTGTGTGTGTGTGTGTGTGTGTGTGTGTGTGTGTTTGGTTGGTTTTGGTTTTTTGAGACAGGGTTTCTCTGTTGTAACTCTGGCTGTCCTGGAACTCGCTCTGTAGACCAAGCTGGCCTCTAACTCACAGAGATCAGCCTGCCTCTGCCTCCCAAGTGCTGATATTGAAGGCGTGTGCACAACCACCACCCGGCACACCCAAATCACCAGATTCCTTCAAAGCATACTACACTCTTGTATTTGCTGCTTTGCTCAGTAAGTCTGAACATTTCTTCTCCAATCCAAATATTTATTATCCTCTAAATACTGGTGTGCTGGTTGGTTTAATTGAAAACTTAACACAGGTCTAGAATTATCTGTGACGAGGAACTTCAAGAAAATGCCTCCGTCAGTTGCCCGTAAGGCAAGTCTATATGGCATTTTCCTGATTAATGATGAGTGTGGGAGGGTCCAGCTCACTGTGGACAGTGACACTTCTGGGCAGCTGGTCCCCGACTTAATAAGAAAGCAGGCTGAGTACACCACGAGGAGCAAGGCTGGAAGTGTTCCTCCGTGGCCTCTGCTTCAGTTCTGCCTTCAGGTTCCTGCTTAGCCTCCCCCAACAGACTGGAACTGGGGGTACATAAGCCAAATAAACCCTTTCCCCCTAAATTGCTTTTTGGTGCTTTATCAGAGCAACATAAACCCTAACTAGGACAACTGGTACGCTGCATCCCAGAAGCCTTGATATCTAATGTTCTGGATATTGCATGCAATCCGTTCTTTGGTAGGTCTCTTTTCGATAGCCTTGGGTTTTTGTATCCAGGGACCCCTCCCTGAGAACAGCAAAACCTGTGGGTGCTCCAGTATCTTCAATAAAACGTTCCTATTGTTGCAGACCATGCACGTGGCTTCTGATCATGTCTAGGTTCTCTGCCACACACACAATAAGGTGTAAATCTACCAGCGGCTGTAACCTTGTACTGCTTAGGGAAAGTTACGGGGAAAGGTCCGAACATAATCAAGGTACTAACTTCCTCAGGTGCTGCCAACCTGGAACTGACTGAGTCCATGGGTGCAGAACCCATGAATACAGAGGATCCACTCAATGTCTTTACTTCCACCACGCTGAGTTGTTAAATCTCATCACCATCAGAAAGCCACTCAGAAAATCATCTCGCAATTACCGGCTCTGTGAGGAAATAATGACTCTGCAGACAGCGTTTCTTGATGTCCTATTCCATGTGTACTTGAAAATCACGCTTTTGTTCTCTGACTTGTGCGCATGCACACGTGTATGTGAGCGTGTGTGTGTGTGTGTGTGTGTGTGTGTGTGTGTGTATTTGTGTGTGCCTGCAATTGTGGCTGTACATAGAAGCCTAAAGAGGCCAGGCATCCTGCTCCATCACTCTCTACCCTCCGAGTCAACCTGGAGCCAGGCTGCAGCCGGCAATCCCCAGAGATCCTCCTGTCTCCGCCCTTCGCAGCTCCGGAGGGAAAGGTGCACGCAGCCAGCCTGGCTTTTCACATGAGTAACTAACGCTTGAACTCAGAGCCTCATGCTTGAGTGGGATACTTTTACCCACTGAGCCTTCTCTCTCTAGCCCTCAGTCAGTCTTGAGATCTGTCTGCATTCACTCTGGTTTTTCTCACCCGTGGAGACTTTTCAACAGCAGCTAGCCTCTCTGAGAGCTCTACTTTCTCGGGTCCTTTTGTGTGAGCGCTGCAGGCCACAGGCACGAGAAGATGCTGAATTCCACACAATCCACCGGATTCTTTGGGAGTGCTTGTACCTTTTATTTCCTACTGAGCTCTCCTAAGGCAATCCCTGACCGTGGATGCCACAGTGTCTGTAGAAATGTCCTAGGCAATTCCCAAACTTCCTGTTCCCCTCAGAGGGGTCCAAACTGCACGGAGTGGATTTTCTGTCAGAGGTTTGCTTGTTCAAACCTCGCCAAGGAAAGAGAAGTGAGCTCTCCCATGGGCGACACCAGGAGTCGGCTGCTCGGCAGAAGCATCATTCCAGAGCAAGGACCGCCTAGGGAAGAGGGAAATAAGTCACCTCGAGAAGAGGGGGGGCAAGTGGCATTGGACAGTGGGACATGTTTTAAGACACTTCCTAGGGCTAGGGTGACTCTGCGGTAGATGCTCGCTTACCATGCAGGCGATCCTCCACTCCATCCAGCATCATTTTAAGAAATACGAACAAGGAGCTGGAGAGACAGATCAGTCAGTAATGTTACCATGGGATCCTGAGTTCCATCCCCAGAACCTGTGTCAAAACCCATGGGGCACGGCAGGGTAAGTCTGTCATATCCCAGCACTGGGGTGACAAGAGACAGGTAGGTCCCTGAGGCTCACTGGCCAACCAGCCTGGCATGTTGGGTGAACTCGAGGTCTCAGTGAGGGACTCTGTCTCAAAACAACAAGGCAGGTAGGTGGCTCCTGAGGAATGCTACCTGAGGGTCACCTTTGACCTTCACATGGGAACAGGTACATACATAGCAAGCAAACAGATGACAATGAATAAAACACATCTCTGGAAAAATTCTTACTCTCGACAATATATCTATATCTATATATAAATATATATATATATAGAGAGAAAGAGAGATGTATATATCTATATATATATAGAGAGAGAGAGAGAAAGAGAGATAAAATTTCTAATTAAATTAAAATTCAGTTTAAGGAAACACTGACCTTAGATCAACGGTGAGGGCAAAGTGGTGATGTTTGCGGCTGCTCAGTGGGGCAGAGTTATTTGTGTATCATAAAGTCATTTTTTAAGGAGTTATCAAAATTCTGTGACAGCCATCTTGAGGGAAAGCCAAACCCACCTTCACAAGGGACACTGACATTACCAAACCTTTTCAGTTCACCTCTGTTCCATGTGCACGTGGACCCAGTTCAGTCTGCAGGTGGGTGGGGCCACATGACTGGCCTGGACCAATAGGCTGTGAAGCCGAAATGCACAGAAGAGTAGGGGCTGACTGAGCCTTCATCTCCCTGAAACGCTGGCATGTGGATTTCCAAGGAGGAGTTTCTTCAGCCTCATCATTAGCCAAGTTTGAAACACAGCCGGTAACAGCCAGCCTGCAATTTCAGCAGCTTACCAGGACGCGGGCTTGCTTCTCATTCTCTTACATATCCAGTGAGGGTGTTGATCAGACCATGCCAAGATGATCTCGGTGACATGCCAAGATTTACATCAAATGAGGTTCACCGTAGCATGACTGCAGTGGTATAATTTTTACAACACCCTAAATGTCAAAAACGAGAAGCTGCTGAAGCAAATTATGGCCCATAATAGAATACTATAATAAATACTTTACAACAAAGAAGAGTGATATATTGAAGATCTTTAGTAGCGGTTAGAGGAAATTTTTCCAGTAAAATACGGAGGGAGAAAGGCACACGATGTGATCACATCGTTTTGCTTAAAACAACTGACACGCCCACAGGAGGAAGTAGTGGTGTGAAATATGCAGCCCCAGCAGAGAAAAGGCGTGAGATGAAGGATGGGAGGGCCACGGGAGGGGGCACGAGGGGGTGGCAGAGGCAAGCCGAGATATGCTATTTCCTGCAGTTCAGAAGAGGGAAGACTTTTCCAAAGTCTTGGGGGGGCAGCAGTGGTGGGAGTAAGCAAGGACTAACTTCAGGCCAGACCCTATTGAGCAAGAGTTCTGACAGGTGAAATCACCCATGTGGGCATGGTGCCAACACAACCTTTCTTTGTTTTTTTTTTCACCAACGGTGACGTCTCAGGTTTCAGCCCTGCTAGCCACGGTTTAAGATGGATACACAGAGGAGTGGCACTAACCGCCCGGAAGGATGTCCGAAAGTCTTCTCGTGCTGGCTCAGCTTAACAGTGGATCTTAGGTGTGGGTTATGAGACGTGCCATAAAACTGCTCAGGGAACTCGAACTTGACGTCTCCGGGAGTTTGAAAAGCCTGCCAGATCTCGGTTGTCCAGGAACATGGTGTGCTGAGGGTGTTGGCTTACAGACAAACAGAACATTTTCTAAAATGATCATCGGGGCCTGTTCCAGAAACAGGCCTGGGAGGGGAGGTGGGATGGATTGCAACTTTTTTTCAGGAGTGGCCATCGTGTTGCTCAAAGCAGACTCCTTGTCTTAGTCACGGTGACAAGCTCCAGAGATTCTCCGGTTTCCTGTCTGGGGAAGCCCTGCAGCTAAGAGGCTCTTCCTTCACCTTTGTGGGGTTTCCAGAGATACCACAGTGAGCGCCCACATCTCTGAGCACTCTGGACTGGAGCACTCCCTCCGAGATTTTCAAATTCCTGACCAGGAGCCTACAGAAGCCATTAGGAGGCTCTCTCAGCCTCGACAGATACAAGTTACTAATGTTCTCAGATTCCACTGAGTAGGCAGAGTATGTAAGGGCAAAGAAATCAGCCATCATGAGCACCTGCTGCTTTTGCAGATGATCCTAGTTCAGTTCTTAGGTTCCATAATGGATGGCTCATAATTGCCTGTAACTCCAACTCCAGGGTATCTGACGCCCTCTTCTGGACTCTGCAGGCACTACACGCATGTGTGCATACACTCATACACAGAAATGTACAAGTACATAATTTAAAATGACTTAAAAGCCAGGTAGTGGGCCAGGTGGTGGCAGCACACACCTTTAATCCCAGCACTTTAAATCCCAGACACAGGCAGATCTCTGTGAGTTCGAGGCCAGCCTGGTCTACAGAGTGAGTTAAAAACCCTATCTCGAAAAACCAAATAAAAAAGTAAAATAAAATAGCTTTAAAGGGGGAAAGAAAAGGAATATTGACCACATTTAAGACAAGGAGGACGTCTGAGAAAAGAACAAAAGAGACAGAAGAAGCAGCAGCAGTTGGAACCAGGTCAGGCTCAGCCTAAATCAGTAATTTCCCATTTGTTACTCATGTGGTAAATTGCTATTAGGCACATCCTGGGTGGGTTATGTGAGTCCCGGGGAATAGCATGTATGCATCCAGCGGTAGCAAAGGCTACCATCCGAGGTGAGAGAGGTTACAACTACTGTGATGACAAGGAAAGACCACGGGAACCTGGGCAAGACATGAGCACTCAGGGACCAGAAATTCTGTGTTCGGCCAGGAGTAGCGTTTGAGCACAATGTGCATGTGGCTTCTGGCTGTGAAGAGGTTCCTGAGGAGAAAGGAGGTGATGCTGAAACTCTCCTGGATTGGCTGTCCCACGCTATGTGATGGAAGAGGCGGCTGCCTCCGGAGACATTCATCACAGAGGTACCCAGTTCTCCGACTGCAGAAATACCAAAGGAAGCTTTCGGTCTTCATTCATCAGATTATCCTTCAGCAAGCAGCAGGCTTTTGAGTTCAAGTCACGTCATCAATTTAGTCCTTGCAGAAACAGATGTCGACAGACCTTGAAGTGCAAAAGTGTCTCAAGGGACACTCGGGATGAGACGATAGGAAACAAGGTGTCCAGCGCTGGGAACACACCCACCACGATCCAGGCAGAGACGGAGAGAGAAAAGATTGAGTATGAATGCTTCATTGGGTGCAAGGAAAAAGTCCTCACCAGGCCTAGTCGCAAGCCTGGTGCAGACACACAGCTGGGCAGAGATGACCGGATTCCACTCTCAGTGGGATCTGCAGAGGCACAGTCGGACCGAGTGTGAACAGGACGTAGCCTCAGCCTGAGAGCTGCAGAGGAACCCGACAGCCAACTGCACTCTTGATGGCTGACCAGCTTGCCGCAAAGCGTCAAGCGTTGTGACTCTGTGGCTACCTCATGCCTTGCTTCTTTGTCATTGAAGTGGAAATCGACGTTGCTTGCAAAATCTGGGGAAGCAGTTGCTTCAGAAAGATCATGGTAATAAGAATTTTATCCACAGTCCCTGTTCAGATAGATCTCTGGTGGTGTTTGGCAGCTTGGCAGGATGAGGATGAGGGAGACACAGCCTCTGTTCCAGGCTATAGCTGTACTGATGCTTGGAAAATGCCATGGGACCTAAGGGCCTGCCCATAGTGCAGGACCAGGAAGACCGTCCCTTGCGGGAACAGGAGGCAGGCAAGCACACAGAGGTGCAGGCATCCTCCCTGGAATGCAACTCCTTGCATGTGCTGGTATCATGTAGCCCCTCTGCAAATCCAATAGGACATGAGACCCAAGGAACTCTCTGTCCTTTGTTTCTGAACCAGAAGTCTCATCTTCTGCCAAGAAAGTATCTTTTACCCTATTTGCAAGAGACAGATTAACCTGCGCCCAGGAAACCATTGCAAGTTTCTCTAGCTTGCAAGCAGAGTAAGAATCCCAGCTCCTGCTAAGTCAGAATTCCTGGAAGAGTGAACCCTGTATGAAATCACCCTCCACAGTTACGAGTTGCCAGGCTCAGCCGACTGCAGATCAAAAATGCCGTTAGGTCTATGATAGCTGCATCTACACTGAACAGGCACAGAATTTTCCAGGGCTATTCCCTAAGTAATGCAAGCAGTAACAACTATTGCATCAAATCTATAGTGTTACTTATCGGGCATCATAAGCAAACTTAAGAGGTGATTTTTTTAAGCCTAGGAGACTATATAAATAGTATGCAATTTTTAAAATTATATTGTAGAGTGTGTGTGTGTGTGTGTGTGTGTGCGCGCATGTATGTTCAAACACATGCCATGGCACACATGTGGAGACCAGAGGACAACTCATGAACCAGTGTCGTCCCATTACTACGTGGGTCCCAAGAATTGAACTCTGGTTGTCAGTCTTGGCAGCCAGCACCGTTACTTGCTGAGCCATCTCCCCAGCCAGGGCCGTCTCATAAGAGTACTAGCACCACACAGTTTGTCATCAGTGGAGGATCCCGGAGCCGTCAGTGCATCAAGGCAGAGAAGGTGAGTCTTTTTAGTAGGCCAGCCAGAGCATAAAGGGGATATGAGGAGTCTGTCCTTAAGGAGGTGGAGCTCTGAGAAAGGGAGGTCACCAGGCAGGGCCTCTCTCCACTTTGGAGTTATTGTCAGGCCCCTTTTCCTGTGCGCTACAATACAGAAGGAGCCGGTGAGGTCTGGGACACAGTGGCCACCTCAATAACGTGGCTGTAAATCACCAATATTTGTTTTAAATGCTAGCAGTGAAAGGCTGTCTTGGGACCTCATTTCTGGAGTTATTTATAGGCTTCATATGACAGCTTAATGGGACAGATCACATTTTAATGCAGCAAAGCTCTTGGTCATAGGAGAGTCCATCATGGAGGCCAATGTTTCCCTGAAGGAATGGCGTCCCCGTGAACCAGATGAGCACGGTGGTATTGATAAGCACTTTAATAGAGACCTGTCTCCTGGACACCAGAGAAGCGATGCACACAGCTGCTACCAGCACTCGTCCCTCAAGCCTGATCCATGGCTCTGACCCAGCATCCTTGGCCTATCCTCTCCTCTTTCACATCCATCATCTTCCACATCAGCTTCCTCTGCTGACGCGGAAGGCTGGTGTCCCATCTTTCCACCCGTGAATGCTAGATGTTGCACCCCGTTGGAAATGACTGCAAGGCTGATCTTACACACAGCTTTTAAAAAGCGGTGAGCTGAGCTGGGCGGATAGCACAGCTGCAGAAGGGCTTTCCTTACAAGCCCTGAGTCCAGTGCTCTGAAAAAGCCAGGCATAGGGGTGCACACTTGGTCCCAGGGCTGGTGAGGACAGGGGCAGAGGGAGAGACAGAGAGACAGAGAGTGGCAGGGAGGGGCAGAGAGGGGCAGAGATGGGCAGAGAGAGGCAGAGAGAGAAGCAGAGAGAGAAGCAGAGATAGAGGCAGGCAGATCCTTAGGGCTCACTGGCTAGCCTAGTCACTTGCTTATAGAGTCTCAGGGCAGAGAGATCCTATGTCAAAAAAACAAAATAAAACAAAAATAGGTAAAAAGTTCTCAAGGTGGGCAATGCCTAGGGACCACCACCAGAGGTTCCTCTGGCTTCTGTCTGCATGCACACATATGTACATATGCACCCCTCCACACAGGAGCATGCACACACCTATGAATACACACAATGTGAGCCATCTCAAAGTTCCCAGTCGGGAGATGCCAAGCCTGTCTCCTTGCTCTCTCTACACTAGCTACTCCCTGCTGCTTCTCTTGGCATCGGATGCTCTTCAGCCATCCTGCAGTCCGGAGCACATTTCCCTGAGTGATCTGTTCCTTGCTGTGAGGCTAGAGCAAGGCCAACTTAGGGTCTACACAAAAATGCCTTCCTTTCCCCTCATGTGTGTGTGGGGGGAATGGGGGGAGCCAAGAGGATCTTCAGGAGATGACTGGAATCTTAGCAACCAAGACTCCGAAATTAGAAAAGAAATAGCCACAATATTGGCCACTACCCCAAGAGTTTGTTTCTTATGATCTTGTTTTAAATAGCACCTCTACTTCCTTTAATTGGTTCTCATTTGTAACTGATGATAGATTTACTTGTTTCTTTGACTGTGTTTCTCCAACACCCTCATCTCGGCAGAATATTTTCCCAGCAGGGACCCAACACTGGTGTGGTCCTCTGCTACTCCTCTGGAGTGTGCTGCTCTAGCCTTGGTATATCCACGACAGAAGCCAAGAGACTGAGCATCAGACCCCTTGCATGTCCCGTGTCTTTTTCATAACCACACACATTCTCATTCTCTGTCAATTTCATAAGATTTGGTTTTTAAAGAAAGAAATATTGACAGGAATATAAGATAGTTCTGTCCCTAGGAGAGAGCGGGGCTGTTTCTCATAAAACAAAATGTGCAGCACCACGTGGTCCTGCATGGGTGTTCCTGGGTATTCCCTAGAGTGCTGAAAACCTGTATGCAGACAAGGCGTTGCACGTGAGTGTCCACAGCACCTTCTGATGATGGTAAAAGGCTAGAAACCATGTCCTTCCACGGCTGCACTGTTCAGTAAACGATGGCCTGTGTGTTCTATGACACGCTAGCTAGCCACAAGGAATAAACTGGTTTACCAAACGGCGTGGGTGAGTCTGAAAGGATTCATTCTGAGCAAAGGTGATGCCCAAGAATTTGCATAATGTCTGTTCTGTTTCAGTATCGCTCTTGAGATGGACATGAGCTACCTAACATCTTGTCAGGACCCTGGGGCCAGTCATGCATTTCACGCAGCCAGCTCCCTTTTCCCAAGATCAGCAATGAGGCCATGAGGGTGCTGGAGAGGAAACCCGGGTCCTGCCAATAAGATGTTCTCTGGCGATGTGAGCGCCGGCAGGGTTGGGGTTCTGCTGAATGGTTGTGGTATTTCACCCCCTCCACTCATTGGATTTGTTAGTTGGCAAGATCCCAGATAGCATTTTTATATTAAAATGTTCTAAGAACCATCTTCAAAGCACAGGGACTGTATGGTCAGGGTGTGTATGGTCAGCTCTCCTAAAGGTTGGGAAGCTGTAACAGAGAGAGGAGGACCACAAAGAGAGCAGGCCTCCCCAGGATTCCCAACCAGGCAAGTGCTGGGGACAGGGACCCCCAACCATATGAAACATTGTAGGCTCCCGAGAGATCTTCAGAGGATGTTGACAGAGTGCGTTGGAGTTGAGCCAGCTTCAGCTGGATGGTGAAATCCCTTCTGATACGAGGGAAATATGTTAGTGTAGGCCCCCACCCACACACCTCAGCTGCAATGGTTCTGGTGGGGATAGCCAGACCTTCCTGGCCCTGGGACCAGCCTTGCTCTGGGCAGCATCCCCATGTAAGTTCCCTTGTCTCCCTGGTCGAGGCCTCCAAGGCAGGGAGCTCTCTGGTATACACAGACAGATCTTAATGGAAGGCTTGAATAAGCTGCTGCCTCTGCCTGCAGATGTGTCTCTGCTGAGACACGGCCTGGCACTGCCAGCCAGAGAGTAGGGCTCAGGCAGCAGGGCCCTGAAGCCCCAGGGCTGCATTTTCCCTTCGGAAGAATGAGTGTCCGACTCCTCAACAAACATTCACCCACTTTATGAAAGTTCAAAGTTTATTTGAAAAAAAGTTGTTCGTTTTATCTCATACCTCAGAATTAGAGTTTATTTAGCAGAACCTAAGGTGAGTATAAACCCTTCAAGGCACAAGTGGCTAGGCCTCTTCCCTCAGATTATTCAAATAGGGTGGGGGAAAAAAAATCACCAATCCCTATGCTCAAAGGCATAAAAGTGATCAATTCAGGGTAAAAAGTCCGTACTCAAACGCACCAACCACTGCGCAGTCACTGAGCCAATAGAAGCGTTAACTGTTCTAAGTCTTTATACGCACAGAAGGCAATGGACGGAGTTTAGACGCGTGCACGCTGGTGAGTTACGTAGGAAAGGTTTATTAGTTCAGGGGGAGGGGGAGGGAAGCTGAGTCGGGTAGAACAGGACCCTGTAGTCAGAGAGAAAATGGGGGAGAGCAAGCCAGGGGGGGGCATGGTAAGAGGCAGAGAGAGAGAGATGCTAAGGAGAAAGCCTGAAGTCCACCAGGATTATACGGGACTGATGAGGCAGGACAGGTACAGGGTCAGGAGGTGGTACCTGGAGACAGGGGGTGGGAGTGTCAGGAGCGTGGGGGATGGGCAAGCTCCAGGGAGGGGGCTCCTTCACAACATTCCCCCCCTTTTTGTTATTAAAAAGGCAAGGAAAATAGGAGCCTGACTGGTAAGGTAGGAATGAGTTGTTGAAGACCCCCCAAAATGTAGGAACATTGGTTGAGGCCATGCAAAGCAAGTTGCTTCACTTGTCCAGGCTCTGTGGGTGGACCTAAAAATCAGGAGTGGGCAATTTATTATATCCAATGAGGGCAATAGTGATGTAAGCCCTTTGATGGCTGGCATTAGACAGAACCATCTGAGCTAATGGATCAATCTGCTGATAGATCTAGGTCTATTTGGCTTTTAAATAAGTACCCCTTTTGGTACGCCAATAGGCAGCACACAAGTTATTATGTCCCCGATGTCAGGGAGTTTTCTTTTCCCCAAAAGGTCCAGCCTGAGGGAATTGGACATCGTATTCTCTTAGACTGCTTCCTGCTGAAATTGGGGCATAGTAGTAGTCAGGGGCCCCAGAAGGCTGGTCATTTAGTCACAAGCTGGGGAGGAGGTCAGGCAATGGGGTATTTGTCAGAAGCATCTGGTCTACTGATCCAGCTGAGTGGACAGGAGTGGCATCTGTTGAGCCGATACATATCAGCTCTCAGAAAGTCCAGGGCTTGTAGCTCTTTGGAGCACAGAGCCGATTTCAGGCGCTGTCTATCCGCTGAACAGAAATCTGTTGAAACATACGCTTGGCACAGAGGTTATGTTTAGGAGACTTAAAGGAAAATCTTACATTTGGAACTTTTGGGTCCATAATCTTGGGAGGGGAAGGGTTAAGGGTTCCCAAGTCCAAGGGAGGGAGAGAGATAAATCATACCCTCAGGAGTGAGCAGATGGAGAGACTTAAGTCTGGAGTCTGACCTGTGGGAGGTGGATCCAAGTCGACTTCCTGAAGCTCACGAGAAATTTAAGTTTACAAAAAGAGAGAGCTTAGGTTACCATTGTCTTCTGTACTGGACTGCAGACACATACCTTGAAGTCACAGCAAGTGTCGTGTACTGAAACACGTATTGTAGAGAAAGAAGCTAATAAAGCAGTTGGAACACATTTATGGATGGAGCAGATCCATACCTTTGAGTCAACAAAAGCCATGACGCAGAACCAGAATCATGAGCATTTTGTGCATCTAGAGAGTTGGGTATACAAATCGGACAGAAACATTATAGCAAGGTGAAAAGCATCTCCAAGTCTATAGCCAAAGAAAATTTAAAATCCTGTAATAGTGGTACCAGGTTATCAGAACCATTAAGAACACTTATCCAGAGTTTTGTCAATGTTAAAACTCTGAGCCTTTGACATCCAAATATAACCAATCATTTACAGACCCTAATAGCTTTACAACCTGTATCTATAGATCTTAAATCATATTTTAGATCCTTAGAGCTCGCACAGACTTTTATCTAATCATTTACCATGAAAGAGCTGTAGGCATTGTAAGGCCTTTGAACAACCAATCTTTTATATATCCTAATACCTTTACAAAATGTGTCTATATCTTCTTTTAGATTCTTAGAACCTGTATAGACCTTTACCTAATCATGGAGCTGGCAAATGTTGTTCCTAGTCATCAAGTCATCAGAGATCTGAGGGAAGGATACATTAGAGAATCTAGGTGGTCTATTTATTAATTAAAAACGACAGAGATCCATCTCCTAGTGGTTCCGAGGCTCCCCTGGTTAGAACAGTATTTAATCTCCAGCTGCCATATAGAGATGGTGCAGGCCTCTGGCTACCCAGGTCTGAAATGTTTTTTTTTCTGCAGGAAGGAACTAGGGGAAACTGGTCTTACCCTGGCTAGGCGGAGTAAAGCAGCTAACCCAAATGTTTCCACAGTTAGTGCCAGAGCCTGGTGGCAGGTGAGGCATAGGGCAGTGTTTCCCAGTGGTTAGTGCTACCATGATCCAGGTAGATTCTTCGTTGTAGAGCCCCGTAAACTTCTCAGAGACCTCAAGCATTGCTGTTAGGAATGGCCACTGTTTATTGTGGAAAGCTTAAACATTTAATGCTATATTCAGCAGATCTCTGGAAGATTTGAGGACCATAATCTATCTCTTAAATATTTCTATCGTCTATTAAGTGTATCTATATATTAACCTTATCTTGGTTTTTAGTAACTTGTTTTAGACTTAAATTTAAAAACACAGATGGAGCTAAATGATGTTTGGTATTGGAATTAATTAGTACTCTGAACAACTAGAATATATATATCATAGGAGGCCAAATAAAACTTATTGTTGGAATTAATTTTATCAGAACTCTGCATGATTATAAGTATGCCTGGGTCTGTACACATTAAAGAATCTTAGCACTCTGTATGATTATAAGTACATAGAATCAATTATATTAATAACCACCATTATTTATCACTAATAGCTATTATTAACTACCATATAATATTATATAACCAATAATTATAATATCAATTAAATAACATTTAATAATACATATTATTAAATGCCCCACATCAATTATTTATTACATATTTATGTGATAGATAATGTATCAATTCTCCAGTAATTATTATATATCAAATAGCACATAGTCTTATAAAGAGGATGTTATGAATTAGGATGTTATAGAAAATATCAGTTTAATTTATCACCAACATAATACAATAGATAATGTATATGTGATAGATAACCAATATAATACAATGGATAATGTATCAATTATCTAGTAATTATTATATATTTAGATAGCATATAGTCTTATAAAGAATAGAATTAGGATGTTACAGATAATAGTATCAATTTAATATCACCAGCATAATACAAAAATTCTGTTTATAGAGGGGCTGGAAGCGTTACCTTTACTGTATAGTGCACAGTTACATTTAAAAGTTGTTTCTTTAAGAATATTAATTTCAACATTTACTCTTAAAATCTAAAATCTCTCAGCTGTGTTCCCGTAATATCAAAAGTAAAACACCCTTTCACTTAAAGAGAGAAACAGCAATCACAATCCAATAAGATCCATCATCGGTTGATTCTTACATTAAGAGCACATGGCCACTTTTTTTTTGAATTTGGAAAAACCAAGACGGTGTTGGTCCAAGTCAGTACCATAAAAATAGCTTAGGAAAACTTTTAGAGTTAGACTAGAACGAAAGGAAAAAGAAATATTTTAAGGGAGAGAGAAAAACAGGGCCGAATGAACTTTTTATTTTAGAGAATTACTATCAGCGGGCCAGCTGCTTAATAGTGGTGGGAAGAACGGAGGTTTGGAGTAGCCACCAAAGGGTATGGCCTCATTACCATGGGTAGGAAATAGGGGATGGGGGCCCACACGGTCCATTAAAGAGACGTCTCTCCATAACGGAGGGGGCTAGAAACGAAAAAGACCAGCCACCGATCTCGCAATCGTCATCACTAGCCAGGGGGTTAAACGAGAACGAGTTTGCTTGGCCAGGGCTTTCGAATGAACGAGAGGGTTATACTTCCCAAAGTAACAAGGCAAGGGTGGGTTCCAGGCCCTTAAATCCGGCAGTTTAAGGACTAGGAAGAAGAGAAAAGGCAGCTAGTACTCCACTATTGAGGGCGGGTTTGGGGAACTCACCTCGCGTCTGCTGCACACAAGAAGTTATGGTTTCAAGCCCTCTAAATTTGTGATCCAAGTCATGTGGCACCAAAGTTATAATTCTTTATACAAGCAGAAGGTGATGCATGCAGCTTAGATGCGTACATGCTGGCAAGTTTTGTAGAAAAGGTTTATTAGTTCCAGGGGAGGCAGAGGGAAGCTGAGTTGTGTAGAACAGGACCCTGTAGGCAGAGAGAAAGGGGGAGAAGGGGAGAGGGAGAGAGAGAGAGAGAGAGGGAGGGAGGGAGTAAGGAAGAGAGAGAGAGAGAGAGAAAGTATGGTGAGAGACAGAGAGACAGGTAAAAGAGAAAGACAGAGGAAGAGAAGCAGAGGCAGAGAGAGAGGCCAAAGAGAAAGAGCCTGAAGTCCACCAGGATTATATGGGACTGATGAGGCAGGACAGGTACAGGGATCAGGAGGCAGTACATGGAGACAGGATGGGAGTGTCAGGAGCATGGGGGATGGGCAAGCTCCAGGGAGGGAGCTCTGGCCAATTCACAGCATTAACAGCTAGTGGATGCTCTCATATGACCCAGTTAACAATGGAGTTCATTATTCAGGATACAATGTCCTCAGATTAGCCAGGGAATAATGGGCTTAATCCCCGGGTAACAACAGTCTCAAATCAGCCAGGTAACAATGGCCTCATCTCACAGATTACAATGCTTTCAGATACAGATAGATTTTTAGTAACAATGGTCTTGATACTCTGAGTGACAATATTCTCAGATTCCCAAGGTTGCAATGTTCCCAGATCCCCCAGGTGACAGTGTTCCCAGATTCCCCAGATGACAATGTCCCAGATAAGAATGATCTTGATCCCCAGGAAACAATAGTCTTGATTCCCCAGGTCACAATGTTCGCAGATACCACAGATAACAAGTGGCTTTGATACCTCCGGGGGGGGGTGGGGGGTGGAATGCTTTCAAATGTCCAAGGTAACAATAGTCTTGATACACCAGGTTACACTGTTCTCAGATCATTCAGGGAACAATAGTCTATAATGCGCTCAACGGTCTTGATGTCCCAGGTAAGACAAGTCTTAATTCTCAGGGTTACAATGTTCTCAAATCATTACATTTTCAGACCTCCCCCCCCCCCCCAGGTAACAAAGATTCCAACTGTTCTAGGTTACAATGTTCTGATTCTCCAGATTACAAAGGCTTCTGATCTCCCAGGTAACAATGGTCTTGATCCCACAGGTTACAATGTCCCCAGATGGCCCAGTAACATTAGCCTCAGATCCCCCAGGTAACAATTGTATAAGATCTCCCAGGTAGCAGTAGTTTTCAGAAGCCCCACATAAATGCTGTCAGATGCGCAAAGTAACAATGATTTGGATCCTCCCAATAACAATGGTCTTTGTTTTCCAGGTTACAGTGTTTTAAGATTCCCCTAGGTAACAATGTTCTCAAATAGACAGGGTTAGCAATGGTCTTGATATTCCTCAAGCAACAATGTTCTCAGAACCCCCAGAAAACAAAGGTACTGATCCCCCAGGTTACATACAATGTGTTCAGGTCACTCAGATAACAATGTTCTTGATTCCTTAGGTAACAATGTTCTCAGATCCCCGTGGTAATAATGATGATTCCCCCATATGACAATGTTGTCACGCCCTGAGAAACGATGTTCTTGACTCCTAATGTAGGCCCTGCCTGCCCACTCCAGCAGGCAGGACCTCGGCCCCACATCCTGCCATTCACCTTCTGGGCAGCAACCACAGCTATTTGCCTCCTGGATGCTGCTGGTTTGCCCCTTTGCCCCAGAGGGTGTCCAGCCACTGGGCACTGCTCCCTGCTGTTGTTAACCTTGGTGGCCATTTACCTCAGCTCTGAATTGACATGGGACACAGAACACCCCATTCCAGAGCCCTGAAGCCCCCAGACTCCATCTTCCCCTAGAAAAATAGCAAATGCCTCCACCCTTCAAAAAATGGTGCCCTTTCCCTCTAGAAAAAACAAGTGCCTTTTCCTCAGAAAAGAACAAGCTCCCAGACCTTCAATACACATAAGTACTAAGTTTATTTGAAAAAGTTGTTCATTTAATTCCAAAATTAGAGTTTATTTAGCAGTTTATTTAGAACCTAAAGTCAGTGTAAGCCCTTGAGGCACAGGTGGCTGGGCTCCTCTCCCCAGACTATTCAAATAAGGTTAAAAAAAAAAAAAACCAATCCCTTAGCTCAAACCTTTCTAGCCCCAAAGGCAGAAAAGTGAACATTTAAGGGAGAAAAGTCCAGATTCAAACCCACCAATTGCTGAGCAGTCATTGAGTTAGAAACCTACCAATCTCTGAGCTCAAAACCCACCAATCCCAGGCATCCTTGGACAGCCCCATCACCACCGCCACCACTACCACCGCCACCAAATATAAAGGGGTACATTCTGCTGGGTTCTTCACTGATTCTCTTCAAAGAGGAGGTAATCACTCTCCTGGATTCTTCCTCCAATAAATCTCTCTTTGTGAGATTTGCTGCTTGGTGAGACTTTCTCATCAGAGTGAAGCAAAGTGGAGAAAAGATGAACACTTCAGTTCAGCTCAGGATATTTTCCCCTCAGAACTGCAACACCAGGGGTACTTCTCCCCTTGGAGTGGAGTGGAACAGACCAAAGCAGAGCAAAGCTGTGACACCTCAGCTCAACTGGGGATACACTCCTCAAAGCTGCAACACTTCTACTGGGGAAACTGCTCCCTCTAGAGCTTTGTGGTTCCTGGGCTTCCAGCTACCAGGATACCTTTCCAGTGGGGTCACCTTCCCCATCTCAGAGTTGTGTGGTTCCTGGGCTCTCACCTCCCAAGGGACCTTTCCATCTCTGTCTGAGCTAAAAAAATACTAACAACACTAACCTGTTCCCCACAGGTAACAATGCTGTCACATCCCACTGGTAACAACGGTCTTGTTCTCCAAGATAGTAAACAGTCTTGATACCACATGGTTATGATTTCTCAGATCCTCTAAGTATTGATGTTCTCATATGCCACAAGTAACAATGGTCTTATTCCCCAGATTGTATTGCTCTCAGATGCTACATGAAATCATGCTAACAATGGTTTCAATACCCCAGGTGACACTGCTCTCAGATGCCTCTGGTAAGAATGATCTTGATCCCCAGGTTACAATGTTCTCAGGTCATCAGGGTAATAAGGCTCTCAGATGCCACAATGAACAAAGGTCTTAAGTCCTGCTAACAATGATCTCAGATCTCCCAGGTAGCAATTATTCCGATCCCCAAGTAATAACTGTCTTGATCTTCCAGGTTCCATTATTCACAGATTCCTCAGGTAACAATGTTCAAATATGTCCTACTTAACAAAGATTTTGATCCCTCAGGTTACAATGTTTTCAGAGGTCAAATAACAATGTCCCAGAAAACAATGGGCTTGATCCCCCAGATTACAGTGTTCTGAGATTCCTTCTTATAAGAACGTTCAGATGCTCCAGGTAACAATTTTCTCAGATAGGTCATTTAAGAATCTTGACTTGATCTCCTTGATCTCCTCCCCAGGTAACAGTGCTCTCAGATTCCCAAGTAATAGCTCTTGATATCCCAGGTAATAATATTCTTGATCCTCCATGTTACAATTTCTCGGATACCTCAGACAACAAGGGTCTTGATCTCCCACGTTATAATGCTCGTATGTCCTTGAGACTGCAATATTCTCAGACGCCCCAGGTAACAATGGTCTTGATCCCTCCAGGTTACAATGTTCTAAGATCAGACAGGTAACAGTGGTCTTGATTCTCAAAGGTTACAGTGGTCTCAGATTAGTCAGGTAACAGGAGTCTTAGATCAGCAAGGCAGCAATGGTCTTTATTTCCCCCAGGTTACGATGCTCTAGGATCAGCCAGGTAACAATGGTCTTGACTCTCCCATGTTACAATGTTCTCAGATCAGTCAGGTAACAACCATCTTTATTCCCCCAGGCTACAATGTTCTCAGATCAATCAGGTAACAATGGTGTTTATTCTCCAAGGTTACAATGGTCTCAGATCAATTAGGTAACAATGGTCTTTATTCCCCCCAGGTTACAGTGTTCTCAGATCAGTCAGGTAACAATGGTCATGATCCCCACAGGTTACAATGGTATCAATCAGTCAGGTAACAATGACCTTTATCCCCCAGGCAACAATGTTCTCAGGTCAGCTAGGTAACAATGGTCCTGATCTTCCCAGGTTACAGTGGTCTCTATCACTCAGGTAACAGTGGTCCTGAACCCCCCAGTTAACAATGTTCTCAGATCAGTCAGGTAACAATAGTCTTATTTCTGCAAGGTTACAATGGTCTCGTATCAGTCAGGTAACAATGGTCTTGATCTCCCAGGTTACAGTGTTCTCAGGTCAGTCAGGTCACAATGACCTTTATTCTCCCCAGGTTACTGTGTTCTCATATCACATCATGTCCCATCATGACACGTGCTCATATCAGTCCTGTAACAGTGGTCTTGCACCCCTAGGTAGCAATATTCCCAGATCCCACAGATAACAGTGGTCTTGATCTTCCTCATTACAATGCTCTCAGATCCTCCAGGTGACAATCCTCTCTAATTTGTAGGTAACAATGTTCTCATATTGTCTAGGTAACAACTATCTCAAATACCCAAGTGACTACGCTTTCATATCTACCAGGGAACCATGGTCTTGATCCCCCAGGGAACAAAGGTCTTGAACTCCTCGGTAACAATGATCTCAGATTTCACAGATATCAATGGTTTGGGCTCCCCAGTGGTTCTCTTCTCTGTCAGCTGAGAGGTTCTCTCGGTTACACATAACAGTGGTAGTCAGCTCACTTAGCTATCAGTGGAGTTATCATATCTCCAAAGTAAGTTTTCTTAGCATTCTCAGGTAATTGTAATCCTCTGCTACCCAAAGTGACAGTAATGTCACCTCTTTGAGGTAATATTGGCTCTCAGGCCAGCCATTTAACAGTAGTTCTCTGACTCCCCATGCAACTGCAGTCTCTACTCCCCAATGTAACAGTAGTTCTCAGAGTACCAGGTAGCAGCAGTATAGTTTCCCCCAGACAATGGTAGGCTTGGCTCACCCAGGTAACCATGATCACAGCTCCTACAGACAACAGTGGTCTCGCTCCTCCTAAGTAACGTTATTCTTGTGTCCTCCACTTAGCGGTAGCTCTCAACTCACCCAGATAACGGGGGTCACGGCTCCTTCAGGTAACAGTGGTCTCAGCTCACCCAAGTAACAGGAGGCTCCGCTCTCCAAGGTAGCTCTTATAGGCTCATATAGGCAACATCAGCCTCCGCTAACCCATGTAACAGGGTCACAGTTCACCCAGGTCACAGGATCTTAGCTCCTACAGATAACAGTCATCTCTAATCCCCAAGTTCAGTTGTTCTCAGCTCTCCCAGGTAAAATCTGTCTCCGCTTACTATGGTAACACTGTTTCTCTTGCTCAGATATCAGACGGTCTCAGTTCACCCTTGTAAAAGTGGTCACAACTCACACAGCTAAGAGTGGCCTCACTTCCATGAGGTAACACAGCTTAAACACACACGCACTTACTCTCCTGACCTCCGGGTATCAGTGTTTACACACCCTACTTTTTATCTGTGTTTCACCTCCCCCCCCCCATAGCAATGTTCTCACCTCCTCCCACCCTCGTTTCCTCCTTTGGTCTCAGTGAAGTGTACTCACATCCCTCGAGGAACAGCATCCTCACTCTGTGCCAGTTACCACTGGTCTCGCCTACCCCGGGTACCAGTGCCTTTACCTTCCAGGTGCCACTCTCACCTCCACCAGGTAACAGTGGTTCTCAGCTCCTCCAAATTGCAGATGTGCTGGGTGGTGGTGGCAGTGTATGCCTTTAGTCCCAGCACTTAGGAGGCAGAGGCAGGTGGATCTCTGTGAGTTCGAGGCCAGCCTGGTCTCCAGAGTGAGTTCCAGGACAGCCAGGGTTACAACAGTTCTCTGTTGGAAAAACCCTGTCTGGAAAAACCAAACAAGAAAACAAACAAAACAAATTACAGTTGTTTCGGTTCCCACAGGTGTGAACTCACCTAGGCAACAGTGTTCTCAGCTGCTCTGGGCAGCATGGCTTCTCGGTTATGTTTTTCCAGCTCACCTCCTCAACAGCGAGCAGCTCACCAGATGCCGCTGGTTCTGGGTTCTTCCTGTGACGCTGACTCCCTGTGCTGGCTGACTTCTTATCACATTTCTCAGCTCGCCCTAGTGACAGCGGTGTAGATCCCCGGGTAACTGCCCTCTTACCTCTTAGTTCACGGGTCACAGTGGTGTCAGCCCCTCCCAAGGATCAGGGCGGAGTTGGGATGCAAACAAGGAGCCACTTAGGCAGAATTCACCCTGATGATACCTTCACTCTCCACCCTGTAGAGTGTCGCTCTCTTCACTCTCTGATTCTAGAATCTGCATTGAGAAAGGTCAAGTACCTTTGAAGTGTCGGTGTTCTTCACAGTGCTGCGAGCTGATGCAGCCCTGCTCCGCTGCCCCCACAGCCACTGGCATGGCGACACAGGCTCTTTCTTACCTGACTTGCCACAGGATTTAAGCCTGCCCCTGAGGCCTTCCTCTTCCGGAGTTGACTCCAGTCTTTATTTCTATTACCGTGAGAACAAGTAGCCACTGGGAAAGATCGTGTTCTCTCTTTGATGCTGATTCTTACCCCCACCGGCCTCACCTGTGGACAGACACCATTGCCCCCGCGACTGCAATCAAATGTCACCCCCCCTCCCACCCCCCCGCCCAGTGTGGTGGGTTAGTTCCATGGCTCATGGCTTCCAGGTAGCTGCCTACCATGTCCTAGCTCTCCCATCACCCTTTCCCTAGGCTTCTTCCAAAACTCCACAAGCTCTTCTTGATGGAGCTTGCCATGATGACCCCCAAGCCTGGTGTCCTCCAACCCTAGATTCTCAAATAGAGGCAGCTGGTAGAAAGCATTACGATCCCAACTCAGGGAAGGCCAAACTCTCCTGAGCTGAGACTTCTGGCCCTGCATCCAGCTAGAGGGCTAGCCCTCCTCCAGGTCAGGCAGTAACAGTACTGCACTGATACGGCTTCATTATGCAGACTACCCCAGCATGCTCACAACTGTCAAGGGTGTGTCCTGTTAGGGAGACATTTGCCTGACATACCCAGGTTCCACACACCAAGGCTGCTCAACCACAAACTCCAGGTACGGATGAAGAAGCAATCGATGTAGAAAGGGAGACAGGGACTGGCCTGCAGGCCCATGTTGAGAGTTGCTGACATTCAGGTAACATCGAGGAACAAGGACCTTGGGATGCAAGTCCCTGAAGAGCCAGAGACCTAAGCCCCCAGGACTGCACAGGCTACACAGATGAAGCAGCAGAGTCATAGCAGGAGTGACTGAAGAGCCAGCTCAGAGGCCACCACCAGCCAAATGCAAGGGAGGCAAGCTAAAACGAAATCTCAAGCTTGCAGGCCGGCTACCTGCAGCCGCTGCCACCACCTCGAGCAGGGCCAAGCAGGGCAACTTAGTCCATTCTGTGCTACTGTATCAGCCACAGACAGAGTACTTCACAGTGAACGGAAGCATGCTGACTCACTGCCCCACAGGATGGGAAGGCCAGCATCAACACATTTCTGTTACTGCACTATCCATGGAGGAGGGGTGGGTGGGGAGGCAGAGGATCAGAGTAAAGAAAGAAAGCCTGAGAAAAAGAAAAAGGGGCCAAGCTCTTCCCACAGTCACAGGCCCACCTCCACATACCGGTACTAATTCACCCTACTCTCCCGGGCTGTCAGCCTCTCATCAGCCCCTCCCCCAAAACCATCATCTTGAAGATCAAGTTCCCAACACACTCTTTGGCGATGTATTCAAAACCACAACACATGGGACCCAAGTGTGCCTGCCTCGTGCCCCAGAAAAAGAATGAAATTGATACTATTCGCTTATAAAACTCACCCTGAGGTGGGGGATGGAGCCCCAGCTCCAAACTGGGGCTGGGGGGATGCAGGCACCTGCATTGAGCATGCTTGCTGACAGAGTCCTAGGCCTGTGGACCTTGATCTGAGCCAAAAACAGCCCTGAGATGCCCAACACTGCATTACCTTCTCACAAACTGCACCCCAAAACCAGAGCGGGCTACAGATCCTGAAACGCATCTTGCCACCAGCCTTCCTAGGTCTTACACCGTTCTCTTCTCCCCCTTCCAGCACCTTCTAAGCTGAAGAGTCAAGTGCGGACCCAACCCCTAGGGATCCTTCCCAGGAACATGTGATTGGGTGGTTGTCACTCAACGTGAGAGAGGCCTAAGATGCTCAGCTGGGAAATGAGGACCCCGTGCTAGGAGCCTAGAAGCAGGGGATGATGGGGCTGAACAGACCAGACAGAAGCTTTGACACTTGCAGATGAAGTAGCCCAGGCTTAGGCGCAGAGCAGGTAGAAGCATGATGCTGAAGGTAGACAGACAGGCCAGGCTAAAGCCACAGGAGGTGCAGGCACACAGTCCTGTGCCCCTCTTAGTCTAGACTGTGTTAACCGTTTCCAGTTTTAAGGAGGAAAGCGGTACCACACTTCCTATGCCCGCACCATGTTCCCTTTTGGCAACAAACGCTCAAGTCTCTGAGTTCACTTTAAATGTTATGAAACACGTCACTCCGTGCAGCCATTAGCCGTGCCATCTCATCACACTGACACTCAGTTCAGATTCTACCGACATTCTAAATTCCTGGCATGGTTACCCGACCAACAAAAACAGCTAGAGTTCCCGAAGCCTCTGGAAATGTCAAGTGCTCTTGTTAGCTTTACAGAGAAGTGGCGCACGTGTCACTTTTCAAATTGCTGGGGCTGAGACCCTCTGGGGATACACTTCACTCCCAAGGGGGCTCTGCCAGCAAGAACCCTCTCACAGCATGGCGCCCCACGGGCCTCTTTTTGGGCTGCCTCTCTTGAGGTGACTCTCTGGTTGTGGGGGGGTGGGGGTTCCCTCTCTGAGAGCATTCATTTTTACAGCAAAAGGAATAGTGAGTGAACTTCCAGTTTCATTGGTGGGAGTGAATTCTTTATGGACAATCTCAAAATGCTGATAGGACTCGCAGTGGACAGGGGGCAGGGGTGGGGGTGTCCTGCCTCCACTGTCCCAGCAAAGTGGGGGTGTGGGATAGGGAGATAGTGAAGTGAAACAACCGACTGTTGTAACCGCTGCGGGCCTGAGGGAGCAGCGCTCCACTCCTGAGTGCGTGAGAACCGTGTGCTGTGGCCACTGCGTGCGACCCCTGGACCTCTTAAATCATGTAACCCGGAGTGGGACCCAGAAAGGTGGGACCGATTCTACCCAGGTGGGCCCCAGCCACGAGTGGAGAAGAAGACCCCAGCGGAAGCCAGAGGTTATTCTTCTGACTCCAAAGTTGGTGAGTAATCCGGGCTGGGTGCTGGACTACAGCACTGCTTCTGGCAGGGCTCTGGAATCCCGATGAGATGGCAAGAGACAGCATGACACCCCCCCACCCTCCCACCCCCGCCCAGGAGTTCTCTCCTTCAATTCTGGATCCAGCAACAGATGACAAGGAACAGGAGAGCAAGGGCGGGCGGTGTCAGGAGGACTCTGCCGAGTTCCCGGTGGAATCGTATAAATACATTATAAATCAGGTGGTGGATTTAGGGACAGCAGCAGCGCCTCGCTGGCAGCTGAGTCTCGTGAAGCTGAGAGTCCAGGAGGTGACAGGAGTTCCTGCTGTCACAGGAGTTACTCTGGGGAGACAGAGAATGGGCTGCAAGGGGCAGATGCCCTTGTCCTCCCTTCTGGTGAACACAAGGTGCTTACAGGCAGAAGAAGCCTGCCCCAAGGAACAGTGGCTAGCGGGAAGCACGCCTGCATTTTTGTCTGGAATCCTGCTGGCTCCCAAGGGCCTCCCTCACATGAAAGACTGCTCCATCCCTCAGCCAAGGTGAGGGGGGAGTAAAGAGAAACACATCTGACCCAGCTTCTCTGCCCCCTGCCTTAATCCTGAGGGTGCCCAGCAGGTGGGTCTCCTCTGCTACACAGACCTGATTATTAACCCTTTCTTTCTCCTTACCCCTGTCTTACTCACTTGAGTCTCCCCGTCATTGTCACCCAAAAAATGAATGACTCACTGCTGTAATTACATCTCAGGCCCTGCTTACGGCACAAACCAACACATGATTTTAGTTTAAAACCGTTTCCCAACCAACCACGACTGTGAATATTCGGGAATGGAGAGCAGATAAGCGAACAGTCTAGAACGGCTGATTCTACATGCTGATCTATTTTCAATGATTAAAAAGTAGACTAGAAAATGAGCATCCTGACAGAATCCCAGCCAGGAGTGATGGTTCTACTGATGAAGCTGGAACTGCATGCAGCTCCCTGCAGAGGGGAAGGTTGCTTTCCTGGAAGGGACAGAGCTAGTAGCAACCAGACCCAGGAGGCCACCAGAGCAGTGGGCCAGCCCTGAGTCCAAAACAGACAGGGCAAGGTAGCCAGTGGCTCCTAAAGGCACAGGGGGCCTCTGCTGCTGGAAATCAAGTTGTAGGAATAAGTGTTACGCTGGCTGGGGTGGAGCTATCCCTTCTAAACTGTGCCACCCGGTCCAGGAGGGGAGAGAGAAGCTGCTGCAACTTTGCAGACTCAGAAAGCTCAGAGTTACAGGCCCCCAAGGCTGTATCATTATACAAGCAGTAGGCAACCATTGGGGTAGATGAGACCTTCAGGTGGCTCTCCCCCAAGCCGGGGAGAGAGTTCCAGTCTGGTGTAGGTGTTGGCAGTGTTTCTGTTATCCCTGAGCTCAGCTATATGACCAAACTGTGGGGCGATGCCCACAGTTTAATAAGTTGGGGTCTAGAGGAAATGGCTCCATCTGTCAAGCTACCTAGAGTCGCTAGTTTCAGTCCTTTTGTGGTTGAATTTCATTCCGGACATTCCAGTATGAAGGTGCGTTGTATGTTAAAGGCGTGTTGTATCTTAAATGCACCTGACATCCATGAAGCCCTCCACTGAGGTGTAGGTATATACACCCCTCTTTCAGATAACCATGTCTTGGTCGTAGCCACAAATTCTCAAGGAAGATGAACATGTGCTGCCCTCCTTCCTTTCTTCCTGCCCCTCCCATCCAGGGGGCAGGAGGGGCTGAGCAAGCAGTGTTTAGACCCTGGAAGGAGAAGCTGGAAGAAGTTAAGAGTCCCTCTTTCCTGACTTGTAGGAGGAAGGCTAGTAGCTGAGGACACAGCCGGGGAAGCAGGTATGTCAAAGCGAGTCCCACTGATTCTCTGGCAGCGAAGGATGAAGGACAGAGATTATGATCCAGGTAACACCCCTTGAGGCAAGTCACTAGGAGGGAGGTGGCAACCACAGGCACCCAGGTCACAAGGGTGACAGGGAGGGCTCTGCTAAGAGCTGGAGGATGAAGGAAATCTCGGTGGAGAAGAAAAGCCAGGCGGCAGAAGAAAGAGAAGGCAATTCCCTGATAACCTAAAGGGGGGGGTGATCAGAAACTGCTCTCAGCCATACAGAGCTTCTCAGCTGCCTGCTCCCTGAGTGGAAATAGAAACCCTTTGAGAGGCAGTGATTTGCTTAGAAAAACATTCGTTTAAAATGTCTTGAGATTATCGACGCTATCATTAGACCTTGGCAGTGGCCTCCTGTGGGTTTGCGTGAGAAAAGGCTCCTGGTTTAGAAGAAAAATAAAAGTTCAAGAATCATAAGCTAAAAATATAGAAGAAGCCTGGAGATGAGAGGCTGGCGGTCCCGGAAGAAGGACGACCTTCCATCCTTATGTCCATCTGCAGTCATCCCCTTCAGGGGCCTGGATGTTCTCATATCCCTCCTTCTCCGTCCTCCCTCCCTCCTCTCTCCCTTCCCCCTTACCCTTCCCTCCCCCTCCCTCAGCTGGGCAGCCATCCAGATGATTCATCGTATATTCCAGCTATATTCAGCACAAAAGCCATCTAAGCATTGGCGGATCAAAATTACATCAACTAACAGGCACCGGGGAATTGAGAAGCAGCTAAAATTAGGCCATTGCATAGCAGCGGCCTTTGACTGATGGAGTGAAATTTAGCCTCCGGTTCACTATTTAAAGATTGTTGACGGCATCCTTTTCTGTAGCCACAGCACGCACACAACCGAGTATCTGGGTCTGATGAAGTATCTAAACATCCCTGGCCCACTGCTGCCTGTGGCAGACGGACAGACTCCTGAGAAGTCGGGCCTCCATCCCCACAACCCAGAGCCTCTCCAAGCCTACTGCTCCCTCCAGGCGCATCCTGTGAAGCTATTTTAATCACTTTTACAAGCATTCCTGCCATCAAACAGTTCAGCCTCCAAATCCTGACCCAGCTCAAGGGTTTCCAAATTCATCATCGACTTAATTAAAACAAACAGCTCCTAACTGCCAAAGCGATTCATCAACTGTCCTACTGGCCTCTTTTCTTCTTCTGGCTCCTTCAAGTTTTGGATGCGCTTGCCCCTCACACACGGCAGGTGTCCTCCTCCTTGGGTGTACCTCTGTCTGGTGACCACTGTCACCTCCAAGACAGGCACACTGGCCCCTGGAAGAACACAGTGCAAACCCAAGATGGTCACCATGCCTCCGAGGGCCACAGCATTGACAGGCCACTACACCCTGTGCAGCGAGCACTTCCAGGAAGTGTCAACTTTGGACTGACCCCACCCTTGTCATCGATCCTCAGGTCCAAGGACAATGGTTTCAAAACAGCTTGCATAACCTTCCTCCCTTTTCCTCTCCAACTCTGGCCTGTGTCTGCCTCCTCAAGCATGGCTGTGATGATACCCCAGTACACACGCCAGACATCCTCTCCCGTTGTTCCTTGGGTGGCCTGTTTCCTGATGGGTTAATCTGGTATGGGATGGTCTCAGCTCAGGCTCTGGTCTGTATGACCAGCAATCGGCAATTCTGGCTTCATCACCTCTGTGACCAGGCTGCAACTTCGTGAAGCCCTGAAAGGTTAGTTTGAGCTGCCCAGACAGAGGAAGGATGTGAGACAGTGCAGACAAGGTGTCAGGCTCCCCCATGGCCACCTGCACTGACAGTCCTGAGACAGGACCTGAGAACCTGCATCCCAAGAAAAGACAGGAGAGGAAGAAATTAGGGTGGGAGGCCTAGCCCATTTAAGGGCACCGTGGTAAGTAGACACTTTCATGTAGATTCTACCACACATCGGGCTGCCATCACATTAGCCAAGCTCTGGAGGGAGTGACCCAGCACGTGTCCATTGGTTCCCTGTGACGTGGTCCCTGCCACAAGATGCAAGGCCTATGGGCAGGATGAGTCCCGTGGGCCTCTCAGCAGATTCAGGGAGCCTGGCCATTCCCTGAGATACAAATGAGGGACAGGACTTGAGGACCCTGTTCCAGGCTACGCTTCTGCATTCTCCGCACACGGCCATCGGTGGCTTCATTTGATCTCCAGCATGCGAGAGTGGCGGTGGTGTGGCCATTACTCCCGGAGCTCAGCAACGATGGCAGCGGCAGTGATGGCCCCAGGCCCACACATGTCGCACAAGAACTTCACGCAAAAAGGGACATACTCGAAACATCAGGAGGTTGTGCCTCACTTTCCCCTCAAGATGACAGCAACTCACAGTGCACCGGACGGCATCTGGGGACATCTTGGGAGCACTATGGGGTATGTGTATCCTTCCTCCCCAACAACTGGGAATGCTTTTTCTTACGTCATTACCGTTCAAAGCTCTGTGAGACGCACCGAGGAAATGTCGTAATGTCGAAGCCTGTTCTGTGGGTCTTACGGTCTAAAAGGTAAGGGAAGCGGCCCTCCCACCAAACTCCTTTCTCTGCCTTCTTTCCACATCCATGTTCTTGGCAATTACGTGACTGCAGTTGGTTCTGTCTCTGGGTTCAGCAGGTAAGGATTCAGGTGACCCCCAAGCTGAAAATAATCAGAGTAAACTTCGCCACTGGATGGTCTTTATAGAGACATTTTCCTCGTCGCCGTTCAAACAATACCGTGAAAACAAGTCCATCCACGGCTTGTGCCCTGGTCAAAAATGGTCATCTAAAGGGACGAAAACGTGGAAACGTACACGGAGGTCATGTTCCAATACAACTGGCAGTGTTTGCAGATTTTCAAATAGTTTAGTTCAACATGCAAAGTCATGGGGTGCAGTCTGGCAACTGGGTACATATGCGTGGTGCGATAGAATCAGGGTGATCAGCATTTGCACCTCTCTAAGCGTTTCTGATGAACACTGACAAATTCTGTTTAAGACGTGTGTACACTTGCGCATGCTTCCTGCCGGAGTCACTGACATCTCCATCTCCTCCCTGCTTTATGGCGTCTGAGCTCTCTCCTCCAAGTCATTCATAAATCATACTGCGTGCCAGTCATCTTAGATTATACAAGGACACTTGCAACCACACTCACGGTGAGCATGCGCACGGTGCTCTCATACATAACGCTTCCACGCACCCTCGTGCTGCGCCTGCCCCTTCTCCTGTGCAGCCCACCCGGCTTCCGTGTTCATCCCTTCAGTTTGGCTCTGGCCACCTCTTCGTGTTTGCCCTTCAGGACTCCTGCAGCATCTGGGTGACAAGCCACGAGCCCATATATGTTTTCTTCCTCTTGGCCTTCTTACACCCATACTTTGCTTCTAGGTCTTTCTTTGGGAGTTTGGTCCCCAGCAGCTGTGAGTTTCTTATTGGCATTTCACAGAATATTCCTGACCTGTCTCTTACTGCGGACCAGGTCTCCTGCTGGCACTTTCTTGATTATTTATAGTCTGCACTTGAGGCATCGCTTTATGGTGAATCACTTGCAGGGGAAGCATTTTGAGAGGAAGGGGCGAGCTAGGTTCATGTGGAAACAGAATCAGAGTCTGTTGCCCAACACTTCACTCTGGGGTCTGTCTCTGCTCGAAGTGCTGGGATCTTCAAGCTATAACACAGCCTCTGGGCCAATAGTCCTTGATGAGACATCATCAGAACTGTATGTGCACCCACACTGCCTCCCACACCCCAAAAAAACACTCCGCTTCCCCCCGAGATGACAGTCTGTGTCTAAGCCTGATTCCCATCTATGGCACCCTGTTTGGTCTGGTCTGGGTGGGGATGCCTGAGCTTTTGCTGTAGGAGGAGGCTGCTACCTAATACCACCTCCAACCCAGTCTCCTGCCTTTGGAAGTCCCTCTTTCACCTATACCCTGGGGAGGTGGTTGCACCCTCTCATCATGGAAGACTGGGTCTCCACCACTGCGTTACTGTTCTTGCTCTGGTTTGTGTTTGACCTTTAACTGACACACCTGGATCCACCCCTCCGTTTTCCAGGTCACCCAGCTTTCAGTGTCAAGTTATTTTTAAACGTGTTTAATTGAAATATAATATGATACAGGAAAGCACACATATCACACCGCACAGCCTGACAGATTTTGGCAAACAGAATGTGTTCCCGAAACCAACGTGTTGACTGAGACATAGAGCCTTGCCAGCAGCCCCAGGAGGCCCCTCCGTCTGTTCCACCAGGAGTCCTTCAGATGTAAGATGTTCCATAGATTCCTTCGTGATGACCACGTGTACTTACTGCCGCATAATGGAGAAACCCAGAGTAGCCTGAAGCCAGTGCACCCAAGAGGCATGGGTGGACGTCACTCCACAGCAGCAAGCCCGTGCGGGAGGGATTAGTCACATTTCCCTGCTGTGGCAAATGTCTGACAGGAACAGCTTAAGGACGGGTGGTGTGAGAACAGTCTATCACAGAGTAAAGACCATGGGCGGCCGCAGGAGCCTGAGGAAGCTGGTCACACTGCTCCCACAGTGACGAGGCAGAGAGCCATCGATGATGAAAATGATTCTTTTTTATTAAGTCTGGGACTCCAGCTCACGGGATGGCATCGTCCACGTTCAGAGAAGGCTTCTCAGTTAAACATCCCTGGAAACTCCCTCAAGCACATGCCTTCAGCTGGGTCTCCTATGGAAGTCCAAACCCAGCCAGTGAAGATTAACCACTGCACAGTTAGGAGAACTACAGAGAATGCCTGCTGCCCAGAGAGCTCCTGGAGCTGGCTCTGTCATCCAAAGCTCCCAACACATTTCTAGCTAACTCAATTCAGAATGCTCTATGTAAAATGGGCTCTTAAGGTCAGAAGGTCCTTGGACTTTTCCACGAAAATAGATTCTGATTTCCTCCACCCAGCCTGGGACCAGAAAGACACACAGTCCATTATGCTTTATCAGTGATGTTAAAATCAAATGGAACCAAAGCCTCTCAGCCTGACAATATTCTCCTTCAGAATGCCCACTGCTGCAATGTGGCTCTTGAGGATCCCCCAAAGGCCCATGGAATGGTTTGGTTGTAACCTATGGCATGATTAGGTAGTGGTGGTACCTTTAAGAGGTGGAGCTTAGTGAAAACAAGTTAGGTTATGGGGGCATGCCCATGCCCAGGACAAGACCCTAGTCCATCCCCCCCCCCACCTCTTCTCTCTGCTCCTTGGCTGCCATGAAGTGAGCAATACTCTCTGTCACCTGCTTCTTCCACATCCTTAAAACCACAGAGTCCCAACACCACGGACTGACATCTACCTTAGAGATGGATGAAAGCGACCTCCAAAAGCAGAAAAGGAACTTGGGGGTGTGCCAAGGCATACAGAAACAGTTGCGCCAGGAGCACACGCTGCGTCATCTTAGAACCTCTTAGACATTTGCTGTCCACCCGTAAGTTGCTTGCTTGTGGGAAACTGAGATTCAAATTAAGAAGCGATTAGGGATAACGGATGGGTAGATGCTGGATGGACAGTTAGACAAATGGTCCACTGGATGCGTGGGCATCCATCCATCTATCCATCCATCCAGATACACGTTCACCCACCTGCCCACCTGCCCATAACTCTTTTCGCATGTCTGAAATTCAGGGAAGCTGCTAGAGAGCACACCCGTGGCTCCGTGTAGCTGAGGTTGTGAGAGATAAGTCAGTGCTTCCATCTCCTGAAACGTGACTCAGCCTAAGTGCTGGGAATTTCCAAACTCTTCCGGGCCTTTCTGGATGAAGACTGCTGTGGCCGCGTTGCCCTGCTGTCCTACGGGAGACCAGAACTAACGCCTCCTAGATGCAGTCTGATCTAATCTAATCTAACTTCCTCCCAGCCTCCCCACTAAAGTTATGGAAGAAACTGCAAGACATCGCTTTAAGAGAAATAAGTCACACCGAAAAGCACAAGCACTGGGTCGCCTCACCCCTTATGAATTTTCAAGACCATGCCTTCACCTCCCCATACCAGCAGGAAACTTCAGGGGGCTACCCCTCAAAAAACATCTTGTTCCCAGTTATTTGGGACTGCTCCAGGAGAAGCCACAGGAAGGCCTGATTCTGAAAGTGTCTGTGGGAAGAAGGGAAAGGGGGGGAGGGGAGAAAGGCCAGGAATGCTGGGAGGCAAGATGGAGGGAGCGGCTGCTGCAGAGCCCTGTCTAGAGGATGGCCGGCCAGAGCCCTGCAGATTACACTGCCTTGCCAGCTCCACAGTGGCGTGCCCTGCAACCTGACGGAGAAGGGCTTCAGCGAGAATAGGGGGGTGGGGTATAGACAGGGTGCACAGACCGTACACGCGCAGACGACTCTGGGGGTGGAAGGGGAGAGACTGGGTTATGGGGAACTCTGGGGCGAGGCAGGATTTGTGAGGATGAGAGATTGGAACACATTCAGCTCTGGCTGAAAAAGAGGAAAGTAAGAGGGGAGGGAGGGAGGGAGGGAAGGAGGGCAGAGGCTCTGGCAAGAGACGAAAGAATTCCTGGTTGGAAGTCAGGGGAAAGGGGTAAGGCTGGGTCCAGAAGCCAGGAATGAGGGAGACAGTAAAGCAAGAGGAGAGAGGCATGTGGAAATGCTGGCCAGGACTGGCCTCTCCGTGCAAACATCTACTGACCCCAGACAGGACAATGACAGACACAGAGACACCATGGCCCTCCAGAGCTGCTTGGTGAGCCTATGAGTTTAACCTGGGTACTTACAGGAGCAGGAACATGGGCAACTTATGGGCAGCTACATCACTGAACAAAAGGTCTCACTCCCAGCAACTGTTGTCTCACGAGCCCCTCCCCTAGCGACTGTTAACTAGCTATCAATTCCTGAGGAGGATTTAACTGAGTATTAACGGGCCCAATCATCTGCACATAATCACTGCTGCTTGGAATTAAGAGGCCAGCATCATGCCATCCTCCACTGACTAACCTTGGCCCTCCAGCCCTTAGAACCGAGCCAATAAAACCCTGTTTATTACAAATGGCCCAGGCTTGGGTATATACCTGACTTGGGAGACTTTGTTCTCTGATCCATAGACTGTGTCTGGGGCCTGAGGGAGCGCCCTGGACATGACTCTGGCTCCACTGTATGATAAGAATGTCTCTGAGTCAGGTTCTATGAACTTAGAGCCTCAGCTCCCAGTGGCCTCTTTCTCAGAAGAGCCCGGTTCCATGCAGGGACAGCTCTGTGCAGACAGGGACAGGGCTCCTGCAGGGGCTTGTGTACTTGTGGCACTGAATTCATGCCCTGGACAATGTTCGGTGTCACAAAACGAGTTTGTTTCCTATTTGAAAGTCCCTCGGAATTAGAGGGAAAGGGTTCCCAAAGAAGCCTTAGAGTCCCTTGTCAGGAAACAGCCCAACTGGAATTTTTTCTTTTTTTCTCATCCTAACCTATAATAGCAACAGGTGGACATAAGATGTGGTGAGGACTGCACTGTGCCTTCACAAGGAAATCATTTCTTTTCTTGGGTGTGTGTATGTGTCTGCTTTGTGTTATAATAATATAATAATATAATAATATAATAAAATACCTGAGGCTGGGAAACTTAAGAAGAAGCTCATTTGTCTCCTAAGGCCAGAGGGCCCCACCCAACAGCCTAGTCCCAGGGTCCTCGGAAGGGTGCCATAGCTGCGTTACAATAAGGAAGAGAAGCAGAAAGGGAAGTAGCCACATATGGATGGACGCACGGTCTAGGAGGGCTTGTTTTATAACAAGTCGATCTCATGAAAAGCTACCGAGAACCCTAGCCATTCTGTGAAACCAACTCAGTTCACCCGTCCTGTCTGTTTACGGGTCCCATCATCTCTCAGAATCACCCCCGTGGGCCGCCAGGCTTCCAGCACTCTGGAAAACAAACAGCGACTGCTTTCGATGGGGAGCCCAGCACCCCACCATGGATAGACAGAGCTAGTGTCCCTTCTCTACCCCCTACCCTACCATGTTCCTTCAATGAACAACATCTGTGCTGTCATTTCTCCGGCTACCTCCCAGACTAAAAGTAACTTAGTTCCTTTATACCCACAGGTAAGTGTAGTCCTTGCCCTTCATCAAGGAAACGTCTTTACGGTAGAGACCACGGAAGAAAACCACAGCCGATCCGAATGCAGGGTGTGGAGTCCAGTTCTACGGAATACAAATACAGCGTAACCCCTGCCCTTAGGGCGCAGGGAACGTTGAGTAAGGGGGTGAGATGGAAGAGCCAGACAACCAGGGAAGTCACTGTGAGACTGTGTCTCCCGGGAATGTCGTAAAGTCTCACCAATACGGCTGCCTAGGCGTGAGCTGGACAAGGACGAGATCGATAGACTTGCTCACACGGAAGGCAGAAAGCTCCCGAGGCCTCAAGCCTACACAAAGAAAGACGGGCAGCTAAGGAGCACGGAAAGGAGGGGAACTTTGTCTTCCTCAGGGACGAGAACACCAGTGGGTTATCTAATACCAACTTATCAGCCCTGAAAAGACGTACATACAAGTAACATTATACAGACTGAGCAGGCTATATTTATAGATTTAGGAGTATATATATAATTATATACAAATGTATTTATTATATATTCTATATTTAAATTATATATGTGTGTGTTTATATATATAATTTAGCAGAGTTTTGTATCATGCGTGCACAGGTGTGTGCTCTCTCTCTCTCTGTCTGTCTCTCTCTCTCTCTCTCGCGCTCTCTCTCTCTCTCTCTCTCTCTCTCTCTCTCTCTCACACACACACACACACACACACACACACACACAAAGATTCAAACAGGAACATCACCATGAACATGCATTCTGCCTGAGTGCATTTAGCCACTATTCATGTCTGGAATTACAGCCATGACTATGTGAGCCTCACAATGGAATTGAGACTGGATCTGACAGCAGCTATCCTTTCCCATGGGAGGAGCAACTCAGATGGAGAGGCACAAGTCAGGGAAAGCTGCTACTGATGCTTCCGGAGATGCTTGTTATCGATCTGTTGAACCGGGCAGCAGATTGAAGGTGCAGGACACGAAGGAACCTCATCATTTACAGGAGGCCAAGGTTGGTCTAGACAGCCTCATTCACTTCTGACCATGTGCTTTAACCATGGAGTCTGTCTTCACCCCCAAAACAGGCAGGAGTCATTCGTTCATTCATTCATCCTTGTAAATACTGAACACAGGAAAATGTAATCTCCTGACTAGAGATTTTAACAGTGGAGACGCTCATGAGCATCCTCAGAAGATGAAGCTCCAAGAGGCCCTTTTCATCTGTCGGCTGACCCTCTCCAACGTATGTGCAGGAGAAAAGCCCCAGTGGCAGCTGGGTGTTGGGTGCTGGGTGCTGGGTGCACTGCAGAGGCGGATGCGTGGTTTACCATGTAGCTGTCTACCTGGCATGTGACAGAGCTTTGGCTGGTACCACTATGAAGAGTGGGCCCAGCTCCCAAGAGCCAGGGTTGTGGGCTGGGCTGAGATGTGGGGAGAAACCTAGAGTCAGGGCTGGAGGAGGAGCCCCACCAAGACAGATGGAGGGTGTTCCTTCTGTACAGGGCATCCACCTTTCCTGCATACATCCTGCTATGCCTCCCCCCATGCCATACTTGGGATGTGGCCCTTCCTCTTGCTTTCTGTAGGAAAGATGGTTTCCCTCTGTAATGCTACCCACTGGCTATCTATCTAGAGCACTTAGCCCAAACCAAGGACTAGGCAAATACCAATCTCCCTACCCCACGCATTTCCCTCTCCAGGCATCTGCCTCCCTCCTATAGAGGCTAAAATGACAGCCATTTTCCCACAGAGCACAATCTCTAAGGGGACCAGGGGTTCTGAGACATACGACTGCCACCCCAACCTCACACAGCTAGATCCCAGCTTGCCTTTAGCACAGGATACCATAATAGCCAGCAAGCGTGGATGCTCTGGTTCACGATGTCATGCCAGAGAGAGAGAGGCACAGGAGGTGGGGTGGGGCATGGTGCCAGCATCGCCGATTCTAATTTAAATCCTCGTTTCTTATTCTATTCTGAGATCCCTCCGGATTTTAGGAATGTCAAGACGTGCCTGTAGTGCAGAACGGTCCCCAGGGCTGCATTTGAACGAAAGCTCAGAGTAGTGAGGGTGGTTCCTGGTGGCGTGGACTGATGGGATGAAGGCTACTGAAGGAGCCTTGGAGGCTCCTGAGCAACTCTGTAAAGGTGGAGCCAAGTAAGCCTTGGGTTAAGCACCCAAGGGTGACAGTAAGCCCAAGAAACAGCTCATTCAGCACCAGGCACCACAGGGGCGCTGAACGACAGGAGAGGTGGTCTCTCTTGGGGGAGATGTGACTTAGAAGGCAGGCTCAAGGGCGATGAAAGGGACCTTCCTCCTAGAGAGAAGAGGGGAGGAGGAGAAAGGCTGGAAGGGCTGGTTCGGAGAAAGGGGTGACTGCCACATGGCTGGGAGGGTCAACTCGCCCCTCTCCAGCTCTTGCTGCAGAGCCGTGGCAGCCTGACCTCGGGCACGTGTATTCCGAAGGATTTTCCACACACTTAAAGATATTTTGCATGGTTTTTCTCAAATGCCCCCATGGGACTGTGTAGTGAGTTTCTGCATTCTTTCTCTCATCTTAGCTGTGGAGAGGGTGTCCCAAATTCCAGATGTCAGGGTTTCTAAGTTTAACTGCCACCCCCGCCCCGAGGAATCATCAAGTCAACGTGGAATTGAAGGACAACAATGTGTGTGCACGCCCACGTGCGAAAATTATCTTGTTTTCTTGGGTTAAAGGCCAACTTGACTTGTGGACAAAGCTGTGGGCTTTGGACAAAGAGTAAATCTCAGGTCCCCTCGCCTGCTGGTGCAGCGGGCAACAGTCGCCAGTTTATTTGCCTGGTCTGCCTGGCTCCAGAGAGAACAGAGACGGGATGCGGGAAGGATTCCACATCTGCCACCTCTGCCAGTACGACACACCTCAGGGAGCAGGAAAGCGGGTTCCTATCTAGAGCTCCCCATGGTGGGTGATGAGAAGGGTTGGGTGTCTGTTGCTTGAGGAGAAAGTGAGTTCAGGTTTGCAAATGAGAGGCGAGGCCCTTTATGTATAAAAACCCCACTGGCTGTTGTCCGTGTGAAGCATGACTTCCCCGAGGGACCAGAGTTCTTTTTTCCTTTGAAGCAAAAAACATTCTAAGCATTCAAAGGTCTCAAAGCGGCCAAGAAATCCATAAAGCCCTATTCAAAACTAATTTCATTCCATTCTAAAATTAGACGTGGGGGAGCGAAGCCAATCTAAACAAAAGATACCCACAATCATTAACTCCTGACTGAGGCTTGCTGGGGTTCGTTCACTGGATTCCAGTTTATTTTAACGTTCGCCGATAAGCCAGGAGAGGGAGCGAAGCATAGGATTCCCCTTGCACGGAAGTGACGAAACAGGTCACAGAGCAGAGATGGCTGACCCAAAATATGTCACACACAGGGCTCAAGGCTGTGCTGTGACTCTGGGAATGTAAACTGGACAGAGATTTTGTGCTTTGGCTGTTGAGAGCAGCTCCGGGGACATGGGCTTCAGGCATTCTCTGTTTGCTGAGAAATGAAGCATAAACAGTTTCTTCACGTACTTGGCAGCGGTAACAATATAGAATTGCTATTTTTCTAGGGAGCCAGAATACTAAGTCTGATGGTTAAATAGTTCAGAGCACTCTTTAGAAGCATCTAAATAGCCAACAGCTCTCCGAAGTTCAGAAAGCAGTACCGAAGGCAGTTTGGGACAACTCTGTAAAGAGACACTTCTCCCAAGATTCTAGTACCACTAGTGTCACCGACAAACTGATAGCAGCTTCTCTCGTTCTTTAAGGTTCGGTTCGATTTCTGATAGACAGCCAGCTTCTTGGGCTTAGGGAGTGAGGCTTGTTCCCTTCATTATGGAACAAGAGGTGAATATTCAAAAGTATTTTGCGAGGCTTGGTAGAGCTCGATGGGACAACACCTGGAGAGTTTGGGTGAGACCCTGAGGTTCACGCCCAGAACACACAAAAAGCTGCAACCATGAGGACAATACAGGGACTTCCTCTTTTCCTACTCGGAGGATAAATCCTGTCAGTATGGTTTCCCATACCGAGCCACCCATATGTCCACGATGTTTTGCTTTATTAAACATCCAGTGGAAATTAGTGAGCGAGTATGCGTCTGGGATTTGCATGCACATGTCCTGAGTAAGACGAACAATTTTTATTATCTTTCATTATTATCCAGTTTGCATTATGACTGCATTTGCTCCAAACAGTGAACTGGGTTGTGTGTCTCATTTTCCATTTACTGAAAAGACATGCCCAAATCAGGGATTATATACTCCTTGCGAGCTCTGTAAAGCCTATGCTTTTGCTGGGAGAGTTATCGCCATAGGCAATTCCTTACTTCTTTTCTCCCTGTGGCTGCCGGACATTCCTCATCACATATCAAACATGCATGACCTTCTGAGCAGGCCCAGGCCTAAACAGGGACTCGGCTCGCACAGGCAGGCACCGCTCCCAGAGAAAGAGGTTCGCTTGGTGCCGGATGAGTTTTCAATACGGATCTGCTCTGCCATCTACACACAGTCTCCTCATTCCCACAGCAACCCTGTCCTGATTCTCATGGTAACTTCTCAGTAAAAAATCTGTCTCCCAGGTACAGTCCAGGCAGGTTTTGCTGACATGCAGAAGGCACCCATAGCGTATGAAGGACTATGAGGAGCCAGTGCCCGTTACTCAGGACTCCACAGGGCTGAAATGTTTTTATGGACTCTTAGGGAGAAAGCCCCAGACTCTAAGGAGTCGGGGCTGCAACGCGCAGCCTCGCTAAGTATGTCAGGCGCTCAAAGTCAAGGCCACACCCCTGTGGGACCCAAGAAGGTGACTGAGCTTTTCAAGCTAAATTGTCCTTAATCATCAAGGTCTGATTGGCTGTAGAGATGTCCCAGAGAGCCAGAAGCCCAGGGCAACTGTCCACAAACATGGAAAACCCAGACCTGTAGGCCTGACCATATGATAATGCGCATGCGCAGACACACACACACACACACACACACACACACACACACACACACACACACACACACAGGAGCCTGTATGCCTCCTCAGGTGTTGTATCTATGGAAACAGATGGTCTAGACTAGACAGCTTCATGATCTCTCAGTTTTTTATGGGGCAGGCCACACTGCTTTCCACCATCAGTGCAATCCTCAATATATTACCAGACCTCTTAACATTTTACCGCAGACTTGGCCCTTTTGGGTTATTTTTGTCCAACTGCAGGTTGACGTGAGTGTTCTGAGCATGTTTGGGGGGCAGGCAAAGCTGGGCTGGGAGGACCAGCAGGGAGGCATAAAAGGCAATCAGGACCCCAGCAGCTTTCCGACTCAGGATGGGCCGACTGGGATGTAACGCCCTGTGAGTACGGCAGTGTTGGCGTGTGTAGGTGCAGGCGTGTCCATTTCACACGTGTGTGCCCTTAGGTACACGTAAACACCAATCTCTATGCATCTGTGTGTGTGCGATGGGGAAGACACACACATCAACATGGTCTTGCATGGGCCCATATATGATCAGGGTTCTGTCCAAAGAGTCGCACAGAGCCGGGCCACCCATTCCTCCACCCCGATCCAAGTCATGAAGTTTGTCAGTTCATGAAAACCACCGACTTTGTGGAATTCAGCCAGGCCGTATGGGGGGTTCCCGCTGCCTCCCGGACTTCGTTAGCATAAGTATGACATTAGTGTGACTTCTTAGGATTCGATTATCTCTCCAGAGACCCCAACACAGTCCCCAAAACACTCGCTGCTGACAAATGTGGATTCCATTGAAATGAGATGCCCAGATGATTGTTAGTGACTGACAGTCAGCAGGGGAGGGTGCACTTATTCTTCCTAAAGAAGAAATATATTCCTAAAATATTTATGGATGAGCTCCCTAAATTGCTTTATAATCTACGAATGAAAGTGCCCCTTTAAACTTCGGCCATAAAATGAATACCCATCTAAAGCCATGATCAATTTTCCTCCCATTTATTTCATCAATTGTCCAAGTTGGCATGAGTTACAGACTCTTCCCAAGCTCTCCCTGCCTCTCACGTTACCACTGAATTCAATTACATTCTGATTGCCAGTACTCTGTATAAGCTGCCCAGACAAGTATAGTTTGTTTTTGTTTTTTTTAAGCAATTTTGGTACCACAGGCTTCCTCAGCAAAGTGGGCATTGTCTTAAGGTCAAAAGCATCGAGGTCATCCAGTACACAGCCAGCCAACAGGCCATGCTGCCAGCCATGAGTATTCTCTGCCTGCCAATGTGCTAACCTCAGGACTGTCTTGACACCAGCCCATGCTCACCTGCAAAGAACAGAAGTCACCCCAGCCCTGTTGACTAAGCCGGACACGTGGCAGGTATTAAAAGACTCTGGCACTGCTCTCAGAAACAAGCTGCTTCCCCAGGCCTACAAGGGGCGGCTCCCTTCTGTCCAGTGCCTGGACATAGTGACTATCCCCAAAGCCGCCACAGGAAGCCATATTTCTCCACGCCACCTCTCCCTTCTGCCTCCCCAGTGCTTCCAGAAGCCTCAGAATGTGGGTGCATGGGTACTCAGAGTGGGTGCTGGCCTCCAGACTGAGAAAAACACAGCAGGGGTGGAAGGGCACCTACCTCTTACCACCCACCCTTGCACCTCATGGAAGAGCCACGTACCATAGATGATGAGCGGTGACAGCCCACCGGGAGGCCACACTAACCACGAGGACACTAGTGTAACTTCTAGAAGGTAAAGCTTACTTGAGACGTCTAGAACCTGGTATCCATACAGTAGCCACTTTCCAGAACCCAGTGTCCGCTCAGTGGCCACCGGCCACAGGTGTCTACTGTGCACCCGAGTCAGTAGGGTCAGAACTGAGATCGTCTCTGAGTGGAGAAAACAGCCAGACCCTAAAAATAGAGAACATCTTGTTAATCAGTCCCCCCGTATTACAAAGAGGACACCTATGGAATTAAAATATATTGTTAAAAATTAATTAATTGTTCTAATTAATTAATTTATGGACCCACAGAAAATGGGTCTATAAAATGCAGTACACACAACCCGAAATAAATGAAACCATTCTGAATGTTACAGTGTGCATGACCTGCGATGACACTGTAGTGAACAGAGTAAACCAGCTACGAAAGGTCAAACCACGCGTCATTATATTTACCTAGATCCCCAGAACACCCACAGAGATTCTGGTCCCTGGAATCACGGGAACACCTCTGATTCCCTGTGCAAGGACAAGCAAGGGTTAATGACACACATGTGAGGTGGCAGGTGCCTGTCCATTGGACTGGAGGCTGTGGGAGAAGACAACACTTGGCAGGCTCCCTCTCCTGCACTAGCCCCAACAGTGGCTCCGGTCATGAGAGGAGTTTCTCCCACATACATGCATGCCAAGAGAAGGCAGGCAAGGAAGTCTGTCCTGGGAGAACTCCACAGACCCTGAGAGAGGGAAGATGGGGGAAGAGGTAGCCTGAGTCAGGGCAGCATCCTGATTGGCTCCTTGGGGGAACTTGCCTGCAGCCAGCATTCTTGTGAGGATCTTACCCACCTCCTCTCAGTCTATGGCATGTGTCCTACCTCTTACCACCCCACAGATGGAGAAATCAAGACAACAAGGGGCATCCCTCAACTGCCAACAACAGGACTTGCCCTCAGAAGCAAAGCTGGGTCCCACAGCTCTCAGGGGCCAGCAGGCAAAGTCTGTGTGCCACTCCCCAGCGTTCCCTTCCTTCTGCTCAGAGAGTGTCTCCTATCCGATAGTCACTTCCAAAGCTTGCCTAAGCCCTTCAGTGAGTGCGGAGCCCAGCCATGCTTCTCTCCCTGTGACCTTGAACAGACACCGTGATGGTTAGAATGAGAAATAGGCTCATAGATTTGAACACTCAGTCCCTAGTTGGTGACACTGCTTGGGGGAGGTGATAGAACTTTCAGAACAAAGAGCCTGGATGGAGGCAGTGCAGACTTTGGGACAGACTTTGAGAGTTTATGGCCAAGCACCACATCCAGTTTGCTATCTCTGCTTTCTGTACGCGCAACTGAGACGTGATCTCTCGGCTTCCTGCTCCTAGTGGCCACGCCTTCGCTGCAAGTATGGACATCCAGCCCTCTGGAACCACAAGCCAAAGCAAAGCCTTCCTAAGTTGCCTTTGGTCGTGATGGTTCATCACAGCAGCAGAAAAGTCACGAAGACGAATGTCCTTCAGATCTTTGGTGTGACACAACAGACGGGAACATATCCTTGGTGTCGGATGAGGAACGTGTCACAATTTAAAAACTAGACTTACGCTTTTTTAAAGTAACATCTGGATTTTTAATTGCGATGGAAAGTGTCACTATAAACTTTTACATGATGTGCTGTTTATATATTCTCTCTCCTTTCCACACCCCCGGAAACACAGCTGAAGATAATCCATGGATTCCTTATTCAGAGTAGCAATAAGATGCCTGCAACATGGAATAAAGTAATCTATGAGTCTATAGTCCCCTTAGTTACTATTACCGCGATGAAATTCCATGACCAAAAGTAACTCTAGGAGGAAAGGATGTATTTGGCTTATATAGCCTGGTAACATCGCTGAGGGAAGTCAGAGCAGGGGCTCAAGCAGGGCAGGAACCTGGAGGCGGGAGCTGATGCAGAGGCCATGGAGGGGTGCTGCTTACTGGCTTGCTCCCCATGGCTTGCTCAGCCTGCTTTCTTATAGAACCAAAGACCACCAGCCCAGGGATGGCACTGCCCACAATGGGCTGGGCCCTCCCCCATCAAGCACTAATTAAGAAAAAACACTCTCCAGGCTTGCCTGCAGCCTGATCTTAAGAACACGTTTTCTGAATTGAGGCTTGCTCCTCTCAGATGACCACAGCTTGTGTCAAGCTGACATGAAACCAGCCAGCACAATATAATGTAAATAATGATTCAATGAATAAGCAAGTAAATAAATGGGGGTGAGGTCAGCCTCGCCAAGGAGTTCCGTAACATGAGCATAAGCAATGAGCAAAGCACACACTCACTAGGCCATGCGGGCTGCGGGTCAGACCGGCAGCTGCTTAGACAGAAAAACACGCATGCCTAGTCTCAAAGCACCTCCCCTGAGATGTTTATTAATTACAAAGAGAAAAACAACTTTATTGCCTCTCACACTTACTTTAATATTTCTTGTGTTTCAGTACCTTCTCTGGTTACCATGAAGCCAACAGGCACTACCCTTAAGCAAGGGATGAAAGCTACCCAGCAGCACATATTCCATCCTGCGCCTTCCAAGGACCCACGACGAGGACTCAGGACCACTCAGTCTATCCTAAGAAAGCCTCTAACAATGTCAAATCAAGAGACTCAACAGAAGAACTCTCCTATGGTCTCCCGGAGCATCAGGGTCATGGAAGACCCTGATGGAAAGACGGACACACTACGGAAGCAAGCTCGCTGAGGTTAGGTGAAGAGCTCCAGGACTGGATCCCAAGGCAGATCAAGAGCATGCGGATGTGTTAGTGTTCCTGATGTGGTAATAAAATACTTGGAGCCGGGTGCTTTGTAAAGCAAGGGTTGTTTAGTTTACAGTTTGGGGGCGGGGGGCTGTAAGGTCAAACTGCATTGTACAGCTTCTGGTGACAATCTCTCTATCCACATTGCACTGTGGCAGGTGGCGGTGGCTTCTTGGAGGATGTTCATTCAAGAGGAAGAGACTATTCAGTGAGAGAGAAACCCAGAAAGACGGAGAGTCTCACACACACACATACACACACACACACACACACACTTGACGCTCTTGCCTCAGCCTCTTGACTGCTGGCTGACTGCGAGCAGTACAGGCGTGCGCTGCCATGCCTGGCTCAGTTGTATTCTTTTATAACCACACAGAGACCAAATGAATGGGGATGAAGCCTGGGAGTTACTTCAGTCCCTCCGAGGGCAGAGCTTGCAGAGACCTAACACCTTCCTGCCAGATGCTATCTCTTAAGATCCCAGCACCTCTCCTCCACCACCACCCCGGGGGGCTCCAGCTTCAGACACTGAACCCTTGAGAAACTCAATGACTTATGAATCACAGTGGTGAGGAAATGGGGAAAAGTCTGTGTTTGGGCTCACAGCAGCGTTCTCTCTGTTTCAGATGACGGTGATACAGCCATTCCAATGCTTTTCCTTTAAACCTTTTACAAGCTCCCAAATTTATCAAAGTGAAAACTTAACACAAATTAAGACATCGGGGCCAGACATGCTTAGGCAAGCTCATACTAAGAGCCTAAATTTTCATTTCCTCCATCTTCCTGCTCCATCCCTCAAGGTCTTTCCTAGTGCCAGCCAGAGCTGGGAAGCACAGAGCTTCTTGCACTGCCATTTCTAGGGGAGTTCAGACTTGCCTTTACTCTGGGGCCTTGGAGAGACGCTGTTACAGGGTCTTATTAAATGCTGAGAGTAGAGTGTGCTCACTGTGACAGGTCAAGGAGCAAACACACAAAGAAGCCCATCTTCCCGCAATCCACGCCCACCCAGAGGCAGCCACGTTGGCTCCCGCTAGGCAGCCTCCCTAAGCTTCCGAATCAGTCACACAGGGAGCAGACAGGTGAGATTTCCCCTCACCTGCCTAAGAAGTGCCAGGTTTTTTTTACATAACAGTGAGTGCTGCCGCCCCTGGGCTGGTGGTCCTGGGTTCTGTAAGAAGCAGGCTGAGCAAACTATGAGAGCAAGCCAGTAAGCAGCACCCCTCCATGGCCTCTGCATCAGCTGCTGCCTCCTGGTTCCTGCTCTGTTTCAGTTCCTGTCCTGACTTCCATCAATGATGGACTAAAATAAGCTAAATAAACCCTTCCCTCCCCAACTTGCTTTTGGTTGTGGTATTTCATCATGGCAACCCTGAGAAGGACGATTAGTATGGCTAGTAAAATATCTGTAACTATTAATATACATTAACGTAACGTATCGGACCTGTCCCTAGCTCCCTGGTATGCTTCATGAGTTCCCGCCTATTCAATTTAGTTACAGTGGCTTTATACTAGGTGTTACTAATTAGACAGTGCAGACAACCCAGCCACAAAGTAAGTATAAAGTTTCCTTTTTCTTCATGAAATGTAAGGTAACGTCTGAATTCAAATAAAATTGGTTGGAATTATATTGATTATATAAGGTTGGTTAATAGTCAGTCATTTGAACATGCAAATGATACATCAAGTAAAATTTAGTTACGAGGCATTTATTTGCATATGTTTCTCTACAAGCTGTATTTCTAAATTTGCTATTCCTCTCCACACACAGAGAGTATTTCTCCTTTTATTCAAAAATCAATTTACACCCCACACAAAGATTTTCTTTAGGAAAGTTTTTCTTTCTTTCTTTTTGTTTTTGTAAAACTAATTTTGTTTAGGGATTTTGTCCTGAAAGCTATTTTACCTCAACCCTGTGGAAAAAAAAAAATCTAGATTAACTTAAAAAGTAAAAATCCCAGTCTTTTCTCTGTACATTTCTCCAAATAAGATACTTAGGGGGGAAAAAGTTGAAACAGGTCTCGATAGATAGCCCTGGCTGGTCTGGAACTTCCTGTATAGACCATGCTGGGCTTGAACTCACAGAGATCCAACTGCCTCTGACTCTGCCTCTCAAGTGCTGAGATTAAAGTTGTGCACCACCAGGCCTGGACCAAAGTAAGATATTTCAAAAACCAGTAAGCGATAAGGAGCTCCATCTCACTAGTCAGCAGGAAAACACAAATGAGAAATATAGTGAAGCCTCTCCCCTCCCCTGAAAAGGTTCACTGCACCCCAGACAGTTTCAAGTGTTGGTGGGGGTGTGGAGCCACTGGGACATTTGGAGATGATTTCAAGGAATGTAAAAAAAAAAAAAAAAAAAAAGTGTGGCCAACTCAGAAAATGATAATGGCATTTCCCCGGCGTGTTAAAGGAAAAATTTCCTTCCAGCCAATAATCCCATTAATAGACTCCTTCAGGAAAAACAAAAGCACGCCACCAAAGCAAACCTCGTTAGCAGATGTCCACAGCAGAATTATTTGTAGTTACAAAGCTATAATTATTTACAATCGCTCAAAAGTAAACACAACCCAAGTTTACACCAACTTGCAGTGGTTTACTACCACGTGGTCCATCCATCCCACGGGGTAACCCTTAGAAATGAGAAGAAATGCTGGTGCACACTGCAGAGGAACCTGAGAGAGGCTGCACGAAGACAGGCACCACTGGATCTGTGTATGACCTTCTCAGAACAAGCCTGGGGTCAGAACTACTCGGGATCATGCAGGACTTGGACAGGGCTGGAGAGAAAGGGAGCACAGTTTTTTTTTGTGGGAGTGGGTGGGGATAAAAATGTTCAGAGTACAGTTTACGCTGCTGTGGCTGCTGTAGCAGCTCACAAGGAAGACAAGGAGGCATACTTACATGTGCAAAACCTGCCAGACCTCAGCAGAGGGAACTACTCTCATGGCAAGTGCCCTACTGGACAGTGGAACCCTGATCGTCTGATCTCAGGGGTTTTTACTGAACCCTAAGCTCCTCAGGTGTTCTACTGCTAGCACATGCAGATCATGAGGAATCAAACATTTTTTTTTAATATAAAGCCAACACCTGCAGACAATACAAATGCCAAGGCCTAGGTAGTACACAAACATTTCAAACATAACTAAAAATTAACTTCTGCATCATCAGAAGAGAACTATGGTTGCACAAACCTATGAACGTATCAGAAACTACAAAGCTTTTCACTGTAAATGGGTGGGCTGTGTGTTATCTATGTTGGTAAGATCATACCAGTGACGGGGCAAATTAACACAAGAAACTGCAGTTCCAGGGGCTCAGTGGTGCAATGGGAGCCCCAGTGCACAGGGTAGAAATTTGGCATTGTTCATCTCGTGGCAGAGAGAAGAAAGGAGGCCGACAAGGAGGTAGAGGTCGAGATGAGAGGGAGGAGGAGGCCACACCCCACAGTTCCAATCAGTGACACTCCATCAGTGACCAAAGAAGACATTCTACCAAGCCCTACTTCCTGAGTGTAGGCCCTCACCTGCTCTCTCCCTCAGTGGGTGTGCTGCAGGGGTCTTTGACTCACTGCCTGGTACCCCTCCCCCACTCCAACTCTCATGCCTCTCCCCCACCCCAACTGCCACTGCACTGCCATCTGTGTTTCTGCCCCATGGCAAATCTGACATTTCCCAGCAGCCTAGCCCTTCCTGTTGCTTGCCTCGCTCACCACCCTGATGGGGACTCTGGGGCCCTGGCCACCACCCCTTGTGCCCACTATGAGCCCTAAATGATGCCTAGGACCACTGGGGAGCCAGCATATTTCCTCTTTGGGGGAGTCTGGCTCTTTGGGGAAGTCTGCAAGGCCAGGGAGCTCTGGGACTTGAGACTACCCTCCATAAGAAAGTTCCCCCCCTGGGATTATCAGGGTCCACACTCCTAGCCCAATGAGGGGTCCCCCAACCTGGCAGACCAGCACAGAAGTGGCCCCAACTAATACAAATGGCCCTAAGCTGGGCCCCTCCATCCTCTCCAGACTAGCCAAATAAGGGCAAAAAAATACCACTAATCATAGGTCACCCTGGGAGGCTCAGCTCCTCCCTCCCAAGAGATACTATATAAAGAGCAGCCTTCTGGACTCTGCTCAGAGTAGGAAGGGGGTGCAGCTTCAGCTGCTGCCTTCCTCCTAAGAGGAGGCAGCCACCTAGAGAAGAAAAAAAAAAAAAGCAGGAAGAACACCTCAGCTCAGCAGGGAATACTTCCCTTCAGAGCTGCAACACTGGCAGAGTTGTGTGGTTCCTGGACTCCCAAGTGCCAGGTCACCTTTCCATCTTCATCCGAGCTGAATAAAAAAACCCTAACACTAAGGATCTTGACACCTCCTAACAGTACCACTCCTAAAATCAAACTCGTACTCTTTGAGGGACATCTGAATCTAAACTAGAGCATTAGTGTCTCGTTTTCACCAGTCCTTCCTCTACCTGGGAGCACCGAAGGACCGGACCGCATGTCTGAATCTCTTCTGATGGGCTGAGTCATTGGGCTAATGGGCTGTGGGTACCACGATACACGCACTTCCGGGAGGAATGAGGAGGTACTCCCCAGTTCTCTATCCCACTGCCTGTTGATGGGGTCAGGAGCAGCAGCAGCTGTTCCATCAGCATTGTGACACAGGGACTGTCACATGGACAAAATCTCCTTAGCAACCCATGGTGGAAATACAGTATGACCAGCAAAAAAGCACTATTATCTCAAGCAACGTGAACTTTGTCATTGCTTGTGTCCTTAGTAGGTGCAGATACCCTGACTTAATAGATGATCCTTGGTACATGGTAGTGTTTGAGACTTGAAGGTCTGCACTGGGAAACATAAAGGAAATAAAAGAGCCAGCACACAATGCAGTTACTAGTACAGACAGCAACCAGAGGGTCGGACAGATTTACAGGCTATGTAGGGAAGCTTTCTAGAGTAGCAGTTCAACCTGTAGATCTCTACCTTTGGGAGTACAATGACCTTTTCACAGGGGTCGCCTAAGACCGCCTGCATATTAGATATTTATATTATGATTTATAACTAGCAAAATCACAGTTATGAAGTAGCAGCAAAAATAATTTTATGGTTGGGGGGGTCACTCCACCCTGAGAAATTGTTTTAAAGGGTCTCAGCATTAGGAAGGTTGAGAACCACTGTTCTAGAGGGAGGTCCCACCAGTGAGCTGGGGGGGGGCATCCACCTGACATATAAGGTAATGGATACCAAGCAGGAGTCTGCACAGATGGCCACAGTGCCACAGGTGGAGTGGGAAACTGCCCAGTGGGAAGCATCTTCTCAGAAGTGACATCCAACCTGTCTCAACAGCCATAGTGACACAGGGAAGGACACCACCCTGGGGAGGGAGGGAGGGATGGATAAAGGGAGGGATAGGGGATGGATGGATGGATGGGATGGATGGATGGGATGGATGGATGGATGGATGGATGGATGGATGGATGGATGGATGGGGGATGGATGGATGAGGGATAGATGGGGGATGGATTGGGGATGGATGGATGGATGAGGGAGGGATGGATGGATGGATGGGGGATGGATGAATGGGGGATGGATGGGGGATGGATGGGGGATGGATTGGGGATGGATGGATGGGGGATGGATGGATGGGGGATGGATGGGGGATGGATGGGGGATGGATTGGGGATGGATGGATGGGGGATGGATGGATGGGGGATGGATGGGGGATGGATGGATGGGGGATGGGTGGATGGATGGGGGGAGGGAGGCACAGCAAAGCCAGAAAGAAGAGGGGCATGTGGGGCTAAGAAAGAGGAGGGCTGCTCATTCTCCTATTCTGCACCCAGAAGCAGGAAGCAAAACTTGTCTGAGTGCTCACTTGGTAGAGGTCTAATAGGGACACAGGAGCTGAGTTGAGTGTGGCCAGCTCAGCAATGATGGGGCTAAGACCCTGGAAGTTGCAGGGGGTGCCTCCAGGACAGGATGGGGTGGAGTTGACACTTCTGGGAATGCAGGATAGATTTGCGGGAAAGGGTGGGATCATCAGTCCCTATCCCATGGGTCACCATATAGAGCTTCAATAAGTCCAAGAGCAGAAGAGCCAGGGTGGAAAGAAGCTGGCGCCTCAGCACTCAGGAGTGATAAGTCACGGTTTGCTCATCCCAGGAGCAAGAAAGAGAAACCAAAAAAGCAGCAGTCACAACAGGCCTCACAGGACAGACTGGGCCTTCAGAACTGTGTTTTGAGGGCTGGAAAGATGGCTCAGTGTTTAAGAGCATTGGCTGTTCTGGAAAAGAGTTTGATCTTCAGCCCTCCCAGTGAGGCTCACACCATCTGTAACTCCAGTTCCAGGGTATCTGATTCCCCACCTGGCCCCCGTGGGCACCAAACATTCAAATAGTGCGCAGACATGCATGTGTGCAAGACACTCATATACATAAAACATATTTTCTTTAAAAATTCAACTATATTTTGATAGCAGAGAACAGAGATCTAGAGACAGAAAATTTGTAAGATAGAAGAACATAGCTTATATATCCTGCTTTAAAAATGTTGAGCCATTTTAAAATGTATTTACTTATTTGCAATGCTGGGAATTGAACCCACGGCCTCCTGCATGCTAGGCAAACACTCTAGCAGTACATTATGCTCCCAGCTCTATCTGATCTTTAAAAACATCAACCATAAGCCACTACATCAATTTCCCAGCCCACTCATTGTTCCCAAGCCTTGGATTTGCAAACCACAATGGCCCAAGCCATTCCCAGAGCCACTCAGACCCAGTGACCCATGTACCCTGTCTAGCACAGGTGAGCCTAAGAATGGACCACATTCTGGGCTGAATTCTGTTGGGACACCATGGGGAAAGACAGGGAAGGCTAGCGCCCCTAGGGGGCAAAGCCAGGAACAAAGGGCAACTCCTTTATTGGGGGATCTGTTACTCTTCCTCCCACTGAAATTTTACATCTATGTCCTAAAAATGTACTCTTTCATAACCCACCCTCAGGGCCAGGGACAAAGACCCTCCTCTCCTGGAGAACCCTGCCGCGGCTCTCAGTCAGTGCAGGGAGAGGAGGCAGCTTGGGTCAAATCTCATCACATATAAAAGAAGGAAGGAAGGGAGGGAGGGAGGGAAGGAAGGAAGGAAGGAAGGAAGGAAGGAAGGAAGGAAGGAAGGAAGGGGAAGGAAGGGAGGGGAGGGGAGGGGAGGGGAGGGGAGGGGAAGGGAAGAAGGAAGGGAAGGGAAGGGAAGGGAAGGGAAGGGAAGGGAAGGGAAGGGAAGGGAAGGGAAGGGAAGGGAAGGGAAGGGAAGGGAAGGGAAGGGGAAGGGAAGGGAAGGGAAAGGAGGGACAGAGGGGACAGGAGGGGAAAGAGGAAAAGGAAGGAAGGAGGGAGGGAGGGAGGAAGGAAGGAAGGAAGGGAAGGAGGAAAAGGAAGAAGGATCTGGACTTGTCTGAATCTCCTCAGCCCCAAAGCTGTCCCTTGGAGACACCCCTTAATCTGAGCAGTAGTTCTGGACACCAAACAGAAACACAGTGTAACACATCTCAGGGCTGGGGAGATGGCTCATGGGAAAAGCGTTTACCCCATAAGCCTGAGCTGTGCCAAGGGAGGTGGCCCAAGCTTGTGAGGCCAACGCTAGGGAGATGGAGAAACTTGACAGCCAACCTAGCCTAACCTGGTAGCTCCTAGTTCAGTGCTTCAGAAAAATAAAGATAATGGGTTATTGTTGAAGACCTCTAATATTTTCTAGCTGAGGCCTACATGGAGCACACTCATGTACACACATACACACACTCAAAGGACATCTGTTGCAGATGATTATTTTTAGTTCTGTATAAGATAATTGTTTTGTCCACTATTGGGTGAGGGTCTGCCTAGGTCTTGGCATTTTGTATTGCCTGTAGGTACTGGATTTATGTGGAGGTTGTTTGATGGCTTATGATCTGCATATGCTATCAGTTGACCACCTGAAGAGTTCTGAATCAATAAAAACACCTGAGCTCAGATGTTAGGGGTTCCACTGTCGAGTATGGCGCTGGCCATCATGGTGGTTCTCTCTGCTGAGGTCTGGCAGGTTTTGCACCTATGAATATGCCTTTTTGTCGCCATGCTTAGTGACACCGTGGGTGTACAGCTACAGACATCTACTCTCAAGATGGCAAGCCAGAATGCCCATATGTCCTGACAGCAACTATCACAGGTTTCTGTCTCTTATGTGCAAATTTAAAACAACAAATGAGAGGAGACAGGCAGTACCCTACTGTTGGCAATAGCTACTGTATGAGCTCAGCAAGAAAGACAAGGGGGCATTTTCATAGATGCAAACTTTCCAGACTCAGCAGAGAGGTCTGTCCGTTATTACAAGCGCTATTCTGGACAATGGAACCCCAATAGCCTGATCTCAGGTGTTTTTACTGATGCAGAAGCTCAGGTGTTACAAATACTCCACCCTCTCACCCAGTGACCTATTTGCATAATGAAGGAAACCTGTAGCTTAGCCTCATTCCACAATCCTTGAGCAGCACAGCTATGTCTCCTTTATGGTGAGGGAACTCAAGGCCAACTCTCCTTGTTGCCTGAGACTGTGAGTGAGGGACCACAAGGATTCCTCCACAGCAACTTTGCTCTTCACCTGGAGATCTCAGTGACCCACAATGGCTCTGCCAGAGAGCAGTGAGCAGGTGCAAATTATGATGAAGCAACCATCTTCATAGATTCCCATAAAGCCGACACCTGCAGATAATACAAACTGCCAAGGATTAGGCGGCCCTCCGGCCAATGTACAAAACAATTATTATAAACATAACTAAAAAATAAACTTCACCAACACCCCACTGAGTCCTCACGCCCAGGCCTTGCAAGCCTGGAGCCATGCACAGCATCAGAGAACATGTCTGAGCAAAGAAGCCCTTGTTGTAGTGCGCACAGGCTCCACATTGCATTCCCAGCACCCAAAAGAAAAGAAAATAACTGGGCTAGAGCGTCGATATCGTAGACGCTCCTAATCAGAAGCCTCAGGCCTATGGAGATGCCACCTCAAAGATACAGTCTGTGCCTTGGTTGGAACAGGAAAGCTGACTGCAGGAGCGTCTCCCTTAAATCAGTCAAGCAGACAAAGCCTTCATCTCCAAACACAGTGTTGTCCTGGGGCCTGTAGGCTTCAGAGCAGCCCCTCTATCTGCACAGACCCTGCTCCATGACCCTGGCCTTCCAGTAGTTTCTCTCCTACACTTTCCTTACTGTTCATTTCCCCTTACGGCCCAACCCCCTTTCCTGGGTCCTCCTCGTTTCCCAACACCAGTTTTGATTCTGTTAAATGACACAGAAGACCTGGCACCGAACTGCGTCTTCAGGGTTTCACTTCTTCTTCTGTGTTACCTCACCACAAATCAAAGTATTAATATGTTCTCTACATTAATAAACACAACTTGCATATGTGTTCTCTGGTTTACCTCTAGTCAGATCGAATCTCTGACTGATTTGCTTGCTTGCCTGATGGACTGATTAACAGTGTCTTATGTAGCCCGGGGTTGGCCTTGAACTTGTTATGTAGCCAAGGATGACTTTGAACTTCTAATCCTCTTGCCTCCACCTCCCACACCTCCGCAGAGTGCCAGAAAAGCGCTCTGCCAACTAAGTCACACCATAGCCCTCTGTGCTACCCACCCTAACCTCCAGAGTTGTGACAAGTGATGGGGCCTGGCCTGGGGGCGGGGCTGGCTCTTCTTAACCTGAGCCAGCCTGGACGACAAAGGAGGTGGATCACGGGTCTGGGCTGTGTCCAGGGACTCCCTATTTTTGTAACTAGAGTTTTCTCGCAACATAACCACACGTCTTTGTTCTGTGGCTATGTCTGACTGACGAGGGTGGAGTTGAGAGTGGGTGGCAGATACCAAAGGGTTTGTAAAGCTTCAAATCTGTGGCCTTTGTAGAAAAGCTTAATACTTCTCAAATTAAACGTCCATCCGCATGCTAGAGAGGCCCTGAAGCTAGTTATAGGAGCCACCTCGGCTCCCTTTCACATCTACCTCTCAGGGACAGTGTTGCAGGGAGGCCTGCTGTCGGTTGCCTGTCCATAGATCTTGGAAGTCCAGCAGAGCACCCTGCTGGCCTAACTCAGCCACAGAACAGGCAGTGAGATGGCAGCCTTAGGCTTTGGGCCTCTACACTCAGGAATGCAGCAGATAACTGGGACCTACTCCCCAGCACACACACACACGCGCACACACACACACACACACACACTTCTCAGCATCCCTGATGCCAGGGGTCCGTCCCTAGCCGTGGCTCCGCTGGTTTCTGCCACGTCAGGCTGCACAGCAGCACAACAAGTTAGTTTTTCCGGAGAAATGCTGTCAGTCATCCTGAAACTGCTGTCGACCACAGAGTTCTGTTTCCTTCACCTTGGATGTCCCCTTCCTCCCTGCAGCGCTGTGACCGCATTGCGCTCTGTGGCTTTGGCCTCTTTAGTGACTCTCACCACTAAAACATACAAGGATGCTCCTACGGTCCGCCGGGGTGGGAACTTCTCAGCCTTCGTAGGGCTCAGCTGCCACCTGGGTGTTCCTTCAGCTCAGCGGTACCTGGCTATGGATTCCCGGGGTTATCTTTTTAAGGGAAAGCGCCATCGTGAAAATATCTCCATTTTCCAAATATGTGGGGCACTGTGAATCAAAGTCGGCAGCTTCGCAGTCCGTTTGTTGGAAAGCCACCAACTATGTCATTCCTCGGGGACAGCAAAAGTCTGGGCGAATTCTGTTCTTGACATTCCCTCTGTCACAGGAGCTGGGTCTCATCCCCTGCACAGTGGGTATTCCTCGACATTCCCACCGAGATCACAATTGCTGCAGCCTTTCTCCACCAAGGAGTCCCTTTCTCCCCAACCAAGTGTGTGTCACATTGAACCCCAAAAAAGGCTTTTTTTTTTTTTTGGTGTAATAGGTTACTTGATGATAGCGAGCTTGCCAATGAGTCCGATCTGATGTCAGACTGTCGTAGCTGGTGTCTTGAAGAAACATGGAAAGGGGTGGAGCTTGGTCTGTATGGACTTCTGTACCAGAGTGGCCTAAGTTGGAGGCACTTGTGGGAACAGAGGTGGACTGCTCCAAGTGTCAGAGGCTAAGAAGGCCCACATCTCCTTAGGAAGGTCCATGTCAGAAAGAGCCACTCCCTGGCTCAAAGATGTGCATTCCCGCTGTGTCCCCACACAACGGGTAGAGGGGCAGCTCTCCGAGGTCTCTTTCATAAGAACACAAGTCTCATCCATGAAGTAGATGAGCTCTCCAAGGCTCTGCTTCCTAACACCAGGGTTTAGCTCTCATCGCACAGGTGCTGAGAGGGCGGCTCAGTAGCTGAAGTGTTTGCTCCCCAAGCATGGATCTCCAGCACCACTGTAAAAGGCCGGGATAGGAAGCACGGGTCTATAATCTCAGCACGGAGGAGTCAGACATAACCACTGCCAGCTACTCTGGCCAAATGAATGAGCTCCGGTTTCAGTGAGAAATCCTGTATCCAAAACCAAGGTGGGCCGGGTGGCGCACGTCTTTAATCCCAGCGCTCGGGAGGCAGAGGCAGGGGGATCTCTGTGAGTTCGAGGCCAGCCTGGTCTACAGAGTGAGTTCCAGGACAGCCAGAGTTACAACAGAGAAACCCTGTCTCGAAACAAATAAAACAAAACAAAACAAAAAACAAAAAACATAAAGCACTTCTATGCTCCTAGATGGAACAACAGAGTTTGAGCCGTGCAACTCCCCAGAAAGTGAGTTCCTGGCAGATTTTGGCTGGGCCAGGGCACATAGGGGGCTTGTGGATTGGAAACACAAGAGTCCCCACGTAGACCAAGGTCTCACCCTCACTGTACTGTGACACCCCCTCCCCCAAGGAATCCCTGGGAGTACCTGTATCTAAGGTAATTCAGTAGAAAACACACACGCGCTTGTGAGCTTAGTCACCAAAACTAATGTTAAAAAGCTCGAGGACCCAGTGAAGCAGCTCTGTGGGAGCAGGAGCTTACCGCCACGCCTGATGACCTGATCTGCCCACTGGGATCCACGTGGTGGAAGGAGGGAACTGACTCCTGCGAGTTCTCCTCTGCCCTCTACACCCACACGAAGGCACACTGGTAGCATGAGAGCGCACCCACGCAGACACATGTCATGAATTTTTGAAAACTATGAATAACACTCCATTTTTCTAGGAACCAGCAATAAAAATGGGAAGGAATAGACGAGTTTATGGCTGAGGTTATATTTTCGAAGCTGCAAATCCACTCCTTATCACCCCATAACAAATAATAAATTCTTATTGCCACATAACAAACTCTACTGCTTCAACGACACCCACGTATTATCTCACAGTTCTGCGGGTCAGAAGTCCAAGTGGGTCAATTAGCTTCTCTGTCCAGGCCAAAGTCAAGCGCTTATATTTGGAGGTTCAATGGAAAGAAGCCACTTCCAGCCCATTCACACCGATGGCCAGATTCAGGTCCTTAAATCCCTCTTGTCTCACTGGCTGCGGGCCAGAGACTGTTGTTAGCTCCTTGAGAGCTCATTCTGGCTCAGGTCCTCGCCCACCTCCACCTCAAAGCCAGCCACAGGTGTCCTCTCTCAAATCTCAAGCTTGGCTTTTGAAAGACTAATGGCAGTAGCTAGAGAGATAGCTCAGTGTGCAAGTGCTTGCTGTGGAGTTCAATTGCCCAGAACCCATGAAAAGCTGGGGTGCAGAAGAAAATGTCTGCAATAGCAGTGTTCTACGGTAAGAAAGGAGTCGGTAACGGGAGAATCCTCAGGTCACGGGACAGCTAGCCTGGTGGACAGTGAACAACGAAAAGGGAGAGCCTGTCCAACATGGTAGAAGATAAAGACCCAGACCCAAGGTTGTCTCTGAGCTCACGCGTGTGATGCGGTACCGCATGGACACACACACACACACACACACACACACACACACACACACACACACACAGTGGTTCGTGATATCTTACACAAACATTCAGAGCCTAACACATAATTGTTAGGTCTTAAACTCACAGACTGCTGGCTGAGATGCCTATTTAACATATCAGTGTGAACCTGGCAGCTAAGTTCTCCCAGCATCCCTTGACCCTACCTGTTACAGGATCCTCCTGGCTCTGAATTCTCCAGCCCAGGGGGCTGGGCTGCCCTTCCCAGCCATTTTGGTTACTCCTTCTCTTGGTCCCTATTGGCCTCTGCTGTCCTTCTGGCCTCTTGGCCAGAGAGGTTCCCCTCTCTCTCTTCTCCCCTCCCCCTCCCCTCACACGGCCTAGCAGCTCAGTCTGATCAAGTGCACCCTGGACTCCACCAGATGTCTCCGCCCCTGGTACGCTCCCCCTCATATCTACAGTAAACTTTCTCCTCCACCATACCCAGAAACACTCATGTTCTTTTCCTTCTTGTTTCTTTTTTTCCATTCACTAATGAGCTCATGGCACCTATCCCAAATGGCCAGTCTCAAGAAAGACAGCTCACAAATTACACTGCTTCAAAAGGTAGCACAATGCTGTTATCTATCCAGAAAAGAACCCAACACAAATGGCCCACCGGACAAGACCAAGTAGCTCCCCCACCCCGCCCCCGACTACCATAAAAACTGCCGCCATTATTTCTGCTGCTCAGTCCCTTCTCTGGGCTGATAAATTCTCTCTCCTCATCTGCTGGCGTCCTGGTAGATTCTTTTACTACCCTACGCCATTTCCTATGGCTCTACTGATTATCTTAGGTCTGTCAGATGATCACCCTGGTTTTGCCCTCACTGTTTTTCTGTTGCTGTGATAACACTACAGCCCAAAGCAGTTTGGGGAGAAAGGAGTTGATTTCAGCTTTCCCTTTCCCGGCACAGATCACCATTGAATGAAGTAAGGGCAGGAAGTCAAGGAAGGGACCTGGAGCAGAAGCCACGGAGGAGCACGGCTTCCTGGTTCATTCCGTGGCTCATTCTCAGGCAGCTTTACTTACGTAGCCTCCTGCTTAGGGACGGTGCTGTATAACCCACAATGACTCTGGACCCTCCTCCATCAATTAGCAATCAAGAAAATGCCTCACAGACATGGCCAAAGGCTAATCTGATCAAGGCAATTCTTCAATTGTGTTTCCCTCTTCCTATTCTCTAGGTTATGTCAAGTAGACAATAAAAACTAACCAGGACAACCAGTAAACAGCTTTATATCTTCAAAATCTCTCAGTCCTGGGAGTAACTCCAGGAGGCTCAGCTCCCAGGGTCCAGGTTAGAATAACGCCTGTCATGGGCTGGGAACAGGAACTAGGGGGGAAAAAAAAGTAAGTACCCTTTTTACACTTTTTATCTAGTTTCAGCACAACATTATTAGTTTGCAACTGCTCCCTGATATTTATATGTATTCATAGCCTATTATTTATTTATTCTCCAAACTAGGTTCTGGGGTAGCCCAAGATGGCCTTAATTTACCACGTAGCTGAGGCTGGCCTTGAACTCCTGACCCTCTGCCTCCCAGGGCTGGCACATAGTCCTGGGCTACAATGCCTATATCCTTCTTTTCTGTTTATTCCTGGGTAATCTTCCTCGGTATAAACATGTCAGAAGGTAACTATGTGTTTGCCTGCTGGTAGATGTTGAGGGTGTTTCCAGTTTGAGGCTATTGGGAAGGAAGATACCTTTGAGCATTTATCCACAGGTCTTTGTGTAAACATGCATTCTGTTTACTTTCGGCAAAGATCAAGGAGTGGAAAAACTGGGTCATCTAATAGATATGCACGGTCAGCTCTAGGAAACTGTCACAAGGTAGTTCTCTAGTGTCTGCAGCACTTACGGCCCCACCGGGAAGTCTTGCTACAGCCGCTGTGTGTTCCCACCCCAGCTGAGTACAGACACTGCCCGCTGTAGCTCTGTCCGCAGTTCCCTGGTGATTGACAGCATCGAGCATCCCCTCGTGTCTCTGTTGGCCATGTATAGATCCTCTCTGATGAGCTGTCTGTTCAAATGATTTGCTCGCTCGCCAACATTGGGGTTTTGGCCTTTTTAATTTTGAGTTCTGAGTGTCCGTTGCATACTGTGGCTACAAGTCATTCCGAGGCACCAGCATCGCTACGACTGTTTGCCATCCTATTGGTCGCTCTTTCGTTTTCTTAATTTGTTCTTTTTTAAACATGATCTCCCTACCTACGAAGCCCAGGCTGGCCTGTGACTCCAGATCTGCTGCCACAGTCTCCCGAATGTAGGCTGAAATTACAGGCTTGCACAGAAACACACACACACACACACACACACACACACACACACACATACACACACACAATTTTTTAAAAATGTTTATCTCTATGTTTTATATGTATGAGTGTTTGGGCTGCATGTACGTCTGTTAACCATGCGTGTGCCTGGTGCCCTTAAAGGTCAGTCCAGGGCATCAGATCCCCTGGAACGGAAGCTACAGGTGACTGTGAGCCACAATGTCATTTACTAGGAACTGTGAAGGGCCTCCACGAGGGCATCAAGTGTTCATAACTCCTGAGCATTGATCCTGCCTCCAAACGCCCAGCATGAAGAGTGTCATTTAAGGAATAAAGAGTTCACATGTTGAAGAACTTCATTTTATCTATTTTTATACTTTCTGCTCTGTGTGTAGCACATAACTAAAAAGTGCGGGCTGAGAAATGAATTGGAGTTAGTGAGCTTGCCGAGCAAGCCGGAGGACCTAAGATCAGATCCCCAGCACTGACATAAAAATCCGGGTGTGTCTACACAGGCTTCTAACCCCAGCTCTGGTGGCAGTGGAGATAGGGATCCCGGGAGCTCACTGGCCAGCCAGACTAGCTGAAACAGCCAGCTCCAGGTCCAATGAGAGACGCCATCTCAAGAGAACAAGGCAGAGAGTGGATGGGGAGGAGGCCTCACTTCAAATGCACACACACGGGTGTGTACGCGTGTGCACACACACATATACACACGCACACACGGCCTGTTTATTCAAGGTCATGAAAGCCTTTTTCTTCTAGGAGTTTTACATCTTCAATCATTCTAAGTGACTTTGAATTTGGACAAAGAAAGGTTGATTGCCCCCCCCCCCCCCCCCCCCCCCCCCCTCACCCCCTACCCCCTCTCGAGGGGAGGATCTGGTCTTGGGACACCATTTGGCTCTCAGTCTGTGGATGCCCAGTCAGCCCACATCCCCTCCCTCCCACTCTCAAAGCTTCATGTGACTGTAACTCTAACTTTGAGAGGAATCTGTGATCACGTGGCTCCAGCCCCAGCCCACCAGCAGTTTTATTTAAATTGTTTTGACTGGTAACGACCTTTTGTTTTTTCCAAGTAACTGTGAGAAATAACTCCTGAATTCCTACGCAAAACCTTGCCGGAATATTCTTCAAGGTTGCGTCGGATCTACAGTTTCCTTTGAGAAGAGACAGCCCTGTTCTGTACTGTTTTCACCTCCCAACCAAGTGAGACCCGGAACACGATTCCCCAAGGTACCCAGGCCTCTTGAAATGCCTCTTACGGCACTGCTCCGAGACTTTTCTCACACTTCCCCTTGAATACACGTTGGAATATTTCACTCGGGGTTATTGTAACTGGAACTTTAATTTTGCTTTCATTTTCTAATTATTTACCGCTCGCACGTAAATAGTTCATTTTTGTACCCTGATAAGCTCGTAGAGATTCGAGGAATCTTTGAGGTTTTCTATGTAAATAAATAATAAAATAGGTACGTTCTATTCGGAGAGCCTTACTCCTTTGCGCATTTGCCTTTTACAGCCTTTCGGTTGTTTTAGCTTCTTGTTGCAGCTAGATTCTCAGTGAAATGACAAGCAGGAGAGAGGGGAGGCTTATCTCATTCCGGATCACCCACAGCACCGTGTTTCAACAGAAAATGTCCTGTTAGATCTAGGATTTCCACAGAAGACACTTGTCAGATGGGAGAGGTTCTTGCTGAGTTTTTTTTTTTTTTTAAATAAAATCAGTTCCACCATCATGGTGAGATCTGACTCTCCTCTCTCAGCAGACTGACAGTCAGTCAGGAAGAATGCCAGCCAATCAGGAGTGGACTGCGCATCCGCTGTGCGCCTGGCGGCCGTGGAGACGTCCCTGCATGGCCTTCTCATGGAAAACCCACTGCGAACTATGCGCTATGACATAATTCTTAAAGGACTTAAAAAATGTCTAAAGTCACACACAGGAGGTTTTGTTCAAAAAGAAATTATCACACAGTAGGGAAGAAAGCCCAGCAGTTGGCAGAGGACTAACTAAAAGCAGAATTGCCTGAATTCAGTTCCCAGAACCCATGTTTCTAAGAGGCCAGGCTAGGTAGCTCGTGCTTATAACCCCAGAGAAGGGAAGGTGGAGACGGGAGTCTCTCTGGGGCTCTGAAGGCCAGTAGGCCTACTCACTGAGTTCCGGACCAGTGAGAAACCTGTCTCAAAAAATAAGCTGGATGGCACCTACAGAACAACACCAAGGTTGTCCTCTGATCTCCATTTACAGTTGTACAGAAGCAAACGCACACGCGTGCGTGCGCACGCGCACACACACACACATACACACACACAGAAAGAAAGAAGAGATCAACAGTTGGAAAACAAACATTTAAAAATAAATACAAAGCTAAATCTTACTTTTAAAATGAGGAAATGAGCTGGATGGTCGTGGCACACACCTTCAATCCTAGCACTCGGGAGGCAGAGGCTGGCTGATCTTGGTGAGTTCAAGGCCAGCCTGGTCTACAGAGTGAGTTCCAGGACAGCCAAGTGTTACAACAGAAGAAACTCTTTCTTGAATGAAAAAAAAAATGAGGAAATGAATAAAATTGTGACTGATCAAGAAAAATAGTAACAGAACACAAACAGAAAACTTAGAAGCAGGGAACCAGTTATAACTTCAGATATTAAGAAAGATAAGCTCATTTTTATTATGCTGATCAATTTGGCAACTTAATAGAAGCAATAAATTCCCAGAAGAGTGTAGTTTGCAGAAGATGATACAAGACGGAAAGGAACATCAGGAGATCACTTTGTTCCTTACAGAAGTGGAGCCTGTTGCCATTAGCCTGCCAGCCAAGGGAACTCCAGCCCTGATGACGTCACAAGGACTCCACCAAATGTTAAAAGAAGCTGTAAAGCCATCAGTACACAAACTGTTCCAGGAATCAAGACATGGAACACGGCCCACTGTGTTTTATAGGATCGGCTTAACCTCACACCAAAACAGAACAACACACAGCCAGACATACAGACCTTGTCAGAGCCTCAGCTAGTGGGTTAACACCCTCCCAGGAGCCTGGAACATTCCATCCAGCTGCCACTACACTGGACAGAATCATCCAGGCCAGTGGGAATGGGCTGCTGAGACTCTCAACTTCATCGTGTCAAAGTTCACACGGAGATGTGTTTCAAGAGCCAGCTACATTTGTTGGGGTGTCCTTTCTTTCTTTCTTTCTTTCTTTCTTTCTTTCTTTCTTTCTTTCTTTCTTTCTTTCTTTCTTTCTTTTTCAGAAAGGAAAAGGAATGCAGAAAATCAAATTGCTTGTTCGGCAGAAACCCAAAGATAGTAACGAAGATCTGAGAGTAATCTGTGGAAGGGTGACAGAGGAAAACTTCAGGAGAGAAACGGGCCTCCCGTCCCTTGCCCTGGTCTGGTGGGAGAACCTTACATCAGTGAGCCGGGCAGTCTGAGGAAGGCCCTGCCCTGTCTGTCTCAGCGCAGGCTCTCATGGCTTCTACTGCAGAGCTCAGGGACCCTCCTGTTCAGAATACCTGTGATACTGAATGCTTTTAGTGATTAAGAATCAGGGGTCTGGGCTGGGAGTAGAGCTTAGTGGTAGAGCTTGCCAGGAAGCAAGAGGAGCTGAGTTCTATTTATAGCACCAAAGAATGCAGAAAGAAGAGGAGGAGGTAGAGGAGGAGGAGGAGGAGGAGGAGGAGGAGGAGGAGGAGGAGGAGGAGAAGAGGAGGAGGAGGACGATGACAATGAAGAGGAGAAAAGGAAGGATGGATGGATGGATGGATAGATCAGTGTATTACCTGGAGAATAGAAATCAGTTCCAGTCCCTGGGAACACAGGAACATGTCCCAGGCTGCCTGGTGCCCAGGATCCCTGGAGAACTTCAGTAAAAGCCCTTCACACTCCACGCACAATACCCGTAAGAACGGTACGGGCGGGTCTTGCTGGCTCAGGACACAGGGGCCGAACGAGGACTTTCTGGCTGGCAGTTTGACAACCTTGGTTGTTTAAAGGAACAAAGGAATGACTGTTAATGTCTGAAATGAGAACTGGCCCAGAGAGGTTGTGTGCAGGCAGCCAGCCTGTGCCAGTGTGCTCTGTGGACCCGACACCTGCAAGCAGACCCTGACACCTCTCAATGTCATTGAGAGCAATTGAGAGACACACTCAGAATGTAAACGTGACTGGACACTCCTGCTACACCAAAGCGGGGGCAGGATTTTTGTAAAACCCGCACCTACCGTGCTGTACAAAAGCGTTCGTTTGAGACAGACTGTGAGAAAGAAGAGAGGAAAAAAAAAAAAAAACTAGAAAAGAAAGTCCCTCCTCTCCACTGTAACACAATGTTCTAGCATAGTGTACCTTGAGGGCTGGCAGCTTGAACGCATTTTTATTTCATGTTGTTTCTTTCTTTAAGATAGCCTCATTATTTTGTCCAGACGCACTTAAGCACTCTTCCTGCCTTAGCCCCCACCCCTGCCACCAGTAGCATGGGTTACGACGATGTACCATTTTGCCTGACAGTTAACAGCACTAGTCCGCACGATTTAATTAGGAGTAGGGCTTGTAGCTCAGCTCGGGGTGCAGGAAACCCTGGGTTGGATCCTGAGCACTGAACGAACCAGGTGTGGTGGTGCACAATGTAATCACAGGACTCGGGAGGAGGCAGAAGAACCAGAAGCACAAAGGATTTATCTCCGGTCAGATCTCACCAGACTGCCTGAGACATTTTAGCTTTTCTGAGTCAGCCTGGAGCTAGGTCTCTGTGTGGTTTCTCACAGATGCAAACTGGAAATGATCGTTCTTTAGAGCTACCAAGTGCCCCACCAGTGGTCACCCACTCACAGCGACGAGTTAATTTCTCTGTTTCCCGGAAGGCCGTACTCTAGAGTTAACAGGCTGTAAGCTACTCTGAACCACCTACTACTGCCATTGCTCTGAACCACACCAACGCCGTCCCTCCCTTGTCAAAGAAGATCAAAAACCCATGACCTTGTACGTTGGGTGTATCTTCACAAGAAGTCCCTCCCGTGGGCAGCCAAGCCCATTCTGGAGCTGTGCTGGCTAGGAAATGAGCCTGTATGGTTGTTACCGAAGTTGTTCAGCTCAGAGCCTGGGCCTTGGCAGCCCCTAGCAACGCAGGTTCTGCCATCATCAGTCCTTAATTTGCTAATTCAAGGGACAGGTAAGAGTGGAAAATGGGTGAAGGAGATGATGTCAGTGAGGCCACATTGGGAAGAGGAACAAAGGTATTTCCATGACAACAACCCTGACTCCCTAGTCCACCTCCAGGATCCTGGCAGGAGGGTTAGATTTAAATAGAAGGCAAGAGATGTGTATAGCTACACCATCCTGGTCAAAGTGTGGCCCTGCCTCACCATTATCTCCAATTTGTCCTGCGAGGTGGTTAGATCTGTGGAATAGCTTTCCAGGAGCCAAATTCCTCTGGTTGGCACCAGGCTTCAGTCTTTCCCTTCCTCTAGCAGAAGACTCCAGTTCCTTGGGGATATTGTTTTAGTGGTCTGATATTTAAGGAGGGACAGAAGTCCACCTCACTTAGACAATCTCCCTCTCCTGTCGGGACATTACTTAATGTCCGTGGCTATCCGGGGCAAATTCTGAGTTGGGTGGATTCGGGAAAGGGGACGCTTAGCTCAGACCACGAGAAGGTCCTACCGACTAGATCTCAAGGGGACCCTGGACTTCTGCAAGATCAGGAGCCATGCACCAGCTCAGGAAAATCACAGACAGCAGGACTGCTGACAGTGGCTGGTTCTGTCTGGAGAGCTCTAGAAACTCACACCCTACATAGTTACATTCCATCCCTGTGCTCATCAGCCTGGGCCATTTGTGCCTACGGTAGAGCAGGGCAAGCTGTCCAGAGAGTGAAAAGGACAGAGGCCAGCCATGTGGACATGTATTCACAGGCACCCAGAGGTACAGCCAGCCCCACTGCCATCTGCCTCTCCCCAGCAAGCTGGCCACCTGGCGGCTGTGCACTCACAGGAGTGCAGCCAGCCCCCCAAGAATCTCATTTCCCACTGAGCCTGTCATTCTCCTCTTCCTGTTGCTCAGCCACAGTATAGGGTGGGTCAGGAGGCAAGCCAGTCCATAGGGGACTTTGTAGGAGGATGACAGGAATACCTTGTATGTGACCCAGCAGTTCTGGGCTCTCAAGGTCTCCCTTCCCTGGCTGAAGAGGCCTGCACATGTCCCTAGTTGAGCCAGCCTGGTGCCATTGTTTCCCACTGCTTCGGAGAACATCCAGAGTAACTAGGGCGAGCTGGGTCTCATCAGACAAAGCCAGGTAGCTTAGAGAAGCCGCAGAAGCCTTCTCCTGCTCCTATGCCTGTGACAACATCCCTCAGAGCATGCTCAGAACACGCTCTACCGCTGAACCACACATACCCCCAGCCCTGCCTAGAGGTAGGCCCTGTTCTTCTATGTCAGTCTTGACTCTGGGAGCTCCAGGCCACTGAGAGACCCTATCTCAAAAGGCAAGATGGATGGCTTATGAGGTATGACATCTGAGGTTAGCCTCTGCCTTCACATGTGCACACATGTGCCCACATACACCAGCCCCCCATACACATACACACATGCCGCAGAATAAATAAATAATTTTAATATTTTTAAAGACTTTTCTATTTTTATCTTATGTGTGTGGCTGTTTTGCCTGCATATGTGCCTGTGCACCTCAAACATGCAATACTAATAGAGGCCAGAAGAGGGCGTTGGACGTTCCCCCCCCCCCCCCCCCCCCCCCCCCCCCCCAGAACTGGAATTACATAGGGTTGTAAACTGCCATGTGAATGTTGGGAAGCAAACCTAGGGCCTCAGGACAGAAAGATCTGGAAACTGTGGTAGCCTCTGGGCCGGGGAGTGGTTCCTAACTGGGAGGAGTGCTTGTGAGGAGCTGGGGTGTAGCAAGGAGCAAAGAGCTAGTGTCTATAGAGTATGCACTGCGGTGTTTATTCACAGTCATGCGCTGATAGGAATGGTTACACATGCGTGTGTTCACGTGTGTATGTGTGTGTGTGTGTGCATTCATCTGCTCTTGTAAGCACAACCCACCTGGGCAGAGCGCCAAGCAGCTAGCATACACAGATGTATCTAATCCTCAGGACACCCACTCCATTAACCAAGAAACTGAGGCATGGTTGGCCGACTGACCCATTTGACTTCGAAGCCAGACAGCGCCTACAGCCCATGACCAGACCTATTTATCCTATTCTGCCGTCAGTCTGAAAATACTGAAGGCTGTTGGGGCATGTGGCTCAAACCTGTGACCCTAGCATGTGGAAGGCAAAGCTTGAAGCCAAGCCGGGCTACACAGGGAGTTCCAGTGAAACCGCCATGAAACACGAAAAACTACAAGAAGCAATGGGGGCTGAGGAGCTAGCTAAGTAACGTGCTTGAGGACCCGAGTCTGAACCCACGTAACAAAGCCACTGTGCTGTGGCATGCGACTGTAATCCTAGCACTGGGGAAGTAGGGGCAGGAGGATTCCTGGGACTTACCAGCCAGCCATCTTAGCCTACTCAGGAAGCCCCAAAGCCAGTGAGTGGCCTCTCTCAGAAAACAAGCTGGATGGCTCTCAAGGAAAGATATTGGGGTCGACCTCTGACCCCCACATACACGCACGCGCACACACACGCACACACAGCAGGAAGGAAAGCAAGCTGTTAAACATTTTAAGTGAAGGGACTCTGGGCACTCATTTACTTTCTCATTTTGTTCATTTATTTTCTTCTTTTTAAAGCAGTCTTGTATAGAAGTGTCTCAGCGTTAACGATCAAAACCAGTCGCGTCTCTTCCTCCACGAGGCCTTTCTCCTTTTCAGGTGAGATCTGACACGTGTGAGCTCCGTGAAGAAGCGTGGTCCATGTGACCGCGCACAGTTACACAATCAGTGCATTTCTCTGGAATCACAGAACACCTGAGCTCCTGATGCAATCCCTGGATCCCGGAGTCATCAAACAGGGCTTCAGAAAATAAAAGGGGTACACCCAGCCCACACCCTGATGCTGCAATCTGTCATTAATTAGGGGAAAGAAAGAGAGAACTGTCTGGCTTTATGATCTCAGCTTTTCCACCTGGAGAATGAGCCCTAAGAATCCCACGGAGCTCCTCACCGTGGGCACTGATACAATCACAGGAGGCTACAGACAGCTTCTTGGCTTTCAAGCTCCTGAGCCAGCCCACAGTATCAGAGGTTAGACCAGAAGACCTGCTAGTCCGGTCCAGCCTTTTAGCTTCAGATCTCTTATTTAGTGTGTGTGTTTGGCAGGGGGTGGGGGGCGTGCGTGTGGGTATGTTATGCGCATGGCTTATTCCTTGAAGATGGGGTCTCTCACTGGATTGGAAGCTTGAAGCTTTGGCTAGACGGGCAGGCCAGTGTGTTCACAGAATCCCCCTATCTCCACCACCTTACCCTTGAAATGGCACCCTACCCGCAGCCATGCCAGGCTTTTTATGTGTGTGCTGGAAATTGGAACTCAACTCCTCATGTTCGAGAGATAGCGATTTTACTCACTGAGCCTTCTACCCTATAGCTGCACATTTAATTCGACATGTTACTTCCAGTCCTGAATAAATACACATTCCTTTTAGAGTGTGTATGCGTGCCTGCCTCTGTAGGCGTGCGTGCACGCTCATGTGTATGGCGGGCAAGTGTGTGCATACGTGTGAAGGTCAGAGGGCGGCCTCTGGTGTTGTTTCTCGAGCGCCATCACCCTGATTTTGGCGACAGGGTCTTCTAATAGTCTGGAACTGGCCACATAGGCCTTGCTGGCTGGCCAGCAGGCTCCAGGAATTTCTACTTTGTCTTCTCGGCCCTGGTATTGCAAGCATGAGCTGTCACGCCTGGATTCTCCGGTGGGTTCTGGGAATTTAAGTCAGGTGCTCTTGCCTTCTCCCGGCAAGCATTTTCCTGAGAAAGCTGGCTCACCAGCCTGCATGTCTCTATTTTTAAATTTAACTTAATTAACTTTTTGAGACAAGGTCTTGCTGTGTTGCCCAGGTTGCTCTCAAATCAGAGCAAAAGGTGTTCCTTCCAGCTCAGTCCCCTGAACAGCTAAGACAGGGGCATGCCAGAATCCTAGCTATATATGAATTTTTCCCCCCCGTGGAGCCTTGCTTGGTGGAGGCCTTGCCTCCTATCCTCTGTGGGATGGTTAACTTGACTGGACCGAGAGACACTTAGGAGACTGGTAGAGTCTACCCTTGGATTGTCTCTGGGGATGTTGCCAGGATAAACAGACCGAACGGGCTCTGACCTAATCAATAGTTCCACTGTTGGGCTCAAAATCTGAACAGATGATCAGGAAGTGGTAGAGCAGTGGGTGCTGGAGACTGGTTGGAGAAACAGTCACCCGGGGCCTGTCTTTGAGGCTCTGTCTGTCCCGATCCCTTCCTTCCGGTTGCTGGTCCACTCTGTGTCCTGGCCGCCATGTGTGAGACGCTCTGCTCTGCTCTACCACAGCCAGCCCTCTGTGACGGAAGGAGACCTCTGAAGCCAGGAGCCCTTTTTCCCATCTTAAACTGCACCGCACCCAGCATTTTGTCATAGCGATAACAAAAACTGACTTCTCTCCCGCTTAGGCTCAGGCATGTATATCCACTTCTTCCAGAAAGATGCTGGCTGCGTGAGTGTCCCTGGGAATGTCCCCACCTCCGCACTCGGTTCATGGAGTTGAAATGTCTGAGGTCACCAGAAGCCACAGACCTTCGTGGAAGAGTTGCCTTTCTTTGGGAACTGCCTATACAACCTCTAAGAAACGGGGTGCCCTAGGAAACTCCCCAAGGTAGAGAGGTGAGAAGAGGACATTGCATCGTAATCAAGAAAAATAAGGATGAACCCGCCCACTCTTCTCGGAAAGTGCGAGGCAAGATCGTGGAGAGAACAAAGGGCAGAGAGGCCCCTATGGTCAAGAGAGTGGGTGTGGGCCTCGGTCCCCACCGATTCGCTGTTGCCTAAGAACCCTGAGGAACCAGGACAGATGAAAGCCTGGGTGAATTAACAAGAGTTTGTGATGCCCTCTAAATATCAGCCAGACCCTGCAGGACCTATGTCACGCTGGGGGTTCAAGAATATGACATGATAGGGTTCCAACCTAGGACAAAGTCCTAGATATACCTTCATGGGGCAGGACAGAGAGGGGCCAGGACTGGGTTGCATGTCCTAAGCCAATACCACACAAGTCAGGGAAGTTCCCTCCACACACACACAGACTGACCTGATCCAGGCAACTGGGCCTTGAGCCATTAAGAAGCATGCAGAACTATGGACAAGGGGCTGCCGTTATTCTGGATGAAGGCTGGAGCTGCTGATGTCTGGCTCTGCCTTGACCTTGGCCAGTGCCTCAAATGACAGTTCTCTATAGTGACACCTGTTCCCTCAACAGAGGAGAACAGAGTAGACAAGAGGTGGATGCACCCTGAGCAATTAACTAATGATAAAAGGGCTTACAGCAGAGCAAACAGCCTCTGCAAGCCTTTTTACAAGCACCAGGCAGGTGCTTAGCTTTGTCCAGGTGTGTCCCATTCAACCTCATAAGGTCAGAATAATCCCCTTCCTCACAGTTCTGACCAACGACATGTAGGAGACACAGACATCTAGGCCTTTTGAGTCCTGAGCTTCAACATTCGTCTCCATATTTCCTGGACCTCCAGACCACATGGAAAAGACAGAAGATTGTGGACAAGGAAGGAGGCTGGAGAGGGAGGATGCCATCTTGAACAGTCCCACCCAGAGTCCCGCCCCATCTCTTAATGCCAACATCCTGGGGACAAAGCTCTCTGCATATGAGCTCTTAGAGACTCAAACCATCTAGACCAGCGTGTCTAACTCACAGCCTGTGGTCCACAGGCTTCCCAGAACAGCTATGAATGTAGCCTATGAACATGCTGTAGATGACAATGTTGGGTCACAATGTTAAAAACCGTAACGGTGCATATTATTTTTTTCTCCCAGCGTTCTCCACTGTCACATTGTTCCTTAAGATTCATGTTCTTGGGATGAGTAACCATCTCCTGTCCCAGGCAGAGGTAAGGGAGCTGCTTGTCCCATGGAGAGTGAATGGCCCACAGGTAAGCCCACCTAAGCACGGGCCTTTTCAGGGTCAAAGGCCATCACAGCATCATTGGTCTATCCATTGTGTTTTTTAGGTATTGTAGCCTTATTCCTTACATTTTTCTCCCTCTGAAGATAACACACATAGTGTAGTGATAAGATACTAAAATGTGTGAAGGAGTACGTTCTTTGGGAAAAAACCCTAACTCCAGTAAGTGTTAATGTCTGCTTCCTAAGAGATAGCCTGCACCTGTTAACAACTCTTGGTTAAAGCAACTGATGTTTAAAATACCCTGACCCTGAAATCTTACATGATAAAGGCATTTGTTTATGATACTGCTAACAAAAGAGCTTTATGGTCCTTTACAGCTTTTGGCAATGAGAAAAGGAGGAACTCTTCCAAATAAGGCCTTTGTATCAGTGGGGAAAGTCCACTAACATTGTCTTTCCTCAATAACATACCTAAACAGAGTCAGGTCTGTGCTCAGTCCATCAAAGCTATTGCTTCTGCCATGGTCATTTGGGCTTGCATCTTAAGTAGCCTTTTACTCTTTATCAGACCCACGTGTGACTAAGAACAAGTACATTTACAGTGTAAGGGTCTAGATCTGTTGATAGTGTCTTTATACATTTTTCTAAAATATTTAAGAGCCTTATATTTTGTGATATGCTTTGAGCCTGAGGTCACAGACACGTGCAGGAGGTGGCTGATGACTTCCTTAGGGTCTGGAAGAACTCAGCACATGCTGGAGCTTTTCAGGAACCTGGGGGCTTTTCTTAGTAGTTCCTGAGCTCTGTATCGGAAGAGGTGTGAGGCTGGAAGCCACCTATGGGTTCAGTCCCCACTGGGCCTTGAAAAAGCCCTCCTGGTAGTCCGACCACCCACCTCCTGTATCAGTGTCGTTCACAAACAGCATCTGTTCGGTAGCTACCACGAGCCTTTCAGAGAGCTGGACAGTTTCCCATGGAAGCACAAAGTAAGAGCCACCATGTGTTCTACCACGGCCTGACAGTCCCTGAGGGCATCTGCCAGGGGCAGTCCCGACTGCCATGGGTGTCCTGGATGACTCAGCTCGGTGAAGCTGGTGGCTGAGGGACTCCTCTGAGGCACTGGTCCTTTGGAGACCCATCTCGTCACTGGGCTCTCTGCTTCCTTTCTGTCCTCAGAGATGCCACTCTGCCCAGGCCAAGAATGTGTGCCTGTGCATGCAGGGCAATTTCCTTTACTATGATAGAACATGGGGGCTTTAAGACAGAGAAAGAAGTCAAAGTCACAGGGAGCAGGAAGAGAGAGCACAGAACCCGTTATCCTATAGGAGAGCAGTCGGCTTTGGGGAAGACACTGGCAGGAGCTGCCTGGGCTTGCTCCATACACATAGAGAGAGAGTCAAGGACATTCTCTGGAAATGGGTGGCTGCTACAAGACTCAGCTTAGGAACCTAAGGCCCCTCAATTCACTTCCGGTTTAAGGAGGACTGGGCTACCCTCTCTCACTTGAGTGTAGAGAGCGACCCTGGAGTCAGGGGAGCTTGGGATGAATGGGCAGCCTGGACAGTCACAGTTTAGCCTTCAAAGGGGACCAAATATGGGCACCATGTGTGCTCAGTCCCCATGCAAGGAAGTGCTGCTATTCCTGAGTCCTCTCTTCAAGAGGAGGTTACGGCTCAGCTTCTCCTTGAGGGTTACAGCCCCCTCACCATGCTGAGGTCGTGGTCACAGAAAACACTGTTGACACATCAGGCCGAGGACCCCGACCCTCTCTCTGCTCCTGTCTCACATCGTGCTCCTTGCCTCAAAGCCTGCGCCAAGTTCAGGCGTCTCTTGGTGTTGCTGGGGAACTGGCTTTCTGGAGCCTGTGGGTGTATAAATCCTTCTATACTCCTTCCTTGTGAGCCTAGCCTGTGCAGAGCCTCCTGGAGGCCTCAACTCATCTTCAGATGGCCTTCAGACCTTATGAATGCTAAGCAAATAGGTGCTCTACTGTACCTCAGAACAACATGACAGGAGAAAAATCTACAGTAGTACTACCGGTAGAACTGTTTTCAACCCAAGACCAAGTGAATCTTGGTATCTGAAAGGCTGAATCTATCTTGCAGAGAAAGCTGAGCACTTTATGTACCCTCCCCAATCCCAGCATGCTGAGCTACAGCCACTCAAGGTGTGGAACCCACCCATCTGGGGCCCCACCCACTCACCTCTCACTTCAGTGCCCCCAGCATCTCTAAATACATCTTCTTGCTCAATGTGATGGTCTATGAAGATACTCCAGGCCTCTGTCAACCTCTCCCTGCCAAAGGCCCCTAAAGCTGAGCTGTCCTGGGCTAGTAGAATCCAGGTCCCAGATCTCACTTCACGCCTGGGTCCTGTACACTGGCTCCTTCCCCACACTACCCTGGTCCAGATGCTCAGCCTGCTCACTCGTGGTGGCAAACAGTTGCTCCCTGGTATTTGGCGAGGCCGGTCTCCACAACTGAGTGTCTCTAGAACAGATGGTAATTTGTTGACACTCAAAGACGTAAGGGGACTCAATTACAGTCCCACTAAAAAAAGCTTTCTCTAAAATAAGAAAGTACACAGATTCCTCAACATGTGGAAATTGCTGACAGCTTTGTCTCCCCCCACCTCCCCCAGGAGTAAAAAAGAAGCTGACAGCTTATTTTTACAGGCTCTGCTCATTCAAGTCTATTTTGAGATAATTTTCCTAAGTCGGTACACCAGAATAGCATTCAGTATGAAGAATCACCATCTGTTTGGAGCATGGGGCAGGGTCTCAGAGGGTCTGGGCTAGCATACCTGACCTTTACAAGGCACCGGTCCCCTGGAACAAGAACAAGAAGGTGTTTGGGGGCTCCAAAATTAGTGTTGAAGGGATATCCTAAAACAAGGCATTGAAAATTGCCATTAACTATTGATATATGCTATTTATAAACTGAAAGACACACACACACACACACACACACACACACACACACACACACACACAGCAAATGCCCTTGGCCTTTTAAAAAGCTGTTCAAACAATCCCTTGTATTTAAATAGTTTTCTTGTAAAAAAAAAAAAAAAAGGCCATCCAACCTTATCTGGGTTGTTCAGATAAAAATTAACCTATGGAAAAGAAAGCCTACTCAGAAAGCTATAAAAAGGCCAGAGCTCCGCTCTTTTTTTTCCGGTGACCGGGGCCCCTCCCTCCCTCCCTCTGGCCCCTGAGGGTGACTCATGCTTTTCTCTGGAAAGGCAGCAGGGCCTGAAACACAGCAGGAGGGCAGTGATCTGACACTTGAGTAACATTAGAAGAATCACACTGCTTACCCCTCCCCATAGAGGTGGGGGCTCTACAGGCTGGGGGTAAAAGGGTAGGGTAGGGGAGTGAGACATCTTAGTGCCTGGCAGGCCTGTCCACCTAGCCACAGGTCCAAGTCATTTTTAGCCTCCACTAAACTTAGCTCTGTCCTCCGTCTTGAATGACCTGCATCTGAAATACCATGCATTTTCTCCTACAGGTTAGAAGGCTAAATCACCCAAGACTGAATGCGAAACTGCTGCCCTTGAGCACTTAAGGTTTTACAGCCCAGATAGTAAACCGGTCCCTGTGAGTGGCATCTCAGGCAGCAAGGACGAGGTAGGAATGTCTCGAAACTCTTGCTGCCACGTGGTCAGTGGCCCTAGTGCCTTCTTGGCAGAACCCGTCACTAGAGCCTCTGAGTGTTGTGCTCACCCTGTTTCCCAAAAAACTGTGAAAGGAAATCATGCACATTCTATAATACACAATCCACATGTGCACACGCACGCGCGCACACACATTCCACATATACTGCATACACATATGCAAACATGTACACACATGTCCATACGCTGTACCTCTCAAAACACATGCCACACGTCACATACACACACCATACACATGCACACATACATGAGCATGCACACATTCATCATATCACACACAGAGCATAAAACATATGCCATGCATATGTGTGTACGTGCCTACACCACACACACACACACACGCACGTGGGTCCTTCTTAGAGAAGCCAGGACAAGAATCCTTCCTGAGGAAAGTATGAGGGCTTTGAGGTCCTCAGTGGAGCTTGTCTGCACCAAGAACACAGCCTGAGTGACTTCTCAGGGGCTTGGCATTTGCCACTGGCCTTTCAGAGTAGCCTGCACACAGATAGCCGCAGCTACCAGGAACTCATACAGGTAGCCTCAGCTAAGAGGACTTGCTGTCCTTACTCTCCAGCCAAACATCTCAGCTATGGGGATCTGGAATGCAGGTCTCTAGAGGTGGTTCAAAGGTCAATGTGTAACCACATTGGTGGCTTTCAGTGGGCAGCATGTGAAAGTCAGGCCCAGGCAGGTGGAAGCCTTCACTTGCCATAAAACTGAGACAAGTGTACAGGGCTCTGGAGGAAGCAGGAAGTGGCCCATCAGTCAGGGCCTTCCGAATGTCACATTGCATGGCTACTTACTTCTCCACCTGCACACCTACCCCCGCCCCACTCCGACCTGCCCTGCCCTGCCGGGGAGCAAGCTGAAGAATCAGAAGGAGAGCATGAAAGCATCTAGGCAGGGGCTTTGGAAAGGAGAGGTGGGCACTTCCTACTTCCTCCTTTTTACCTTTTTCCGGCTAGAACAGGAACATTTTTGACTGAGACAGGATCTCACAGAGCTTTAGGGTATGCAAACTGTTGAGAAGAAAGACAGCCTTGAATTCTCTTCCTCAGAAGTTTACTTAGGAAACAGGCCACGGTATTAGCAGAAGTTCTCTTGTGGGGTTGGATCATCCTGCCCCAGAAAGTCCCAGAACTTCTCTCCAAGCCCTGAAAACCAGGCTCCCATCCCCCCTTCCCCCCCAGACTGCTTACGATGAAAATAACCAACACTGATACTGGAAAAAACGCATAAAATGGTCTCCAGTAAGGTAAGCCAGAGCTTCGCAAAACTCAACAGCTCTCGAAACATTGGGAGACAGCGAGGGTGTATGTCAGGGAGTTGTTCTGTTGGTAGCAGCAAGGATGATAGCAGAAAACGGCCAAGTACTTTCCGGGGGTTCGCAAGCTGCCCGTTGGAAGGTTTGAACACACTCTGAGTGCAGAGGTAAATGGAGAAGCTCACCATCAGAGAGCCAGGAACCTTGATGGGCCCAGCCAGACCCACTGGGCTGCTGACAGAGCCACAGCTAAGGATAATGGGTGTCTCCTACACTGTCCTCTTGACCTTGGGCAGAGGCCTAAGTCTGGCTGCTATAACAACATGTCACCCCCCCACCAAGGTCCATGTCCATTTTATGTATCTCCAGAGGGGTCATGACACCATTTTCTCTGGCAGGGAGACTGGGAGAGGGCGGGAGCATTCCTCTTGAGTAGGGAAGAGTAGACGTAGGGATAGCTTAGCTGGAGGTGCTGGTCTAAGTACTCCCTCTCCCCCCAGCCAGGCTGAAGTGCTAATCTAAGTACTCCCTCTCCCTCAGTCAGTCTATCAAATCATGTCTCTGCACATCCCCTACCACTGGTCTGACTCAGGTGTTGATACCTCTACAAGTTCTGTTCTCATGGCTGATCTGCTTCTCCGACTGTGGTTGGAGCTCCTGGCTAGTCTAGGCTCCTGCTGGACCAAAGGCCTTTACACTCCCAGGCCCTCTCCTTCCCATTCCTCTCTGGCAGAGGCCATGAGGACTCCCAGGGTCTGCTGTCGGCCAAGACCACCCTCAGAACCACACAGACAAAACTGAGGTAAGTCCTAGTAGGGCTAGGGAGACTGCTCAGTTGATAGAGCACTTGCATGCCCGAGAACCTGAGTTCTAATCCCCAGAGCCACCATCCTATGGAACCAGAGAGTGAAGCCCTACACAGGACACCAGGCACAACAGGAAACACAAAGGTGTCCTTCCAGCCCCGACAGCCTGGCTCTCCTGTCCCTCATGATACTGCCTCCTGTCCCTTCCTGATGGAGGTTTCGTGTCAAGTGACATTTTCTTTGATCCAGGCCACTTTGTTTGAACCTGAGCCACTCACAACAAAGAATCCTGACACATCAGCACGTCAGACCAAACTCCCTTGATAAGATTAAAAACCTGCCACAGTGTGGCGTTTACTTAACTTTGGTTCCATGGACTCAGCCACCGCAGTAACTTTCCACTGTATATGGAAACATGACAAGCCTCGCCTCGTGGCTCTGAAAATGTTCATCAGGGTACAGTGTAGTCTTTAGATCATCAGACAGAGAGATAGACCTGGCTCCTCACCAGCAAGCTAGAACACAGAAAGGTAAAATCAAAACACTGCCGGAGAGAGAGTTCCCACAGGAACCCTCTCACATGAAACTCCCACGCTTAAAAAAAGAAAATCCTGAGTCGGTTTCTCTGTTTCACTCGGTGGCTTTAAAAAAACAGTTGTGAATTGTGCAGGAAGGGTAAAAAGTCCAAAAAGGTTCAGCTGTTTCTGCAGTGCTTTATTTTGGAATTTCTGCTCTCTTCGAGCGGCCGGTGTTCATGGGTGAGAATTATGTCACGAGTTAATCATCTCAGGAGGTTGCAAACTCGGGGAAGGAGAGAAGTGGCAACGGCCTCCAGGCCGTGGGCTGCGTTGTGTAACAGGCTCCTGCGCACGAGTCCATCCGGGATCGGAGTGCGGGGTTGTACAATGCAGCCCGTGTCACGTCTCCCGCTGACCTTTTCCAAGACAGAATTACAACCGTGCGCCCACCCCCCACCCTTGCATGTTGCCAGTAATGAAGTTGGATGTGAACAGAGAAGCAGAAATGTCAGTTCCCCCACAGTTCCCAAAGGAAGACTTTGAAGTCCCTGGCTGCTGGCAGCCTGGTGGCTTGCCTGCCTGTCTCACTCCTGAAACCGCTGCAAAATCTGTCATTTAACACCAAAGCAAAATGTTTTGCTGAAGTACATCCTGGCATCTGTGATGGGAACAATAGACACAGCCTCACAATAGATTGCTTTATATGTAAAGTGAAAGGTCAGAGTTGGAGGGTGGGGGTGGGGGTGGGGGAGCCAGGGCGCTCCCGCGTCATAGCCCTCTGTGTTAGATGCTGTTGAGCAACCTCGCTGGCGAGAAGCTGTTACTTAATCCTGCCAGTATTATCCAGAAGGGACGCTTGCGAAATACCAAAGACAAATATGCTGTAATTATTACATGCACAGGGAGCTTGTCGAGCATAAACTGTTAGTGTAACATCAACACAGTCTCCTGCTCCGTTGGAGTGGACCGGTAATTAGCACCGACAATGCACAGTGTGTGTGCGCGGCGGGGCAGTGCACACAGCCTCTGTAGGCAGGCACACGGGGGCCTGGCTCTCCGTGACACTTCTGCCTGAAAACCCTTCAGCGCCAAGTACCAAATTGTGCATCCTAGAAGAAAATGGAGGACACCTAGCCTTCTGACACCTCAGAAGGAAGGGACAGTCACCCTTCACCAAACCTCTCCTTCCTTCCCCCTCTTCTTCCTACTTTCCCCTTGCTATGTTTCCTCCTCTCTCCCCTTCCTTTTTCCTTCCCCCCTTTCCTCTTCCTTCCTTCCTCACACCTCCTCTCCCTCCTTTCCTTCTTCCTTCCCATCCCTCCTCCCTCCCTGGTTCCTTCTTCTCCTTTTCTTTCACTCCCTTCTTCCCCTCTTTCCTCTTCTTCACCCCTCTTTTCTTTTGCAAAAAGGACCCTTAGATTTTTATCACATCAAAACCTCTACATTGGGAACCCTGTCCAATGTCTGATCCGTTCATACTAAGGGCTGGTCCCGTCACGATCTAAAACGACCAAGCGTGGAGTATGAAATCAGTAGCTCCGAAGAACTGTTTCCAGCAAGGCTGAGATGTCAATAACTGGCTGTGGGTTTTCACTGACCAGTGCTCTACTTCAGCTCAATTTGCTTCATACCCAGGTGTGTGCTTAGCCTCTGGGGCCTAGTACCCATGTCGCATGGCTCACAACTACCTGGAACTCCAGCTCCAGGGGCTCTGACGCCCTCTTCTGGCCCTCTCTGGGCACTGCACACACACGAATGAGTGCATTTGAATACGCATGCCCACACAGTTTTTTTAAAAATGTGTGCAAAAAGCTAGAGAAAAGCGTGAGGATGATGGCTGACCAAACAAGGAATAATAACACTGAGAAACTGAGGAAGAGGAAGAACCAAAGGAGGTTCCTAAAATCAAAACTACGACACAGTGGTGAAAAGCAGCATTGTGAAAGCACAGGAAAGGGTAGTAAGCCCGAAGACTTCAGGAGAAGAAATCAAATCCTAAGACAGAAAAAAGATCAAAGGAAGATAAACACCTTTGGAAACCTGTGTGGGTTTCCCTGAGCACACCAACACAAACGATGGGAGTCCTGGGGGTGGGTTAGGGACACACTTGAAAAGATAATGGCCAAGCAGTCCTCAAGTTCAACCACACATTTAAACCCATACACTCAAGGAGCTGGGGAAACAGGCTCCCTTCAGAGAGCCACAGGAGACATGTTATCCTGCAAGTGTCAGAAGGTACAGAGAGGTCTTTAAAGCAGCAGGGTTATGCACACAGGGTTCTAAACAGAGAGGCTGCAGCCTTTCCTAAGGAAATCCACTGGACTAAAGGCAGTGAGCTGACACAACCATAGGAAAAACTGGGGACTACAGGCCTAGGGGATGCAGGCAGGCCTGTATTCCTACCTACTTGGATGGCAGCTAAGGCGGGAGGATTGTGCCTGGAATACAGAGAGAGTTTGAGGCTATGTGTGAGGCTCTGGGTTCCATCCGGCATGGAGTGTGTGTGTGTGTGTGTGTGTGTGTGTGTGTGTGTTGAGAGACAGACACACACGTGCATAGATACAAACAGAGAGAGATGGGGTGGGAGGAGAGAGATCGAGACAAATAGACAGAATCCAAATGATTTACCAAGCACAATGAGAATCCTGGGAACGACACTACACACACACACACCCCATAGGAAAGCTCACCCTGAAACAAACAGATGACCGCAACATCCCCAGACACACTGTGCGACCCTGTCAGAAAAGCAGCCCGAACTCTGTTAAGACCAGACCAGCAAAACAGCGCAGGCCTGGCTCCCTGAGAGCCCAGAATACTGAACTACGCTGATGGAAAGTATGACCAGGCAGTACAGAGAAGACAAAAGCTGTCAGGATGGGTGCTGTTCTGAGGGGCCTTCCATGCTGAGGGCTGGGAGCCTCTTGAGAGCTGATTCCCGGGCAGGGATTCATCTTGGCAAGACAGAGAGAAGACAGCGTGCAACACAGCCCAGGATAGCCTCTCTAGGTTCAAGCACAAGCTTTGTACAAACCATCACTGGAGCGAAACCCATCCCACGTTACCTCCCCAGCAGAAAGACACTCGGATGCAGCCTGTCTCCCCTAACCTTTGTCCTGTGACTTCTCCAGGGCTGCTGGCAACACGTTCTTCCGTAATGAATTACTGCTACGAGAGTGAGCATGTGTTGCAGCTCTAGAGGATGATGAAAGCTGAAGGAAGTCTTTGGTGGGAAGTGGGGAAACCTCCAACACAGGTAGGTTTTGTTTTTATTCATCTGTATGTTATGCTTTTTAAGGATTGTGTTTATCATATATTCGCGAATTTCTGAATCTCCTTTTGTTAACATTTTCAAATTTCATCTAATTATAGTTGACAAGCATACTTTGAACGGACTCTAGTCTTTTTCAAGGGCTCTTGTTTTCTGGCTGGATATATGTTCCGTCCCCGGGGAAGGCTGTGTGCCCTGTTCTGTTGTTATTGGATGGAGCGTTCAGTAGGTGTCTATTGAGCTGAATTGGTTTGGAGTCTTGTTTCACCCTTTCTTCCCTCATGAATCTGTCCAGTCCCAGCAGCTTTTGAAAGGGAAGTACTGAAGTCCGTAGCTCTTACTGTTGGATTTACTATTCAACAATTAATAGCTGCCTGGTACCCTCCCCATCGGTCAGGGTTTTTCCCATATACTTAAGAGCTTTGGTTTTAGATGCATCCATGTTACATCATTCCACCCAGCCTGTCTTGGAAGTGGGGCTTAACTGCTGACAGTCCATCCCTCGCGCCCATGTGGGACTCCTTCCTGATGCTTGCTATTGTACATCCAAATGTCACAGCGACAACCACTGCTTCTTCCTCCTCTTTCTCTTGCTCCCCCCTTGTCTTCCTCTTATTCTTCCTCTTTCTCCTCTTCTTCCTTTCTTTTCTCTCTTCCCTCCCCTCTTCTCATTATCCCTCCTCTTTTTCCTCCTCTTCCTCCCTTCTGCATTCTCTGTGTCTTTCCTAAATATAGCGTTTGATTACTTTGTCATTTCTTCTTCTACATATACTTGATTTGTTAAGGAGCTTTCTGGAAATTACGATTACTATTCCAGCTTGTAAAATCTATTTTGGATGGATGCCAACTTCGGTCATCTATAAAAGTTCTGCTTGTAGGCAGCTTGGTAGCCCTCCCCTCCCCCCGTGCTTCACTGTTACACAATTAAGTCCTTGTGCATCATGAGGCCATCAGAACAGCTGCATAACGACAGCTTTATGACATCATCTTTTTTTGGGGGGGGGAGGATTGAGACAGGGTTTCTCTGTTGTAACTCTAACTGTCCCAGAACTCACTCTGTAGACCAGGCTGGCCTCGAACTCAGAGATCTGCCTGCCTCTGCCTCCCGAGTGCTGGGATTGAAGATGTGCGCCACCACTGTCCGGCTATAACATCATCTTTTAATTCCGATCAGAGGAAAGGGAGTCACAGGTGAGAAATATTTTCACACTGTCTTTTACGCATTGTGCACCTTAACCGGTGCTCACTCCTTTCATGTGCGTGCGTGTGAGTCACTCTTGAGTGTTTGGCATTCCACCCCGGAGAACTCATTTGAGTCCTTGTCAACAGAACAGTCCAGTACTGACAAACGCTGAGTAGTTTCTCTTGAGATACCTTCAATTGTCCTTCATTTTTGATTTCTTAAAAAATAGTGTAAGTGCTGAAGAGATAGTTCAGCAATTATGAGCACTGGCTGCCCTTCCAGAGGAGCCAGGTTCAATTCCCAGCCTCCACATGGCAGCTCACAGCCTTCTGTAACTCCAGTTCCAGGGGATCCAGGGCCCTCTTTCTGCCTCCATGAATACCAGGCAAGCATGTGGTACACAGACATGCATGCAGGCAAACCACTCATATGCATAAAGTAAATAGGAGTATGTTTTAAAAACAGTGTGCATTCGTTGAACAAAATGCAGCAGGTTTCATATTTTATTCAAGCATATCATATACTCTGCCATTATTTATCCATTTCCCAGCCCCTTCCTTTCTCTCTGCTCTAATACCCTTCCTTTTCCCAAGCAATCCCACTTGCATGTGTGTGTGTGTGTGTGTGTGTGTGTGTGTGTAAAATTTGAAGTATGTGAAGGAAAACATATGATATTTGTCTTCCTAGTCTGGCTTGTGTAGGTGAGAATGGCAATCTCCAGTTCGATCCACTGTCTTGCAAATGACATAATTTCATTTTGTTGTGTGCGAACAGTCCTATGTAATCACACTCTCTGTACCCCTTCCTCTGTTGATAGACATCTAGGCTGGCTCCATAGCGTGGCTGCTGAGAATAGTACCTCGGTAAACATGGGTGTGCAGGCAGTTCTGTGTACCTAGATTATCCAGGAGTGATGCAGTCAGATCATAAGGTAGCTCTATTTTTAGGGTTTTGTTGTTTTCTGACGACCGTCCATACCAGTTCCCATAGTGTCTGGACTAATCCACATTCTCACCAGCAGTGTATAAGAGTTCCCCTTTGTCCCACATCCCCGATGGCAATAGCTTAAACAGCCATCACAGGGTGAGGTGGGACCCCTCAATATGGTTTTGGTTAGCGTTTCTCTCAGGATTGTGGATGCTGAAGCTTCTCAGGTTTGCTGGCCAGTATATACTCTGTTTTTTGAAAAGTACTTGCTCATTTCATCTGGCCTTTATTGATTAGATTATTTGGTTCCTTTTATGTTCTACAGATCAACCCCATCGGGGGTGCAGTGGGTAAAGATGTTCTACCATTCTGCTGTCTGCCTCGTCACCCGTCCGTGGGTCCTGGGCTGATCGGAAGATGTTTAATTCCACGCACTCCCACTGGTCTACCCTTGCTGTTATTTTCTGAGCTGTCTCAGTTTCTCTCCCTGTCACTGTGATAAAAGCAACTAAAGGGAGACAGGTCTTATTCTGGCTCAGTTCAAGGGTTCAGTCTGTCGTAACTTGGAAGAGCGACTAGAGCATTCTTTTCCAGTCATGAGCGAGATAGGCATACCCCACTTTCTCTACTCTTACTCAGTACAGCGTTTGGAGTCTTAGCCAGAGCCTGCTTGGGGCACAAAGAAAACATCCTGGAACTGGGACATGACCACAGTTGTACAACTCTGAATCTGCTTAAAACAAATACTGAATTGTACATGTGAATTACTCTAAAACGAAACCCCAACGGAGATGGGTTTTCTTCCACCACAACCCCATTGTGTGGGAGGAAGAAATGGAGTGTGGGTACATGTGTGTGGGGGGTTCAAGTCCAGGAGGCTCAGCCCTGGGCACCCCACTCTAGAGCTGGTGAGCAGACAAGCTGAGCTGTGCCGAGCACATGCAGCAGCCACCCTCCATCTGCAGCGGACCACAGAGCTGGAGGGGCAGGGTTGGAGTAGGGCCAAGGCCTGTCTCTTTCTCTTAACCCCTCAACCCTCGTGCCTGGAGAATTTCAAACCCAACTGAAAATTCTAAACCTGTTCAACCTTTTCAGGAAATCCAAGAGACACGTTTGTCTGTATACAGGATGCTCACGCGGGCATGCGTAAACCACAGGCCATGGGGAGTGACGTCAGCACAGAGGGTGTGTGCTGTCATGATCTCCCAGTGGGCCAGGATAAACACCTTGCGTCCATCGTGTCTCCAGAGCAGCTTAACAACCCCAGGCCACACACCAGACATGTCCACAAGACTAGACAAAGTAATTCCATGTGGTGAGCGCGTCAAACAAACTGAGCCAGCCGCTGTGAGTGCTAAGGATAAAGATGCCAACACCAGAGAAGAGAGTTAGCTGGGGGAATACTCGCCTTGCAGACACACAGCCCTGGATCTGAGCCCCGGCACCTCCTAAACCAAATGTGCTGGGGAGACGCCGGGGAGATGAAAGGCGAGGGGATCAGAAGTTCAAGGTTATCCTCTGCCGCATGCTAAGGTCAAGGCCAACACAGGCTACATGTGGTATTGTTCCCCCTCCCAAAAAAAAGAATATAACACTATAGCATAGCTGTCCATCATCAGAATTTCCTCCTGTCAAATTAAATGTCACCGTCATTGCCTGTTTCTCACGGTAGGTCCTGCCAACCTTGTAGTCATGTTTTAACGCATCCCACTGATGGCCCTCTTCGTAAGCAAGTTCTAGGCTTCATGAAAAGCGTTCTCAGCGGACAACTTAGAAAGAAATATTACTCAGGGAGGGAGAGACTGCTCAGAATTAGACTTATCTCGCTTGCCCAAACAACTTTGCTCTCTGCAGACTGCACAGAGGATCCACTCTGCCCGTTCAGGGGCTGAAAGCGAAAGTGACTCATTGCTTTTGAAAAGGTCAAGAGGGTGCAGCTGCCAACTTTCAAACGTCTCTAGAACCTTCTCGGTGAACATCACCAGCACACACGCTCGGTCCTCAGATGCAGCCTGATGACACAAGGCTGCCTCATCTGGTGGGGGTACGGGCACCTGCTCTGAAACGGCTCTCACTCCTGTGTGCACACAGCCCTGACTTGCAGGTGCTTTAGAGCCTGGGGCTCTTGAAAGGTATCTGGGCAGCAAGATACAAGAGTGGACAGAGCCCTAGGCATGAGACCTGCCTGCTCTCAGCCCAGCCTGGCTCCTACTCAGGTGGCCTGCCAGACCAAAAACAGAAAACAAAAAACAAACAAACAGCAAAACAAAAACAGTACCTGATGAGAAAATCGGGTGTTTTCTTCAAGGCAATCCATATATATGCCCAGGTCCCTAAAACTTGTACTGTAAACGTGCCGTTCAGGTATGTGTGTGTATAGGAGCATGCGTGAGTGTGCATGTCTGTGTTCAGGTGTGTCTATCTGTACAGGTAGAGACCAGAGGACAACCTTGACCTTTGTTCCACAGGCAGTGCCCATCTTGTTTTGTGAGACAGGGTTACTCACTGGCCTGGAGCTCACCAAAAAGGTCAGATTGGTTGGCCAGTGAGCCCCAAGGATCCCCCATACCTGACTCCCCAGCACTTGGTATAAAAAGCATGCCACTACACCCAGTTTTTTTGTTTGTTTGTTTGATGTGGTTCTAGGACCTGAACTCAGATCCTCTTTACCCGCTGGGCTGTCCAAAGGAGTGTCAGCTCTGCCACCTGCCTGCGTCACCACCCAGTAGGTACACCTCCTTTATCGCTCCAAGTCATGAGACAACCGAACCATCAGGGCGAAGGACACGTGTCCCCGTGTAGATAGCGCACCCATCGCAGCCTTAGTGTGGACAGTGTCTGGCTGTCTGCAAGCTCAGCAGTGCTGTCAGCTCTGGTTGGTCTTCTCTGGGCACCACGGGAGGCTCATAGTGTGAGTATTTAGGGGAAGGTCACACAGGACCTGAAAAGCACTGGGTAGCTTCCTAGTTCGGTCATCACCGAATACCCTACTCCCGTTGTCAACATACTCTTAAAAGCGCCCATGTGACACTTGTATTTTGTGGTGCTGGGGGTTGAACCTGGGGCTACACGTGTGCTAAGGGATGACTCTGCCACACTGTCTGCCCGATGCTGCTTCTACTTTGGGGTTTTACGAAGAGCAGTCGTGCCGCTTCCCGTGACAATTGTCCTCAGAGACCTGTCATTACCAAGGACACCTATAAGCTTGGGCGAGGGAGGACGGGGCCATCCCTCCACAGTGTCCGTGTGCACTGTCTGTCTTTGGATTGTCCCACATTCCCTGTCAGGGCCACAGTTTTTTCCTGTTGCCCTGAAAATTTAGAAAATAATCACCAACCACCAGCTGTCTGAGGTTCAAATGCTGCCCTCCAGCAGGGGAGGGGAGTTTAGAACTTTCCAGAAGGGAGGGGCCGTGACAGCATGAAGATAGGCATCTGTTAAGAATTTTAGGGCTTGAAACTCAGATATTTTGAGCAAAGGGTTGCTCCTCCTTGCCCCCCAATTGCAATCCGTGCCGATTCGTTAATGTAAAATAGCTCTTAGCTTTTCAGATTATCAACTGGTAACTTACAAGTATTTTCTTTTGTGACACATCTACCCCATAGTCGTTCTTAATATACTACAAAAAATAATCTGAATTGGTTTTGTGATAAAGTCCAATAAACATAAACATACTTGTCAGTTAGCATTTAACTAGGTCAGTAGACAAACAATGGACTTATTATTTAAAAATGTCAACCTGTCAGGATCCTTGGACTCCAAATGAGAGTCAATGGAGGGCATGTCACCAAAGTGGACACGAAGGTCAAGTGAGTGACAGAGCCACAGCCAGCCAGGGACGAGGCACGGAAAAGGTGCGTGTTCTCCAAGCCCTATACCCAAGAATTGACACCCTGCCATTGAAAAGCATTCTTCCCGGTGCTGCTGGGAAAAAGGATCCATCAAGGGGTAAGTCTTGATCGGTGGGGAAAACAGATCCATCATCGTAGAAAACAAAAATCTGAGGTGATCCTAGAAGTCAATGAAGTAACCACAGAAAATCGGAGCTTCCAGTTTTTTAAAAAAGAGATTTATTTTGTGCTGGAGGGATGGATGGCTCAGAGGTGACTTGCTGCTCTTGAGGAGGACCTGAGTTCAGTTCCCGGCACTCACACTGGGTGGCTCCCAACTGCCTGTAAATCCAGCTCCAGGGAGATCCAATGTCTTTACAGGCATTTATTCATACATAAGTCTCACCCATGCATGTAGATGCACACACAATCAAAATTAATCAATCTTAAATACATATATACCTATGGATCTGACATGATAACACATGCTTTTAACCCTATCACTTGGGAGACACAGACAGGCAAATCTCTGCGAGTTTGGGGCCAGTCTGGTCTACATACAGAATTTTAGGACAGCTGGGGCTACACAGTGAGACCTTGTCTAAAAATATATATATATTTACGTGTCTGCATACATGTATGTGTATGTGTGCAGTTGCCCACAGTGACCAGCAGAGGACACTGGACCCCCCTACCCTCCCACCCCCACCCCCAACCTGGAATTAGAGGCAGTTGGGAGCCACCTAATGTTAATTAATGCTAATAACCAAACTCAGGTCCTCTGGAAGAACAGCAAGCAGTCTTTGACTGTTGAGTGCCTCTCTAGCACCTTCTGAGCACAGGCGGGTCTCAAAAGCGTGATTCTCCTGCCTCTGCTTTCCAAGTACTAGCAATATAAGCATGCACTACACCCAGCGCACCATCGTTAGTTGGCTGTAGGTTCAGTCCATATGTTTATTCCATCAGAACCAGCAGGTCTCAGGCTGACATAAGGGGAAATGCTTTCTCTTGGCTTCTCCCTCTTGGAGAACAGCTGTGCCTGATGAACCCAGTCCCTCTCTGTGCCTTCTTTAACCCACACATACAGACACATCCACCAGTTTCAGCAGCTTCCAGTGCTGGGGCTGGGCTGGGTCAGTGGCATGCTTGCCTGTCATCCATGAAGCCCTGGGACCCACACCCAACACTGCAGGAAACCAGGTGTGCTGGGTGAAGCATACTTGCAATCCCAGCACTTGGGAGGTGGAGGCAGGAAGATCAGAAGTTTAAGGCCATCCTTGGCTACACAGCCAAGTTGGAAGCCAGCCTGGGCTACAAGAGGCTACCTCGAAACAGAAGAAAGAAAGAACAGATGTGACCATGGATATACACAGACACACTCCGTGCTGGGGTGGGGAAAGGGCTGTGAGTACAAGTCAATCCTCCACAACACTGGCCTCTGGCAAAAGAAAACCCAGGCAAGGCCAGAGCACCGACCAGCACCCTGCTCCTGCTGCTTCCCCACCCGAAGTCACTACAGGACTTTGCTTTCAGCCTTACAGCTTGCTAGGAAACCAAATGGTGGCTGACAGGCAGCTGCAACCCTGCTTCACAGACCCACAAACGCCCCATTAGCACCAGCATTTCCAGCCCGGTCAGAATGCAAGTGACATTTTTAGCAGATCACGGTCAGGTCATGGCCCTTAGTCCGAAGGGCTAAGAAAACGAGCAAGGTCACTTGCTCCACCAGGCCCTGAGTCTCAGGCTGGAGATCAAGGGCTCAGCAGCTTTCTCAATAAATTAGTAAGCAGCACACCAGACAGGGCCCCCAGGGGTCAGGCTCCTCAGCCAACCAGCAGAGCTGCCGGCTGTGGGTCTGCAGCCTCAGTGTCTGAGGTAGCGAGGGACCAGCTGGCCCACGAGCAGCAGTGAAGATCTCAGCTGCCACCCTCATCAGGACAGTCAGCGACTGTAGGCCAGGTGGTGGCTGGCCTCCTGTTCTCTCTCTCTCGAGTTTTAAGAAATCATGTACGTGCACTCCCAAATATCACAGTGGCCTAGGGTGCGGATGTGCGTGCAAGGGCGGACGGGAGGCCCACTGAAGTCTGCAGCAAGCACCGAGTTCTGTGGTTAGCATAGCAAGGCTGCGGACAGCCCTGAAGACACTGTGGCTTGAAGCCAAGCAGAGCCACATGAAGGGCTGACCCTTCACCCCGTTCTGGGACCGTGCCATGTGGTTCCTTGACAGAATCAGCAAAGAAACGTTACTCAGGAATCCAACACACAGCGACACATTCTGAAAGGCTGGGCAAGGGGCAAGAAGCAGATTCTCAAATCGTCTTCCATTGACTTTATTGCCACTGGGGAGTATCACTCAGAACGTCCACCCAGGTCCTCAGGCGGTGATGGACGTGTGTCTGTTCATAGGTACATGATTACTTGGCAACTTTATTTGGTATAACTTCACATTTTTGGTATACGGAAATAGTTTATTTTCTTAGTGCAGCACAGTAGATGTACAATCCGTTATTCCCTAGAGTATGCGATATAAATTATTCACATTAAAAAAATTAACGACAGAAAGCCTCGTATGCGGGAGATATTAAAAACATACACCTAATTGTAATGTGTTTTGGCCATAGACGCCGCTAGCTTTATAAATCTGAATAAATATGACATGGCGCACAGTGGCTTGAACTCAGACGGGCCTGCTCTGGGCGTAGCGAGAACCCCCTCCCCACTTTGGTCACTGAGATCCCCGTGTTGGGCACGGAGCGGGTCTGAGAGACGTTTCCAGCACTCCAGGGCATCTCAGGCTTCGGTCCTATTCTCCTTTGTAGCGAGGGGGTCTCTTTTCCTTAAAAGCAAGAAGACCTTCCAGTCTGTCTTTCGTTGAGATGGTCTAGGAGACAAAACAGTGCATATACACTAGATTTAAAACACAACAGTGCCTCCGGCATCAGCCGTGAAGGCCGCCAGCAGCTGCTGGGAAGGCCTTTCAACAGGTCTCCTGAGTATGTGGCCAAACTATTTTTCATCTGAACACTGTTATTCCATTTCGAATATTCTTAAGAAGGGAGACACTGTCAGAGGGTAGACAAGTGAACAGCTCCGGAAGTGGGGACCCCTGCGCTCCCTCTAGCCAGCCAGTTTCAACAGCCTGCATCAGAGCGCATGGCTGTGACCTCAGGGGCAGAGCCAGCGCTCTCTTGTGCTTTGGGTTTGACAGAGGCATGACGTCATCCAGTCATCCACTCCATCACCGCAGTGTAAACAGAATGGCTTAGCTGCCTCCAGCATTCCTTGTTCTCCACATATGCATCCCCGACCTGTCCAACGGCTCTTCCAGAATGTCACTGGACTGTCTGCAGTCACTCCGTACCCAGTACTCTCAGACTGAATCCTTTCACAAGCACTTCACCAAGCACTGTGAATTCATGGTTCCTTTACACCATTTTCTTGTTTAACAGGTTTTTTTTTTTGTTGTTGTTTTTGTTTTTTTTTTTATCACAGTGTAACATTCTACCGCACAGATGTACCAGTTGGTCTATTCAACCTCTTAAGAACATAATTTATCTATCTATCTATCTATCTATCTATCTATCTATCTATCTATCTATCTATCTATCTATGGGATGGGGTCTCACTAGATCATTGAGGCTATCTTCAAAGGTCCAAGGTACCGCAGACTAGCCTTGGACTCTCTTGGATTTCAGTCAAATGCTACTAAGCCTGACCAGGAAGGACACCTTGACTGTTTCTAAATCAGTAACTGTGAGTCCAGTGGAGCATGGCGGCTGGGAACATGGTCAGAGGGCACTCAGTATTACCTCAAACTATCTTGGGGCCACTGAGCCACTAAGGCTACGGTGAGTGTCAGTGTCCGCTGTTCTGAAATTTGGTCATTTAACACACGCTGCGTGGTCTTCGGTTCCCAAATGACAGGTATTTCCAGCACAGTCTCCTATGGCGGTCTGCCACCTGCCTGTCTACCGCAGCGAGGTGGCTATTCTGATCTCCTGTCTGTTCCTCAAGTGGGTTTTCACTATCTTACTGGGCAGCCTTGAAAGTTCCGGATGTGTCTTGGATAGGAGACTTTTATCAGACACGTATCTTGGGAAGATTTCCTTCCAGCTGACCCCTTCCCTCTTTTCAGTAGTGTTCTACTGAGCGTAAGTGGATTTTGTAAAGTCAGACCTGCTGCTCTTCTCTCCTGGGGGCTGCACGTTACCAAAACTAAGGCTGGCCTTCCTCCTGCGTTCATCTATACGTTCTACGGCCGCTCATTTCATACTCGGCTTTCCAGTCTACTCGGAACCACGCTGTGTGCAAAGGGGGAAGCTGTGCACTTCCATGCGCTTGATGCTCAGGTGTGGGTGCTGCTGGCCACGCCCACTGTTGCCACTGAGCCACTGTCAGCCTCTGTCAAACTGCTGGTGGCTAGGCTGTGTGTGGCTCTCCTGTGCTCCCCGCTCAGCCCCTGGATCTTGAAATTGGGAGCTCTTGGTCTCCCAGCTTTATCTTCTGGTCACACTGGGCTATCCATTTTGTATCTCTGGACTCTGGATCAGCCTTTTATTCATAACGTAGTAAGTTTTATTCATAAGCTTAGCTTTATTCATAAAGCTAAGACGAGGCTTGCTGCAGTTGAATTAAACGGACAGACGTTTTGTCTGTTTTGAGACAAGGTCTCACTTCCCTGTGGAGCCTGGCTGACCTGGAGTTCATACCTGCCTCTGCCTCTGGAGAGCTGAGATTAAAAGTGTGCACCGCCATGTCCCGCAGGACTGACTTCCAAATGGTACTGAGTCCTCCTCCCCACAAACACGGGCATCTAAAGATGCGGATCATGATTTCGCCCACCAGTGTTTAGTATTTTTTACCTCTAGAACTTACGTCTATTTTGTTAAATGTTTTGACTACTAAGATAACAGCTGTATATTTCCCTTGCTGCCGGCATGCAGGATTAGTGTGATCTTGATGGATTCTGACGTGGATCTCGGCCTCTGTTGATTTTTATGAACCTTCCTCAGGCGGTTATGTCAGCGGTTTCATTTTTACCTTCTCAAATTGTGCACTCTGCACCTCTTGCTCTTGCTGCGTTAGCTCAGCTCCTAGCCCGATGCTGAAAGGGCAGCGAGAGGCCGTCCCTGCCTTGACCCTGATGGGTGAGGACCGAGTCAGCAGAGTTGGCTCTGCTCACACTTGGCTGAGAACTTTGATGGTGAGTGTGTACTAGATCTTGACAATCTTGGGGAGGGGGAGGGGGACGGGGAGGGGGGGGCACTGTCACTATGATCATAGCATTGTCTTTTTCGGTAAAGGAAGGCTCAGAGTCCCAGGATTAGCCAGTGAGCCACAGACACCAGCACCACATGGCAGGGCACCTCTGCAACACCTCAGGAGCAACCACTTCCAGCCCAGATGCACCCCCTGGGGTGGGGGTGCAAACATGGAAACAGGATCCCTTGGGATGTGCACTCACTGAGTTGGTGATCATGTTACATACCTGAGCGTAGCAGGCTTCTTCTATGGCTAATCCCGTTATTAAGTCGACCTAAAGACAGAGACATATTCATTTTAGCAGAATATGATTCAATACACATTCAAACTGAATAGGCCCATGGTAAGATGACAGAACCCTTCCACACGGAACAACAGGTCAGCAGTATTACGCAGCTTGAAACTTGCAACTAGGCTCCTGAATTCACATCCTGACTCTGTCACTTGGGAGCTGTCCAACTTGGGGAAGTTATGGGACCTCTCTGTGCCTCAGAGGCATGTTTGAACAAGTTGCAGCACTCACTAAATGAGGGGTACATGAGGGTTAGAGGGAGACTTGCCTGGCGCATGGTATGGATGATCTAGGGTGTTTCCACAAATACTGTTAAGATTATTAAAGCGCCGAAATAAACCAAATATTTGTAATTCTGTAAAACAGCACCCACTGCAAGCCAACCAACACATTCTCCCTGTGCTGGCTTATAGCTGAGGAAGCCTTGGAAGACTCTGTGTCTGCAGAGAGGAAGAAGCAGCCTCTGCAGACACCCACAGTTGAACCGATTACTAAAGCTGGGCTGGAGAGATTGCTCAGCCAGTTAAGAGCACTTGCTGGGCAAGGACGAGGACCCGAGTTCGGGTTCCAGCACCATGTGGGAAGCTGGGCACAGCCCTGTCATGCCTGTCGCTGTGGTGCTGGGAGGGTGCAGATAGGAAGACCGCTGGGGCTCGCTGGCTGGTTGGCAACCTGGCCAAAAAACCCAAGCTCCAGGTTCAAGAAAAGACCCTGCAGTAAAGATACAGCTGGAGCCTGATAGAGAACACCTGACACTCTTTTCTGGTCTCTGTGTGCAAACAAATGTGTGTGTGTGTGCGCGCACACGTGCGCGTGCGCACATACACACACACACACACACACACACTCTCCAAGATTTATGAGAATCTGCACTGCCCACCCCTCCCCTAGCCCTAACCCTTCCCCTTTGCAGTCATGTTCACAGTGTGACACCCAAACATGCCCAGAGCAGCCTGGGTTCAGAGCGTCTCCCTGCACACACACACACACACAGATTCCAGGTAGAGATCGACAAGGCACAGAGCCGGGTGGTTCTCCTTGAATCACTGATCTGGCCGCAGAGTCCGTTTCCACGGCTGGTGACCCCGCTAACACAATGTCAAAGTGAACAACGCTGCCATAGGCTGCAGGGGCATCCTGAATTTTCATTATGGCCCTGAGAGGAACCCAGCAGCTTCCGTCAGTATGGCGACAGCTGCATTCTGGAGCATTAGGAAACAGCACAGAGGTCTACCGGTCTCACTGAGGCTCTCAAGGACTCACCTCCATCCCTTGGTTAATTGCTAGTTTGGCCACTCTCATTGCAACAGGCCCCTGAAATTCAAAGTAAAGAAACAAGTTTTAACCAATGCTTGCACAAGGTATATGGGATACCTCAGTACAATCTATATATTCCCAAGGCTGGATCCATGGATCAGCTAGCAACAGCTGAGGTGCTAAATAGATGCTACACGGTTTTCTGAGCTTCTTGGACTTTGGAGTGGCTGTCACTGATCAAACTGGGTCTTGAAGGCGGCATTCGAAGGTGTGTGTCCTTTGAATGTCCAGCACTCCTCAGTTACTGTCCCTCCAAGTGGGGCAGTGGGGAGTAAAGCAAACCTGCCTGGCTCAGCACCACGCTGACCAGCAGCAGCACCTGAAGCTCAGGCTGGAGAGGAGCTGTCTCGATTTACAGGAGGTAGGTAAGCGTCAGTGCGATGCTGTATTTTGAACCGAAGGGTCTTTTAGGTTAAAATGCAACCTAGTGGTGCTGAGGAGAGGGTAATGTGCTTACTGGGAGTGCAGATCTCAATCACATATGAAGGGCAGGTGGGTGTGGCAGCCCTGGGATCCCAGCACTCAGGAAGACAGAAAGCATGCTGACTGGAAAGAAGAGCTGAACGACACAGCTCGGGGCTCAAGAAAGATTCCCCTTCGATATATAAGGTGGAGAAAATGGAGGAAGACAGCAACGTCAAGCCCTGGCCTCCCCGCGAGTGTGCACGTGCGGTCTCCTGACTCTGTAGGAGAAAGTATCTTTCCAAATGCTTTGATGAGAGGTAGCAGCCCACCCGTCACTCTGTCCACAGAGATGACTTAATTTCCTAAGTTGGTAAACAAGCTAAAACAGTTTGCTAGGAAGTTACACTGCGTGTGTGTGCCTGTCTGTCTGTCTGTCTCCAGTACAGCCCTCAGACTACCTTCAAATCTCAATTGCTTTGCTTGAGAGGCAGGACAGGGCCACCTCAGGGTCATGGAGTGATCTCAAATGGGCACAGGTGCTCTCATCGGTACCTGAGGTAGAAATTCTCTTGCCAGGTCCAGTGCCTTCCTGTAGGCAGCGTCCCCTTCCTGGTTCTGTTCTAGCACGTGGCTGATCAAGCCTACAGCTTTGGCTTCTTGACCATCGAGAACTCGTGCAGAGAAGATGAGTTCCTTGGCCAGGGACATCCCGATGGCACGTGGTAATCGCTGCGTCCCTCCTGAAAGGTGGAGGAGAGATGAGAGGCTCATGATGACTTGAAATAAACCAGGGCCAGAGACATGTATGTGTCAGTATTGGCAGAGAGTGCTTCACGAAAGGCTGCGGCGCCTGGAGCGGCACAGCCGGGATGTCGAAAGCAGGTAAGAATGCCACGTCATAATGGTTTGGGCGCCTGGATACAGCTCCCGTACTCTTCAGGCCAAGGCAGGTCTGGCGAGCACAGACCCTTCTCCTAGTCACCGGCAAAAGCCAGCACCGTGGCAGCCACCAGAAGCGGACAAGTAAGGCTACCAGGAAACAGTTCCATTGAGCTTCTGTTCCCGCTTGGGAAGAACTTACCAAATTCTGACATTAAGCTCACAAACTTTTGGGAATCCTTGATGGCCGTGTGAACTGTAAGCTAATTCTAATTTAGCAGAAGTGAAGGCAGCCATGAGGAAAACGGGCTTTGATCTGCACCATTCACTATCGCTGTAGGCCCCTGCGCTGCTGAAGACGCTCCCTCTCTCCCTCCCTTCCTCCCTCACTCATTCACTTACTCATTCACTCACTCATTCACTCATTCATTCAACTCATCTACTCATTTACTCATCTACTCAGTCACCCATTCATTCACTCACCCCTCATTCATTCATCCACTCACTCACTCATTCACTCATCCACTCATTCATTCACTCATCCCTCATTCATTCATCCACTCACTCACTCATTCACTCATTCATTCACTCATCCCTCATTCATTCACTCACTCACTCCTCTCCTAATTCAGATGTGTTCTCCTCTACTGACAAAGCCTGCTCTGCAGAACCAGGACCCCACACTTGGACTTAGGTCTGTCAGTTAGTTTCTCAGGGACTCCGAGAGCCGAGCCACTCTTCACCTTCAAGGTGGAACAACTGAGCTATTTAGGGCAGACATAGGTCAGAGGCTAATTCATTCAACCCACATGCCGATTCCCTGCAGCATCTTCTAGGGAAAAGGCTGGGGAGAGGTGTCAGATACCCTGGAGCTGGAGTTGCAGATGGTTGTGAGTTGGCCAAATGCATGCTGGGAACTGAAGCTGTGCCCTCTTCTAGAGCAGTAAGGACTCTTAATCACTGAGCCATCTCTCCAGCCCCAGTCAAGAATTTTTTTATTCTTGAAAAGCATCCCTAACTTACAGAGTTTAACCTACCGGGGACACCTGACAACACTAAACATCTCCTACTGAGGCTAGAGCCAGGTCCTCTGGGATGATGGGAACCGGGCTCTGGTGAGGTCCCGATCCGTGAGCATGCAGCACTCTGCTCTGTGGAGCCCCAGGAGGTGTGGGACAGCCACAGTTTCACATGCGTGTTCTGAATATTCTCTTAAACAGTGTGCCTTAAGCCGAAGCTTATGCCTCGGGGTAAGCACTGACTGATGAGCCGGGGGAGGGAGCTGCCCCTAGTCAGCATGTCCATGTGACCTCAGCAGATCTGCGACCTGCCCAGTGCCCACTTTACTAAATGCAGCCTCTGCAGCAAGGCATACATTTTACCATCTTGATTTAACTGTTTCTTGGGGGATTCATGAGATGACAAACAGCTTCCACAAGGCGGGAAACCAGATTCCCTCTCCACGGTTCTCTTTGCTGCCATCCACACTTTGTATCTTACAGGTTAGCTCAGGGGTCCAAAACGGCTGCTAAAGCCTTGCCATCATGTCTGCAAACCATGTAGTGGGCAGAAAGGAAAGGGAGAGGGGAAAAGGTACTTCATTTGTTGGAGACTCTAAGCACTAGCCAGTAACATCTAGTTGTGCCTACTCCCTGGCTAGAACTGGTTCTACACAGCTATAGGGGGACCCTTGCTGGGTGTCTCACTTAGCATGAGGAATTAAACTGGGCCTCTGTCTCTGGTACTGTAGAAGTGGGTAGACAACCAGCAGTCACAACCTTGATGGGCAAAGCCAATTTAGCCATGTCACCAACATTTCACATGTATACATTTATTTGAATAAAACGAAAGTATACTGGAAATGTCAGACCTGGTTTATAATTTGTTTCTTAATCTTATGGAAGGCATCAAAAAACAAAAAACAAAACCTTCTGAGGGTATCTACATACAACAGGTAGAGGCTCTGTTGTGGGATATTTTACTCTTGTGGGCTGTTTTGGTTTTGTATCTGGGAAGCCAGATGCCTTGCAGCAGTGCAGGCCTTGCTTCCTACCTAGTCACACCCTTGTGCTAGCCTTGAGATCTCCACAGCTACAACTGTTACAGTTGAAGGTGACGCAAAGGCTCTGATCACCCCCAGCCTAGTATCATTGGGTTTGTTGTAATGAAGGCCTGGAAGCACGGAGGGGGCAGGGGAGAAGTTAAAAGGGCTAAGGCAGAAGAGTTTTTGAGGAGAGGACTGGGAAAAAAGGATGAAGTCTCTGCCTAGCCGCCCGAGTATGGAATTCCCTGAGATTTGACGTAGTTTGTGATTAATAAAGAGCATTGGAAAATTCAACGACGGACTCTTATTAAGCGATCGAATTTTACTTTAACAAGGCTCAGGCAGGGCGAGCTTTTGCCAGAGGAGGTAAGAAATACAATGTCTAATCCCAGGGAAATTGCCACCCTCGGTATCCCCCGCTGCCTCAGCGGAGAGGGGTGGGAGGAGACGGTCAACAACGATAATGACACGCGGCTTCCACTCTTCTCCCACACTACAGCCCTCTAGGCTAAGTGCAGAAGACAGACGACGGACGCAACTCCCTTGAGAAAGCTCTGACAGCTCACCATCAATTGTAGCATAATACATAAATAACAACGTAACTTGGGCCATTTAGTAGGAAATGTAAACTGCAGAAAGCGCCAAGCTTGGTCTGATGCGTTTGTCCTTCGTCTTCCCTTCCTCTGGGCTTCATGGGAAAAGAATCCACGCTAACGAAAGGGACACTTGACACGTGGGCTTCAAGTTGAAAGCTACACGGGCCTTTGACCCTGAACTCCTTGTAAATCCCTCTCTTCAACAGAGAGCCCCACACAGCAGAGAACGCCCTTTCACCAGACAGACGCAGAGACTGCATCAGGGGCTTCAGGCCACGCCTTCTCAGTAGACCAGGGCCCAGTGATCTCACAGTTCACTGTCTCCTTTACAGTACGTTGGCAGGCCCTGAACATGCGGTGTCACAATCACACAGAGAAACATAGGAATATCTAGCCTTCCATCTGTAACCATTGTTCAGGGTGTTGTAATCCTTTCTACTCCCCCAGGGTTCTTGGCATGCTGTAACGCGATGGGGGTGGGGAGCCCACGGCCAGAACACACAGGACCAGAACTAGCTGACCCACAGCAGTTTGTCCTGAGTCATGCAGGGAGAGAGCCCTGCCTGGCTCGTGCTGATGCCTCACTGAGCAGAAAAATAGAACGTTTAAGGGCTGGGCAAAGGGACACGCGATAGACAGTCAATTATTTTCACAAGGTCAATTAAGCAACTGGCAGCAAGTGAGAACACGTAATAAGCTTACGGTTTCGGTATTCATCACGGAAAGGCTTTTCTACTAGTTCCCTGCACACCGTTTGTGACAGGCACGCCCAAGTTTTCCTCGTTACGAACAAAATGATGCTTTTGCTTTTTAAACGTTTCCACGTACTTTTTCCTTTAACAGATACTTTAACAGAAAGTATTTGCTCAGACATCACTGTATCTGTCTTCTCTTTCTGTGGTTCTGGGGATCGTACCCAGGACCTTGTAAGCCCCCTGCCTCAGTGCTGCACTCCTAGCCGTAATCGGTCCTGTGATCGCATCTTCTCTCTCGTGTGGCACTCGTCCGTCTCAGTCCCTACACACACAGAAACATGTTATAGGTTATCACAAACAGGAGGCTGGATCTCTTCCTGTGCCGACTACCTCTTCTACCTAATAGAACAGGTGCTGTGTGTGTCTAACGGACATAGCTGTGCTGCTGGAGGGATACAGCCTTGAAGGAGCCCCTGAGCCAAGTCCTCTGACATGGCAGCTTTGCTGGAAATACTGCTTCCACACCGATGGTGAGGACCATCAGCAGCTGCTGGCATGGCTGTCACACAGCCAGGCCACACTGTGAGTTCTGTTTATCACTTTGTTCTCCTCTTTTCCTTAGACTAAAAAAGTGTGTGTGTAAGTGGACACAGAGTGTGTGTAAGTAGAGACAATGTGTATGTGTGTGTAAGTGGACACTGTGTATGTGGAGACAATGTGTACGTGTGTATAAGTGGATACTGTGTGTGTAAGTGGACACAGTGTGTGTGTGTGTGTGTGTGTGGACACTGTGTGTGTGTATATGTGTGTAAGTGGACACTGTGTGTGTTTAAGTGGACACAGTGCGTGTGTGTGTGTGTGGACACTCTGTGTGTGTGTGTGTATGTGTGTGAGTGGACACAGTATAAGTGGACACTGTGTGTATTTAAGTGGACACAGTGTGTGTGTGTGTGTGTGTGTGTGTGTGTGTGTGTGTAAGTGGACATACAAAGGCCAGAGGATCCCCTGGAGCTGGAGTTACAGACAGCTGTGAGCCACCATCCGAGTGCCGAAAACTGAACCCAGGTCCTCTGCGAGGGCTCTGAACCTCTGAGCACCTCTCCAGCACCACCATCACCCCCAACACACATTTTTTTTTAAACATCTTAAATGTCGAAAACCAATTATGCAACAGTATTTCCAAACTCAGCTTGGTGGTAACTGTGTCTTTACTACGCTCTTGACCAAGAACGTTTTCCTCATTCCTCCGGTCAGATGACGGGCTGGGCGGCTGGCAGCTACTGTGCACTGCAGAGGACTACTCACAGCAGCACCTCTTGCCTCACAGGTTCCGCAGGTCAGGGACCCAGGGAGCATGTGCCTGCCGTCTGCCTCAGGGACACAGGCCTTTGCTGCAGGCTCCCTCTGCCTCTGGCCAACGCTATGTGCCCCACACCAGTGAGCCAGGTGAGGCCGCTCCTGCCGTGGCACGACTCTGGAATGGCTGAAGAGAGACAGGCCAGGAGACCGAGGCCGCAGCCTCGGCAACCTCGTGCTGAAGGGCATCGAGTCACCGGGTAAACCGCCGAGGCTGCCCTGTCCGCAGGACACGCACTGCATATTCCTCCTACGTTTCTCGTTCTAGAAAGCACTAAGCACTTCCCCAAAGGTGACGATCGTCTTTGCCCTTTCCTGGCGGAGGAAGAGAGGGCAGCAGAGCACGTTAATGAGTCTTTTTTTAAAAACAACTGAGGAAGTGTGGAGAGTTAACGTGGAAGACTGCTTCGGTGCAGGGAGCACACCCGGCACCTGCCCAGCCCACGAGGAGTTAATGAGCTCTTTAGGGCCCGGCTGAGGGGCCTGAGGCCTAAGACGCAGTGGGCTGTCCTTAGCAGCAGACTGTACTCTGCCTCCAACGCAACCATTACATACTTTCTTCTCACAAATGTCAAGCAGTGCCAGTCAGCCAGCAAAATATTATTGAAAAAGGGAACACGGAAAAACATTTAACGTTTCCAAAACACAACCGAACGATGACTCAGAGGTGAAGATGTGAATTTTATTTTTCCTACCAAAAGTAGGTCACGTGGTAGGAAGGGCAAGATTCCGGGACAGCAGAATTGTCATGAACACATAACTAGCACCCACCGAGAGCTGCCTACACGCCACGTGACATAACACGTCCGCAGGAAACCCAGGAGGCCACGCCGCTGTTCTGCTCATGTGTCAAATTGGAAACCCAGGCTCCCGGTGTTGCGGTGACCAAACCATGCTCACGGACACGCATGTGCACAGGCCCGCTCCTGAGTGGACGGCGGGAGACCAGCTCACCTGCCTTCTGGCACCGGCAGAGGGCCAGAGCCTCCCGACTCTCCACCCAGTTCTCCCCTGATGGACAAAGGCTCGGTGCGTACGATGACAGGGAAGTATGAAACTGAGCATGGTGTCTGTAGAGCGGTGGACAGTGGCGGAAGGCTCTCAGTGAAGAGCAGCGCTCAGCTCAGCCAGCATGTGCTGCTGGAGGGGGAAGGAAGGTCCTCCTGGGGGCGGCCTGCTCCCCACCCCCTCTGCCACGGATACATCTCCCACTGCCCACGGTTTTACAGCCTGGCCACTGCTACGCTGTCACTGTGAACTCTCTGAGGCCGTGTGCTTGGGACCAGTTGGGCTTTTTTTTTTTTTTAAGAGAGAAAAACAAACAACAAAATGAGGAAATTTAAACAAGCATGTGCTGGAGAGTTCAACTCGATGGAGCAGTTAGAATCCCTGGTCACCTGGGAAACCACCAGGCACACTTAGGAAAGCCTTCCTAAAGAAGCTAGCCCACAAGTGGAGGTTTTGCATTAAGAAAGTGGAGGCTTACCCTCTGGGGGACAGCTCTGCAGGATGAGGCAACTCTAACTTACTGGAAGCAAATTGTTTTCTGTAAACCATATCCAACTACTGGTCAGTCTTTCAAAACTCTGAGTCATATTATCAAGAAAAACAGAAAAGCAAGACAAATTAACATTCCCTAGTTCAATCAAACACAAAAACAGAACATACCACAAAATGCCTTAATCCTCAGCTAAGCCAGCAAGAGAAACCATCCCCGGCACAGACCAGCGGCAGAGTCCTGCGCCCACCCCTCAGGCTGCACTGCTAAAAGGAAGCCACGCTGCTTGCTGGAGGCGCCCTCCTCCCTCATCCAGTTTCCCTTTCTGAGGCTCAGTTTACCCAAATTGAGAACAGCCCAAAGGGACAGTAAAAGTATTTCGTGGGTTTACAATGCTGCGGCCTGGTGACATCTCCTGCTCCACGCTGCCCTGCCTGGACGCAACTGTCTCTCTTCGGTGAGCTCACAACATGTACACTCCCGCCCAAGCCAGCTGGGGACTGTCGACACTGACTGTTCGCCTGCACCCGGTTGCTACCTTCGGTCCCATCACAGGTATGTGCCTGGACAGAAAGGCAGTGCAACAGGACTTGGCTGATGTTATAGGCATACCCTGGGGATCTTAGAACACAGCTCCTCCCATAAGGGGCAAGAGGTACATTAGCAGTGGCAGATGCAAATCGTGGGCCCCAGAAGCTGAGGCCGGAGGCTGGGTGAGAGGCTTGCACAGCTCAGACCTTGAGTGCTGTGAGCCAAGAGGGGCAAAGCCTGGATCCTGGCTTCTCTCACACTGTGGAGACTGACGTGGCCCTCCCTGGCCGGGCTGCTCCTGCTCCTGCTCACATACATGGCAGACATCCCAGCCAAGCCTGAAAGTGCCCATGTATAGACCAAAGATGACCCCCACCTTCCCCAAAATTGGGCAAGGGTTGGACTATGGTGAATGGCTCTACTTGCAGGTGTTCTTTCTGGGTTTGTCTCGGTACAAGCCTGCAGGAGAACAGGAGGCATAGGGACAAGGCCTGGTCATCCAGCCAATCTGGCTGACCAGATATGTGAGTGGACCCAGCCTTCAGCACTTACCTGTAAGTAACTGGCACCAGGAACGCACGTTGGTGCACTAAAACACTCTTGTGAAGTTTAAGAAAACAAAGGGGAAAACTAGCAAACAAAAAGGAAAACGTTGCCAACCGGAAACATCCAGATGGGGAGTTGACTCCTAATACACCAGAAACTCCTGAAACTAGCAGGTTAAAGAGGTAGAGAGCAATGCCTCGGAGAGACATTAGAATGCCAGTGTCGCTGGACAAGAGATGTGTGAGGTGGACAAACTCTACACTCTGCTCTCCTGTCCGCCACCTAAGGTCGGGGTTGGGGCTGGTAGGATTGATCGTCGGAAACCCTTGGAACACCTACCCTTTAGAGAGGGGACTATCCCAGTCCTGGGGACTACTGGATGGCACACCATGACGCTGTATGTGACACTTCTTCCTTGGGACGTTATTTTGATGATACTGTTTTTTCTCTTCTCTGAAAAACAGCCACTGTGTTGCAAGTTTACTAAACAGGAGAAATTTCCAGGTTTCTAGTATGAACGTGTTCTGACTCTAGACAGAAACGAGAGTCGTCTGAAAGGAGGGGACCTCAGTTGAGAAAATGCCTCTGTAAGATCATGCTGTAGGCAAACATGCTGGGCATTTTCTTAATTGGTGATTAACGTGGGAGGGCCCAGCCTATTGGGGGTGGTGCTATCCCTGGGCTGGTGGTCCTGGGTTCTGTAAGAAAGCAGGTTGAGCGAGCCATAGGGAGCAAGCCAGTAAGCAGCACGCCTCCATGGCCTCTGCATCAGCTCCTGCCTCCAGGTTCCTGCCCTGCTTGAGTTCCTGTCCTGACTTCCTTGATGATGATGAACTGATATGTGGGAGTGTAAGCTGAATAAACCCTGTCCTCCCCAAGTTCTTTGGTCCTGGTGTTTCGTCGCAGCACTAGTAACCCTAAGATGGTAGTGGATCATCTACATCTGTCCTTCTGTTGAAATGGAGGGCAGTGCAATGTTGCCCAGGCTCTCAAACTCCCGAGCTCAAGAACACTCCAATTTTAGCTTCTGAATTAACCAGGACTCCTGGCACATGCCATCATGTCCTGTTGCTGATGTTCTCCATCTTATGACAGTAGATCGACAGCCAACCCCTAAACAAGCCCCCTAGCAGACTGTGCATACCTATGTGACAACATACAGGACCCCAATTGCCAGGGCTATTCGCCCCAACACGGAGAGAAACTGGCTCTCTGAGCTAGAGACCCTGCATACCTCTGGCTGCCGTGAAAGCAGAAGGGCCAGCTAGAGAGAAGTCACTCCAGAACTGAGGGGCAACTTCCTCATACAAGGCAAGCCTGTGAGGTCACCAAGATGCCTGGAGCCCCTTACCCTCTCCTTGCCTGTGCCCTGGGTGTAGCAGCAGTGCTCTCTGTCCCTCCCTACAAGAGCAAGTGCCCCCTAACATCTGGAGTGTCCTGGCATAGTCAAGTGTCAGGCTTATAGAGTTGCCCTAACTTACAGCCTGTTCAGTAGGGACCTCTGTGTCCCCTCATCTGTCGTCCTCAGAGCAGAGGCTGTCTGGGGAAGCTCACCCTCTGCTTTGCCATTTCCCATGAGAATTCAGGAAGGAAATTTGCCTGTGAGGGGGTCTACGCTACTTACAGAGGAGCTGGGCTTCTGAGAGGAGCCACTGGAGAGTGGGAAATACAAGTCAATCATGGCTGATCAAGTATTCATTACAAAAGCCAGAAGGTGTGGCTTCTCAAAGAGCCTGTAAAAGAAAAAGGGAGAGGGGGCCAAGTGTGGAGTACATGCCAGGACAGAAGGCCTCTCCACTTTGTCCTGACTCCTGAGCCTGCTCTCTGACTCCCCATTCATCTATGGCCACTGTGCAATCATGAAGGATAGAGGGGCTTTCCACTTCTGAGCATGCTCACTGGCTCCCTGATAACCCCATGGCCTGTGCAATCCACACAGGGCAGAGGGACTTTCCACTTCTGAGCATGCTCACTGGCTCCCTGATAACCCCATGGCCTCTGTGCAATTCACTCAGGACAGGGACAAATTCTTACAATGATCAAGCAATGGACAGTTGTGGCAGTACACTGCTGTGTTGCTCACCAACACAGAGTTGTATGTTGTGTTTCTCATAGGTGTTTTCATGTGTGTTTCATAGGTGCAAACCCTTCCAGACCTCAGCAGAGGGAACCACCTGTCGTGGCAAGCACCATACTGGACAGTGGAACCCTGAGCTTCTCATGTCAGGGGTTTTTATTGATTCCTAAGTTCCTCCAGTGTTCTACTGATAGCACGTGCTGATCATGAACAATCAAACATCCCCCACATAAAGCCAACACCTGCAGACAATACAAATGCCGAGGCCTAGGCAGCCCTTTTGCCAACAGGACACAAAACAATCATTTTAAAGATAACTGGAAATAAATTTCTGCATCAGATGGTTCCCACTGCCCCCCTAAGTGCTGTGACTGTATATAGTTGTCCTCCATGTCCACAGGTTCTGCAACCACAGACTGAAAATACTACTGAGCACACACAGATGTTTGGCCTTGTCTCTACTCTCGGAATAACGCAGCCTAACAGCTGCACTATATGTGAATATTATCAACAGAGGTGACTGAAAGCACAGAGAGCCTCACGCAGGTCACATGCAAATATGCTCTTTACTAAGGGATGTGAGATCCTCAAACTTCGGTGTCCACAGCGGGGAGGGTGGCCCTGGAAGCAACCCCTAGCAAACGCTGGGGCGCAGCCACATCTAACGTGTGGTGAGCGGGTAAGGCCATTCTCTGTTCCAGTTCTTTCAGCATCCTCTCTGGTCAAATGGTTCTTTATGTCGAGCTACCAAAGCTGTTGAGGGAGTCCACACACCTACCAATCACTCTCTCTTCTTTGAGTTATTTTAAACAATGTTCACATGCGACTGAGGAACAGCGACATACATAACTACCTTGCAAAAGAGGCTAAAGTGAAAGTCAAGTGCCCAGGGCTTATGTGTAGCAGGAGCTTACACACCCATGCCCAGCACCCACAGGTACCCATTACCCACACCAAGTCCAGGCACTTCGAGGTGAGGGCTGGCACATCCCCACCATCCTACCTCTTATGTCTCTCTAAAGATGACACGGCCGTGAAGCTGTCCTGCAGGGTCCTAACCCACAGGACTGGGAACGCACTGGGGGCAACTGAGTAGCCAAGGTCCACCCCTGGATACAAAAAGCAGAAGTCCCCTTGAAGAACACACCATTGAGGGCACTGGGTGTGGGAACAACACGTGTACTTACTAAACCAGAACTACAGTGTCGCAGACTGTGGTGAAGACGGGACTTTCTCAGACAGAGGCATCAAAACAATCTCAATTTGCCATTTTTCACTACTGGACTGTAGTCACGTAGGGTGCAGAGGTGTGTTTAATTAGAATAGGCAAAACTTTCTATTTCCATTGTAGTTATTACTACCGTTTTCTAGGGTTTTGTTTTGTTTTAAATCTTTTCCTTTAAATCCAATATGTGTGTGTGGGGGGGGGGGGTGCTTCAGATCAATGGTTTAGCACGAGCCAAGCAAGTACAAAGTCCTGGATTTCATCCTAGCACTGAAGATAGACAATCAGATAGATTTTTAATGTGTAACAGGATTCATCACTTTTTAGAAAATAATTCATCATGCAGTGTTTTTTAAATTCTTGTGTGTGTGTAAGTGTACATGCAGCCATGTACACACCACAGGCTGACACCAGGTGTCTTCCTCTATCACCACGCACCCTGTTTGTTGACACGGAGTCTCACTGAACCCGGAGCTCACCAGATCAGCTGGGCTGACCTGCCTCTGTCCGGTGCTAAGGTTACGGATGCACGCTGTCCTTGGGCCGTACGGCAGGCGTGCTAAGGACTCAGCCGCCATCCTGGCACTCGTGTGGTTCTTCAGTAAGGACCATTCTGGCGGGTGTGTGCCTAGGAAACAGTTCCACCTCAGAAGACTGACGACTCAAGGGGAACTGGCAAAACTAACTTGGCAGTTCCCAGTCTCGTGTTTAACGGGAAGCGCTGAGGGGCTGGAGAGCCGGCTCAGTGGTTAAGGGCGTGTGCTGCTCTTGCAGAGGACCCGGGGATGGCTCCCGTGACGCAACAATGGGCAGCTCACAACCACCTGCAGCCCCAGCTCCAGTGGGATCTGATGGCCCCTCCTGGCTCCACGGGCATCTGTACACACGTGCGCATGCACACACGCGCATACGGAATTTACGATGACTCTTTTTAAAATGGGGCGCATAGTTGGGATTCTACGCAGTGTACGTGAAGTGGACAACCAACCAGAGCACTGGGGTTAGACACCCTGACTTCAGATAACTGTCTCATCGTACGTCCATGGCTTCTACTACAGAAACTAAGCCTGTGAGGAACACCCTCTTCTCAGTCTGTTTAGATCCGTCAGACATCTACAGAAGCAGGAAGCACCTTACGGTGTGCAGAGGCAACCTCACACGAGGGCTGGAGCCGGCTCAGTGGTTCAGAGCGTGCGCTGCTCTTGCAGAGGATCCAGGTTCAGCTCCCATCACACACGTCTCACAGCTCACAACCACTTGTAACTCCGGTTCCAGGGGATCCAACACAGTCTGGCCTCCGTGGGCACCTCCGTGCATGTGGTGAAGGTAAAAACTCACACAGCCATGCAGACGTACACACCGATTTTTTTTTCTTTAATCTAAAACAACGAACAAACCCCACAAGAGATACAGCTTGGGATATTATTTCAGGGGATCAAGGCCACACTGCATGCTAGTCAGTCAGGCCCTAGTACGGAAAAGTGCCTCTCTGCTCCCACCTCATGTTGAGGGAGCTGACTTCAGTGGCTATCACCACCCAGTGGGTAATCTGTGTCTATGGGCCTCAGAATAGTGTTCATGACTGCCCCTCCTCTGCTGCAAATGCACCAACCAAATCTTAATGGTAGGGAATTAAGCACGACTCAAGTAGACAGACGAGAAATGTGTTAGGAGAAATTAACATAAGAAGCTAAGAAAGAGGGAAGATAATTGCATCTCTAACTAATTAAAATGGTAATAGAACCAGTGTCCTTCCTGGCATAAAGATTCACTCGTTAACAAATCAGCAGAAAGAACATTGTAAGTGTGCTGCCTTGAGTACAAAGGCCTGCCAGGGCAGGCTGCACATCTGTGAAGCTCACCTCTGCGGTGTGCAGCAGCCAGCGCTGATGGGCTACTGCCTAGGGACAGTAAGAAAGGCACATCAAAGGGATTCAGAAGGGAGGCAGACAGGGACCGGCCATGTGAACAGGAAAGGGGCAGGGACAGGGTCTCACCTGGGATGGGTGCAGACCTGGGGTGGGATGTGATGCTGACCCAGGACCATGTCCAGCAGTAAACAATGAGTCACTGAAGGTTACGGATGAGACTGACTGGGCCATCACATGGGCGCACGTGCACTGGGGAAAGGGCATGCAGGAACCTGGGGGAAAACTAAGGGTGCAAGGCCGAGATCAGCTTGGCGGCAGCCATCCCGAGTCTGAATCAGAGGGGTGGCAGTGGAAATCAAAGTGACTTCTAAACTTGGTTCTACAAAGTGTCCAGTGTCCCTCTGGTTGACGCAGCAGCCTCAGGAACCACCCTGACGGCAGCTGTGGCACACCTGCACCGACTCTCACTGCAGACTACATGCCGGCACTTTATCCTTGGACCAATAAACGCAGCGAGGGAGGCTGAAGGCAGCTCCCGAAAAGATGTGTTCAGACTAACCCGACGTGCTGGACCCGCACTCCCAATTGCAGCTCTGATTACAACTTTAGAGCTTCAGCACCTGCGATGGAACCGTGCGTGTGTGGGGGTGGAGGGTGGGCAGTCCTCTGATGTGTCAGGGGCCAGCGACCCCAACGTGCTCCGCCTACTCACCGCTCTGGCCTCTGCACGTGAGCCCTGTGCCTCAGGCTGTAAGGCGCTCTGCCGCTAACAGAGCTGCTTGCGCTCACAGAATGGGCCGGCTTAGGTAGCCACAGACAAACACAGGAATGGACGCACACGTCTGGAACAGTTGAGAGAAACTGTCCTGAGGACATTCCGACGTCCGTCCTGACGCGTGCGATCTGATTAAGCCCAGCCTGAGCTTCCTGTACACGTACACAATTCTTAGAGCAGAGAACATTCAGATGTTCCCTTTGAGCTTAATGGTGCCATGAAATGACATTTCTATTTCAATCAAATGCTAACTTGGCACACAGTGAAGTTATCATTTAGAAATGACCTTTATTATTTTAAAGCCAAGTAGAAGATGAATGAGCTTTGGAAAATGTCATTTTCTTCCTCACACTGAAAAAGACAGCCACGTGCTTGGAAAATGGAGCTCACTGAAACGGCTGTTAGAGGGCCAGCTCTAAGTGCTGGCGTTTTATCTGCATTTTACAGGAACTGAGCTTAATCAAATCTAAATAATACTGTATAAACATCTTATTTCAGTTCTGTCTTATAAACAACAAAGATTGATCACTTATAATACACGCGAGTGTTTGAAATTGCTTTCCGCTGCTCGGTGAAATCAGTCAGCGAGGCTCAGACTGTAACCACATGTGCATCTGCCCAGACTGCACCAATTACACATAGTTTGTTTAGTGCATAAAAGGATGCTTCTAGAAATTGTCCTAAAACAGAACAACACTGATACAACCATGGCCAAGATGGCTCTAAAAAGCAGATGATCACTAGGTCATGATCCAGTGCATGATCTAGTCATGACTGCCCCAACTCAGTGACCATTCCAGACGGGCACAGGTGAGCCCGCCCTACCCCCACTTACTTGTCTGGTAGCTCTGTTCCCTGCAATGGCTGAACTCATGTTACTCCTGTTTTGTTTTGTTTTTTTTCTCATTTTAACAGACTCAGTTTTTGCATTATTAATTTTCCAACCATTTTCTGCAGTTTGTTTCACGTATCACCTTCCCGAAGTAGAGGTAATACAGAACCTTTCACGTTTCTCCCTTTCTGACTCCAGATCTGACTTCTATCCTAGCAAAGGCTTTTAAAGGCTGTGCCTCTGCTGGGTGGTGGCGTACACCTTTAGTCCCAGTGCACAGAAGACAGACGCTGGTGGATATCTGTATTTGAGGACAGCCTGGTCTACAGAGTGAGTTCCAAGACAGCCAGGGCTACACAGAGAACCCTGCCTTGAAAAGAAAAAGGAAGAAGAAAAAGCTGTACCTCCCCTTACAGCACTATTTCAGCTGTACCTAAAACAGTTTACTATGGTTTCATTTCAGTATGTTCAAAGTGCTTTTTTACATTTCTCTTGTAAATTCTTCTCTGGCTCACAGGTGACTAAAGAGTGTTTTCTTCATTTCCAGGAATCTAGGCTCTGTGTCAACTGTTTCTGTCATTGATTCTTTTGGGAGTCAGAGTAGACATTCTGCATGATTTCAGCTCTAACACTTGAGGTTTACTAATGGCTCATCACTCAGTTTTGATGACTTTCATGTGTCTTGAAGAGTGTGTCTGAGTTCCGGTGCTGTGTGAATGAGTGTCCTGAAGCCTGCAGTCAGGCCCAGGCAAGGGACCCTCCCCTCCTTTCCTACCCCTGCAGGGGTTTTCTTGCTCTAACAATTTACATAATCATCAACTTTAAAGTAGTGTCTTCTCCTTTCCGCAGTCTTTCAGACTATGTATACCAGGCTGGGTTCAAACTTGCAGCAATTCTCCTGCCTCAGCCACCCTCCAGGGTCTTCTTTTCCCTCTACTTTGTATATTCTGAAGTTTTGTTGTTTTAGCTGAGAGAGCACAGGCTTGTTTCTTCTTGACAGATACACTCCGTTGTTATGAAATGTCGCCCTTCATCCTGGGAGCACCATTGTCCTGAGATCCGGCTTCCCTGTCTGAATCAGCAGCATGGCACACACACTTCCATTCCCTTAGCTGTAGCCTGCGCTGTCTTAATTGGGAGAGCGTCTCTTATAGACAGCACGTGATTGTTTCCTCTGATGATTTCCTTTCAACTGTACTGTGTAGAAAATTTGTTCAATGCCTTCCCACTTTTAATCGTCACCTGTCCATCATTCTCTCCACTCTGTTCTGTCTTGCTTATTGGCTATATGTTTTGTTTTGTTTTTGCTTCATAATTCTCAGTCAGCAGTGTCTCTCTCAGTGGGTTTGTGGGAAAATAAAGCTGACAGAAATATCTGTATTTTTAAGTCTCCCGGAGACATCACCCACAATACATTATGTACAGTGTGAGTCTTTAAAAAGTAGAACATTTAAGTTTCCACCCAAACTCGGCATTCCCAACTTTCATCGTCAGCTGTGACTCTCGTTCTGTGGGACCCCTGACCAGACAGTTCGCACCTCAGAGGCTCTGCCCGCTGTTTCTCTAAGGTTTTCTCCTTTACGTTATTCGCTTTCCATGTTTTCTATTCCTGTGCTTTCAAATTCATGAAGCTTTTCTTCTGCGGTACCTAATTTGCTTTTAATTTTATCCTGTGATTCTTCTGTTTCAAAGACTGCTCGTTCATCCCTGGGTGCTCCATGTGGCTCTGTCTTTTACCTCTTCTTCCTTTTGCTACCTTCTGCTTTTAAATCCTTGAGTTTTTGAGCCCCCCTCCCCCCTTAGTTGATTTTTTTTTTAAATCTTTCTCAAAGGCCATATATCCCTAGTTTGTCACCTTAAGTCTACTGATTAGACTGGCTTCCTTCCTATCGCTGTGATAAACACTGACCAAAAGCAACTTAGCGAAGGAAAGGATTTATCTGGCCTACACCTCCAGGTCAACGGTTCATCATTGAGGGAAATTAAGTGTAGGAGCTGGAAGCAGAAACCAGAGGAACAAATGTCGCTTGCTGGCTTTCTCAAAGGCCCATGCTTAGCCAGCTTCCTTATACAACCCAGGATGGCCTGTCTGGGAAACGCTGCTGCCCACAGTGGGCTGGGCCATCTTGTGTCAATTAACAATCAAGGCAATCCATCACAGACACGCCCACAGGCTAGTCTGATGTGGGGAATACCCCAGGGGATTCTAGACTGTGTTAACAGTCAAAGCTAATTGACGCAGACGGTAAGCATATGATTTGGTTGTGTTCTGGGTTATGCTATGTTCCCTTAGAGCACCACAGGCAGTCAAAATATCTGTTGAGCATGTGGAACCTCCAGATTTTAAGCTTCGATGCAACAGACCTAGAAATCCCTCGCCCAGACCTGCTGGCTCTCCACTTCATCCTGCATGTTGCACACAAGTTTCTTCAGCCACTACTCAGAACCAGTTCAGCCTGGTGAACTCAGGTTATTCTTACAGTCCCCTGACTGTCCTTTGCTTGGACTTTTTGTCATACAACAACACACCCTAGGATTTAATAGCAAATTTAAGGTCGCCCCAGTTTAAATTTCTGGAGCTTTTTGGTGTAGCTACTACCAGTCACCCCTCTAACACACTCCCACCTACCACATTCTTCCAGTAAGATACTTAAAGCTCTCGGACCTGCTGCATACTTCTGGTCAGACATCTAATGCACTCCTGCCTGCTGCATACCGGCGGTATGCGGAAAGGCTTGGGATTTTTAGGGCTTCTTATTGGATCACAGGCCTATAATATTTGTAGTCTAGTATCCAAAAATAGCTGTTTTATAGATTTGTCCAATTTCCTAGGCATTTAAGGTATAAAGGCAAATCTGGCCTGTTAATTTGATGTGGTTAGACATAAGGAAAAGGGTGCTGAACAGGATGAGACTGGGTTCTGAAATGCACTGGAACGAAGGAGTGTTTCTCTCCATTGAAAGATGGAAATCAGTCTCATGAGACTCGGTCAAAGGCTCAGCTGAGCAGTGAGTGGAGAGCACCCCATGTTCACCACCCACTCCATTCACAAAGCTGCATCAGTACCAAGTTCTCTAAATACGATCTTCAGGAACAGCATCGGAGACATGAGTCCTGGGTGTCTTCACTGTTTAAATAAGGCAATCTTCCTGGTACCTGTGATGTCACGGCATATGTCTTCATCAGAGAACAGAGCTGCTCCCCAGCTGTGTGACAGAGAAACTGAGTATCCTGCATCCTCCGTGCATGTACGTTCTGCTTTACCATGTGGTCTCCGGTGCAATGTCTGAGGAGCACAGAGCTGATCAAGGTCCAATGGCGGAGACCCTGTCTCCTGACTTTAGGTCAAGGCACTCTAGCGAGACCCACAATGCAGCACTAGCACCTAGAGTCAGCAACTGGGAAACCAGGAAAGTACCCAGCCACACACACAACATATGAACCACATATGCAAAGCACACGTGTAACCAAGGTGCTGACAGATTCTGGAGCTGTTGTGGAGATGCAATCAGCCTTAAAGGACTTAGCATATGGGCAAGATCTGGCTTCCCTTTTAGAGAACTAAACAACTGCCCCATTACGATTACAAGCTGCCAATCAGTAAGTGGCTTAAGCCCAGTGCCTGCAATTCTAAACTTTCCTTTGCTGACATGCTCCCTTACCATGGTGCCTTACCCTCTGTGAACAGTCAGCCAAGTGGATTTATTTGAAATTTGCTGGTTCCTGTTTTAATTCTCTGCATTTTGATTCCTTTGGGTCCCATCTGCCGCCATCCCAAGAAGACATGCAGGGATGATGACTGAGCTGAGGAGGGCAGAACATCCCACCACAACGCCGCACCCCTGCTGCTGGTGACTTTAGGGAGATCTAGCTTCTGGGGACATCTGTTGTCCTGAGTGCCCTGGCGGGTGGGACAGAGAGGCGTCTCCTTACCCGCCCTGAACTCTTCTCTCCCCTCTAAGCCTGCTACCATTTTTCCCACAAGCTCTTATCAGGAAGACGATGGTGTGGACAGGCTGCTTCCCACCCCTCTGTCCCGCCCAGGCCTGCTCTGGCACTCACACAGCTGACTTACTGCCTTCTCTCTGCAAGGCTGCACTGGTCTTCAACACCAGCTCTAAATGACCAGGAGGCTGCCTGGGGAAGGAAGACCAGACTCAAAGTCCATGGAGCCACCTCTCAAAAGAACCAGCCACGATTACACTCTCTGCGCTCCTGGTCCTGTTAATAACCGCATGCTCTTCACACAGAGGTGTCGGTTTCTCCTGTACGTGAAGCAGAAGGCTCACAGCCTAAACACTGGGCTATATCACTTCAGCACTACCCATGGGTGCCCCTTCCCATGAGACAAACAACTCAATTCTAAACGGGAGGGCATAAAACCCAACGCATCTGTAAACTCTGAGAACGTGCAAAGGCGATGCCCACTAGAACAAGACTGTTTAAAATTCCATGAAGCCTTCCAGTTTTAACAGCAGTATACCAGTTGCAGACATTTCAACACCTTTAAGTAAACTCAGGCATGTTTATTGTGATACTCTTAAATACAGCCAAGGACAGGGTGCCTCATACAACGTCTGAGGACAGGTCTAAAGGAGTACACACTATGGTGTAGCCTAGCGAGGTGCTACAATTTAGATGCTTAACATTTTCTGTTCTCATGAACCTCCTTACAAAAGATGAATTCGTTTACAGATATGCTAAAAGCCAACGTTATCCATCCACAGAAGAAAAGCCTGACACAGTGACTCAAATGGCGCACTGAGACTTTGGTGCAAATGAACACTGTCCACTTTAGCTCACACTCATACTCAAACAAGCATGGTTCATTTCAATATATAATTCTCCCAGCAATGGTTCTTTTCAGTACAAAACCTACGCCTTCAGAGGTAACTATACATTTTATTCTGAATGAATTTCTAAATGTACTGCTTTAAGTGTAGCCAGATTCTCCTTCTCACCTGGTCAGAGTTGCCTTAAATAAAACAACAAGGGGGAAAACGAAACTAGGTTTTTTTTATTTTAATAAAATTTCGTCACATAAAAATCCAGTGTAAGACACGCTTTAAGAGTTTGACTGCCTGTCTATAAATCGCACCCAGCACCCAGTGACCAGCTGCAGCTTCCCAGGCCAGGGCACTGGGAAGCAATACTGGCCGGACCTCACAAACCACATCCCCGAAACCAAGCTGTAGAGCAGGGCGGTGAGCACCTGGCTGGCCGCAGCTGCCTATGGAAGGGCCGTCACTGTGTACCAGTGAACACACCTGCCAGGAGACCATGTGTAGTAAAACTAAAACTTCCGATTAGACTCTGAAAGGGTATGGTGTTTCTTGGCTTCTTGTGTTTTGAAACAGGGCAAACATACAAGACTAAGCCAGCCAGCCATTATCCCAGTGTGGGAAGGGAAGGGGCTCGTGATATGCCCCTCACTGAGGAGCTCTTGGCAACTGACACCTGCTGGGAGAGAGTGTTTTCTTCAGGGACGAGTACCTTGAGAAGCTGCCTGCGCTCCAGAAGATGATGCTCCTGCCACACCCGTGCACACACAGGCAGCACTAAGTGCACTCAGTAGGTTTTTTTTTTATTCTAAAAGAGTGCATGATATTGGGAGAGAAAAATGGTTGGGAGATGGGAGGAATCAGATGGGAGGGGAGGGGATTTGATCACTTTATACGTATGCATGTCTGAAAATCTCAACCAACAATAAATTAAGTAAAAGTTTAAAAAGAAACAAAGTCTGGCGAGGCAGCTCAGGCTGGCCTGGAACTCACTATGTAGCGCCGGCTGAGTACCAGGATTACAGGTGTGTGCATCACACCGCTGGCTTTGGAAAGCACAGACTTCTCAAGGCAATTACACTCTTGCGAAGGTGTATGAGCAACTACAAGGGACTCTGATCAGCATAAGGAGAAGAGGATTTATGGAAGATCCTCAGAATCAAGAAGGCAGCTTCTGAGGTGATAGAGCCTCAGGGGAGTTCCAGAGCATCCCACCAGACCACTGTCACCACTACGGCTCCCATTGGAAGAACCAAGGGCCAGGACCCGAGGAGTGCAAGGTTGCCTGACGGTGTGCGAAGGCTCAGCTGGGCTCTGCTCCCATCCCAATCAAGACAGGTCTATGCTCCAGGGAAATTGTGTTTCCAGGAAACCTGACAGATGCAGGACTCCAAAAAGCAGGTACAGAGCCTCAGTAGCCATCAGCCAGCAACGCTGCAATACTTCCCGGTGTAACCACATTCACATTATTTTGGTTCCCTAAAGATTTAAAACATATATCTCCTGGTAGGCTAAAAATAAAAATAAATAAATGGAATCTTCGCTCAATTAACATTGTGGTGAATATGAGTAAGAGTTTGACAGACTGGCACAGCCTGTTTGCTGCTGTATGAGGTACCTGCCAATCAAACACCATAGTGACACACCCACACAAACCTGTGCAGTCCAAATGAACTTGCAAACTGGGATTTGTCACTTGAGACGGATGGAAAGAGATGTCTCCATGCTTCTGAAAATATACCCACATCTTGTGAAGATTAAATCTTTACAGAGAAGCCCAAGTGGAACCTGGGTGGAAAGGAGTGTAGGCTTTCCTACCAGACTGCCTTATTAAAGACACTGATGATATGCTAGAATTTGTGTGCCTAGAAAGAGTTAAATGTTAACAGCCCCCAGAAGAAGCTTTAGCAGAAACAGACTTCCAAGTGTTCATCTGAAATACATACAACCGCGCGCCCCAGATGCTCAGCAGCACAGGGCCCAGAGCCTGCATCCACAGGCTGTTTGGGACTAAGAGGACTTTGAGCTGGAAGGGAAGCGAACACTAAACCTGAGTGCAGGCAGCATTCATCTGCAGTCAACCGTGAGACACTTTACAACGCGTTAAACAGGAAAGTGCATCCTTCCAATGGTGACGGAGGGCGTGTGCTTGCTTGCAGAGACAATTAATGCATGCAGCTGGTGTCAACCATCAGTAAGTCTCAATCACGGCCTGACAGCTCCAGTAACAGCTCACTCAGAGTAATTATAGCAAATGGCGCTCAGGCTTAATGTTCTGCCTCTTTTTTTTTTTTTTCTAGAATGTAATCAACAAGATATTAAGATTGCTTCTGCTTAGCTTTTCTTTAATATTCACACTGACAAAAATAAACAGTCATCAAACACTTACTGGAAAGTACAGGACAGCATTTAATACGACTGCTCCTATGATAATGACTTTAGTAAACACCTCTCTTTTCTGCATAATAGCATTCCATCAGCCCTCCCGTAAAGGAACGCTCACTCCCCAGTGCGCACTCGATTCTCTACAACTCATAGACTTCTGGGCATACGTCACATTAGCATTTGCACGCATCAGGTGTCAGATGCTTTTGTGTGCTAAATAAGGAAAGGGAGAAGCAGCTGCGGAGGCCACTATATTAAAGCCTGGTGCTGCCACTCATTCCTTGTGTATGGGGCAACAGCTAAAACAGACGTCAGAGCAGGCGGAGTGCAGCCCGGGTTAGCAAGTTCATGGTCCGTGTGCTTCTGTAGTGAAATATACATATTAATTCTTACACCCTCGCACCCCTTTAAAACTCCATTCTAGGCTGGTGGTGATGACGCACACCTTTAACCTCAGCACTTGGGAGGCAGAGCCAGGCAGATCTCTGTGAGTTCAAAGCCTATCACTTGGGAGGCAGAGGCAGGCAGATCTCTGTTGAGTTCTAGGCCAGCCTGGTCTACAGAGTGAGTTCCAGGACAGCCAGAGTTACGACCGAGAAGCCTTGTCTTGAAAAACCAAAAACATAAAAATAAAACTCCATTGTACAGCAACTGCAATGAACCTCATTCTACCCATATGTGCTCAAGTGAAGCTAGGCTGCTCTCACACTCTGCTCCAACCCCCCAAGAGGCCATGGGGAAGGACATCTCAAAGCTGGGAGGACTCTAGGCCCGCCACATCCCTTCCTGGGCCTCCTGATGGGGAGCAGAAATGGGAACAGCACCCAGCACTCTGCACCACCTCTGTCTGGAGACCGCCAGGCGCCTTCCAGCATGCCCACTGCAGCAGTGTTCTGTTGACCCTCCTGTGCTCACTTTCAGTCACCCCAGCTATCACCATGTGGCATGAGATCCTCTTCTGCGTGCGTGTCTGCCTCCTAAAGTACAGGCTTGCTGTCCTTGTTGAGGTGTGTGTCTATACCCCACGTATGTATTATACACTTGGGGCTCCATAAAATACATCTGTCTCCCAGACCTGTCAGCCGAAAGGAACAAGGGGTATCTGCTAAGTCAGCACACATTCTGGCTGCTGTGCCCAACCTTTTGACATCCACAAAGTCTACAGAACCTTAAATCAAGCTACAAGGGGGAAAAGAATCACACAAAAACCCTTATAGTGTCTTAAGTACCTTTACAATTTGGTTTTGGACCGCATCCACAGCTGTCCCGAGCCCCAGGTTGGACACTCCTGCAAGACCCCGGGGACATGATCACATTACTGTCCAGGTCCTGACTCATCACCCAAGGCAGAACACGAGGACAGGAGCATCAGTCACGGCAGTTCTGTGCTAACAACAAGGGAAACCAATTCTGGTTATCAATATAAAAATTTTACTTTGAAAGATTTTTAGGCAACCTCAAGAGCTATCAGAAATGCTGAAGTATCTTGTCTTAAGCTAAAAGACTCTGCAAGCGGGACACACCCTAACGTGTCTCAAGCCTGTGGTAAGAACCCTGCCACAGACACACAGTTCCAGACTGGGACAAAGTCAGAAAAACTCGGTGGGCAGCTACTCAAACTTACACAGCAGGGTCCAGAGACTCAAAGAGGAGGCCTGATGCCAGCAAGACCCTTCCCTGCATTCCTGTAACACAGAGCTCTCCTTGGGCCCCAGGACAAAAGACTGCTATCCACTAGCTCTTCCCCAAGTGCTGGATGAGTGGCTGTTAATTAGCACAGTAAGTGACAACAGTTAAAGACAGTCTGGAAAAGCTGCAACTCATGAGTGAACAGCAAGTTAAGATTTCTGCAGTTTTACTTGGGGCTAGTAATGACACCTTCAAGCAGCAGCTCCCAATCTGAGGGCTGTGATCCCTTCTGGGGTCAAACACCTTTCACTGGGGTTGCCTAAGACCATCCGCATATCAGCTACTTACATTACGATTCATACTATTAGCGAAATTATAGTTATGCAGTAGCAGCGAAAATAATTTTACTGTTGGGGGGTAGGGGGGGTCATCACAACACGAGGAACTGTATCAAAGGGTCACAGCGTCAGGAAAGTTGAGAACCGCTGCCTTAACGTCACACACAAAAAGAGGCTGCAACTGAAATGTTGTTTTAAGAAACCAAAATGAATGCACACGTGTGCACATTCATGAGGCAAATCAGCAAAAAATAATTAGCACTCCAAATGACAAGCACTGGGAGGGGGGCAGCTCTGATTTAGAGTAATCACTGACATAAAAAATTCAGCGGCCAGCTTTTTAAAACAGTCTTTGGCAACTTTTGACTAATGCTTTTTAACCGCCCCCCCCCCTTGAAATTTAGGCAGGCACAAATACATAAACAGCTCCTGAATATTCATCTTTAAAAAAAAAAGTTATACGTGTCTCTGTGTACTACATATGGGCAGGTGTCTTCAAAAAAAATCAGAGATGGAATGGGGTCCCCCACTGGAGTTATAAGTGGCTGTGAGCTGCCCTGTGTGGGTGCTGGTGGGGGAACCAAACTGGACCTTCTTGGAAGAGCAGCAAGTGCTCCTAACTGCTGAGCCATCTCTCCAACCCAAACATCCATGTTTTCTTGGCTCCCATCTCTAAGGTGTTAAAGGGATGCCTAGGTACAGCTGAGCTTGACAAACATAATCTGCTCCTTTCTCCCTGGCAAAGACCAACTGAGGCAGGAAGGAAACAGTCCGTGAATCTATGTTCCTCTTAGCAGGGGGAAAGGTACATCAGGTTCCCAGGATCGGAATCACAGGGTCCTGCTGGGCAGGAAGCCATGCCTGCTCACAAGCAAGCTACTAGGAAAATAGCAGACAGAGCACATAGACGCATGGGGCACACATCTCCAGAGCAAATCCCAGGAAGGCAGAGCGGAATTCCCTGGCATGCCTCCTAAACGCCCTGGAAAATACAGAATTCAGAGAAATCATTTGAGTCCTCTTGAGCAGTACTAAGCGCTCACACTTAACAAGCATTAAAGTACTGTCCACACAAAAGCCAGCTGCTCCCCAGTTTCTGTGTGAGTGCCTTGAGAACGCACTTTAGACCCCCACTGAGTGGCAGAGATGTGACTGCCTCCTCCAGGACAGCAGGATGTCTGGGGCTCTTACTTCAGTATCAGAGGACACGCTCTAAGTACAAGTACATTACAAGAACCCAAGCCCTTCTGTATTGTACAGTCCTTCCTCTCCACTGGATTCTCACAGCTGCTGCAGAGCCATGAAGAAGAATTAGCAAATTTTTACCATCGAGTTTATGAAAGCTGAGAATAACGTAAAACCTAGACTGGCAATCAACTTATTCTAAATGATTCTAATGTAAACTCAAGCTAACTAAAACTTGAGACAGGGTTCCACTGCATAGCCCAAACTGGTCTTAAACTCCTACAGTCCTCTTGTCTCAGCCTCCTGTGTGCTGAGACCTGTGTGAAGCACTACACCTGGGGTGCGTGTGCGTGTGCGTGTGCGTGTGTGTGCGCGCAAATGCGCACGCACCCTTAGAGGTAGAGGTTGACATTGGCGGGATTTTGTTTGGTTTTTTTTTTTTTTATTGTTCTCCACTTTATTTTTTGAAACAACCAGGGGGTCTATCACTAAGCCTGGAGTTCATCAGACTTGTTTTGACAGCAGATGAATCAGCAAGAATCCTCCTGCTTGTACCCCACAGCGCTGAGATTTCAGGTGTGTGTGTGTCCACGTGCAACTTTTCACATGAGTGCTAGGGAAGAAAATTCGAGTCTTCATTACTGACTTGGCATCTACCAAGCCCCTAAGTAAAAAGGTATCTTTGGTATCTTATGGCCTCTTGTAATTTCAGAAATGTCTACCGGATGAAGGGGACTGTCTGTGCAACATTATGCTATCAGTGTGATCTAACAGTGCAACCTGAACAAAGAGAAACTCAAGCAAGAGCACTGGTAGACTGGCCCTACAGGTGCCACATCTGAAGAGAAACACCACAGTGAAACACAATCACAACAAAAAAGGACGCAAAGGGGGCTGGAGAGATGGCTCGGCGGTTAAGAGCACTGGTTGCTCTTCCAGAGGACTTAGGTTCAATTCCCAGCATCCACACGGCAGCTCACAACTGTCTGTAACTCCAGTTCCAGGGGATCCAACATGATCACACAGACATGAATGCAGGCAAAACACCAATGCACATAGAAAAAAATAATAAAAATATATTTACTAATAAAAAAAAGGACACAAAGTACAGACCTCACTCACCACAGTGGCAGAAATACAGCCAAGCCAGGTGCATACTGAGGACTCTGAGGCCGGGCTGGCACAGCTCAGCAGGTTGAAGTGCCTACCACGCAGGCCTGAGGAGAGTCCAGTCCCTAGGCCCCTCGGCAGAGGGAGAGCAGCAACTCTACAAAGTCTTCCTCTGACCTCCACATGGCACGCCATGGTACCCACACCCACCACCACCACACACAAAATAAGAAACAAAATATTTGCAAAAGCCTCTAAAAGAAATCGGGAGGTTGGGAACAACCACACACATACCGGCTCTCAGAGCGTCTACTCCAGGGCTTTCTGCTCAAATACGGGCTGTGAGAACAGGGCAAAGCTGCTTTCTAGGCGAAATGCACTACACAGAGCAGGCAAACTCCAAACACATCGTGGGACATGCACCTCTGCAGCACAGGGGTGGAACTTAGCTAGGCAGCCACACGTGGTGGCGGTAAGCCTGTGAGCCAGAATCCCAGAGTCTGAGGCAGGAAGATAGTATCAGATGCCAACCTGGGCTCCAAGGCAAGACCCCACCTCAAAGAGACTCACAGAATAAAGAAAAGGCTAGGTAAAGATGTGTCATAGCTGGATGGTCACTTGAGTTAGGGGTCGTGGAATCTGTCAGTAGGGAGAACGCAGGGCAAAACATTTCGTGGGGAACTAAGAGGGGACCTCGGCAGGCACGGAAGCGTGTCAGTGAGGTGGCCTGAGGATATTCGTAAAAAACATGAGGTTCACATAAACATGGCAGCAAGTGAGCATGGGGACCTCAACATACCTCTTCTAGCTGGGCTGATCACAAAGACAAAGACTAAATATAAGAGGTGACTGGCATCTAAGGATCGTCAACAACAGCTTCTTTTCAAGACCCCTAAAATACAGTTACAGTGAAGAGCCAAAGTCTTAAAGCATTCACCACACAGAGCAGAGGCTACAGCTAAACGTGGGTCCCGGGACCGCGCTGCTGTCTGAACGGGTGATGGCGCAGCTGGAGGCGCCGAGGAGAAAGCGTCCGAGGTAAATTCAACACTTAAAGTCTACAGTAAGCAAGGGACTACAAACTGGATTTTTAAAACGTAATTCGAAAATAATAATAATAATAATAATAGTTTATATAAAAATGAGTGGCAAATATTAAGTTAGCTTAAAATGTAAACTTTTCACCACTAAAAATGAATATTCAGGCAAAGGGGCACGTGAGTTGTGAGAGAAGATATAAAGCTAATTGTTTTTCTAATTGTCACAGCTTTGTTCTTTTTTTGGGGGGGGCCGCATAAAAATGTAATTGAGGAAGATGTAAGAGCCTAAGTGAAACGCCACAGCTTTCAAACACAGCTTCAGACTGCATCGAGGGTCACTGAGATGCAGAGAGTTGAGTGTTGTAGTAAATGTCAACCTTAACATTGACATTTCTTAGGGAAGGAGAAAGGAAGGATAGAAAGAAATTTCCACTGCATTTGCAAGCTTGGCCTTGATAGAGAGAGAAAGAGAGAAAGGTAGAAATCTTCACAGTCTCTTTTTAGGCTGTCCTAAGCCAGGAGAGGACTAGCTGACAGTGAGTCAGACTAGCGTCTCAGCCCACTATCTGCAAATCCAATCTCTCCAGCCTTTGTTCTTCTATGCAAGAATCAACACACTAATGACAGACAAACCAACCAACGAACCACCAACCAGCACCCACCCTGGCTCTTGGGGCTTCAAACCTTTTATACCCTAAGCAAAAGTTCCCATAAACCCAAGCAGCACACAATCCCAAGAACAAGCTACAGGTGCCAGAACGACTGCACCTAACCAAATTCTAGCCGCCACTGGCATCAAGCGTTCCAAATCCAACTTATCCACCACACCTGGGATGGGAACATAACCTAGTCCAAAGGCCATTTTGCCTTTTTAAAGAAACCAAAACAAAAACTTCTTCCATGTGTTCTGCTACAGTTGGGGACTGCACAAGTGTCTGTGAATGGCTGCCTTAATGATGTCACCTGTGCATCTCTGATATTGAAGTCATTTCATTAAAAAAATAAAAACAGAAATAATGAATATGAACAAATTAAATACATGAACTGTTGAGTTTGAGAAAAGGAATGAAAAACCAAGGAAAGAGAGACTTAACGGGACTGTAAACAGTGTAAACACTGCGCTGCTCTGTGGGAGGGGCCGGGGAAAGCAAGAATATGAACCAAGAAATCCTGGAGGGGCAGTTGGGGGGGGGGGCTAAAAAATACCAGGAAGCACTATGCACATGACAATGCTAACACATCTGAAAGCTTTCCAAGAGGCGTCCACTATGAAAAGGAAACCTCAAAGTGTCCAGGTGCAAGACACAACTAAAACTCAATATAAACCGCAAGGAAGTAGCGGTTCCAGTGTTATTTTCAAGTACTCTAGAGACCGGACAATTCTTCCAATACTTTTTAAGATGGTGTGAAGATAGCATGAAAAGCAAAACATTCATTTCATCCATAAAAACAGATCCCACTAGAAGCATACAAACTCCAGAGTAACATTTAGCACCAGAGAGGGACACGGGGTCATCACTGAGGGTCACCCCGGAAAGCTGGAGCTGTCTATCACAGAAACCCTGTCTATGTAACTCAAGTATCAAATTTCTTATGTTAATGTCACGACATTTCCTTACCGTAGTTACAAGGAGGGCCCCAAGCTGAAAACCACAGGGAGGTTTTCATGGCACAGCACATCTCTGTATTTGAGTTACACGTAAGTTCAGATATGCTTACGTGTTAACAAACCAATGCCTACATCTTAAAACTCTGAGCTACAAGTATCAAACTGTTGACCATCGTTACTTACTGGAACTGATATTTCTCTATTGTTAGAACCAAAATCAAGTGACATTGGGAAACACAGGTGAATATTTTTAAATCCTTTATTAGGAGAGGGAAGGGAGGGAAATGAAATATTTTTTAAAAATAAAAAAAAAAAGTTAATTAAAAAAAGAAATCTTCACTTCCTAACATAAATGAGAATCCGGACTCGCTCTACTGTTCTGCATTTCTCATCGTATCGTTCATGACGACATACTTTTCCTTTACTTCCTTTACACATGCTCCATGAGCCAGGGTTTACTATCACTTCCTTTTTAGCCAAGGTTATGGTCCCCGGGCTGGGAGCCTCCACCTGAACTCAAGGTCTCCCGAGGGAGGGGTGCAGGAGGCTGCGGGGGGGACAGAAGAACGGGCAGTGGGGGAGGACCTGTGCAGGCTGCACGCAGATGGGCTGCCGTGTCTAGTGACCCGCAGGACCCAGAAATACATTCAAGGTCGCTTTCTTGTGAAAAAGAAAAAGATGAACGAAGGGGAGAGCGGGGCCTGTGGATATAAAAGGCCACTCTGTTTATACACAGTGCAGCCACTGGGGGTTCCTGTTCATGTCTTCCACAATTCTGACAGACGGTGCTCGCTGCTGGGTGACAACCGTAGACACCAGCAAGTCCACTTCAAAGGAAAGGTGGTCCCTGAGCGCAGCCAGGTGCCGCTATGATCACCGCTCCAGCTTAGCTTCGCCTTTGAGGGCAGTAGATCCTGAGAGCACTTTGGCAAGGCTGAGCGTACATTCAACAGCTGGGCCAGTGATGTGCTCTGTCCTTTGATAGGAGGATGTAGCCTGGTGACTCTGACATGTAATAGGTACTAGGTTTAATCCCCAGCACTACCTAGTACCTTCAAAACGAATGATCCCCTTTAACCCAAGGGGATCCTCTGTGAGTTCCAGGGCAGCCAGGGCTACAACAGAGAAACCCTGTCTCGAAAAAAAAAGAAAGAAAAAAGAAATGAACTCCACCTTTCTAACAAAATCGCAGCTAAAAGGACTTGTAGAAACTGGAACTGATTATAAAATTCATGTGGAAATGCAAAGGACCAATATTCAACAAAACAACTGGGGGGGGAAAAAAAGAGTTAAAAAAAAAAAAAAGGAACAAATTAGGTGATTTCCAAGATTCGCCATATGGCACTGGCACCAAGCCAGACAAATATATCCATGAGATAGAACGCCAGTCTGACCGAATTCCATGGATAAATACCTTATCGACGCAAAGACCGAGAAGAGTATCTCCAGTGTGTGAAGCGGGGACAAGCATGCATGCACCTTCCACCACATATGAAAACGGGCTGATAGCTAAATGTGAAGCAGACCATCCGGCCCGCTGGAGACTCTCACACATCTGCCTTCTCCCATACTTCACATGCCTCGAGACCCATTTATTAACCTCACAGGCAGACACGGTGCCACATGAATATGCAAATAAGGCCGCTGCTGGAAGACCACGTCCCGTCCAGACGAGGCTGTGCCGACCAGTGGCGACCTTGACGAGCAGCATGGGGTCTGAGACAACAGGTTCTATTCCTTCTTCCTGATCCGGATGATTACCTCATTTCACCTTCCTTCTTAATGGGGGGAGGGGTGTGTGCTGAGACCTAGCCTGGGACTCATAGCAATTCTCCTGCCTCAGAACCCTGAGGGCTGAGATGATGGGCTTCACCACTGGGTCTGGCTCAGCCACGCTCTCTGAGTGTGGTGCCCCTGGATGAGGGCTCCTCTTTGGCTCCTCGCCATGTCGCTCGCCACTGGTGTCTGGACTACACGGTTTCTGATGAGGAACCAGGCATTCTAAGCACTGTTTCCTCATAAGCATGTCTCAGATGCCTCCTACTTGCAAGAAAATCTTACTTATGCTTCAGTAGGACCGTGTCTGTCCGCACTGTGGTGGACCCCGCTGGTCCACGGGGCTCTTCAACCGGCAGGCCTGCTTTACTGCTGCTGAGCTTTGTCTGCTCTCACTCAGTTTCTCAGTTTTCACTTAAGACGTCTCACGTTTCCCCTCTCTCCTAGAACTTTTGGAAGCACAAACTGTTTCAGTGGCACTGTGATTCACTTTCTTGACTCTATCTTGTTTCTTTTTCCTGTGTCGTTCAGACTGACTACGTTTCTGCAGACCTACACCTATTTGTATTTCAGACTGACTCACTTGCTTCCTTCCACCATATTCTGCAACTCGGTCTACACAGTGGGCTTTTCTGTAGTTTGCTGGGCTTGTCTGTCCTAACACGGGCTGAACGCCAACCCAGCAACCTGAAACGCTCTAAAACCCTACTGTTTGGTGAACATCACACTTTAAGATCTGGAGACATCTTGGATTTCAGAATTTCAGATGAGTCTGTGTAAACACTCCACAATCAGAAAAATGGGATCTAAAACACTCCCAACCCCACTCACCTGGATAAGAGACTCTCAACTGCCGGCTGGTGGTGGGGCACACCTTTAACCCCAGCACTCAGGAGGCAGAGGCACAAATCTCTGTGAGTTCAAGGCCAGTCTGCTTTACAGAGTGAGTTCTAGTACAGCCAGAGTTTCAACACGGAAATCCTGTCTCAAAAAGCCAAAAAAGAGAGAGAGAGAGAGAGACACTCAACTGATACTTCACACCTTTCATTTATTTCCTGAAACTGTTCTACATTTCAATGAGTTTTAACAGTGTTCAAATGTGCTAAAAGAACCAAACTTTAAGGCCTCGTGCGATGGCTGCCTTAGCAGCTGAAGATGAGAGGGGAAAAAAGAAATTCTACATCCTGCCCACTCGCTCCTATGGCAAGGCCTGAGACAAAATAAGCTCTCCTACTCCAGGAGGTCAGAGTAGTTCCCACTTATCCACAGGGAACATCTCCATGAGTTACCCCAACAAGCCAGGCACGTGCTCTGGAGAAGCTAAGGTACCTGACCTCTGATCCTCTACAGCCTCCTGCCACTGCCTGCATGTCCTTGGTGCCCCCATATGGTGTGTGAGTCTGTGACAAGCTGCCTACTAAGTTCACTGGCCTGGGGAAGGAGGTGTCTACTTCTGGCTCAGGATCCTTGAGACTGGGATAGTAGATGGTTGGGAAAACAATGAAAGCTGAATTTTTATTCCCAGAACACACCCCTATCTTTGGCGTCTGTGCAACCAACGGGCTACATGATTGAGACTGCATTTAGATATTTAATAACCATTTGTAACCAAACAATAATATCCCAAACAGTATTCTTGGCAGGCGTTCTGTATCTCAGGAGAAGGCAATTTTTCTTTCCAGAACCCTTGGCTCGTTCTCCACACATTTCTTTTAATTATGTTCCCATCCAACCTGCCAGGAGGTTTTTCTAGACCTGTCTTTAAAACACGACCAGAATCTGACCACAGCTCTAGCTCAGCAAACCTCAGGCCAAGACCAGGCCTCACCCAACTAGGCCACTGGCGCTGGATTCCTGCTTCTAGCCTTGGCCTACTGTTGCCCGCTTTCAGTACACTGCAAGAAACAACAGTCTTTTTGGTGGGAGGGATCAAGACAGGTTTCTCTGCTCTAACTCTGGCTGTCCTGGAACTCACTCTGGAGACCAGGATGGCCTCAAACTCACAGAGATCCGCCTGCCTCTGCCTCTCAGTGAGTGAGCGCTGGGATTAAAGTCCTGCGCCAAGCAAGAAGCCTAACTGCTGATTCACCTGCTGTGAATCTCTTTCTCATTCATGGTAAAGACTGAAGTCCTCATACCAGGACAAATCCCTTGGTGACCTCACCCACTAGTTCAGTGGTTCTCAACCTTCCTAATGCTGGGACCCTTTAATTCAGTTCCGCATGCTGGGGTGAGCTCCAACCATAAGATTATTTTTGTTGCTACTTCATAACCGCAATTTTGCTACTGTTATGAATTATAATGTAAATATCTGATATTCGGATGGTCTTAGGCGACCCCCTAAGGGGTCTTGACCCACAGGTTGAGAACTGCTGCTCTAGCGCCTCCTGCTGGGGCTGCACCCTCCTGCCTCAGCCCTTCTTTCTGGCACTGTCTTTGTCTAAAACACTCCTCTTCAGATCCGTTAAGCCTAACTCCTGTGAGCTCCACCCTCCCCAGACCCTGTCCCTTCTTTTCTCTGCAGCACTTCCTCCTGCCAGGGACAGACTCCTGCTCTGCTGTTGCCAACAGCACCTATGCCCGAAAGGAAGGTTCATGGTGACTTTGTGGTTTCCCTTGTTCCTTTGCAGCTACAGCCAACTGTCCACAACAGTTCGAGACCCGGGGGTCCATTAGTGAATGAATAAATACGAGCACACCAGGAGCAGAGCAAGAATGAACAGGGTGGAGAGGTGGCCAGGGAGCCATACTGTCGACTAGTATCAACTGATTCTTCTTCAGGAAGCCTCATGGGACCTACACTACTTTCATTAAACTCGGAACTGCTGGTTTTCAATTTCTTTGTTCCTGTTTGGTTGCGAATTTTATCACAATAGGTAGTCAGACACGTGGACGGGTGTGTGTGTTCCCTCTCCTACCTGATCTCAGAAAGGGCATTCCAAAGCAGCAAGAATCCCTACTGAGGTGTTTCCTCCACTGTAGTAGTAGTACGTTGCTGTGGAGTTCAGCAAAGAAAACTGGGAAGCATTCTCAGAGGTGCAAACTCTGCCAGGCCTCAGCAGAGGGAACCACTGTCATGGCCAGTGCCATACTCAATAGACAGTAGAACCGCGAGCATCTGCGCTCAGGTGTTTTTATTCTTTCAGAACTCCTCAGGTGTTCTGATAGCACGTGCAGATCATAAGCAATCAAGCACACCCCCCACACACACACAGAAATCCAACACCTGCAGACAATACAAAACGCCAAGGCCTATGCATTCCTTTTCCTAACAGTGCACAAAAACAATTATTTTAAATATAAGTAAAAACAAATTTCCACAACACTCCACAGCAGCCCTGAGCGCAGAGGAAGTCAGGAAGCAGCCCCTGCCCCTGCCTCCCCACCCCACACCTCACAGCCCACCCTCAGCCCCAGTACAGATTACACTGAGGACACAACCCTGGAGGACTTTGATAGCTCTCTACTGTAGCCTTCAGCATAGTAGCACTAGGCCTGCCAGGCTGCCCGCCCTTCACAGCATGAAAAAGGCTTGCTGTTACTAAGCCTCTCAGGTCTTATTTTGCTGCTACAGGGTTCTCCTTCCTGAAACCATAAGACCTTATTCATTGGCTTTGGCACAGAAAGATCTCTTGCTATTTATGAAAATCAAACTCACCCTCCCAGGATAAAGATGATTCATAGCTGAGGACGCTCTAAGATAAACTCGGATTCTGATGTAAATTCTAGGGGAACTTCAACAAAGGTTATAAACAGAGCTTCCAAAATCAGGACTGTGTTAGCAACAAAACACACAGTATTTAAATGTCAGTCACTACCTCAAAGACACACCTTAAAATAGAGTTCCTGGAAAATGTGCCAACCGTGCAGTCACCCAGCGGCCCCAGCGCTCATCCTGGACAGCGGAAAGAACAGAGCTGGGTGCGGCTCTTTCTGGCTCTGAGAAGCCTGAGTACTATACAACACCCTCACCCCCTTCTGTTTCCTAAGAGAAAGCTAAGTAACACCCAGTTGGTCGCTACTTTAACCAGGTGACAACTCTTTCCAAAGTCAGACCAGCCAAACACTGTCAGGTGACAGAGTGTCAAATACAACACATGACATCGCCTTTCAGTTCTTGAGCAAAGGTTTTCAACTTAAACCCAAGCATGTGAGAACACTAACTGAAACCAGTGTGTGACCTGAGCCAGCTGCGGTAGCGCCCCCTGCAGTCCAGCACTGGGAAGACTAAGGCAGATCAGAAGTATAAGGCCAGCAAAGGCTACTCAGTAAGTTCCAGGCTAGCGAGACACTAGAGACCTGTTGTCGGCGCTGGTGATGAAGATGTTGAGTAACACATCGAACCCTTGAAAGCTGTCAAGGGAATACACTTCGATGTCATCATGGGGGCTGAGGGAGAGGGCAGGTGGAGGGGAGAAAGAAGGGATCAAGAGAGTGGGCAGGGCAAAGGGAGAGGGAAGGGAAGAGGGAGGGCAGCAAGATGATGTAAAATAAGCCCAACTTAGGCACACAACATGTATACAGACATCAAAGCACCCATACTAAAAGCCACAGATATGTGCAGTTTTTAAGGTAAAGTGACAATTTCACAAAAAGAACTGGTGAGCATGCTGTGGAGTTTTAGTCAACTTGACACAAGCTGGAGTCATCTAGGAAGAGAGAACATCAACTGAGAAAATGCCCCCACCGATGGGCCTGTGGGCAAGCCGACAGTGCGTTTCCTTGACTGATGTGAGAGGGCCTAACCCATTGTGAGTGGTGCCCCCCTGAACAGGCGGTCCTGGGTGCTACAGGAGAGCAGGCTGAGTAAGTCCCGGACAGCGAGCCAGTAAGTAATGTTCTTCTGTAGCTTCTGCTTCAGTTCCTGCCTCTGGGTTCCTGGCTGACCTCCCTGTGACAGACTTATAAGCTGTAAGGTGAATCTTTCCTCCCCAAGTTGCTTCTGAACATAGTCTTTATAACAGCAATAGAAACCCTGAGACAATGAGGAACATTATATATCATGTTAAAGGATGAAAAATGTACCATCGCTAACTTCCAGACACCTAGAGGCCCTGGAAAGAGGCCTCCATCACTGTGCAGACACTCTTGCCAAAGCTGCACAGGCTCAACTTACTAAGAAGTGAGTATCACACCACCTGAACAAAGAGATCCTCTAAGGTTATCGGGTACTTCCAAGGTCATCGAGACACTCAGGAGAGACCCCCAACACACACACTCCCACCTATGCAACTACGTAATGGGGAATTCTGCATCCGATTCTGGACCAGAAAGGCTTTTGAGAGGAAGCTGGCAACACAAGAATAACCCAGGCAACACAAGAATAACCCCACCGCCTAGCAAGTGACAGCACACTGGTGTGGCAAATCGCCAATACTTCCCTACAGCCTGGACAACAGTACCGGATGTTTTCTAAAAGGCTAAAAGAAGGAAGAGAGTCCGATCTCCTGAAGGGACAGAGATGAGCCTTTCAAAGTTCTTGCAGGGCTGGCGTGGGTACCTGAGTGCATTCTACCTCTGGATTGCATCAGAATGAGATCGCACTGAAAGACAAAACATAAGAAACACAACAAGACCTGTGACAAGAAAAGGGAAGAGAGAGGAGAGGGGAAAAGAAGGGAAGGAGAGGGGAAAGAGAGCGAGAAGCTTCTGACCCTGCAGTAGGACAGTGCTGCTCAGTTTCAGGGGAGAACCCACTCCCTGCTCTGGCCTCGCTTCTGGTGCCTGCAACCATCAAGCACCAGATGGTTTATGGATGCAGTAACTCCCCTGCCTCCACGTGACTTCCTTCTGTCTGAGTCTCTCTTCCCAAGGACTCTGTGCCATTGGATTTAGAGTTCACTCAGATAACCTGTAATGGTTTTATCTCAAGATCTTTTATTTCCATGGGTGATGATCTCTTTTCTAAACGAGGTCACGTTTACAGGTTCCAGGTTGACACACTTTGGGGGGGACACAGAAGTCAAACACTAGCCTCCTTGGATTAGTTACATCCTAACCACCAGTCAGCTCTTACTCAAAAGAAGTTCAAGTCTGGGATACAGCTCGGTGGCAGAGCTCTCACAAGCATGCTGCAGGCCCTAGGCTTGTCCCCAACGCCATGAAAAAATGAGTCAGAAGCATATCAGATCACACTTTGTTAACACAGTTTTATTTTGCGTATTATCTGACAGCTCTTTACAGAGAGACCCGTTCTCTTGTGGCTGTTTTTCCTGGTCTCTTCCTTGTTCACTGTAAAGAAGTCAAGCACAGTAAAACAGGCACACTGAAGCAGGCAGACAGGAATGCTGCTGTCCTGGATGGCAAAATGAACGTCTCTGTTGCGCTTATCTGGGCAGACTTCAGCCTCCCGATCCCCAGACAGTGGGTGGAGACCCTTCAAGTAGCGTTAGTCAGGCGGAGGATCTACTGCCATAGCCCTTCTGAATGCTATGTTAGTAAGTTGTCCTTATATGTGAAAATTACCAAAGAAAGGTACCATAATGTAATGCACCCACCCTTAAATGATGCATTTCTCAAAGGAGGACACCACAAAATGGGAATGTCTGAAAATTCTCTGAATCACGGCAGCAAAACATGCAGATCTGGGGGGAGGGTGGGTACAGCACTTCCTTATCGATGTTGGCACAGTGCGTTCTTAAACGACTTTAAAAAAAGGGACGGACACCCACCAACCCATTCCCACCTCACCCCTGAGAATAGAAACACAGAGCTCCACAGTGCGGCTCCCTCTAACACTAGCTGCTGTCCAGCTGTGCAGATGCAGGGAGGCAGCCTGGAGCTCAAGAATCTAGGCAGTTCAACCCAGAATGTCCCGACACACCCAAGGAAGCTTGGCCCCCAAAGAGGCGCTACAAGGAGCAGGAGGAGAGGCCACCTAGAAATAGGGTAGGGCACTGCGGTACTGAAAGGGTCCCTGGTCCCTTCTCTGTCTCCCACTCTCCTCTGCCCCCTTTCTCTCCCTCAGGTCACCATGAGGTGAGTTTTGTTCGCTATGCCTTCTGGACTACAGCGCTTAGTTCCCACACACACTCAAACAGCAGAACGTGAAAGGGAAGTGAGTCCTCTAAAACTGTGAGTCAAAACTAACCTTTCCACCCCACAAAGTGTTTGCCTCTGGCCTTTTGTCACAGTGGCACAAAGCTGAGCAGCAAAGCACCATTTCCTCCAGTACTCAGGGTTTGGCTGTGTACATGGCACTCTGGGATGAGGGTGCATGTTTAAACGCACACAGGAAAGTTTCAAACCAGCTGCGTGGTTCTGTAAGGAGAAATTCCAAACAGTGACACCGATATAGACTATATTCAATGACGCAGAAAGCAAGCAAGCTCGGGCCTAATCGCCAGGTGGCAGTCCACACAGGCTAGACACAGGTGCACAAGCACAACAGGGTCGGCACTGTACCCAAATGCTGCCTTTCCCACAGACAGGGCTGTGCCCCGCACCCGCACCTGGGAACAAATCAAGGAGACTGAAAGACAGGTGCGAAGGACTCATACCTCCTCCAGGGATAATTGCCAACTTTGTTTCAACCAGGCCCATTTTTGCAGAGGAAGCTAAAAAGAAATAAAGAGAATTAAGTGACAGGCATGTCATCGCTTTGTAATATGACAACTTGAAAAAGTAAAGTAAGATTCCCTGAAAACATTGTTCACTAATTAAACTGATGCCACAATTTTTTTTAAGAAATTACTTCAAAAGTTTTGTTGTTGTTGTTGTTATGAAAATACATAGTCATTAGAAATGACCCTCTACCCCCACGCTATTCCCAGAACACAGGTCAGTGACCAGAGTGTTAATTCACCATTGGATCTGATGCTGCCAGCTCATGAAGGCCTGAATCCGGTTAATGATTAGGGATCAAGGGAGAGACTACACCTGACAAGTACAGATTCCTCAGCTGTCAGAAGAGTCCCTAGACCAAACAACTCGATCTGCTATCAGATAAGGCAAATGCTCAAGGCCAAGTGTGCAGTTACTTTCAGATGAAAGGTTCCACAGCGACTGTCCTTGGGGCTCCTCACTATCCAGTCGCCCTTGGGCTACCCCGCCCCAGCCTCACTCCCACAACCTGCTGCCTTTCTGAAGGAGCCCCACGAGCCTTGGCTTCTCAAAAGAAAACTCACCTGACCCGAGTACCAGAGAAGAAACAAGTATAGACCATTATGAGAACACGGAGATCTAAAATAGCATGGGGTTCGGGGAGCACCCCACACAGCAATGTCATGCCCAAGTCACGGCCACATGAAGCCACTAACAGGCCGACTGAACTCCCTGCTCCAACTCCTACCATGCAGCCATGACAGCACGCCAGCGTGAAGCAGAGCAGAACTGTGATGTCCCTCTGCTGCCCCCTCTGCCCGCTTCTTGATGCCGAGCCAGAGGACATGGAGTGCTGAGACTCTGGAGGACATCTGTGCTCCTGCTTCCTCCAGAGATCTCACAGGTGTCCAGGCGGGAGAGGGAGGGAACCATGTCAAGGGCCGCGGGCCCCTAAGTGGCTAGTACCAACTCTGTTCACAACTCCCTCAACACACGCTCAGTACCACTCCAAGAGTCGGAACTTTGAGGGAATGAAGTTGTCACTATTGGAACTAAGTCACTGAGTGCCAGATTAAACATGTCCACTAGCTGCCTCCATGGATGAGATGCACTCAGCTAGAAAGGGCAGCCCTAGGCTCCCAAACCAGATGCTGGACTGAAACTTCAGGAGTCTCTTCCCACTGTGGCTGAACAAGGGATGACAGAAGAACTTTCCTAGGTAGGAATTTTCAAATGCTAGGCTCAAAAAAAAAAAGGCAGCTTTCCTAAGTAGGAATTTCCAACATTAGACTCAAAGGGAGACTTTGTAAATGTTCTACCCAACTACAGGAAGTAGAGCAAAAATATTTGGAACCACCTGAGGAGTAAACGCCCCTTCCCACCATCACCATCTGTGTGCTAGGGATCAACCCAGGGCCTGGGGAGCGTAGGAAGGCATCCTTACTATCCTCCCGGACTGGACGCCACACTTCCTCATTAGCATATCCACCATGGGTTTCACTACAGGACTCTCCTGGTGTCCATAATGTACTCTGGTAGTTTCCATCCCTCCCTGGCTGCTCTCTGTCTCCCACACTTTCATTCCTTGTCCCCAAATCTCCTTTTCACATTTTTTTTCCTGGATTCTACAATGAGACAAAACAGAATGTCTTCTGAGTCTGGCTTATTTTCAATAAACAGGAGAATCTGCAAATTCAGTCATTTTTTCATGCAAATAACATCATTTTGCGATTCTTTAACCCAAGCTCCTTTTAAAAATTATGTTAACGGGATTAATTCTCACCTGCTACTCGAATATCGCACGCTAAGGCCAGCTCAAGACCACCTCCTAGGGCGAGTCCATCTATGGCTGCGATCGTGGGCACAGGGAGGTTGGCTGAAACAGACAAAGTTCATCTCCTTCACTTAAGGCGACACCTCTCCGAGAAGTTCATTTCAGAGCACATTTTTAAGCAGGGAGTATTATGGAGACTTTACGCTTCTTTCATCTTCAATAAAATACAAGCGTTCTCAACATTGCTCAGGAGCTTTACGTCCCGTCCGTAGACAGTCCACCTAAGAATGACAGATGCCTTTGGACCATACCTAAGTTTCCTTCAGGATTATTTTATTGAATTCTATGACTTTATAATCTGAGAACCCAAAGCCTTTTATCAATTCAAGTCAGGATAACTTATGCAGCATTTTGGAAGTTCTGACCCTTTATGGACCTGGTGCTTAGAATACAATCTTGAGACATGACATCTGCTCAAGGAAGTACACAGTGCAACTGGCCACAGAGGGCATGGGCAAGGCACCGGCATCAAGGAAGGGTGGTACAGAGGCTCCGCCCACAATCCTCTCTGGCTCTGGGATCCTGACCACAAGTAGACGTGGGAAGGGGCATCACTCAGAGAACCCACAAGAGAGTATTCCAGGAAGCTTCTACAGTAACAAGATTCCATTTGACATTTTCAAAGGTCCTTGTGTTATCCCTCCTCTGCTCCCTGCATCCTCCACCTATTTAACCTTCCCGTTCCGTTATTCCCCCTTCCCCTCTTCCTACCACCTGCTTTCTATCCCATGTCCCTTGAAATTGACACCCACAGTCCCTTCCCCAGTGGACTTCAATAGGATTCTAGTTTAAACACACATATCAACAATCTTACCCAGGGTCAAATCCCGTGAGCTTCAAGATATGTGCAGCAAGACCCGCCCGCTGGTGCGACAGCGGCACGGCTGTTACCGTAGTGAATGAGCACTCTCTGATTGGATAAAGCCTGCTCCACAAGAGAGAATGCAAGCTAGATATTGCTAACTGGACCCAAAACCTATGGCTGGCTAGGTCACAGGCCATAGCGGAGAAGCTAGTACTGTTATTCTGCTAAATGGATATAGTAAGAAGTTGTCCCTATGTTCTGCTCTTTATAGCCAAAGAGTAGTACTTCCTTAACCTTCATCAGAAGAGCTTCTTTTTGCAGTAGATGAAGATTAATAGAGAGACCACAATTGATCAATGTGTATAGATAGAATGAGACTCAAAATGGGTCATCTATGCCACATCTCCAAAGCTCAGGAATCCCTGTGGAAGAAGCGGCAGAAAGACTGTAAAATAAAAGCCAGAGATCACGGGTGTCTGCAGCAAACATTTGCTGGACATGACAGGGCCACTGCACACATGAACTACCCAGGATCCAGCCCAAAGCCCAGCACGGATGGCGGAGGAACTCATGATGTCCCACCTCTAGCAGCTGATGGCTGCAGGGGGAGGGAGAGTCAGCTTTCTTCCCCCAGCCTACTGTTCCAGTAGATTACCCAACCCATGCACATATGGGTAGCACTGAGGGGTTGGGGGGGCACACATGAAGCTGGGAGGGAAAGAGAGGGAGAAGAGGAGATGGAAGGAAAAGAATGGGGTGGATTTGAATCAAAACACTGTACAGTGGACGGAGAGATGGCTGCTCTGCCTGGGGACCTCAGTTTGATTCCCAGCACCCTCATTAGGAGGCTCACATCCACTTTGCAAGAGCTGCGGTGGACCTCGGGAACTGCTCAGTAAGCTGCCCTGGCCATCACATTTTTCTGGTTTTTGAGTAAAATTCATTAGGTGCACTTGTACTATTAACCAGTTCCTTGCTGGAGACACTGAACAGTCTACCGGATATTCCCCACAAAGTGTTCTGGACAGTGACGTTTGAATCTGTCCTGTCCTTCAAAGCCAAGCCTCTGCTCACTCTGTTCTCATGCAGTCCATAGGAAGCATGGCCTGTGTGACAACCCTTCCTCCCAAGCCTTTCAGACTGACGACAGAGCAAGCGTGGCCGATTCCTACACACAGGAATGCGTGGGACTCAGTGTCCTTCAAGAGCTGTGAAGAGGCCAAGAAACGAGCCTGTGTTGGGGTTGGTATGAAATAGCCAGCCTTGCTCTGGTTCCTAGTCTACGGGAAACATTCTCTCATAGAATTTCCAGGAAGAGTCTTTTTTTTTTTTGCAACAAACTAACAATGAAATCTGTCCAATTACAATTTATAAACCTTTCACTAGTGAATACTTTGCTCTTTCTCTTTTTTAACTAAGCAGTTCATACACACATATAATGCTTTGTTTTAAACTTGTTTTTATTATTTTGATTATGTGTCTGTTGTGGTTGCGTGCAGTAGTTAGGCTGCTGCTGGGACGGCTCACCAAGAGAGACACGGAGGCATTATCATAGGTGGAAGCCCTGCCAGACCTCAGCAGAGGGAACTACCACCCCGGCCAGTGCTGTACTCAACAGTGGAACCCCCCCCCGGGCTCTCAGCTCAGGTGTTTTTATTGATTCAGAATTCCTCAGGTGTTCTACTGGTAGCACGTGCAGATCATTACCAATTAAACAGCCCCCACAGAAATCCAACACCCGCAGACAATACAGAATGCCCTAGGCTAGCCCCTCAGCCAACACTGTATAAAACAATTTCAAACATAACTAAAAATAAACTTCCCCAACAGGTGCGTGCACAAGAGTGTAGCTGACTGCAGAGACCCCTGCAGAAGCTGGAGTTACAGGCGATGTGCTGCGGCCCTGATCTCAGGCTACGGGAAAACCAGATTGTCTTCCACGTAAGTAGACCAATATGACATGATGTTGGTTAGTGAGTGCAGCCTCCCCCTGCCCCCCGCCTCACAAGGTAAGAAATGGTATAAGAAATGGGCTTATTAGGAAGACACAATGGCTGTCCAACCAGGAGTCTGGTTTGGAGGCAGGAGTCAAGGTGCTGGCCCAAGACATGGGACCTGAAGTCGGGTAGTACAATTGCTAACACATTCCTACTAGGAGCATACATTGTGGAATTAATAAAAAAAAAAATTTAAATCTGACAGTTAAAATTTGAGTAATTTTCCGAAGGGAATACAACAAATTTAACATTGCAACCTTTTAAGAATTACAGAACACGGAATGGCAACAAATTAGAATCTAAAAAGGGCAAGGAGAAGGGTGTAACTGTGCCCACGTCACGCCTGGAACTTTCAAACAGCAACACAAACCGGCATGGTAGAAGGCCGGCTATAAAATGTTCCCTAAAAACACTGTTTAATTAGAACAGCTTAATCTAGTCAATATTTTACAACACTGTAAATTCTAAAGCTATACACCCTTGGAGAGGCAGGCTGTCAGTTCAGAGGCCTGAGGGAATACCCAGATGGCAGCTGTGCGTGCCTGCAGAGGACTGGAGGCAGGAAATGAAGTGCCAGGGCTCCAGCTTCCACGAGAAACCATGACTCAGTGTGTTACGCAACAGTGGGATCAGACGCTATTTTGAGTTTCATTCCAGGAAGTGAGCCAGGTATGACAAGGAAGATAATAATCCTTTGAAATGCTCCTAAAAATATAATTAAAGCAATAATTAAAGAGTCGAGCTATTCTGAGAAGGGAGGGCATGGTAGGCCTCTGGGGCGCCTCAGAGCCCGCAGCACACCCTGGCCCAGTGAGGCTGGAGTCAGCGCAGGACTGGAAACGGTGTGGCCACTCTCTGCTCCTCAGGCAGAGGGTGTTTGTAAGCCTCTAGAGAAACAAACAATCTGATTATAAGGAGGAGGCTAGTGCTTGTTATGTGACTTTTAAACGTGGTTCTGCTTAAGGACTAGTATTCTGGTATCAGAGAGACGGCCCAGTGGGTAAAGGCACTTGTAGTCGGCGTTGACCAGCTAAGCGCCGTCTCAGGGACCCACAAAGCAGAAGCAGAGAAGTAACAGCCATTCGCCACATAAATAATAACATGCAATTTTAAACAAATAAAAATCTGGTACTGAAGCCAGGCGGTGGTGGTACAGGCCTTTAATCCCAGCACTTGGGAGGCAGAGGCAGGCGGATCTCTGTGAGTTCCCGAGGCCAGCCTGGTCTACAGAGTGGTTTCAGAACAGCCAGGGCTACACAGAGAAACTGTCAAAAAAAAAAAAAAAAAAATTAAAATAAGAAGCAGAGTATTCACAGTTGAAAGTCTTGATGTGCACAGCACCCAGTAGACTCAACAGGACAGGGTGCTAGTAACTCATAAAGAAGTTACATAATCCCTAGAAGCTTGCTTTTCCTTCCCATGATTCTTGGCAAGAGAATAAAGAGAACTAAGCCAGTGCCTGTAAGACCTTGGCCCTCAGACACAGGCAGAAGACACAGTGACATAAAGACTAACAGTCAACAAATTAGCGCAGAGCGGTTTAAGTAAAGGCAAGTTATCGTGTGCGGAAGAGCACAGCAATGAGGGAGCACTCGCCTCAGCCTGCATGGCAACACCGCTGCGGCACTATCCAGCGGAGTGTGGATAAAGTGGGACAAAAGCCAGCCGTCTCCAAGGGCTGGGCGATGAATGGTAACAGACCGCCGAGAACAGGGGCTGCTCAGCAGGCGCTGGTGCGGTACAGGCTGTACTGGCTCTCAGCGCGACACTGCACGCAGTTAAAACGAACAGGACGGGTAAGTGCGTAAACGGAAAACAGCACTTTAAACTCAGTCACGTTACCCATGCCTTATGATGTCACACTCGGACACTCTGACCCCCGTGACAGGGACTACAGTGAAACCCTAAGTCACTGCTACACTCCACAGAGGTATCTGTGAGAAGTAACCTTCCAAGTAATCTTTCTGATTATTTACAAAATGCGGAGCCACACAATGGGTTCTTACTTAGGTTTACTCATTATTAGGGTGTGTGTGTGTGCACACCCTAATAAGTGGGTAAACATGGACCCAAGGAGGGTGTACATGTGGGGGTCAGAAGACAACCTGCTGGACTCAATTCTCTTCTCCCACCATGTGGGTTTGGATACTGAACTCCAGACCTTCACCCACATGTGGGGGAGGGCTGTAATTTTACAATGCACCTCAGGCTTCAGTGTCTGGGTGATCTGAGGACACACAACAGCCTCCCACTGAGATTCAGACAATCTGCAAATCTGTGACCGCTAAGGAGGCTGAGTCGTCAGTGAACCCCTAGAGTGTGGGGATGTTTATTTACATTTTTTTCACACAATATATTTTGATCATGTTTTTCCCCTCCCTCACCTCCTAGATCCTCCCCACCTCCCTCCCTCTCTACCCAATTTCATGCTAACATTCTCACTCTCTCCCTCCTTCCCCCTCTAAAAATAAAATTTTTAAAAAAACAGCTCATTTCGTATTGGCCAACTATTCCTGCGCGTGGGGCCTGTGCTGGAATGTGGTTAATATACCCAGTGACTGGTTTTCCTTTCCCAGCAGGTATCACTTGCAAACAGCTTGTTAGTTAGGGGTGGGGGTTAGCCTCCGCTTCCCTGGAGTGCCCTCTTCCAGCTTCCAGGCTGGCTATCACCCTGTAGTTAGGTATCCTGTGTCTCTAACTGACCTCTGCTCTCCTGGTTCTCCTGCTCTCCTGCCCTGAGAGCTGTTCTCTGGCCCTCTGCTGGAGTGCCGCTTTTCACTGTTTTCAATGTTACTGTAACAGATTCCTAACTTGTTGCTAAATCCTAACTTGTATAGATTCCCACTGTGCCTTTTTTATTTTACCCTCACTAGCTCAGGAAAGAGAGAAAGAGAGAAAAAGGAAGAAGTCTTTACTGCCCTTTTTAACTGTCCTGATCTAAGCCCGCAGAACTGGACTGACATCTATAATCTTCTATCCGGCTAACTGTCCTCTGTCTCAGCTGCAGCCTGCCTGCTCTCCTACCAACTGTCAACTGCCTCTTTATATCCTAAGCTGTTCCCAGAAGTCCAGGCGGCATCCAATCACAAGGAAGCTGCACAGGACAGGCTTCTTGGCAAAGTCCCACCACAGTCAGCTATTTCAAGCGCCAGGATTTTTTAATAAATCGATGTTCTCACATTGAATGTTGACAGAATTTATTCGTTTCTTCTTCCCTCTTTTGAAGAAGCTCACTCACTCCATCTTAAATTTTAGTTTCCTCTCTGGGCATATTAACAGTCTGCCATTCCCCAACAAGTCCCGTCAGCTGCCCTACCTGGACAGGTCTGTCCACCTGCCCGCCCCAAAGCAAGCAGCACAGCACCTTAACATGGGTGTCACTACGTAAGTCTCAGTGTCACCAGCAAGACCTCTTGCCTTCTTTCTGCTTGGCGACATGGGACTCTGGCTCTGCTCAAGTCCCTCACAGAGATCAGAGCTGAGAATTCAAAGCATGAGTGCATTTGACTCTACAGCATTTATGAGAATCACCTTTCTGAAACTGAACCCTAAAGGGGACACACACTGTCTTACAAGACGGTCTCATCACTGTGAATGTTTCGTGTGCTCCTTGATCCGCTGTTACTTTAGACCCCGATGGCGTCTTTTGTGACAGCTCTTGCCTGTTGCTGACACAGAGGAAACAACTTAACTATTTTTAATACAGGTCCCACGCCCTGCCATCTCGCCACGCTGCCCTGCTTTTTAGTGACTTGATCTTTTGGTGTTTTGCTTTTTTCTTCTTGGTCTTTGTCTCTGTTTCCCTTCTTTCTCCAGAGGGCAAGGCTTTGGAAATATGTTGGACGAGAAACTTGTAATCAGTGGGTTTTCTCTTGCTGACATGAAGTTAAAGGTTGAGAATGTTCTCAAGTGTTTTCCACCAGATCTCACGAATCTGGACATGTGGTAATGCAGCCAGTCAGGACTTTCTCTACAGCTTTACTTCTGACTCGTGGCTCAGCCCAAGTTCCTTTTCAGTTTGTAAGTACACAATTCTTAACTCTCTATGTACTTGGTTTCTAACAGACCTGGGCCGTGAACCAAGAACAGTGTCTCTGTGTATCAGTTTTCTGAAAAATTAACCAACTTTATACTCGGGCACAGCACAATTTGACACATATTCTGTAAGAACGATATGCACTCCCTGGTTTAGGGTTGAGTCTACTGAATCAGACTCACAGCCATGTTGTTCAGATCCCTGTTTTTTAAAATTATTTATCAGTTTTTGTCATTTTGGATTCACAGCAAAGCGAAGGAAATATCAGCAGTGCCAACTTTGCTAACATTGGCAGATTTGTCAACGTGCATTACTTTATTACACAGTGAGACAGTAGTTGTAGGAGCAGTAACTAACAATGTTCTTTATCCCACGATGTTGACTGATGCCATATTGGCAGACTGCCTGTCTTCTTTTGGTTATTAGTTTTTTCTTCTCTTTTGTTTTCTGAGATAGAGGTTTGGCCTCAAGTTCACTCTGTAATCTCAACTGGCCTCACCTGTAATCCGACCCTCCGGCCTCGTCCAGCCTCTGGTTGCTGACACTGAATGCACCACGTTGCCTAACTCTTGGTTAATAATCTACTAGTCAAAAATTTTAAAAGAGGAGAGAAGAGAAGAAATCTGTGTGTGTGGGGGGGGGGTGTATGTACACGTGTACACGTCTGTGCGGGTGCCCGTTTGTGTACATGTGTGTGGAAGCCAGCAGTCAATGGCAAAGTTTCTCCCTCCCTCACTCTCCATCCCACTTTCTGAGTCAGAGCCTCTGAGTGAGCCTGGAGCTTGCCGATTAGGCTACGCTGGCTGGCCCCGCCTCCCCCGTGCTGGGACCACAGTCGCACATTGCTGTACCTGGCTTTTCAGACATGTTCTGGGGGATAAACTCAAGTCCTCATTCCTGTGTGGCATCACTGAGCCATGAAATACCTCACGTATCTTGAAATATGCTAGGTGCTCAAGTAGCCACAGCTCATTTGAGCAAAGCACACAAAGACAGCAGTGACATAAAGGCCACCCTCAGCACGCGGAGGAGAACGGGACTGTACTTACCAATGTCGTTGATAACTGCTCTTATTTTGGAGACGAAGGGACCGACTTCACTGGAATGCATTTTGGCTCTTTCCTTAAGGTCAGCACCTGCAAAACATTGGATTGACAAATGAGATCTTGACATAGAGTATTTGTAAAGCAAAAAATTAGGAATTTACTCAGGACTAGTGGCATGTGAAGCCAACTGAATCTACATGTTGCATTTCCTTCCCAGTGATGACCAGCGGAGAGAAGGAAAGGCCTGTCTGTCCCTGCTGACCAAGTGGTCCACTGAAGCACCCTGCAGCTGTCTGTTCCCAGCACCCTTCACACTCAGAGGAAGGCCATGTTACACCCGCTGACCACTGCTGCTCCACAAGAACTCAAGCTACTCAAGTACTCGTTTATTCACTAGACAGTCACAGACAGGACGACACTGTCATAAATGGCTTCAGCCTGCTGCCGCACACACCTGCACCCTTGCAGAGACGCTGGGGTCTCATCCACCTCCACTCTGGGCTTGTGGGTATAGTGGCCAAAGCAGTGAAAATGGTCAAGTACTACGCAGTCACCATGGTGACTGCAAACCCAACCTGAGAAACGCTGGCTTAAAGCAAGCCACGGTTCCGTAATTTTCACTTTATCGCACAATGCTAAGTTTTGAACAGAGAAAACCAAACTTCAAGAGTTCCTTCGAGGGTCATTCTACTCTGACCTCAAAAGAAACAGTTTCACCAAAAGCTGTCCCACTGAAACAAACCAGCTGAATATACAGGCATCGACTGACAGAGCTGCTCACTCTCCTTACTCACTGTAAACTACAACTGTGCACAGTACCTAGGGGATGCGAAGCACACACGCCTTCCCACGGGAGGAGAATTGGAATCAGCCCAACACGTGCCTCATGACCCACCAGTTCTTAGGGGCACGTGCCACTGAAACCTAAGACAAACCAGCAAAAGCACAGGTGACCCTGCATGGTGTAACACACAGGAAGCAAGAACCTGGGACTGACCCAAATGCACCAACAGATGGTTACCAGAGCTGAGATATACTCTCGTAAAAGGGACTTAGAACAATCAGGGCTATAAATGCAGACAGGTCTGCTGAAGGAAAAACATAATTACAGAAATATACTCAGCAGGACAACCAGTCATAAAGCAAAAGTAAATTCATGGGGTGACACCAAACTAAAGAGCCCTGAGCAGCAAAGATAGCCATCAGCAGAACAAAGGGGCAACCTATGGAACGGGAAAAGGCACGTGCCAGTCAGACCTCCCCCAGAGCCTAACATACACTAGAAGCTCAACCGGACAGCAAGAGAACAGCTCACTGGGCAAAGGGAGGGACAGTTCTATTTCCTTTCTTGTGTGTGGGGTAAGGATGCAGGGGGGTGGGGATGTGGGGAGAGTACATGAGTACAGGTATACCTGTGTGTGAACGTGTGAAGGACAGAGACTAAACCTGGGGTCTTCCTCTGCTGCGTCCACCTTCTGTTTTGTGATAAGGTCTCTCACCTAACCTGCAGCTCACTGATTGGATGGACTAGGTGGCAGTCACTCTTGGGACCCTCCTGTCTCTACATCCCCAGTACTAAGATCGCACACCCATCTCCACACTCAGTTTTTTACACAGGTGCTGAGGAGCCAAACTTAAGTCCTTAATGCTTGTGCAGCAAGCACTTCACCCACTGAGTCATCCTCCAGTCCTTTGTGTGTGGGGGGCAGGGAGGTGGGGGGCGGCCTTAAAGGACAACATACAAGTAGCCATCAAGTATGTAAGGATATGTTCAACATTACCTCAGAAAAAATAATGAGTGCCTGTAAGCCTGTATGCCCAGCATGCTGAAGCAGAGGGATCAGGAGTTCGAGGCCAGCCTGGGTAGCATAGCAAGACCCTGCCTCACAATAAACAGCAAGAGGGTTGGAGAGAAAAGGAAGCCCTTGATCACTATCAGTGGAAATGTACATTAATATGCCCACACAGAAACTGTGTGCAGGGATCCTTCCTAATGCAGAGCTTTGCTTCCCAGTGTCGCCTACACCCAATCACAGTCTAAAACAACGACTCAAAGGCTGGGAGACCAATCAGTGCAGTGCCTGCTTGCAAGCTTGAAAACCTGAGTTTGATCCCCAGAGTTCATTTTTTTTAAGTGGTATGTATGTGGTTATAAGCCCAGTGCTGAGAAGGCAGAAGCAGGTAGGTTCCTGGGGTTCAGGGGCCAACTGAATCTACTAGTACTAGTTCCAGGCCAGGGAGAGACCCTGTTTCAAAAAGTAAGGTGTACAGTGATTATTGAACAACACTGAGGGTTGTCCTCTGACACACACACAGCTTTGAAGCTTCTATTACAACCGTTTTTGTGGTACCACGAATAATGCTCAGGTAAACAAGAGAACTTCTCTCTTTTAAATTTTTAAATGAGGCCAATTTATAGCTCTACAGGAGCCTCTAAATGTTCTAGTGAAGAGATGAGACACAAACCTCTCAATTTCAAAACAAAAGCCAGGCTGGAGAGATGGCTCAGCTGCTTAGAACACTTACTGCTCTTCCAAGGACCTGGGCTTGGGTCCTGGTACTTACATGCTGGCTCACTCCAGTTCCAGAGAATCCAATGCCATCTTCTGGCCTCTGTGAGCAGCAAGCACGTTCACAGTACACATACATACATGCAGGTAAAACACTCATAAAATAAAAGTAAGTGTTTTTAAAAGACCAGAGATGGTTAAGGTAGGGAAAGCCATACTAAATGCCAAGACAAGCGGAAAGCTGGCTTCCTGCATCAGTCAGCCCAAGCTGAGAGTACAGAGAAGTTACTCAAGACTCCAAAGAACAAAATGCCTTACTGCACATACAGAGAAAGTTCTAGTGGTCTGGATAAAAGATCAAAGTAGCCACAGCATTCCCCTCGGCCAAGTCACAAACCACAGTCGGCCCCTGACTCTCTTCAGTTCTGGGAAGACTGAAAAGGAAGCTGCAGAACAAAGACTTGAGGCGAGCAAAGCTCCAGCCAACTGAAAAAAAAAAATCACAAACCAGCAAAGAGGCAGGGAACACCTTACATCTCAGCTGTGTCACCCATCCCTCCTTTAGCAAATGTATCAAGTAATTTAACCGTCTTTAGACCTTGCTAACATTTTCCTTCCTTATTACACTGTAACTCTTCATGAAAAAACTAATTAGGTAGATCTCTCGGACATCCAAAACTGTTTCAGGACCAAGCCTGAGCACGCGCTGCCCAACCTGGCACCACAATGGTGCAGACGGCCCTGACTGGGGCTCACACCCACCCTGACAGTGCAGTGTTACAGGTGAACCTGCCACCCCATGTGACCACTGTGTGTGCTTTATCCCCTTAACTGCATTCTTGTTTGTAGCTTTAACTAAGTTATCTTCAATTGGTAAGGGTATACGCATTTACCATGCATGACATCATGTGTCATGCAGTGTAGTTCAACACTACAGAATGGGTTATTAAATCTAGTTCGTTAATATGGACGGTAGCTAACAGCTGTGGTTTAGGACGAAGAAGATTAACATCCACTTGCTCTTGTCGAGTTTTCCAAGGAGATACATTGGGGGATCTCCCAAGAGGTCTGTAAGTCACTGGGAGGATACCCCTGAAGGGACCCCAGTGCCTTCCTCTTCTCCTTCCTGGCTGAGAAATGAGTGACTGCTCTGTCCACATGCTCCTGCTGCCTCTCCATCTGCCCAACCCAACTGGGCCAACCAGTCATAGATTGGAAGCTTCCAAGCTCTGGAACAGAATAACCCTTTTTCTTTATAAATCGATTATCTCCAGGATTTGTTACAGTGACAGAAGCTGACTAGGGCAATGGCCACCATTCTGCCTCAAAGACACTATGGGTTCTTTGCCAGACCACTGTAACGGATTGACTGCCATTCAACGCAAACTGCATGGATGTTTTTAATTCCTGGTGCATACAAAAGCTACAATCAAGTCTGTAACAGTTCATTAAGCAGGCAAGGCATCGTATCTCAATGTAGAGAGCAAAGGAAGCCCTGAGTGCACGTGCACTGTTGACATGGGTGTGGTCCTGGTGAAGACTCAGAGGAGGTGGACCAATGGGAAACTAGCCAACCTGTTATCCGTTAGGACCAGGCTCATGAGGAATGGCCACAACTGACAAGCGCAGCTTCTTCCTCCAGGATGCAACAGCCTGAGACTGCTCACTTCAGAGACCTCCTGCCTGCACTAGCTAACCACCCTGTCACCCGACCTGATGTGAGCTTTACCATAGTGTGTCTGTCCTTTATTCTTCTGCTGCCCCAGCTGGGGTTCCAGGACTCCAGGGCACCGCAATATGCCTGTCTTAGGTGATGGCTGGTCACGGCCACCTGAACCTTCAGCAAGAGGACTCCTCCCACCCGTGGGCCTTGCTGAGCACCACCATTGCAAACTCATCAAAGTGGCAGCTACTCGGGGTCAGGGTTTCTTTTTTAGAGGCAGGGTCTTAGAGTGTAGCACTGGCTGGCTTGGAATTCACTATGTAGACCAGGCTGGCCTCCAGCTTGTGGTGATAGCCCTGACTCTGCTCCTTTCTTAAAGACACAAGGAAGTGAAGTCCACCCCATTCACGGAGTTCTGCCAGCAGGGTTCCCTTAACAGCGTTTACCCACAGCAGGAAGTCTTCCCAGATGGCCCATCTTTTCAAGCCTTGCCACCGCCTCTGTAACTAAGTCCTGAAGCTTGTGTTGTCCCGTCAGCAATGTCACAATGTCTTCACCAACAGTAAACTTCACCCGCCCAGCTTCCACACGTGTCCAATCTTACTTTATACTGCTTTCAAGGTAGCACCGTTAAAAAAATATGGGGACAGAGAATGGCTAAAGTAAAAGGTAAAAAGCAACAATGCCGGGGGTCACTGCTGCGTGACGAGTAAGAGAGTCTGCCTGCTTGTGGGCAAAAGCACAAGCCTGACGACCCAAGTTCCATCCTAGGTCCCAAGTGGAAGGAGAGAACCGACTGCCCAGCACACACACACTAATACATTTTCAGAAGTCCAAAGAACTTCAAGTTGCTGATTCACATAGCGAGAAAGCGCCAGAACACACCAAGGAAACACATCTGGAAAAAAGTGACAAGGCTCTTCTATCACAGCTGGCTTAACAGGCCTCTCTGAGTAACTGAGGAGACAATCAATTACCTGTATTAAGAAACAAGAAGCAAGAAGGGGGGGGGGGGGGGGGGGGGGGTTGTAAAAGACAACAGGGACGGGCTGCAGTGTGGCGCCCACTGCCCCCATGGGATATGCAAAGGCAACGAGGCAGGGCCCTTCCGCTCAGAGCCTGCCCTCCATCGGTGCCCTCAGCACCACAAAAAGGACCCATCTTGGAAGAAAGGCATTCCTCCTGACAAGACACTGTCTGGAAAAGGCAGCCTGAGTCCCTCACAAAGCAGCCACACTGCAGCAGCTTAAAAGTGCCTGACATAATTGGGCTTTGTGCTTAGAAACCTTTATTCATAATGCACCACATTTTTTTTTTTTTTTTGCCAGTAAACATGTACTAAAGTGTTAAGTTCCCTGGAGCTTTATATACACTGAGTTTTCTTCCTGATCGAAATTCATCACCAGTACTATTAGTACAGCTGACCACATCATATATAAAACTACAGACCTAGTAACCATTAAAGACTAAACGTAAAAATTGCATTTTAAATTTTATCTCACTCAGGACCATCCCCCGTCTTTCCATCATTTCTTCTTCCCCGTGGTTCTCACTATTTCATATATCCTTGTATGGAAACCATTTCTTGCTAGAATGGGGAAGGGTTTGCTTTCAATTTGACTCACGCTGAGAAAAACATTCCACGGTAAGCAGGGAGGAGTTTTATTACAGCGGAATCATTCAACTGACTGCTGGGGGAAATAATCACACAGCAATCAGGAACTATCTGACGGTCCATGTCAAGGCTACTCAACAGCCTCTAAGTGGTGCTGAAATGGAGAACTGGGAACCGCCAGAATGAGGACCCAGATGAGGTGTCCAATATCATACTGCCATAGGTCTGTCTCTGTCTGCATCTCTCTCTGGCTTTTCCCTCTCCCAGGAGCAATAAAGCGCACTGGGACTGCTGTTCCTTTGTGCAAGAGGACCAACTCAGACAGGAACGTGTACAGCCCTGTAACCAACGGAGGTGCCTGGCAAGTTTTAGAAAAGAATGCCCATGAGCCACGCATCCCTGTTGCTTGGCAAAAGAACTGAAACAGCCCCTCCTGGAGGGAGGAGAGGAGCTCTTGAGACTCAGGAAGTAAACAAAATTTACAGGACTCAGAAAGTAGAAACTTGAGAGTCACCAGGCCCCTCCCCAAGGTAGCATGCGCTTCATTCCCAGCCCAGGCTTCCCTCTGAGTTTTTGAGACACTGTCTCATGTAGCCCGGGCTTACCTCATTCTTGCTATGTCCCAAGGATAACCTTGAACTTCTGACCTCCTGTCTTCCACATCCCAAATACTGGGCTTACAGGAGTATACCGCAGGCCTGAAAGCAAAGCTCTGTGCATGGCAAACAAGCACATCGCCAAGCTTGTCATGTCCCAGCCTTCAAGCTGGGCCTCGAGTAGACAGTTTAGGTAGGAACTTACTAGCTGTCTGCTTCCCATCTCCTCTCTTCCTCCCCTCCATGTCCTTACTCTTGTTCTTTACTAGCTCCTGTCCGACTACCTAAATATGAACCCCAGGCACCCAGGCCCCTCTGGGTAGCCCTGGGTAGCTAATCCAGGTCTGCCTGAAGGCTCGAGCCTACATTCGGACAAAGATGTTCTAAGATCAAGGCCACATGTGTGTGTGAGGCCTGGAACTGCTGAAGCTCCTGGCTACCGTGAAAGCATTTCTGGTGCTGGGCCTTGTGGCCTCTGGGTTCCCATCCATCATAGAGTTTCCATCTTTAAAAAAATTGCCTCAGCCGGAGGACCGGGCAGCTGTGGTGCGGGACTCCACCAGAACTCAAGGGTCTGATGAACAGCCTCGGTTTTCCTCAAAGTGCCCTTTTCCACAAGTTCTGCTCCTGCCTGGCACCCAGGCCTTGCAGTCCTCCTTCAGGCCTCCCTTCTTCACAGGATGAATGACTCCACCCGCACTCACACAGAACGGGGCCCCCTAGAGTGAGCCACACTCGCCCCGTTTTCACAGGGGTCATCCTCCTGGCTCTGGGAACTAACGTGGAATATTTCTGGAGTGTACGGGAGCTGTGCGGGGAGAGCGCTGAGAGGACAGGTGCGGAAGGCGAGACGAGCCGGTGGCCTCGCTACTGACGGACATTTCCTAAGTGCCAAGGAAACGGTACGTACAAAATCTGGGACAGCATTTCAGGAGGTTTTCTGAAAATGGAAACAGAGTCAGAAGCTAATGTCAGCCAATCGGTTACTTCCTGGGAACCGACTGGAGTCCTGAGTTCATGGACACCTGGCCTGTTCAAAGGGAGAGAGTAGAGACACCAGGTAGTTAAGGGTCACACAAGAAAAGAAGGCCTCAAATGCAAAACCTGAGCGTCTTCTGCTTCAAGAGAAATGAAAGATTAAGTCCAAAGCACACAAAGAAATAAGCCAATGGAGCAGAAGAGGAAAAAAAAAATCAATGAAACTAAAAGCTAGCTTTTAAAGGGATAGGTGAAATGATTATTTTGGCAACATTTTAAGGGGAGAGAAAAGACAAACTGTACCAAGGTTGAAAAAGAAATAGCTGGGTATATCTTGTGGTGTGAATCTGTAAAACGTGGCGTATTATCTGCGACCTCAGCACCTGGGAGGCTGAGGAGGAGGCAGGATAGAAAGTTACAGACCAGAAAGATCTACAGGTGAAGACCCTGTCTCAGAAAACAACAACCAACCAAGAAAAACAAGACAAAAGGCTGCGCAGTGGGGGCGCCCACAGTCCTAGTGCTAAGGAAGAAGACACGGGAAGGCGGAGAGGCTGGAGCCAGCCAGCGTACACAGGTCCTGTCTCAAGCTAAAATAAAACACAAAATGGTGCCTACGGCGCTCATACCTACAGACTCCACAGACACTGAGAGCGGAGCGAGGACTGGGAGCAGCTTGATGCTAATAAATTGGAATTTTTGACAAAATAATTTCCTAAAAATCACAAATCAACAAAGTTCTCCCCAAAGAAACAAGGACCTGCGTCTCTAATGACATTAAATCCATGGCTGAGACCTCCCCAAGGAAACCCTGAGCTTCCTTGGTAAATTTGTCAACCAGCTCGGAAGTAATAAAAATTCTATACATGCATTTCCATAAAGCCGGAAGTCAGCGTCCTTACGAGCCCAGCATGACCCTGGCATTCAAGGGAGTAGAAGCTTACTGCAGACTTCCTTACCACATCTTAGCAAATCAAAGACACATATGCTGCTCATATGCAAAAAGAATACACGATATGGCCAAGTGGTTCATTCCAGGGATACCAAGTTGTTTAATATTTGACAATCAATCAATAATTTAACATGTTAACCAGCAGAAAGAACAAAGACACAACCATCTTAACGAGTTTGGCAAAATCCAATTGATGCTCATGAGATTATTTTGTGTTTGTTTTAATCTCTAGGAAATGGAGGTGGGAAAAATCTTTTAGACGCAGTCGGTTGCGAGCTGACTGGTGCTGACCCTGTGCCTTCCACGGAGGTCAAGTACAGGACCAGGTCAGCCTTGCCATGTTGACTCAACCTGTTCCAAAGTCCAATCCACGAAATAAGATGAGAGGCGAGGACGCTGAGCAGCACCGCTCACTCAAGGGTACTGTGAGGATCTACACTACAAAGGAACTGATGAGCTTTCTCCAAGTAAAGGCTCCTAAATCTAAAAAATTACTTTCACAAGGACATCAAGGAAAGCAGCTGTATGGACTGCCTTGTGCTAGGAATAAAAAAAGAAATAGTGTAATTAAAAAGAAACACACCTAAAATAGCATCAAACACGAAATGCTTGAAAATAAATCCAACTGAATAGCCACTGTGGAGTTTTGACCCCTCTCCAGGGTTCATGTTTGGGGAATTGGGTCCCCGTGTGGTGGTACTTGGAGGTGTTGGGCATTTGTGAGAGGAGCCTCGGAGGTACAAGTCACTGGGTGTAGGATTTCTTAGTGGTTCATGGAGGAAGGGAGGAGGAGAGGGCAGGGCAGAAGGAGCCAGTGAAAGAGAAAGAGGAGGAAGTGGAAACAGAGAAGGGGGAACAAATGGAGAAAATATCTAAATAGGCATTTTACTAAAAAATAAATCTTTGACAAAGAGGCACACCACACCACAAGATGCTCAGACTCACTAGAGAAATGTGAATTAAAGTCATAAAGCCATGTGGCAACATGTGTGACAGGATGCATAGCAGGACCCAGGGCTGAAGGAGAAGACTTGAGTCAATCTGTCTGTCTCTGTCTCTGTCTCTCTCACACACACACACACACACACACAACGACTTCTTAGTTTGGGGTCTTGTTTTGTGACTTGGCATCTAACTCAGAACCTTGCACATGGCTGGCACAGTTATATAAGACCTCCTGAGAACTTACCCGAGAGAATAAAACCATATACTGACAAAGAATTGCCTGCGAATGTCCCAGAAACCACTGTACATTAAATGTAAACGTCCCTCCAAGATGTTCCGCACCATCCCAGCCATGATGCGCTGAGCTGAGCTGCCATAGGCCCAACCGAGGGGCCACCAAGAGTGGAACTGGCACCTCCCGACTATGAACCAAAATTAACCTTTCCTCTTTCAGAGTTCAACATCTCTTTACTTCATTACGGTGACTGGGCGGTGACTGATGCAAATGTGGTCCAAATAAAACTAAAAAGTGAAAACCTCAGGCAACTAGCATGTGTTTAGCAGAAAACCAGCTGCTCAGGAAGCAATGGTGCAACGGGAAAATGTCAGTCACAGAAACACAGGCGCACACAGCAAAGCATGATGGTAGCACAAACAGGCCAGACACAAGAGACCTACACTCTCCCCTGCAAGGTTCCAAACATCTTTGTCTGAGGAGACAAAGCAAAGTAGCCTTTCAAGAGGGGGTGGTCACTGTGAGAAAAGAGATCTATGCAACTGGACACTGTATAATATGAGTATCATCTTGGCTTAAACATCTGCTAAAACATCAATTATACACTTAAAATTGGTAAGTGTCATTACAAGTAATTCACATCCACAATGAAATATTTAGCAATGTTTTAGGTAAAAAAAAAAGTTGCATGCAATATAAAACAGCAAAATAACCCTCCGTCTCTTCACTTCTACGGAACTGACTGACATCAGTGCAGCAACCTAAGATTCTGAAGCAATCTTTTAAATAGATTTCTTCATTAGTCAGAGGCTCCCACACTCTGTTCCCGTCATGACAACTGAACGCACAGCATTTAACGACGCGTGCTGACGGTTTTAGTGGAGCCCTTAGTCATAACACAATTTACTAGAATTCAAAAGCAGAAGCAAAACGACCTTTACTTTTTGGGGGGAAAAACCCACACTAGTATAATTCAGTAAAACACTCAATTTAGACTTCTGCATGGCAGAATCTACCAAGAACTGAGTGTCATCTGTTCAGAAACTGCGCTGGGCAGAAGCGGAGCTTCGCTAAGTTTTCATTTTAGAACATTACGGTAAAAACAGTGCTGTGTGTTTACTACTTGGTGTTAGAACAGAGGCACAAAGATAAAACTGCTGACCACAAGGACCAGCTTCTGGCAGCTTTATGTGCTGTGCAGCCTGGCCTAAAGGACTTTCCATAATTTCACTGAAGGTGATGTTACTAAAAACTGAACAGATCTTAAACATCTGGAAAACAACAGACTTTAGAGCATTTATGCATGTGTAAGGGACAAGAAGATTAACTTTAAAATCAAATACACAATTCCTATAAAGCATAGGAGACAAAGCCATGCTAGGCTGATTACACACACACACACACACACACACAGACACACACACACATACACAATCTCTGAAATGTTCCAAAGAGGCCAGCCATGAGCCCAGAAGCATGGCTCTGACCTAAAGGGAAGCGCACGCTGTGCCTCCTGTCTGCAGAGCCACTGAGACAGTAGCTCACAGACTCTGGAGAACTTGGGAGAGTTTGTGCCTTTGAGGTCTTAGGTCAGGGTAAAGAACACTACCGAGGTCTTGGACAGGCTAGCGCTGGGGTACGGTGCCTGCTGAGCAAGGGAAGGTCTTGAGCTCCATCCAGTACCTCAGAGGGAGCTGAGAACAGCCTGTCAAGAGAGCTCCTCACTAAGCACCACTCTTAGCCCAGCCCTTCACCTCACAGGGCTTCTATAAAACCCAAAAATCTGACTTTCTGGAAGGTCTTGTTTCAGTCCAAACCTTTTCCTTAAAGTTTTAGCAATAGTTCAGGAACTCAGTTGCCATCGCAATTTCAGTCATCAAAACAAAAACACACTAATATGCTCTGCATTTTATTTAAAGTTATTTACTTCAAAGACGCGCTTAATGCAATAAATGAAATAACCGTTTCAGGAAGGTTCAAGATAGAGAAAACATCGCCCCAATCGTAGGTCTCACTTATAAGCAGTGCGCACAGCTGGAGTAACGCCAGGAAGGGAGTCTGCATGCACCCTCTCTCTGCTTTTTGTACCACACTGTGGCACAGCCTTCGCCCTCAGCACCTGCTTAACATCCTAATTGGCACATGCATACACTTGCATAGCTGTGAGCATTAGTACAGTCACTTAGTAAGAGAATTAGAAATGATAACATGTCTTTATTGGAGAGGAATGGAACGTAGGGTGAGAGCAATTTTTGTACACTTTGTATACTATTTTGTATCTTTCGATCTAGAATCTACTTTTTAAATTTTTATTTGAAATATAAGTAAACTATAGTTTCAATTCTACAGAAATTTAAATGGGAAGTCAAAACCATCTGATCCAAGCTCTAACACTACAAAGAATTCCTTTCATAATACATGTGGTAACTACCTTTTTTTGACAGTATTTTAGGAGAAGGAAAAATAAACAAATGTCTACAGCTAGAAGCATTGCTGGTAAACGGGAGCACGACCCGAGACACTCAGACACTCGCAAGCCAACAGTCCCTAAGAACACATAGTGAATAAATGCTCTGTCAGGTTCGCTGGGGCATGCTGAGTCCCATTTTGAATTGTGTTCTGAGACCACAAAATGGGATTTTCAAAGACAGCTTTCTGTACTCCAGAAACCTGAGGCAAGACTGCTCCAGACGCTTTCAGTTTTCAGAAATGAACAAGGTACCGGTAGAACAGAGGTGTTCAAAGAAAACCTTTGGGGTCCAGGGAGGGAAGATGAGTGGCTGGGGCATGGAGAGCTCTCAAGGGAGATGCAGATGGATGTGGAGATCCCAGGCTTTGCTGCAGCTACTATTCCAGAACAGAAAACTAAGGCTTCCACGGGCTGCAAGGTGCATGGAGAATAACTAACAAATGCAGCCTGACCAAAATTAAGACTTTACACTACAAGCAACGATTAGCTTATGTATCCTTTTAATTAAGTTTCCTAAGAATTGTATTTCATACAAACGATCACAAACAGTTTCTGGGGCTATTTCCAATACATTTATGGAAAGGATGCCCTTCGGAGAAAAGCTGTGGATTAGGACAATAAACAAAACTGCCCCGAAACCGCCTATAATACAAACACTGAGTATCTAACAGAATACAGATGGGGTGGGGGTACAAAACAAAACACAAACCACTTATGAATTAAAATGTGAACAAATACCCTAACTATGCAAAATGTTTAACATACATAAAGCAGACATTAGATTAACTTGGGATGATGTAATCAGGCTGACTTAACATGACAAATACCTCATGGCTGTATTTGCATAATTTGTAACAGACCACAGACTGTACCAAAACACCAAAGTCTTATCCAGACTGCATCACACACAGAGATGGGGGACAAAGGGGAAGCCAGTAGACAGTGCCAGTGGATGGATGGCACACTCACCCGAAGTACTCTGCCTTTGGACAGTCTAAAATTCATGTCACTGGGCCTTCCTTAAAAGCCTGGAGCACTCCACTTCGTGCCCAGCTGCCCTTCACCCCCTGCAGACCTCAGAGCCAGTCCCTGATAGCCCTCCACCCCAGACTGTAGCTGGTCCTAACAGTCACAGACTAAGAATCCTAACACTCTGTGTCTAAGTTCCAAGGAACCAAACCAGGGAGCTACCAACCATGTCCTGAGTGCTGCAAGCCTCCTGTATCCACAGATTGCACAACTCAGATTCAACTAAGCAAGAAGACGGAAATATCTGTGGGGGAAATGTCTCATTCTGTAATTCTCTAAATGCCATATAGCCACTTTTTTCACAGCTGGTACACTGTTATTTGGCACTGCAAGTGATCTAGAGATGATTTAAAGTGCATGCAATGATAGGAGGTTATCTGCAAACACTACGCAGTTGCATACAGGAACAGTCAGCATCCACAGATACTGGCTGGTATTGGTTGGGAGAGGGGGGAATTACAGGGAAAGATCCTAGAACCAACCACTGAGGTACCAATGGCCGAACACGGAGCTGTACTTTGTTATACCATCCTAACGACCTTCCTGGGCAGACAGAGAACAGAAGCCTGTACTGGGAACGCCATTCCCCACATGGAAGACACTAAGGACCTTCTTGAATTACATACCCAGTAAAATGTTACCTTTTTAGGTATGCTGCCTTTTAAAGAAGCAGCAAAGCCTTACCGAAGCCAAAATACAACTCATCTGCACTGAATGTGCCTAAATCCCATAAAATTCTACAGAGGTTTGGGGTAAAGCCAGGCTTGTAAGAATGAGCACCCTGAAGGGCATGAGCCATGGTCACTATGCCTCCAAAAGAACTGTAAGTGCCCCTCCCCCGTATTCTCAGAGCTGGCCCAGGCACAGCGGTTACTTCTCAGTAAATAAACACTTCTGTGATGAGTACAACACTATAGGTGGTTCCCTTGAATGATCAGGGAAATTACCCTGTTTATATCTTACTGAAAAAATTAGTTTTATAACTTGCTTGTTGGTAGTGGTGGCCTAGGTTGTTTGCTAGGGGAAATACTCATTCTGCACAGTGGCTCAGAAGTTCTGACAAAGAAATTGCAAGATTACAAGCTCTGATGTGGCTCTAACAGAAAGCACAAATGCGCCAGGAGAGTGAAAACGCTGGAACCCATAGGCATGCTCACGCGGAAGGGAGGCAATGTCCACACCAACCTCAGAGCTCAGGCCGGCACCTAGGAGTCCGCGGTGAGGCCGATGTTGCCATTCCAAGTGTTCTGGAGCAATCAGATGCACAGGGCAGAACACTGTGGCCTCAGATCTGTTTGCTACCCCTTGAAGTTTCACAAGGACTGTTCATTTACCACAAGTCACTATCTTAATGGCCCGAGCATTTTTTTTTTCAACTTCTAAAACAATCCACACATATTGCAAAAGTAGTCTTTATAATGCTAACCAGACTAAGAAGTAATCTTTTCTTATGAAACTATAAAAAGGAGACAAAGAGGAATTTTTGGTAAAAGTTCAAACCACAGAACATCTTAAGGGAGAATGGACCACTGCAGAGGAAGCACACGAGCAGCCCACAGTTTGACAGTAAGATTCCCTTACGGGGGCGGGGCTGGAAAGATGGCCCAGTGGTTAAGCTCCCCTGCTCCTGTCTTCCAGAGGACCTGAGTTCGGTTTCCATCAAATGCTTGTACCTCCAGCCCTAAGGCAATCCGACCTTCTCTCTTAGCCTCCACAGGTGCCACACACACAGTATACAGACCCACACATATAAAGAAAATAAATCTTAACAACAAAAGATTATTTCACCTACCAGCACAGAATATGCCGGGGACTTCACTCCTGATTATAACGGTCCGAACTTTCTTATCCGATTTTAATGCATCCACAGCTTTTGATAACTATACCAAAGTAGGAAGGGGAAAAAAGAAAGGGGGAAAGAAATCATTTTCAAAATCGTGGCAACAATGTATCTTAATATTAGAAGCAAAGAGCTTAATCTTACACTCACCATTTTGATAAGATTTTTACTGAGCGAATTTTTCCCATAAGCTCTGTTAATTCCAAGCACCACGATTCCTAGTTAAGGAGGGAGAGAAAGGACACACACTTGAGTTAGTGAGGTGCTCAGAGAACAGACTGGGGTGTAGAGCTGACTAACCTGGCACGTGACCAACCTGTCATCTTAACCCAGGCTCCTTGAAAAGCTGGGCCTTTGTTTTCACAGTTACAGCTTCCTTTTCAAGGCAAGTACTTTTATGTAATACGGCAGCTAAAAACTTATCAAGTGAAATTACGGTTTAATAGTCTCACTTCACTTTAAGGGGAGAATGGCTACGCCGTGGGCCCTTCAATTTCTCTCTCTCTCTCTCTCTCTCTCTCTCTCTCTCTCTCTCTCTCTCTCTCTCTCTCTCTCTCGGTTTTTCGAGACAAGATTTCTGTTGTAACTCTGGCTGTCCTGGAACTCACTCTGTAGACAGGCTGGCCTCGAATTCACAGAGATCTGCCTGCCTCTGCCTCCTGAGTGCTCAGATTAAAGGTGTGTGCCACCACTGCCCAGCTAACTTTTCTCTCTGTAAGCAACACCAAAGGAATCTGCAATGCTCTCTAGATTTTAATCACTAATAGGACTACGGAGGCCACACAACAGAGACTTGAAATTACAACTTAATTCCTCATTACCCAGTGAGTGGTATACAGAAGTAACAGCCTACAGAGCCCTGCTGCAGGCAGGCCTCTGACCTGCTCTCTGCTGCTGTCCAGCTGCTTGCTGCTCTAACAGTTTTAGTACTTCTATGCCAGTCTTCCTCCTGACCTCTGCCCTGAACACCTAACCAGATAACACTTCCAGTAAGATCTACAAGCGATTCAGACTCATGCCAAATAAAACTAAGTTCATTATCCCTCCCCCAAACCTCTCCCCCCTGCTGGCTCCCTGTTTTATCTGTCATCTAAATCCAGGCTCCCCTCTCTGGCTGCAGCAGTCAGACTAACTTTCTAAAGACAGATCCATGCACAGGATTCACCACTTATGTAAGATCCTTCATTTACTACAAAATACCTGAATTCAACCTTCTCCCCTAAGCACAAACTTTCACTGTGTATCAGAAATGCCTTGAGTATGGTCCTTGCCTCTTCCTGGCCTAAATTAAGGCCAAATGCACACATCCAAATGCCGTCAGAGTGGAGAAAAGCTCGCAGGTGACTGAGGCTGTGACGAGTTCCATGGCCTACAACTGCACTGACTGAGAGTCCAGCAGGGCCCACAGCCTTGGGTATACTAGCTCACTAATCCCACAGCAACCCAACAGGAGCCCCCATTCTGTCCCAGTTATGTGCCATAGTGGACAGGTGGCTATCTAACCCCATACCTAAACGAATCCACTATATTCGAGCTTCCATTTCCATAAGAAGATTTAGTAGCTCAAGCCAGATATACTGAGTGCACAACACGGTACTCGGCTGTCACGTTAAATACACACCATCATGAATGGTGTGTGGTGACTCTGGACAGATTGGCATGGACTGGGGCAGAGGAAGATGGTCAAGGTCAAGGGAAGGCTCCCCCAGACACTGCTGAGATGAGCCAGAAGCCGGATGAGGAGGAAGGAAAGTAGAAATCACCGGGAAAGAGGCTTGATTGGACTAAGACAAGCCTGGGACTAGTAGAGCATACCTCCATGGGTGACTGTGATCCTAGGGGCTCCAATATAAAGAACGAATCAATCCCTTGATGGAGTCTCAGTGTAATGGCATTATAGGAAAGTAGCAAAAGGGAGGAGGTGGGCCTTGCTGGAGGAAACAGGCCACTTAGTGTGGTGTCTTTGGAGGCTGTATCTTGCCCTGTTCCCTTCCTATCTGCCCTCCCTTTGCTCACTGTCCTCCAGGAGGTAAACAGCTTCCTCTACCATATATTCCTGCCACCATGGTGTTCTGCCCAAAGGCATGATGGGCCCAAACCACCAAGGAATGAACCTTCCGAAACCACAACGTGTAAGCTCATCACATCCAGGGGTGTGGGTGCTGCATCTGGAGGTGGAAGGTAGACAGGGGGCAGCTCGTGGCTCCCCTGCAGTCAGGAGACGGGAAAGGCTGGTGCTGGTAGAAACAAGGGAAGGGGAACGATTCAAGACTTACTCAAGAGACAGAATGTGAAACATACCCCGATGACTGAGTTGAGTACTGGGTAAACTGGGAGGGGGTGCTAGGGGTATCTCCAGGTTTCCAGCTTTAGCGACTAGAGATGAAGGAGATCATTTCTGACAGAACAAAAGCCTCAAAATGTACCTTCACTTTGCTTTCCAAATACTCAGACAGAATCGTTTAATTTGACAGAATGTCAAATCTAAGCACAAAGTCCAAATAGTTTTCGTGCATATCTTATACACAACCCAAAGGCAACACACACAAATGAAGGCAACAGGACCACACTGACAGACCCCTGGAGAAGTTTTGAAATGCTATGATCATCTTAAGTAATGAAGAGAAGAATCTGACAAACACAGGACCTTCTGATTAAAAAGCAACACATACAGCTGGGCTGTGCTGGTGCATGCCTTTAATCCCAACGCTTGGGAGGCAGAGGCAGGGGGACCTCTGTTCAAGGCCAGCCTGGTCTACAGAGGGAGTTCCAGGACAGCCAGGGCTACACAGAGAAACCCGTCTCAAAAAAAAAAAAAAAAAAAAAAAAAGAAGCAACACATACAACCAGTAATAGTTTAATTCAGTAATGACAAAGGACACCGGGGAAAACCGGAGCTGACATTATCTTCAATGACCAAAGATGGAGAATGATAAAAGATGGAGTCTTCGAGAAAAGTTGAACAAGATGAAGGCCCTGGCAACACTGCTATTTAGCACGGACCTGAAAGCCTCAGCCAAGGCGACTAGGCAGGAGAGAGCAAAGTGGTATCACGAAGGGAAAGACAAAATCAGACTGTGCCCTCATCCAGGGACACAATCTTCTATGAAGGAAATCCCACAGAACCCACAGAAAAGCCTACAGAGCTAATTAATGAACTCAGCAACATTTGCATTTTATACACTAACAATGAGCAATCTAAAAACAAATGTAGAAAGGAGTTCTATTGGTAGCAACATCAAACCACAGAACAGGAACCCTACTTTGCAGTCTGGCACTGGAAATCGTCACTCAGTCCTAAGCAATAAAAACTAAAGAAACTGAAAAAAAAACAAACAATATTTAAGTCTATCAGAGAACTAAGGTCTGACAAGAGAGCACAGAGAACTGTGGGTACCTCAGCAGAAACCAGAGCGCATAGCCCTCCGGAGGAACCAGTGCTGAGATAGGAGCACCTAACTACAACTGACAAACTGCGGGGTTTCATTAGAACAAGTATGAGATTCAACAGCCCGGGAGCTCAGTGTAGGCCATGAGAGATGGTTAATCCTTACAGTCAGCAGGACTGAGGCTCGCCTGAGAAATTAGCAAAGTCCACCTGCAGGTGTCTGTGGGTGAGACTCCAGAAAGGATTAACTCAAGGGAGAAGATGGAATCAACATACAATCAATAGCCTTGTAGGAAGGGAGCAGACAGGAGCCGCTCTTCAGGGTGAAGACGTCACGTTTTTTAGAAACAGCTACAACAGAAGGATGAGCAAGTGACACACTTAGCAAGATTTGGGCAAATCCTACCGGCACACACTTCTTACCATTCTGAAAACCAGAAACGCAGAATTAAACAAACTCCACAGGTCTTTACCCAGCAAGTTCGTAAACTGTTCCCTCACGTCTCTTCAACACAACCGGGACTCTGAACACAGTACTGCTGAATCCACCTGAGAAGCAGCGCTGCAGCAAGAACCGAGACAATACTAAAGACACAAACAAGGGCTGAGGAGGGAGAAGCCAAGACACCCCGCAGTGAACCAGTTAGGGTCTGGGCAAAGTGCTTGCCTATTGTGTCCGAGGTCCTGGGTTGGATGCCACTGCACAGACAAAAGCCACTTAGTCATCAAAGCAGTATCAAAGTGCAATGCGCAAAGAGCCAGCGAAACACAATTCCTGGAGATTCCCTCTAGAATATAGCAGCATAAGTCAGTGCAGCAGAGGCGAACGAACACGCTAGGATGGCGGGGTACTCCTGAGAGAAGCAAAGGACACACATGCGCACCTAAATATGGAAGACCAAGGGGGTGAAGTTGAAGTACTTAGTGGACAAGGCCACAGAATGCACAAACATGGTCACAATAATCGAACCCGGTGTGTCGCTGGTTACTCTTTCGTGCCACCCTGATGGCCAAGTGTGGCTTTCTACGCCCCTATTCATTCGGTCTGATGCTGCCGGTGCCCAGATTTTTGCCCTTGATAGGTGGCAGAAGCTTCCTCCAGTTTTGCAGAGTGAGTTTTTATCACAGTGAATTTTGTCAAATGCTTTTTCTGAGTGTGTTGGCATAATGGTGGTTTTCTTGCTTAGCTTGCCGGCGTGATGAATTGCTTTAAATGCTTTTCGATAATGGCCCACACCTGCAATCCCACGCGGTCGTGATAAATTGTTCTTTTTATAAATGCTAAAGTCATTTGTGTTTTGAGGCCAGAAGAGATAAACGCGTATACCTCAATACAGAAGACCAAGGGGGTGAGACGTAAAGAAACTAGTGAAGAAGGCAACAGAAAGCACAAACATGGTACAGAACAATCCAATCATCTCCATAGCTTAGGCTTGAAAGACCTAAAGAGAGCCTGGGGGTTGGAGACATGACTCAGCTGGGGGAATGCCTGCCCTGTGTGAGTTCAGCCCTGCACTTGGCCCAGCACCCAAAAATAAATAAATAGATAAGTAGATAAATAAATGATTGGATAATAACTAAGCAAGACTTGGCCACTGCCTCTGAACAAACGGCGTTTTGTTTTTGGTTTTGATTTAAAAATAAATTATGCTGATCATAATGAAGTAAAGCTGGAGTAGGTATGTTAATCTCAGAGAGAGCTGATTTCAGAGCAAGGCATAGGATCTCCAAAAAGGGGGGCAGGGGATTTCATAGTGCAGGGGCCCTGCTCCTCATAATCCTTAATGTGCTTGCATCTGTAGAACCAACAGAGCTTCAGGAAGAGACAAACCCACACCCCACACAAGTACAGACAGTAACTCACTTCCACCAACAGACAGGCCCAGCTGCAGCTGCGCTCACTGAATGCAGAAGCTTCACCCAGCCACAGCGGTTCTCAATCTGTGGGTCTCCACCCCTGAAGGGGTCCGATGACCCTTTGACAGGAGTTGGCTAAGACGGTCTACATATCAGATGTTTATATTACGATCCATAACAGTAGCAAAATTACAGTTATGACGTAGCAACAAAAATGATTTTATGGTTGGGGGTCATCACAACATGAGGACTGTATTTAAGGGTCGCAGCGTGGGAAGGGTGAGAACCACTGAGAACCTCTAGAGCTCAAGGAAACATCAGTGAGACATACCACACTGAGGAGAAAAACACCTCAACCCATGCGGTAGTGCCCTCCTGTAACCCCAGCCCCTGAGGCAAGGTCACCATTCCAGGCGGTGTGGACTACACAGCAGAGCTGCCTTAAGAGAAAGGAAGTGGACAAGGACAGCGAATTAAATGCGAAGGAGGGACAAGGCAAACACCAGCAAAATCAGTAACACTAGAAACAGAAAATTAGAGGGGGGGGGAGGAGTGCACGTGCCAAAGTTGGCATCAGGTGTCCTCTACATTGAGGAGGGGTCTCTCAACTGAACCCAGAGCCAGGCAGCTCTGGCTAGTCCGGCTCTAGGATTCCCCCTCTCTGCCTCCAACACACTGGGATGCAATGCTGACAGCCACCAAGCCTACCCGGCATTAGGGTGGGTTCCAAAGGCCCAAACTCCAGTCTTTACACGTGCATGGTAAGCACTTTCCCCCTGAACCATCTTCCCAGCCCCCCAAAAGAGTGTTTTGTTTGTTTGTTTGTTTTTTAAAGATGAGTGATTTGGTAAGCCTCTATCAAAGAAACCTGAGCAATTCTCAACAATCTCTGAAAAAATAGAAACAGAAGGACCGTGTCCTACCTCAGTCTACAAAGTTAGCATCGCATTAAACCACTAAAGATTACAGAAACAGAAAACTAAAGACCAGCATTTCTCGTAAATATAGATGCAAATAAAATACAATCATATCAAGTCCAACAAACATAAAAAGAACTACTTACCACAGCCACGTGGGATTTACTCCAGGGATAGAGGTGTGGGGGTCATTACTGAAAAGCACTTAAAGTGATTCATCACACCAACAATCGAAGCAAGAAAAACTAAGATTATCCCAGAAAAAGTATCCGATAAAATTCATCGAGATAAAAGTTCACTCTTCCTCAGCTGACGAAGGGCAAAACAAACCCCGCCCCCACGAGCATAAGGCTGAGTGAGCAAAGTCTGAATCCTTTTCTCCCAGAGCCAGATGAGGCTCCAGCCATGTAGATAAAGAGAAATAAAGACACAAAAGAGAGAAGACATAGAAAGAAATGAAGATGTTCAGAAGGAAGCAAAGCCACTGGGTGCAGATGACACGCCGAGTATGGGAAATACAGAAAGAATTAGAATGAATAAAAGATATTCATATCTATAATGCCTATGGACAAAACTCCGGCGGATTCCTAGACGTCAGCAAGGAGTAGTCCAAAAATGAAATTAACAAATTAACAAAATAAAAACAACAAAATTCATGAAAAAGAAGCAGAAATGGAGCTAGTCAACGCAGACAAATTTATGGAGACAAAATATAGGTAAAATGTTTGTTTGGGTTTTTGCGGGGGGGGGCTTAGAAGGGGACAAATAAGAGTGTTCCTGCTGAAGACTGAAGGGTTTGAGTTTGATTTTTCAAAAATGTTCTAAAATCAAAGCTGGACAGATGGTTCGGTGGTCAAGAGCACTTGCTGCTCCTATAGAGGACCTCAGCTCGGCTCCCAGCACCCACCAACCACTGTAACTCCAGCTCCAGGGGATCCACTGCTGTCTTCGGGCTCCCATGAACACTGTGCTCACATGCATGTATATGCACACATGTACACACACATACACCTAACAAATGAATCTTTTAAAGAAATAAATAAAAGCAGAAACGTTCCGACTTGGACTGTGTTGACAGAGCACAACTGTGAAGGTGCACTGTCCGCGCTGGGTATTTCATATCCAGCCCGTCAATCATATCTCAATGATTCAAAGCACTCTATAACTTTATTATTGAGATAATCCACATATTCATAAAATAGGTGGAGATACATCTTTTAGAACATGAAGAGAGACGTGCTAGCAGACTCCTGCCGTGTCTATCAGCCTAGCTTGGATAAAGCTGGCATAAGTAAAGGCCTTGGGAAGGCTTCAAAGAAATCTCCCATCAGATCTTTGCATGTAGATGTGAAGAGAGCACATCAAGAATGACTGCTCTGCCAGTGGGGGCGCACGCCTTTAATCCCAGCACGGGAGGCAGATGCAGGTGAATCTCTGAGTTCGAGGCCAGTCTGGTCTACAGAGTGAGTTCCAGGACAACCAGGGCTACACAGAGAAACCCTGTCTCGAAAAACAAAAACAAACAAACATATCTGCTCTCTTCACTTACTTGTTTGTTCTATCTGCTAGAAATAGCCCCAATAGTTTCACAAAGACATCTTTAAAATGGGTCACATCACAGCCCAAGCTTACCACCCTGCAGGGAAGAAAGCTCCTAGCAGGAGGGAGAAGCCACTCCAGGAAGCATGTGCAGAAGTCTAAGCAGAAAAAGCTGCAGAACAGCAGGCTTAGGTGCTGCTGCAGGGGGTGAGCCAACAGTGGAGAAGGCCTGTAAGCAGAGGATTCCCCAATACACAGATGTGAAGAGTAAGCTGGGAAGGAGGGCAACTGCAGACAGGAGACAGGGGGGAAACACTAAGAGGGGTCTCTGCAGGCCAAGAGAAGGACCACTATGCTACTCAAAAACTGAGTAGGATGAACAAAAACCTAAAAGACATAACCTCTAGGGAAACCGAGAGGACCCCCCACTGCAGATTACAAACACAGAACTCCCACAACAGCCACAAGCCTGAAGTGTTCTGCACATACCCGCCCACCTAAACCTTGCAAACCAAGCTTGGTGCTTCTCTGGCCCCAGAGGGTTCTCATATTCCTGAAAGGCTGACAGCATCAAGTTTTGGAATCATCACTCTGACAAAAGTGCCAGAAGACTCTAAGACTGTGATGTTAGAATCCACTCAGGCCACAATATCTGCAGCAGCCCCAGCAGCCCCAGCAGCCCCAGCAGCCCCTGCAGCCCCTGCAGCCCCTGCAGCGGCTCTCACCAGCCACCCTACTGAGAACACCGGCATTTCTCTCCTGGAATAATGAGTTTACATCAAAGGGGATGTTGGTAGTTACACAGTCTGATCCCCCAGCCTTTCTCTACCTCCTGTCTGGGAATCAGAGAGCTTGGGTACAAGATCCTGCTGTGAAACCACCCCCATCCTCAAACATCTGTAAGAGACCACCACTCCAGCCTCATGAGTTCTGATTCCACTCAACACCCCCTCAACGCTGGACCCAGAGCCTGAATGCTGTTTGTTGTCTGTCTGTCCACAGCCAAACTCTAGTAACTAAAACACCAATAATCTGACTCAGTGTCCCTCTTAAACCTCCAGCAACCTTTCAGAGACTCCATCCTACAACATCCTGGCCCTCACGTCTTCCTCTTACTTACAATTGGCCCGATAGTAAAAAATGAAGCAAAGCCTGCCTGTACTGTCATTTCTGCCAAATCCCCCAAGGACGCTGGGTCAGTCTTAAGGCCAGATGTGCTAGTTACCGATATTTACATTTCAGATACACTGAAAACATTTCAGTTTATCAAATCATCTTCCATGTGCTTTATCTTCCCCTGCAGTCCAATCACATCCTAACTTAAAAGACTTCCCAAATGTTCTGTGTGGGTTTGCACTGAGCATGCACTCAGAAAAAGCACACAGAATATGGTCCATACAGCTAGCTGTACTCCCGACACCTTCGTAAGTAACACACCATTGGTGCATATAACATAACTGAAACACCAGCACCATTAAGCCTACCCGAAAGACTGGAATTCAAGGCTTTAATAATCACAGGCCTGTCTACGCCTCTGCTACTCTGTCATCCCAGACTTGTCTTCTGCGGTTTCCCAAATACATATCTCCATCGTTTCGACCATTTCATTGTCTCAGACAGTTTGAACCGACAAGAATAAAATGATTCCCCCACACTCCTGAGCACCTCACACAGGCTACCTACTGAACAGGCAATACACAATAACCATTTAATCTCATCTTCACAACCACCTCATAAAGTGCCGATTATTCTGCTTGATATATACGATGGTTGGAGGACAGGGATATCTGCTCCAAAACTGTCAGTCTCCATTGCCTATAGAATGCCTTGCAGTGGGTGCGGTGGTTCAACCCTGTAATCGCAGCACTATTGGGTCTGAGGAACTTAATTTCCAGGGCAGTCTAGGTTACACAGTGAGAGATAAACCTTGCAGACATTGGAGGGCTCTACAAGCCTTTAATCTGACCTTCAATAGACAGAACTTCTTAAAAGACAGCCCTCCTTACTTACTTATTTCTTATGTTTGCTTAACAGATTATAGCACTCTATAAATGGATGCACTCTATAAATGCAATGAGTGGTCCTCTGTTCCTTCCTGGATGATACCCTATTCCACCTTCTCCATCCCTATAGTTAACCCAACACTGCAACTAAAAGGAACCTCCTCAATATCCCTCTGCATCTTACCTTTTCAAAGCCTCCCACGCCCTGTCATGCACTAATACAGCTGTCTCCTCCCAGAACAGGGAGCCCAAGGGCAAAATGAATATCCTCTTTATTTAACCCACGGAGCTCAGCAAAGCAAAAAAAAGTACTCAAAATTCTTTAAGTGAAGTGCAACAGTCCCCCAAAACTAACTCTCCGGGATAAAATGTGCAAAAGGAAAAAAAAAGGTGCCTCTAAATTTACGATTCTCTGGGATGATAAAAGGCATCCCCGCTCGCTGCAGCTGCTACCACTCTCGCACTGACGCCTGAGATGGCAGAGAGCTATTACACAGCAAGAAGCAACCGTGGCCCTGTACTAAGCGCCTGGCATTGACCTTGGCTGGACAGACCCCAGGCTCGAGTAGCATCACGGTGCACGCTGCACCCGGAGGGCCACCGTATCCTCCGGCCGCAGCGGCAGCCGAGCCGACCTCCGCGGCCTGGCCCGCGCCGCCTGCAGCTCACCTCGGTTGTCCTCCTCCAGGTGTCGCACACGCAGCTCATCCTCGGTCTTCACCTCAGAGCTGTAGCCCCTCCTCGGGGCGGGAGCCCCGGCCCAGGCTGCAGGGCCGAGCCGCGCGCAGCACGCGGCCACCAGGCGGACGCGACCTGCTCGCAGGGCGCCCACAGCGCCCGGAGCCGCCGCCGCCATGTTGTCTGTTTACAGCCGGCGCCCGCGGCTTGGCTCCGCCCCCTGCTTGGAGACGCACGCGCGCACGACAGGCGCCTGGCGCTCTGGCCCCGCCCTCGTAGTCTGGCCCCGCCCAGGCCCTCTCTGCCCTGGTGGTTACCAAGCTCCTGGACTTTGCTGCCAGAGTAGCGTTATAGTCTCTTGCCAGCGCAGAGAGGGAGAGGCATCTTCAAAGCTATGGAAACGCTAATGGGACACATTCTGAATTACCAGAGGGATTTGTCTCCCTGTACTCCTTGGGCCATAGTCTAAGGTTGTGACTGGCATCCCGCCAAAAGGGAAAGAAGGTACTCTAAAGGCACTCTTATACCTGTCCCTTTGGATGTCAGACTGTTAAAGTCCGCAAGGAAATGGAATTTCCCCTGGAATCCCATGTTGCGATGGGCAGTTTGGGGCCTTGAGGTCAGTCAGACGAGGAACTTATCTCCCAACAGAAGTCTCACACAGTTCTGACAACTTGTCAGGCCACCTTTCAGAAGAGATTGGTGAGAATGACAGAGCAGTGATGGATGGAACATCTCCTGTACCAGAACTACCTAGCTAGACATATCCCTTGCTCTCAATATAAACATAAACCTCGTATCAGGATCTTGAAGATGAACTGAGGGGAGAGGGAGAGACAAGGACATCATAGGACCTCTTGGTTCCTCTTCCCATTGTGGACGCATTGATCTAATCTCAGGTGGCCAAGGCTAGCTTATCAGGGCTGCCAGGACCACAGGCTCTGATACTGATGACTTCAATCACGAGGTCATTGTGTTAAGTGGGCAAAACTGCTCCATTCCCTTAGGTTTGGTTGAACTGGGAGGGAGGCAGCTCAGCATGGGACCTCTGCTTGTCATTAGATGTGCCTGATAAACCTAGTAAATAGAGAAATGGGCCCTCCTGCCCACCTAAGGGGACTTCCTGAAGGCCAGAATCCCAAAACAAGAGCCTACCCCAAAACTCAGCCAAAGTTCAGGCCCAGGTGCAGTTCTAAGCTAGGGCTCCTCCAGAAACCTAATGTCAGGTCTGTGAAGATATTTATTTGTTAGAATGCCTTGTTTGAGAATTTCCTGAGAACATGCCTATTTAGGACAGTGTCTTCAAAATGTGCTGCTGATACTGGAGTTTAAGGGTTGGTGTTTGCATCCCACACTGTCCTAACAAACCAGGTTCCACCAAACGTCCTCAGTAAGCCAATTAAACTCACCGAATTAATAGTGAAAAGCAGAAAGGGGAGATTGATTCAGTATGTCCACACTGGAAAGAGAGACAAAGAGATCCGGTGATGCTTCAAGTCTTTCTTCAGTTAAAGTTTAAGTAGAGATCCAAAATCATGCCAGCCAGGAAGACCAGGTCAATGGGTGGTCCCCCCCATCATTGATTGACACAGCATTGTCTATTGAAATACCCAGATTTGGCCTCTTCCTTTTCCCAGCATGAGATTTCTGGGAGGAAATTCCAATTCCCTAGGAGCCTTATTTCTACAGGGAGAGATAGAATGTCTCTTCAGAGAGCTCCCAGTCCTCCTAACAAGATTACACTCTGGCCATAGAAATTCTGATATAATACATTATGTTTGGCATCCAAAGAACAAGTCCCTTCAATGTTACACCTGCCGGGCTTTCATCCAAAGGGAAAAGAGCCAGTGGAATTCCAAGTGTCTGCCTCTGCTACGGTGATGACCTTGGGATGCCCTCTCTTGTGAGTTTTGTCAAGTGCTGCTTGGGAAATTGCTCTTGAAAGTGCAGTCATGTCTTGTATCTTTTTCCTGATAGCAATGTTCCTTTTGTTAAGTGTTGAGATGGTTGTTACTGTTTCTCCAATTTGGTTTTGAAGTCTCTAGGCAGACAGGAGGTGTGGGGATGAAAGGGGGAGCCAATTAGTGGGAGGGACAAAGGGAGAGAGAAAGAGACAGATAGACAGACAGACAGATAGACTAAGGATGAGAGGTTCTAAATGGTGGGGTTAGAGGAAGCCCCCCAGTTGAGTCCTGCTGTGGTCAGAGGGGTTATCCTGCAGACCTGGCAATCCACATAGGGTGTGAGGGACAGTGTCATCAACTGTCCCATATGGAGGTAAGACCGACAAGTGAATGGACCAAATTAAGAACTGGGAGCAGGCACAAGACTGGAAACCAACTGCGTCAAGGGCAACTGGGCCCAGCCTCAGGAGTAAAAGAGTTAAATTCACCTTCAAACCAGATGCAGAGACAACATAAAATTACAAGACTCCATTGCACTAGGAAAGTTGTTTTTTCCCCCAGTTTGTCTATTTGGTCAGTTGACTTTTTACACGAGGTCAACCCTATACTGCCCAAGATGGCCTCCAACTGCAGATTCCAGGCCTCCCATAATCCTAACCAACCGGCTCTGCACCAGCTCCAACCGCCTTCTCCGAGGGGTCAGACTTTTGTCAGAGTGGCTCCCAGAACTGAAGAAAGCATTCATTTCCATTACAGAGTTACTACAAGGAACATTTTGAAGGGCACTAATGAGCAGCCAGGTGAAGTAAGGCCAGGTAAGGCCCAGAAGCTTCTTCCCTGTGTGTCAGGGTATAACACCTGAGGTCCCCTGGCTTCCGTGTGCACATGTGCACGCTTGGACATTCACATGTACACTTGTGCGTGGTTGGACATTCACACATACATGTGTGCACACTTGGCTTGGACATTCACGCATACACAAACAAAAATGCGATCTTGAATTTGGATCTTTTCAAAGGATGGCAGCAGCAGCTCCGCTCAGCCTGCGATCTCAACACAAATGAAACTGAGCCGGGTGCCATGTCACTAAGCTGGCACGTTTAGCACCTGGGAGATCCTCGGTGGGTTTTGGTGGAGGGTGTTTTCAGCCTCTGGTGTGTCTATTAAGAGAAGATTCACTGAAAGGCAAGGAGCACCTGGATACTTTGATAACAATATGGTCGCCTTCCCCACTTACCTGAACAGATGAAGGATGGGAATTCGCCATAAAGCTCTGTCTAGAAACCAACTCTATTGCTCTTTACCGCTCTTGAGTGGTAAGCCTGAGAGTACGCACCCTCATGCTTCTCCTGAAAGACATGGAGTCCGTCCTCTGTTGCTAGAGAACCAGTAATCTATGGCTTAATCTCTGTCCCGCTATGGCCCTGGGATTCACTGTTCTTCGTCCCTTAAGAACTTGTCTAGTGGGTGGACTTGTATTCTGTTCTCTGACTGATTACTCTGTCCTCCTGTGGTGTAAAGGGGGCAGGACAGGGTATCCAGTCAGCTCTGGCTGCCACAAATCAGGTGGCTTAAACAACGGATTTTATTTGCTCACCGATGTGGAGGTTGTAAGCCAAGGGCAAATGCTGGTAAAGTCAGTTTCTTCCGAGGCTTATCTTCTCGGCTGGCAGATGGTCACCTTCTCTCTAAGTCGCCACATGACTTTTCCACAGTACATGCCTGTCCCCAGTGGCTCCCTCTGCTCAGAAGGGCAGCCGTGGCAGCAGGCCTGGCAGAAATGAGGATATTCTGAAGAGACAGTTGTGTTTCTCTATCTGACTAAGGTTATTGAAACAATGGACCCCAGAGAGATTGGAACCCCCACCCCCTCCCAGGAATCTCATGCTGGGAGAGGAGAAAGGCACCAGCCAGAGAGGAAACTTGACTCCTGGAAAGAGATTTCACACAATTCCTACAACTTGTCAGACTACTTTACAAGAAGAGACGGGAGGGCAGATAAACCTCGGGCAGGACCACACCTTCACCGGGACTGCTTGGATGTGCTTATCCTTGGCCCTCTTCTAGATCCTTGGAGAGCAGTGGTTCTCAGCCTTCCTGATGCTTAGATCCTTCAATACAGTTCCTCACATTGTGGGGACCCTTAACCATAAAATTATCTCATTGCTACCTCCTAACTGTAGTTTTGCTGCTTATCTGAATTGTAATGAACATCTGATATGCAGATGGTTTTAGGCAACCCCTAGAAAGGGGTTGCGACCCACAGGTTGAGAACCACTGTTTTAGCAGCTTCCGGATCTCTTTGATTCCTCTTTCTGATAGTGAATAAATCTCTTTTTCTTAATTTCCACTCTTTTTTTTCTTTTTTTTTTTTGGAGGTGGGGGGTGTATTTTGGAGACCAGGTTTCTCTGTTGTAACTCTAGCTGTCCTGGAACTCACTCTGTGGACCAGGCTGGCCTCGAACTCACAGAGATCCGCCTGCCTCTGCCTCCCAAATGCTGGGATCAAAGGTGTGCACCACCACCACCCAATAACTAATTTCCACTCTTATTTGGCTCTTTTAGTTGGGTTGTTGAGGACAAGGGGCTAGACCTGACTTGGGGCACTGATTGTGACCCCCAAGTTTAATAACACTGTCACAGTCAGGCTCCACCCACATGAGCCCCCACCCCCACCCCAGCATTAATTACTTCATACTTACAGTAGGACAGAGGATTTCACTTCATGCATTCAGGAAAGTCCTAGCTCAGTTAGTATGAAAAATTGTTTTATTTATTCATTTGTGTAAAGTCTTATGACAAAGTCCAGGTTGGCCTAGAACTCTGGCTCCATCTGCCTCCGCCTGCCAAAGTGTTACACCAACAAAGACCACACAACAGCAGACCCCTACAGTGGATCCCAGCAATCAGTGTTAATTTCCAAAGATGGGAGGAGGAAGATCACCAACCCAAATCATCATAGCCAAGTTAATTAAAACAAGCAATTAAGTAAAACAGGCTTTTTAATTTGTGTACACTGCCGCCTATCCCTAAAGGCAGGATTCAAGAGATCTACCCTGGACGTGAGGAAGACAAGATTTTTTTATAACTCAGAGGTAAGGGGTTTCAAAATGGGAGGTTTGGTGTGCAAAATTAGGCAAGGTTGCAGGAGCAGAACACAACATAGTGGTCAAAACAACAGGTAGTCATGACCTTTTCGAAACAAAGGTAGGGTTGTAGGGTGGTTATAAACAACTTTTTAAAACAAAGACATGACGGCCATTCCTAGAACAGGCAGTACAGATCCATTTGTAGTTAAGGTTACAGGTGGAGCAGAGCCCAGTCCTTGAGAAACAGAGGTTTAATCATAAACATGAATGAGCCTAGTTTGTCTTTACTATAAGATGCCTTTTAACCCTAAACGGAGGCAGGCTGGTTCTTCACCCAGTGCCCTGACTAGCTCTGGATCTGTAGCAATGCTTCCGGCAATGACAGAGCTGGCAACTAGAACCATCTGGGGCTGACACGGCCCTGTCTCAACAGTAACCATAAGAAGCATTTTGTCAGCAGCCACAATTGTCAATAAGCTGTAAAGCCTAGTGCAAATCCTGGCAAAGTGTTCTTCGTGATCCCCCAGCTCCCTTCTGCTGGCCTCTCTTTTCCCTGGGACATCTGATTGATTATGCTTGCTCCATCTTAGTGGAGATTTCTGGTACTGTGATGCTTCATTTCACTCAGAGTGAAAGGCATGCTTACCAGGTATGGCATACCTGTGATCCCAGCACTTAGCAAACTCAGCAGGAGGATCATGAGTTCAAGACCAGCCTGGGCTACACAGTGAGTTTAAGATTAGCCTGAGCTACACAATGAGTTTAAGACTAGCCTGAACTACACGGTGAATTTAAGTCCAGCCTGGGCTATATGAGACCCCATCTCAAATCGCCAAGCCACTGCTACCAGCAGGTTCCTAACAGAGAGGCAGATGACAGCTGAGTTAATCTCACTCTCTGATTTGTGACTATCCAGAAATCAGTCCCCAAAAGCAGCAGATAGAATCCACTTCAAGGCTTTGAAGTGCTGTTCTTTCAGTACTCGTGTGGCTGGCCCATAATTGTCTCTCTGAATAAAGCATTTGTCCAGGAATATCACACTGAGAAAAATTACGGTGCACGACTGCTGAGCCTGGCTGAGCTGCAGCAAGGTCAGGATGAAGCCCGGGGATTCCACCATAATTCTGCAGGGGAGGGGCCAGCTCCCCGAAGTCAGGTCTCCAGTCTGTTACAAACTGATTTTTCCACTATCCGAGAACGTTCTCAAACACACTTGTTCTTGTTATTTTTACTGCACTCGTAATACCTGGATGCAAACCTGTCGTTAAAAGCACTCATGCTGCCAGGAGTGGTGGCCCGTGCCTTTAATCTCACTACTCTGGAGGCAGAGATAGGCAGCTCTCTGTGGTTTTGAATCCGGGGATTGGTGTGCTTGAGGGTTACAGGCCGGCCAGAGCTACTTGGGTGAGACCCTATCTCAAAACAAACAGAAGCACATGAGATAATCATAAAACCTGATGACATGACCCATTCCACGGTATGGTTAAACGGGGAGAGTCTACTGTATATGAGAGTGAGAACAACCAGAGGCATCTGAAAGAGACCAGAGCAGAGAGAGAAAGTAGTAGACTAAATATGGACAGCAGACTGGACCTGGCCATGTGAGAAGCAGGGTGCGGATAGAGAGAGGGAGCGAGGGAGAGTGCAGAGAGAGCAGAGACAGGGGAGGCGGGAGACAGAAGGCAGAGAGAGGAAGACCAAGAGAGAACTAGCTGCAATAGCAAGGTGATAAGGAGAATGAGTAGCTGGGGGACTGAAGCCCATGAGCTGGAGGGAGTTTAGGGTACGGGAGGGGATGAGAAGGGGTAGGAGGCCAGCATAGACTTTGAATGTGTAACAGGTACTTGTGATACTGAGGGAGCCTGGAGGCCAGCATGAGCTTTGGTGTGCTAATAGGCACCACTGATAGCCATTTGTCTCTTCTGCCTTTTGGAATTTGGGGAAATGGAGTTTCCTTTGGACCTGACAGTAATATATATATATATACACAAATATCCACTCCAAATACAATATAAAACAATTGCTCTTAATAGACTTAGATGTCTAATATAGGAATCTATTATTTGATTTCAGATTCCACTCTGCAGCTGATCTTTAATAAACTGGGGCCAGAGAGATGGCTCAGCAGGTAAAAGCACTTGTTTCTTAAGTCTGGCGATCCCCATTTGTATCTCTGGAGCCCACGTGAAAACAGAAAGTGGGATTCATTGGCGCACATCTAGAATCCTACCATGCCTACCCTGTGATAGGAGGTAGAGACAGGAGAGCCATCAAGAAACTCACGGGCTAGTCTGGAACTCACAGAGACCCACCTGCCACTGCTCCCCTAGTGCAAGGATCAAAGATGTGCGTCACCACATCCAGTTAGGGTGAGATCCTGTTCTAGGCATCGCAATGGTCTGTTAGAGATATCCGTGCTCCCCCTGAGCAGTGTTGTCTTGCTTAGGCAGGGAGTTCTCTTCTTTGTGCACGCAGTGGGCAGTCCTGAAATCTCTTGTGAGTTCTCAAATCTCTTACCTGTGTGGCTGAGTCTTCCATGCAGGAAAGGAACCCAGAGGCCAGCCAGAGATTTGGGCAGACCTTCCATACACCACTGGGACATCTACCTCTCTTTTCGGAGATTCCATCGCACTTCCAGATACAGCAGTCACCCAAACTTTCCCCTCTGATCCCTGGACCAGTATGGCTGTAACTTTCTGAGGTTTGACCACTATGTAGGGTGGAAACCACAGCTGGCCTGAAGTCAGAAATGAGGAGTGGCTGGGGGGGGGGGGAAGCTGGGGACTCACTCATGGCATGCACTTTTCCCAAGTGCAGGTCCTCTTTACGCCCCTCCTGCCCTGATTTCCTCTCCAGTGCCTGCGGGTGGTTGGTTTTTCTGTCTTGGCCAGAGGCTGTAGGTTTGATTTGATAAGAACTACTCAGCCGAAGCCCCAAGAGACAAATAGCTGGCACTGCTGAGAAAGAATGAATCCTGTGTCGGATGCCAGGGGCTGGAAGATCTTTCAGCAAGCCACTTAGGAAGTCAAGTCAGGGGCATAAATGAGTTATACTGTTCCCTCAGGCATTCTAGATTCCTACAGATTTTTAAAAAACTATATTTATTGTTTTGGATGTTTTTAAATGAGGAAAACAAAATTAAAGATGCACTGCAAAAACTAATCTCACTGTTACAGAGTCAGAATTAAAAACGGACTCCAAGTAGCTCTAGATGACCTTGAACTTCTGAACATTCTGTCTCTGCCTCCCAAGTGCCTCAGGATCAAAAGCATGAGCCACCACGCTAAGCATAGCTATTATTATTATTTTAAAAATACAATAACTTTAGCATGAAGAAATAATTTCCAAGGCAATATATCCAGAAAATATACCCAGGGATTCTATTTGTATTTTTCCTCTACCTATAGATTTTTTACTTGTATACATAGCTACACACACATACATACACCTATGTGTGTTTTTGCAATAAAAACACTCTGACCAAAAGCAACTTCAGGGAAGAGAAGTTTTATTTATTTCATTTGATACTCCCAGATCGCAGCCCCTCACTGAGGGAAGTTGAGGCAGGAGCCCAAAGCAGGAACCCGAAGCAGAAAGCATGGTGGAACACTGCTTGCTGCCTAGCTCTCTGGCTTGCTCACAGGCACATGCCCAGCTAGCTAGCTTCCTTCTGGTCTAGACAGTTCCTCAACTGAAGCTCTCCTGTTAGGTGACTACAGACTGGGTCAAGTCTACAGTTAAAGCTAATTATTACAGTGTATATAATGCTCTTGCAACTATATATTTACAGGTGTTTATTTTTTTTCTTTTTTATTGATGGGATATGTGCTTTTCGTTTTTGTTTTGTTTTGCTCTTTTTCTTTTCTTTTCTTTTCTTTTTTTTTGAGAGACCAAGTCTTGCTCTGTGGCCCAGGCTGACAGTGAACTCAAGATCCTTCTTTCTTAGCCTCTTAAGTGCCGAGATTATTGGTGGATACCACCACACGTGGTATATGTGATTTTAGGGAATTATGTTATGGGGTATTCACCAGAGAAGACTGCTCACTCAGACATGGGCTTAAGTGGATAGAAAGTCTTTATTAGCTAGCCAGTGACTACACTGGATGTTCAGGGATCTCCAATGTAGCCCTGGCCTCTCTCAGGATGAGCTTTTAAGCACAAAAACCATGTCCTGGGTTGACATATTTTCAGTTAACAAGAACAGTTAGCCAGAAGCAAAACTACAGAAGCCAAAGAGCAATGTTAATACATTTAGAGACTTTCCATAACTATGGATTTTAGTCTTGGCAGGTGGTACTGTCTGTGGGTTTTTGTGGGTGCAGAGTTCCCGAGGGAGTGAGCGACGCAGAGTCACAAACCCAAGAAACAGACTCTGGGGAAAGCCTCCATGGTACAATTCCATGGTGTGAATCCATTTCATGTGAAAGCCGGATTGTGTGGAGAAAGTAGAGTGGTGCAGAAGGAGAGGTCCAATATCATTGGTCTCTGCTTACTAGATACTTCAATCAGCCTATCTAAAGCTCATTAATCAGAGAGGGTTGGGTAAGGTCAGTAAAGGCCCAATAGCCAATATGGGTGAACAAGGTTTCTGTAAAGACAGAAGTGGATATTGTTCTGGTGGGCTTTTCAACTAATATACAAGGATTTGCCATTTAAAGGGCCATGCACCCATGTGCTAAGGGCTGAGGTACTGGCCCAGTACAGCACCTCTCTCTCCTGCCATTGTCATCCAGTAGCTGCCAACAACTGTCTACATTCTGAGTTTTACAGCCTGAATGGTACTTCCATCATGGAGTCAGTTATGCTAAGGTCTTGGGGCCTATTAAGATGTGGGGTCCTACTACAATCAGAGAGTACAAACTCAGAGATTTAATTTTAAAACTGGGAACATTTTATAGCCTTTCTTTCTCACAATGAGGACTTCTTCTTCTTCTCCTCCTCCTCCTCCTCCTCCTCCTCCTCTTCCTCCTCCTTTTTCTTTCTCTTCCTCCTCTTCCTCCTCCTCTTCCTTCTTCTCCTCCTTATTTCTGAAGAGCTAGAGGATAATTTTACTGGAATTTAAAAGAAAAGCCCCAAAGACAAGCATGATATGAGCCTCAGTGGCTGCTGGGTTTAGGAGATAAGGAAAAAGAGTCATGCTATTTACAGGGGCATGGCCATCAGACACACAGCGGACAAGCAGCCACATGGCAGGGAAGAGAGCCTTTGAGAGAAACCAAGCCCAAACTGATGCAGAAGCCCACAGTATTGAGGAAAGCATGCTTAGAAAAGAATAGAAAGGAGAAGCTACACTCTTCTGACTAATTTAGAAAAGTGGGCAGACTTTCAGAGCTGCTCGGCCTGAGCCCAGGAAGCAACTGTGCTACAGGCAGGGATTCTGAGAAGAAAGAGTTCAGTATCCCATTAAAGGACAAATTATTCCACCTGTCTCTTTAGTATGGTCTACTCCTCCCGAAGGGTGGTCCCTTTACAAAGTGATTGACCATACCCAACCGGACTATTCACTCTCCATCTAAACCAGGGATTCTATCCTCTTGACCATGAGTTCTTCTTTAATGGGACTTCACTGCTACTCTAGCACACAATGCCTTTTGAAAAGATAGCCGTAAAATCATTAAGGAATGATTGAGGAATAAAATCATCAGGAATCAGAGCTCCCAAACCCATTGGTCTTTGGTTTCTGGCAGGGATGAAACTGCCAATCAAAATGAAGTCCCTTTCCTGCAAACCACACAACCTTCAACTCATCAATTAATTAATGTTTAGCAGCCTGCGCTGTAGTGTACAAACATTCTTATCTTGAACTAAGGCCAGCACAGCTAGTATGATATGTTTATTCTCTGCCTCTGCACCGACTGCAAATCCCTTTGTGGGATCACTGGATTCAGTGCAGGGTTTTGTCTACAACTCTTGGCTTATTTTAAGCAGCAGAATGTATCAAAAATTCAGGAAACAAGTCAGACCTCCTGTCAATTGCTGTCATCTGGCTGTGGAAACATTCTGCATATGTCATCTCTGGAAGTCACTTGATGATCTATCTGTAACTTAGAAAGGTGATTAAATTAGGCTGCAGCCCGGAGACATGAGAGGAGCGTCTCCTAGTCTCCAGCGCCCATCCAGCTGCAGCAGTGAGCAGCAAGAACACTTGTCTTTCCCGTACATTCATCCCATATCACACGTTTGCGTGGCCGCTTAGAGGCTGATGCAGGATGCCTGTCATCTCGGACAACGGACTTTGGGTATTCTTAAGAAAAAGTCATACACAGTCGACATTCAGAGGGAAAGAAACAACTAGGATGAGGCTCCGTTGGCTCGGTGTTTCCTAGCACACACAGAGCAATCCCTGCTTTTGACTTCCTGTACTGTATAAACCTGGCGAGGTGGAGCGCTTGCCTCTCAGCCCAGCACTCAGGAGGAAGAGTCAGAAGGAACAGGAATTCAAGGTTAACTCCTGCTAGAAAGTGAATTTTAGGCCCTCCTGGACTACATGCGTCCCTGTCTTAAAAAGAAAGCAATTAATTAAGTTTAATAATAAATTAAAATAGAAAGCGACACACTGTAGCAGGGTGTTTTAAAGTCTGTCCTGTGCAGCCGCAGCCTTCCTTCTGATTAGACGCCGCTTGGACTTCTGGAAACAGCTTAGGATGTAAAAGAGGCAGTGGCCAGTTGACAGTTGACAGCTGGAGAGAGAGCAGGTCCAGCTCGTGTTAGAGGACAGTTAGTGAGGTGGCACAGTTAGTGGACAGAAGAGGATAGATACATGTTAGTTCAGTGCTCTCAGACAGATGCTAGAGTTACAAGTTAGGAATCAGCCGCAGTATCATTTGGTTAGAAGCAGGCTCCAGCGTGGGGCAAGAAAATAGTTCTCCTGGGCAGGAGAACCAGGAGTGAAGAGTTCAGTTACAAAAAGAGCACAGCATCAAACCTTGGTTCAACAGGACTGTTAGGTCCCCAACAACTTTCTTGTTGTCTGGGACCCAAAGTAGTTCATTTTGTCAAATGGGTAAAGTCAGGGAGTGGGCTGTGTGTGTGTGTGTGTGTGTGCGTGTGTGTGTGTGTGTGAGAGAGAGAGAGAGAGAGAGAGAGAGAATGTGTGTGTGTGAGAGTATGTGTGTGAGAGAGAGTGTGTGTGTGTGAGAGAGAGAAAGAAAGTGTGTGTGTGTGTGTGAGAGAGAGAGAGAGAGAATGTGTGTGTATGCGAGAGTATGTGTGTGAAAGAGTGTGTGAGAGAGAGAAAGAAAGCAAGTGTGTGTGTTTGACTGTGTGTGAGAGTGTGTGTGTGTGTGTGAGTGTGCATGAGTGTGTATGTGTGTGAAAGAGTAAGAGTGTGTGTGTGAGTGTGTGTGTGAGAGTGTGTGTGTGAGAGTGTGTGAGTGTGTGTGTACCCTTGCTCTGGTCTCCCTCCCTCTGATATAAAGGCAGTTGGATTCTATCACAAGGCTCCACCTGATGACCTTATCCGACCCTATATTACCTCACAAGGTCCCTCCTGTAAACACACAGTGGTATTGTTTCCATCCTCATAACTTCTCATAACGGGGAATAGATTTTAACGCATGAAGCCCTGGGGACATGCAAACCCACATCCAGACACAGAACTCATACATCAAATGAATTATTTTAAAAACAACGCAGATGCCCCGTTCAGGTGTTTCTACAGTAACTTACAAGAATATTTGAAGTTCTGTTTAGAAGACGCTTTTTGCCCTTGCCTGCTTACATGCAACATGCCACCTCCATTTTACTGAGCAGCAGATCTGGTCCTTTTTGTGTCTCAGTATAGGCAGGCACTGAGAATATCGGCGCTGTGTGCTTGAGATTGTTTGGTGAACAGAAATGGCTGGCCTAACCTTTCCCTAGGCCCCAAGAACCAAAAGTGTTCACTTGGACAAACAGTGAGTAATGCTGGCTGAGAAATCGTTTCAAATAGCCAGAGCTCTTTAGGTCAAGAAAGGCATAAAGCTGCTCTTCTTCTGGATTAATCTTCTCTGAATCACTGAGCGGGAACACCAATCTAACACCTCACGTATCATCAGAAGGCAGAATAATAAAGCACAAAGCATGTCACAATATTAGCATTTTCTTTCTCTTGATTGCCATGTCCTGAACAGTAGGGAGCAGTTGCTGCTTCTAGATCACCGAGGACACAGCCCTGCACTCTTGCTTTCCGGAGGGGCCTGAGCAGAGTGGCTCCCACACAGGAAAGCTGGGAGAAGCAGCAAGCAGCCCAACTCTGCCTAGGTCAGGGACCACAAAAAAGAGAGAGCTCCATCTGGAGTCCATGGGGTAGGACTCTGACAAGCGAACCCATGGGGGACTCCGAGAGATTCAGAAACTTGACGTAAAGGAGCTGCACACATTGGTACCCGGCCCGACACAGCTGTGGGTCCGAGCCGCAGGAATGAGGAGGTAATGAGGATGAAGATGTGCTGAGCAAGCTCTGTACTTTGGCTATTCATCTACCTCTTATCCATTGCAAAACTCTGCAGGCCCCCAGTGTGAATGGTAACTAAGGACGGACTGTCAAAGTCCGAGTTTCAGAACGACCACCGCAGAATCAGTTAGGCCGCCTCCCTTGCAGTGAAGCACCAGATCAGCCTGTGTCACACATGCTGTCAGGGAAGCATCGGGCGGAGAGGACACTGTGCTGCGCTCATTAATTGTGTACTTGTCATGTCATGGTCAACTAGTAAACCTGCTTGTGCAGTCCCCTCTCTCCCCGCAGAGGACAGGTCACAGAAAGAGCCGAGTGCGACTTTTGTGGCAATACGTGAGCTCTTTTCAGAGAAACAGGATCGGAGGATGTGGCTCCACTGGTAGGGTGCTTGTCTAGCGTCCCATGAAGCTCTGGGTTTGATTGGCGACACCACGTAAACCACGTGTGGAGACGCACACTTGCAATCCCTGCCCTTGGGAAATGGAGGCATAACGGTCGAGCGTTCAAAGTCATCCTCAACTACAGAGAAAGTTGAAGGTCAGTCTAGTCTACATAGAGAGTTGCAGACAGCCAGAGCTACATAGTGAGACTCCATCTTGAAAAAACAAAAACAAACAAAGACATGGCGACAGTTGCTGGTGAGGACCTGTGGAAACAGGAATCCTTATCCACTGCTGATGGGAATGTAAAGCGCTATAACCGCTATAGAAATCAAAGTAGAAGTTCCTCAGAAAATTAAAAGTAGAAATAAGTCCCCATCTAGCTACACACCATTCCTGAATACACACTTGAAGGTCTTGAAGTCAACAAACTACAGAGACTTCTTGTGGTTTGGATAAGAATGGTTTCCATAGGTTCATATATTTGAATGCTTAGGGAGTAGCAATAGGAGGTGTGGCCTTGTTGGAGTAGGTGTGGCCTTTTGTGGGTAGGTGTGGCCCTGTTGAAGGAAGTGTGTCACTGGAAGAGGGCTTTGGGATGTCAAAAGCATAAGCCAGTTCCCAGTGCTCTCTCCTCCTGCTGCCTGTGGATCCAGACGTAGAACTCTCCAGCATCTTCTCCAGCTCCTTCTCCAGCACCATGTCTGCCTGTGCGCTTCCCGGATGCTGATAATGGACTACACCTCTGAAACTGTAAACAAGCCCCGATTAAATGCTTTCCTTTGTAAGAGTTTCTACGGTCATGGTGTCTCTTCACAGAAATGGAACACTGATTAAGACACTTGTACATTCCTGGTTATAGCTGCATTATTCACAATAGCTGGGAAATAGGACCAGTCTAGGGTGCAACAGCAGATGAATGGATAAAGAAATTGAGGCATATGTACACAATAAATTTTATTTGGCTTTAAAGAAGAAATTATGTCATTCGCAGGAAAGTGACTGGAATTGGAGCTCATCATGTTAAGTGAAACAGGTGAGACTTAGAAAGACAAATATCACATAGTCTCTCCTATGTGTGGAAACCAAAAAGAAAACAGGGTTCTGCGCTCCCCTCTTTTCAGTACTCCATCTCTCTACACTAGCCCATTCATCTCTTTCCAGTAGACTATTGTCTTCAGGATACAGCAGAGTCACATGCAGCTTTCTGTGGCAGGAGAGGAAGGCACTGAGCTCAGCATGTATACAAAGCCCATGATGGTTAAAGTTAATTGTCAACTTGCCATAATGTAGAATCACCTGGGAGACAGGCCTCTGGGCAAACCTGTGGGCCGCTGTCTTGATTACATTAAGATAGGAAGACTTGCCCACTATGGGTGGCATCATTCCCTAGCTGAGATCTTGGACTCCACAGGTAGAGTTAGGAACATTAGCAGCAGCATGCGTATCACTCTCTGATTTGAGATTGTGGGTGCAGCCTGACCAAATTCTTCAAGCTCATGTCACCTTGACTTCTCTCCAGAATATCTCTTTCTCTCTTACATTGCTTTTGCCAGAGGATTTTTACCACATCAACAGGAAAAGCAATTAAAACAAAACTATTTGGCAGACAGATGGTACCACCCAGTGTGGGCAGGTCTTTGAACCTCAATTAATGCAGTTAACTCTTAAGGGCTGGCTGAATCTGCATATTCAGAGCATTCTCAGTTATACTCAGAAATAATGTCTTACCAGCTATCTGGTCAACCCTTAGCCCAGTCAAGTTGACACAAAACTAGCCAAGACACTGAACAAATGATGAAATCTAGAAAGGAAGATATATATATATATATATATATATACACACACACACACATAGAGACAGACAGACAGACTACAGAATGAACGGGAACTTCCTACTATTACCAGTAAATGGGAGGCATGCTATCTACTACACGCTTGCTCATGAAATGTGTTGATTATGTATACTTTTGAACCAAAATTAGGTGATGAGAGTGAGATTTGTGGCAGGTATGGGACATGCATATATGTGTTTTAGAAGAGGTCTACGTACAGAAGCTTTAGAATGGGAAACTACACACAGACTGTTGACCATTGGTCCTTGTAGGAAGATCAGGTGGAGAAGGGAAGGCTAGTGTTTCTCTACACTTCTATATCATATTTCTTCCATATCCCATGACCTTAAAAATATTGTGAAAACCTCTTTATTTGAGTCAAGTTTGAATCTAATATCACCCACAGTGGTATCACTCATCTGAAACTAACCTACTGTTCGGAAAAAAAAAAAAAAAATAGGGAATCCTAGCAACTGAATGGACTTGTGAGTATGAGCTGGACCATGTAGGAGGTATGTTAGGTTTGTACAAAATCGGCCAAATGTTCACTCCGCTCAGGCAGATAAGACATTGATAGGGCTGGGTTGTTGGCTGCCAATTCCTAACATGAAATCCTCATTCCCAGCACATCAGAACTTGACTATATTTGGAGAGAGAGTCTTTAAAGAAGTGATTCAGTTGAAATGAGGTCACTGGGATGGGCTTTAATCCAACATTACTGGTATCATTACAAAAATAAAAGATTAGGAGACTTGCATACATACAGAGAAAGAGAGAGAGAGAGAGAGAGAGAGAGAGAGGAGATGTCATGTGAAGACACAAGGAGAAGATGCCCTACTCATGACTTTGGGGTGAATTTCCCACCCCAAAACTATAAGAAAATAGAAGTCTGTTGTTTAAGCTGCCCAGGCTGTGGTTTTTTTTTCTCTTGGGCAGAACACAAAGTCAGACAACCGCATCCTGCTCATCTCCTGCGTGTCTCCATTCTTCTTTTTTAAATTGTGTGTTTGTGAGTGAGTGTGTGTGTGTGTGTGTGTGTGTGTGTGTGTGTGTTTGTACAAATGTACTACACTGAGTGCCAGCCCTTACCTTCCACCCTTGTTGAGGCAGTATCTCTTGCTGTTAGCCACTGTGTACACTAGGCTAGCTGGCCAGAGATCTCCTGGGGGTTCTCCAGTTTTTACTTTCTGTCTCTTTATAGGAACGCTGGAATTATAGACACTCATGCTACAAGTATGGATTTTGCCTGGGTTCTGGGGATTCAAATTCAGGCCCTTACACTTGCCCAAATGAGCCATTGAGCCACTTCTCAGCCCTAGCATACCTCCACCAAAACAGGGTGTTTAAAAGCAAAGATTACTGCTTCGTGTGTCTTTAACCATTTGTTCAGCATTTCAACTTTGTTTTGTTTTCTGAGACAGGATTTTTCTGTGTAGCCCTGGCTGTCCTGGAACTCACTCTGTAGACCAGGCTGGCCTCGAACTCAGAGCTCCACCTGCCTCTGCCTCCAGAGTGCTAGGATCAAGGGTGTGCGCCACCACCACCAATCCGACAGCATTTCAACTTTTATTTATTTATTTTTATTTTTAACCATTGAGCAATCTTCCCAGCCTTAACATTTCAACTTTTAAAATGAGACCATGGGCTCTAATCCAGTGTTACCAGTAGTCTTACACTTCCCATAATTCTTTGCTTTTTACTCTCAGATTTATCAAGTGCAATGAAGTGAGTGCATCAGAGATTCCTGTTTTTCAAATAAAGAGATGAAGGCACAGAGGGGAATAAATAAGTAGACTCATCTCATAACAGGCCCTCTCCTAGCCATTTCTTAGCCTGTGTGAACGTCTTTAACCATGGAGGATAGGAGAAGTGGAGGGATCCAGCAGCCATTTGCATAATTGCTTGTGAGTAACTTGCTTTGCACTAATATCTCAAGAAGTGCTCTGCGAGTGTAAGTCTGGAGGGTTGTGGAAGATGATGGTAGCGTGGCCTCCTGGTTCTCTGACTGATTCGTTTCAGGAATTTCTTGACTGGAAAGAATACCACAACACTTCACAAAATAGACATTCTCTGAATTTTACAGTGTGTGTCTCTTCCTGAGTCAGATCTTAGTCTTTATTTAGCAGAAATGGGATTTTTTTTCAGTGAGATTTGTTTAAGTAAGTCACACGCTTCAATAGCAGACTATTTACAGCAAATAAATAAATAAAATGAGTTTAAAATAATATAAGCAAGCCAGCAGTGGCTGGCTCAGCGCCATCTCCTCTCAGGGACACGAGGAGTGGCTGAGGCCTGCTCGTGGAGAACAGATTGCCGCCTGTGAGGTCTATTAGAAATTAACAGCCAGGCAGATGCTCCTGACGATACTGTTACCCATGAAGATTCAACGTGCAGGGGCTGCTCTCATTCTAGGAGAATGTGTATCAACAAACTAATGTATTTTCCTTCCCATCTTAATAAGGATTCATTTGCAAAGATTCACACAAGGCATTAGGAAAGCTGCAGGTGAATGGCCTATGACTGGGGATGCAGTCCGGTTAGTAGAAGGCTTCCCTGGTATGCACAGAGCTCCACACAGGCAGGTGTATTAGCTGGTAATCCTAACATCGAGGAAGTGGAGATAGGAGGATCAGAAGTTTAAGGTCAGGGGCTGAAGAGCGGGCTCAGCGGTGGACTTCCAATATCCAAGCCGGGTTCCCAGCAGTGACATCAAGTGCCTTAGAAACTGTAACTGCAGCTCTAGGGGACCCATTGACCTCTTCTGGCCTCCGAGGTATCCTAATAAGCATGCACATACACAGGTACCCACGTGTAATTCAAACAAAAAAAAAAAAATAAAAAGTAAGACTTAAGTAAAAGCTCAAAGTCATCCCTGGTTATCTGGTGAATCGGAGGCCACCCAGGGCTTCCTGAGACCCTGTCTCAATAAAATAAACAAAATACACTGCTTTAACTAGTAACTTTTGTTACATCAGAAGTCTGAGATAGACGAAGACAGCAAAAGCAGATGGTGGATTTTTGAGTCTTTCCAATATGGTGAAGGCTGCTGGAAGCCTAGAGGAAGAACTGCAAGTCTGGAGTGATGCTGTCAGTTGTTGGGTAAACAAATGCTATGCTCAGAGGTCAGCTGGAGTCCTGAGTTGAATCCAGAGACGCGCCCCAGAACGAATATAATAGGTGATTCCTTTCCCCAAGGTTACTTGAAAAACCTTGAAAGGATTTTCAACTCCTCAAGGGGGGTCTTCTATTCATTGGTCTTCTATTCCAGGAGGGGCTATCTAGTACCCTGAATAAACAATTCGCTGCTACCACACCCCAGCCTGGTTTCCCAGTGCGTAGCTGATGCGGTGGTTTGAATGAGAATGGCCCCCATAGGCTCGTCTGTTTGATTGCTTGGTCCGCAGTTAGTAGAACTGTTTGGTAAGGACTAGGAGTTGTGGTCTTGCTGGAGGCAGTATGTCACAAGGGGGGGCTTTGAGGTTTTAAAACCCCACACCAGGCCCAGTGTCTCTCTCTGCCTACTGCCTGTGGATCAGTATATAAAGCTCTCAGCTACTGCTCAAGTGTTATACTTGTCTGCTTTCTGTCATGATGGTTGGTCATGGACTACCCTCTGAAACTGGAAGCAAGCCCCCAATTAAACGCTTTCTTTTATAAGTTGCTTTGGCCCCCAATTAAATGCTTTCTTTTGTAGGTTGCTTTGTGTAGCAGCACACCTATTGTGGTGGTTTAGCAGAGAAGGACAAGGAGGCATAATCCATTTCCATTAACTTCTTTACATGACCCCTTCAATGCGGGCCTTCGGCTGCCACCGAGGCTGCACTTTTACCAGTGGTCTTCCCTGGCCTCTCGCAGTGCCAAGCCTCAGCTGCTCGCCAATGACCCCTTCCTGTCTTGAAAACCAGCAACACCTGGGTGACTCCTACAGCACCAAGTTCAGCTGCCAGCATGAGCTACAACCTCGGCCAGGTCTAGAAGACAGCTTCTGTGTGCTGACCCTGAGGAAACACTTTCCAGATGTGAAAATAGAGTCTGGTTTTCAGGAAAAAAACAACTTGTAACCTTGTCTGCACGAAGGGTTCCCTCATGGGGTGGTGTTCTCATCACCATAGCAGACGTGTCTTGTCGGCTCTCACCAGTATCTGGACAGGTTTGCAGAAAGCAAAACAAAATGGAATCCACGAAGTCTGGAGTTTCTTTTCCTTTCTTTTTGGTCCCTATGTTGGATGTAGCTGGCGTGATGTCGTGCCCCACATTTGTACAACCGTTTATAGTAGTACACCTGCTGTGCAGGCACCACAAGGAGACATGGAGGCGTTCTCATACGTGCAAGCCCTGCCAGACCTCAGCAGAGGGAACTACCATTATGGCCAGTGCCATACTGGACTGTGGAATCCTGAGCATCCCAGCTCAGGTGTTTTTACTGATACGGAACTCCTCAGTGTTCTACTGATAGCACGTGCAGATCACTAGCAATCAAACATCCCCCATATAAATCATAAATCCAACACCTGCAGACAATGCAAAATGCCACGACCTAGACAGCCCTTTTTTTCCAACAGTGCATAAAACAATTATTTTATACATAACAAAAAATAAACTTTCCACAATAATCACAGCAATGGTTTCTTCACAGCAACAGAGCAGTAACAAAGAGAAGCTGCCTTTAGTTGTGATGGAAGAAAACCCAGGCAAGCCTGTGATTTCCTGCCTACCTATAGAAAACAGACAAGACTCGGGTACCTTCTGAAGTCCAAACTGCCTTAGTTGCAAAGTACAGTTAGTACATGAGTCAGAGAAATCAAAGCTCCAAAACTCCAATGAAGCTCTGCTAGGAGACGGGAGATAGAAGAACCAGAGATGCACGTTTGTCTCTGAAATTCCGAAACATCTAAGCTCTTAAAACTGAGATGCTAAAATATGCCTTTAAAAGTATAAGGTAGGGACCTGGAGCTGGAACTTAGGAAGTAGTGTGCTGGCCTAGCATGCATGAATTCCTGAGTTCGATCCCCAGCACCATGTAAACCGGGCACAACAGAACATGCCTGTAATCTCAGTGTTCGGGAGGCGCAGGCTGGAGAAGCAGCAGTTCAGATTCAGCCTAGTAGGAAAATAGAGGCATAGTGATCTCAGGATGAGCACTGAGGCCTACCTCTAACTCCTTTACTCTGCTTCCAAGAAGCCAGGAACCTTCCAGTCTCCGGGACCCCTAGGAACAACACTGTTGACATAGGGTGGATGAGCGTTTTTCACAAGTTCCATTTGCATGATACCAGTAAGAGACAGCTTTCCCATTGGGAAGAGACCCGTAGCAAATGTAGATTTCACAGGACTTCACTCATTCCTTTCACATAAAAGGTGTGTAGTTGTAAGGCGCTGCTGTGGTTCAGCAAGGAGGACAAGGAGGCATTGTTTTTCATATGCGGAAGCCCTGCCAGACCTCAGCAGAGGGAATCACCATCCTGGCCAGTGCCCGTAGTGGAACCTCGAGAGCCTCTAAGCTCAAGTGTTTTTATTCTTTCAGGGTTAGGTGTTCTACTGATAGCACGTGCAGATCGTTAGCAATTAAACAACCCCCACAGAAATCCAACAGCTACAAATAATACAGACGGCCCTAGACTTAGGATAGCCCCTCATCCAAAAGTGCATAAAATTATATATAAAATGTATATATTATATATAACTAAAAATAAACTTCCTCAACAAGGTGTCACAACCCCCTCTATTTATACTCATTCATACTCAAAAAGGTGGCTGATTTCTGTCAAATCATTGGTTGGGATGGATGTAAGTTAAGTTGGGGTAGATTGATAGGGGAGGAACCTGGACTGTAAATTCCCTGCAAGGCAGCTGTAAGATGTTTCTCTCTGAGCCAAACTGTTACCTTCTTCGTGGGAAAGTCACTATTCATGCTGGGTGAAGACTTTACAATGTCTCTGCTTTGGGGTCACCCATGCCCCTGTCAGTGACCCCTTGCCCATGCTCTGTAAGTAACCCCAATAAACTCTTTGGTTCCCCAGTAATATGCTGCCCACTATCACTGGTAAATAAGAGAGTATACTAGTAACTTTTTATCTGTGGTTGATTTTAAATTATTACTTATTATTGTTGCACGTGTGTATGATGTGTGTGTGTGGACACTGAGCACATGTGTGCAGGTCAGGGGACAGCTTGGTGAAGGCGGCCCCTCCTTCCACTTTTGTGTGCCTTCAGAAGATCAAACTCAGCAAGAAACTTTCCTGGCAGAGCCGTATCGCTGGTCTTGCTTTAGTTTTTGACAGGGTCTCACGTGGTCCAGGCTGGCCTCTAACTAGCTATTTAGCCAAAGATGACCTCGAACTTCTCATCCTCCTGCCTTCACCTCCTTAACGCTGACACCGCGGGAATGAGCCTCCACACTCAGGCTTGGTCATCCTGAGACTGTTAATTCTTCACTGGGAAGGGCTCAGCCTCCTAGCTGGAGGGATGGGGCCAGACAGCAGTAGGGCAGGACTGCTTCCTTCCTTGGTCCCCATGTCTAGGATTAGCAGAAAGTTGGAGCCAATGAGGCCACTGTGGGTGTGACTATTACAACGGCATCCTGGTCCTCGGCTTTTGGCTATGTGCCCAGGCCCACGATAACACAGAAGATAACACAGGACAGAGGGCCACACGCTTGCTGATGGTTTGCTTTTGGACTGTTTGACTTTTACAATGTGTGTGTGTGTGTGTGTGTGAGAGAGAGAGAGAGAGAGAGAGAGACAGACAGACAGACAGACAGACACAGAGAGAGAGAGACAGAGAGAGGAAAGAGAGACACAGAGAGAGACAGAGAGACAGACACAGAGAGAGGAAAGAGAAAGAGACACAGAGAGAGAGGATAGAGAGAGACAGAGAGCATGGCACAGCACATGTGTGGGGGACAGAGGATGACTTTTGGGAAGTTGGTTTTCTCCTTTCTGTAGAGGAACACTTGGAATTTTTATGTTAAGAAAAGCTTTCTGGTTTAACTGATTAGTCACTAGAGGTTCACACTAACATACACACACTCACACACACACACACACACACACTCCCTCACTTTACTCATCTGACACCATGTACCACATTGGGACTCAACCATCAAGAAGGTCATCAGAAGGCCAGGAAGATGGCTGAGGTGGGTAAGATCATTTGGTGCTCTTGCAAAGGATCCAAGGTCAGTTCCCAGCACCATGCTGGGAGGCTCACATCCATTGGTAACTCCAAAACAAGGGGATGACCTCTTTGGGTACTGCAGGTATGTGTACACATGTGTACACACACACACACACACACACACACACACACATACACACACACACACTTTAAAAACTTGCCTGGAGTGGGATCATGGGCCACGTTGGTGCGAAAGAACTTGACAGAATTAATAAACAAAGCAACCCCAGCGTTCCTGGCCTTTTCTTCTGCTTAGCTACTCTTTGACGCTTTTCTTTCGTTCTTTTTTTGTTTGTTTTCCCCTTTTGTACTGCCACGGAGCTCAGGGCCTACTGTACGCTGAGCACTCTCTCACCCAGATTCAATTCCCCCCCTCCCCACAAGTTGGATTGTTGCTTTCACCAGCTATTATATCCCACTTTGCTTCCGTGTGGAACAGCCTGGCCTGAGGTTAATTTACTTTCAACCTCAGTGAACAGGAAGAATGGCACTTCTCTCCGTTAAGATGCTTCGTCCTCCTGGAGAGAGTGAGTTTTCTGCGTGTCTCAAGGTTTCGTCCCACTTTGCATCTTCACAGCAAGTGAAGTGGAGAACACGGATAATTACCTCCATTTCCCTAAAAAACGTACTCATTTATAATCTCCAAAGACTCACTGCTTTCACCTGAATTATACAAAGAACGGTCCCAATTTTGTTCTGGAGTCGGGGAGAGGTGATCTTCGGTGCCACGCGAGGCACATAACACGCAAGCAGCTGCGAACCAAAGAAGCCAAATATAACTCGTGCTATTTATTCCTCTTTGTAGATGACTGAGAATATCTTCATCATCATTCCCTATCTCTCATAAACCAGGCCTGGCCTGTGGGATGGTGTTGCGGCATCTGGAGGATGCTGACACTCCTTCACGGGCAGATACAGTTGCTCCTTGGTATCCATGGAAACGGCTGTAAGACTCACGAGGAAATGAAAACCCGTAGATGCTCACGTCTCTTTATGTAAACAGCGCAGGATTCGTATCTCATTTTTATACGGCGTCGATCATTTCTAGACTCCCTGCAGCACTCGACACAACGAAGATGCTGTCAAAATCGAACACGTCGGTTATTTTTCTCATTGTAAGACAGAAACACATGACCGGGACAACCTGAGGAAGGAAGGGTTTCCTTTGGCTCACAGTTTGAGGGTATACAGTCCATCGTGGTGGTGGGGAAAGTACGTAGCACATGGTCCTCCGAGCCAAACAGCTGCCATCTTTCTCCTATCGGCTGTGCCCGCTGGCAAGAGTCCAGCACACTCTGGTTTGTTGACTGTTGACATACCGTCATAGAAGGAAAGGCTAGAGAAGGTCATTGGACTTTCACCCGAGACTCTAGCCAACCCCCCCCCCCCGCCATCTATATGAACTTCCACCCTTACTACACATGACCGCTGGTCTCAGATGGTGCTAACATGTATCATATAAGCTGGAGGAAGTTGAGAAGTGGCACCGTCTGTGTGCTACAGGGAGGTAGGATATCATCTGCGCTGGGTGAAGACTTTCCAGTGTGGCTGCCACTGCAGTTGATCATGCTCCTGTCGGGGAGCTCCTCCCACCCATGCTCTGTTAGGAAGCCCAATAAACTCATTGGTTCCAGGGTGAACTTTAGTTTGTCTTTGGGACCTTAAGAGTTTATGTACCCCCCATCAGGATAGGAATTCTCCCAACAATATGGCAGCAAGGAACATGAGGTGGCCTGTATAGTATCTACAGTCAGGAAGTAAGCAAACACACACACACACACACACACATGGAGTGGGGTGGGAGTGCTGTTCTCAGCTCTCCTTCTCTTTATTCATTCTAGGACTCCAGCCCCACTACTTTTCAAGAAAAAGCCCTTTCATCTTCTCCCTTCCTTCATAGACACCTTTTCTCTCTCTGAAGGGCCCCTCTTGGCTCCTGCCCACCCTCCTCGTCCAGGCATAGATCTCGGATCCCAGACCCCGCAAAGCTGGCTGCCGGAGAAGTCGTTCAAGATACCCTGCCAGAATATTGCCACAGTGGGCACCCTTTCTGCACAGACTCAGTTGCTTGTGGTATTGGTTGTCGATAGACATCCCTAGAAATTCATTTTTTGGTTTGTTTCTGTTTGGGGGTCTAACTTAGCCTGGAACTTGCTAAATAGCTGAGGCTGAGCTGTAACTCCTGCTTGCACTCCCAAACAATTCATTTAAAATGTAAGTTTTAGGGGCTGGAGAGATGAGATGGCTTAGTGGCTAGGAACACGTACTGCTCTAGAACCCACAACTGCCTGTAACCACAGCTCTGAAGGGACCAATGGCTTCCGGCCTGCAGAGGCATTTGCATGTGTACCCATATCCACACACAGGAGCACACACGTGATTAGAAATAAATTCAATCACAAAAACCTTTTATTACACTTCCATTGTTTTAGGTTCTTATTAGTTGTTGATCTCTCCCTATGTAGCTGATAAATTAAACTTTACCGCAGGCACTCGTAGGAAAGACACAATCTGTGTAGAGTTAGTCACCGCCTATAGCTTCTGGCACCCGCAGGGATCTCAAGCGTGATCGTAAAAGACAACCAACCTCACCTTATGATCAAGGCACGTGAGAGGAGGAACTGTAACCGATCAAATCCCAGACGGTGAGCTACTGATGAAGGATGGGATACACACGCACATGTGGAGGACCTATCTGCATTCATGGGGAGCACTGTCATCCACCTTTCTCTCCATGTCTGGCTGCTGGGGTTGGGCCCTTGGGGAGCACCTTTGGGCATGTCTAGCTGTGGCTTCCTCTTGTTCTGTAGGCCAACTTGAGAGCTGCCTTTTGGATATCCTAGAAACTTGTTGGTACTCTGAGGTATATGTTCCTTATCTTCTGATAAGGTGCTATCCACCTTACTTTGGGGGACAGGGTTTCTCACTGAAGCTGGCAATCACCAATCAGGCCAGGCTGGCTGGCCAGTGAGCCCCAGTTAAGCTCCTGTCGTCACCTCTTTAGCTGAGATTTCAAGCTTGTGCCACTACATCTGGCTTCTCTCTCTCTCTTCCTTTCTTCCTTTCCCTCCCTTCCTCCTTTCCTCCCTTTCTCCTTTCTTTCCTTCCTTCCTTCCTTTCTTTCTTTCTATTTCTATGTAGCCCTGGCTGTCCTGGAGCTTGCTCTCTATGTAGGCCAGGCTGGCCTCAAACTCAGAGATCCAACCTACCTCTACCACCCAAATGCTAGGCTTAAAGGTGTACACCACTACCCCGGGCCTCGGCTTTTCATGTGGGTTCTAGGGATCAAACTCAGGTCTTCATGCCGGCATGGCATCTCTTTACCAACTAAGCTACCTTCCCAACCCCATTTTCTATCATTCTGGGGACTGTGGGCAGGAAGCGGAGGCAGCAGGGATTCCTGTTGGCAGCACGTGGCAGAAGTATTTTATCGTACGAATCTTTTGGCTCTTCACATGTGGATGAGGCTCCTTTTTGTTTTGAAGGCATCACATTTTAGTCATCATTTCAAAGACAATGCAGAGTCTTGAAATGCTAAAGCAACGCGACACTAAAGAGGAGAGATAAAACAACCAGGGGCGGCATCCCCAGTGACTACTCAGATCTGACAACGAATCCGGGCGGCAAGCCAGGCAGAGAGGCCACCCCTGGAGGACCACACTCCTGAGGCCCAACCCAAACAGCAGCAACCAAGATCAGGAAGGTGCCACGGTCTGACGTCAGCATTCTGCTTCATGGTTCTGGAGACTAAAGACTTTCTCCTCTTTTGCCCTTGGCCCTGTTCTTGATGCCTTCAGACACCTCAGAGTATAAGAGTCATCCCTTTTCTGGATAATTGACTAACGCTTTTCTTAATATGCTTTCCCACTCTTCATGATTGCAATGTGCCCAACCCCACACCTTGTTAGGAATCATGTTTTGATATTTATATTTGTGTGTGTGTGTGTATATGTGTGTGTGTGTGTGTGTGGGCATGAACACCAGCCATGTTCATGGAAGTGTCCGAGCTCGCTAGAAGAGGCTGTTGGATCTCTTGGATGTGGAGTTACAGGTAGTTGTGAGCAGCCCAATGTGGGTGCTGAGAACCAAACTTGAGTCCTCTAGAAGAGCCGTTAAGCAAGTGTGTTTAACTGCTGAGCCATCTCTCTGTCCCCACAGAATGTTTTCCCATCCAAGTACTAACCAGGCCCAACCCTGCTTGGCTTCCGGGATCGGGCGATACTGGGAGTGTTAGGTAGAATGGCCGTACACTGGGTTTTCTACTGTACTTCTGAGTTGACTCCGCAGACACAGGGGACGACTGTGTCTGGATGTGTCAGCACAGACACAACCCACGATCTCACAGGGCTGATTCACAGCAAGCTTGACGGAATTCCCTTCCCCTCTTTGGAATTGTTTGTTTTCCTTATTGTGACTTTTGTTTTCTAGCAGTGAGGATTCAATCGAAGCCTTGCACCTTCTAGCTGAGAACTGTGCCACCGTGCTACAAGGCCAGCCCCGGACACTTCTTTTCACGGAGGAAAAGCCCACATCCTGTTTCTACTGCAGCTCGTGTTGCGTGATTCATCCTGTCCATTCTGGCCTATTGAAGTATTTTGACTCTTCTGTCTGTTAGCCCCCGTTTCTTTGTGGGTGACTGTCTCAGGCCTGTCATAAGACTGAGAAAGGCAGAAGAAGGCTTTAACAAGACATACGTTTCTCTAGCTGGAAGAAGTGTAGGCTATAGGTAAAGAATAAAGTAGGTGGCCTGTGTGTGTTTACGTGTGAGTCCGGAGCCCCCCCTCCCTCCCCGCCCCCAACACAAAGCATGGCAGTATAAAATATGAAAATGTAGAGAACGTAGCCCAGAATGAACATCGGGCCTGTAGTGGATGAGTTGCGTCAGAAAGACTCAAAGCAGGCCTGTTCTGCCTCCGGGCGCTGGGGTTGACGGTGTGGCACAGGTTAAAAAAAAAAAAAGCAAGGCTGAGTCACAGTGCAATGGTTCCTCATATCCAGCACAGAAAGATGAGGATGGAGACGGCATTTGGGTGAGGAGTGAGCTACTAGGAACACTGTCCACCACCCACCCACTCCACCCCACAGAGAGACACAGGACACCGACCACCTGCATGGCAGGACACAGGGCCCGTGTCTCATGCCACTGGCTCCTTGGGGCAGTGGAGAATTCTGGACAAATAACCAGGCCTGGTCTTTTCTCCAATTGGCTTGGGATCATGCTTCCTAGACCCGTGTGTCACAATTTCTAATGTCTACGGATAGAGAGGCGCTGGTGAATACTTCTCATCAACAGATCTCCACGCCCCTCAACCCCCACCCCAGAGTGGTGGGGACAGAGCTGAGGGGCCTCACATGGAATAGACAAGTGCTCTGCCGCTGAACTAGACCTGCAGCCCATAAATGAATCTTTAAACAGGTCATTAAATATTATGCCTGAATTATATAGATGTTGACGTGTGGTAACTGGATGCGGGGGCGGGGGGAGGTGAGGAGGGTGGAGGGGAGTTCTCAGAAAAATTCCTTTAATGACATCTAAATGGTATTTAGCTTATCTCCCTAGAGAGTCACACTCTGGAACTGTTAAGCTTTAGAGAAATGTAAAACAAAAACAAAACAAAACAAGAAAAAAAAAAAAAACACACCTCCTCCATCCTGTCTTTGTTCACTTTTAAAAATGGTCTTTCATCCAGCAAAGTGGGTCAGTGACTCAGCCACTGGACCATGTGTCACACTTAAAAGGGAGGTGACTAAGGAGAGGCCGACACCAAACCGCCTGGAGTCTCCCACTTGAGAAAATTAGAGAAAACATCAGTCCCAAAGGAAACCGCCTAGCGGGGGATCATTCAGTAGCCCAGCCCCCAGAACAGGACACACTCGCTGTTTCTGCCCTCTTCTCTCTCCCCTGGGCTCCACAGCCTTCCCCACCCCCACCCCTTGCTCTCCCTTTCATTAGGTTTCTAAACATACCATTGCCTGGGAAACCAAAGTAATCGCTGAATGATTATTTTAGTGTTCTCCCATTCTGGGTTAGCAACCATTCCTCAGTGAAATGCAGAATACCTGTCTGTACCCTTAGTAACTTTTTGTGTGTGCACGCGTGTGAGTGTGTAATGGGTCAAAAGTCAATACGAGGTGTCTTCGTCGATCACTCTCCGGCTTGGTTTTTTTGGTTCAGGGTCTCTCAGTGAACCTGAGAGCTTGCCAATTGGGCTAGGCTCTCTGGTCCCCGGGATCTTCCTGTGTGTTGTACCCCCAATTATCCCCACTCCTCTGGAGTCACGGTATGTGTGCTGCTGCATCTGCTTTCTATACGTGTCCTAGGGGTGAACCCAGCCAGGCCCCCTCGACTGTGTAGGAAGTCCCTTATCCCCTCACTGAGAAGTCCAACTCACGGCCTCTACCTTAAGAAACTAAGTGACCTTCTCTTCTTCCATCAGATCGAGCGGAGTCTGTGGTGTGTTTGTTACCAATCCTTTATTGAAACTGGCAACATACACGCTTTATAATAGAGCAAAAATAACGTTCGATATGTACAGCCTCTGTGGGGGCTATCTGACTATACACCAGGAAGAGTGAGGGCATCGAGTCTCTGGGGTGTGCACACAAGGGACACCAGACAGACACCGTGTGCACACTACAGTGAAATGACATCAGAGGTCCAGTGGAAATTCAGCATGGTACCGAACAGCCTCCTCCTCCACGGGAAGCTTCAGTCAGTAGTCATTTACCTGGGGTCTGAGGCTGAGATAGGTTGTGTGGCTATGAGTCTCTTGAGCGAGACCACCTCTGCAGATAAGTTTGCCATCCCCTGCTTCAAATACAAATTCTCAGCCTCAGAAACCTTATAGCCACTGTCTTTGACTTCTACCACTCCTGTTTTGAAGTTACTTTGAGTTTTACCATTCAGTTCTTTGGGATGCCAGTGTTCCGATTTGAGGGACCAATCTTGAATGTTCGTCACCTGCACTGAGAAAGGAGGGAGGGAGGAATGGACCATACCCGGCGTGCCGTGCTTCTCCAGGTCAAAATGTCTTTTGGCCATCACGTCTGCGGGCGAGGAGAGTTTCTGCATGCCTTCAAACTCACTGTCCAAAGCCTCTACTTTGATCTGCATGGCCTTGGCTTTAATACGGAGCTTGTGTGGTAAGGCAGAAGGGTTCACTTCTGGAACCTTCACCACCGTGGTGTGCACCCGCTGCAGCTCCACTGGAGAATGGATGGGGCCCTTGGGCACCTGCTGCTCATCTTCCCCATCAGAGGACTTGCCCACGACACCCTCGTCAGCCTCCGAGGTTCTTGGGGAATTGCTGGTGGATCCGTGGACCTGCAGGAGGGGCGGGGAGTGGGAGTAGGTAGAGAAAGAGCTTCCCACGTAGCTCTGGTAGATGGAGGTGGAATAGGCACCCCGCTCCTCCCTGGACTCCCTGGCAAAGCTCTCTAACTCCACGGGCTCCTGCTTGATCACGGGGAACTTGTTCTCAGGGCTCCGGCAGCCTCCCTGTGTGGGGCTTTCCTGTGTGTGCTCCACGGAGGACACCTCGGACACATCGGACAGAGAGCTCTGGGGAGAGTGTTTGATGACCGAGATGCAGCTCCCGGATACCACCGTGGGCTCATGCTCATCCACAAACGAGCTCACAGCAGCCTTGGATGTCTGGTAGTCCTGAAAGTACACAGCTGTGGAATTACTGAGTTTCTGGATTTCTTGGGCATAGGCCGTGGAGCTAATTAAACCAAACTTTAATTTCAGAGAGAGCAGCTCTGCCTTCAAAGTGGCGTTTTCTTCTCCCAGTGCGATCAGCTTGTTCTCCAAAACCAGGTCGTTGAGCCGGCGCTTCTCCCGAGACCTTTTGGCCGCTTCGTTGTTCTTCCGCCTCTTCTCCCAGTACATGGCGTCTTTCTTCTCATCGGGAATGAACTCCCGTTTTCTCCGACATGCGGAGGATTTGTTCTTCCCCACGCTCCCTTCATTCAGGAGCAGATCTTCACCAGAGGCCATGTCCTCTGCCACCTCGGCTAAAGCAGAGTTCAGCACCATCACCTTGTCCGAGCTGCTGGAAGGGTCCAGGGGTACAGGCTCCTTTTTGATGGTCTGCATTTTTCTCAGCTGCATCAGAAGGACCTTACCCTACAGACCCGGCGGAGGAGAACAAATCACTTTCCCAGGATTCTTTCAGGTTTGAAAAGCTTCAGCTTCTCATCCATCGAATATTCCTTCTGTCGTCCCGTCCAGGATAAATCTGTCGGGTCCTTTTCTTGGAGGGGAGTGAGGTCGAATCGGTTATCTACAATAAAGAACACAGTGAGTCACTTGGGTAGACGTGTGCTAGTAGCTGTAAGGGGGGAAGATGTAAATACACAAATCCTTCCAACTCCAGTGGCAATGGGCCTCTCTGCAGAGGACTGCGTGGTCCAGGAGAGAGAAGAAATCAACTACTCAGTCACTCACATAGTCACTAAATCTGTCACTCAGTTAACCATCCCTCCATCTCCATTCCTCCTTCCCTCCACCTACCATCCATCCGTCCATCTACCATCCCTTCCTCCTGCCCTGGGTCTGTCTGCTCTGGGTCAGATACAGGAAAGCAAAACAAATCCACCCCACCACCACCACCACCAAAAAAAAAAAGTGTCTAACAGAGATAAAAGGTCAAGTACGGTACACAGGATGATTCACTGTAGGGAGGGGAGGAAATGACAGACGGCCCCTCAAACGGTGAGCTCCTGACCAGAACCTGCGCGCTGCCCTGCTTCAGAACAACAGATAACACGGCTCTGTCGAGAAAACATGTTCATCTCTTTGCAAGAACCTAGCTAAGTAAACTCCCTGCCGGCTGTTAACCTGCTGACCTGGGGGGTCCTCAGTCTCCCCTGGGAACCCCTCTGGTCTCTCCATCATGCTGTCAAACTTGTAGGAAGTTCTTGCACTCATAAGGTTTGAGATGCGAGGCCCTTCAGGCTCACCGAGCAGACTTTCAAGACTGACAGTCACCGTGCTTCGTAGGGGTCCAAAAAATTCCGCTTAATAGATTTTTAGTTATATAGTCCCTTTGGACTAAAACAGTTACTATTCAGAGGGACTTTGAAAAACAAAACAAAACACAGCCCTCCTGAAAGTTAAGATTACTTCAAAACGGGTGAATTATGGAAAGAACTTCTTTCAATTTTACTAACTGGTTTCAAATAAAATGTAAGAACCGAAAAAAATAGAACCATCAACTGTTTTTCCCGCCCACGAGTAGAATACTGATAATATGAATTAGGCTTCGCTTTTAGGTGCGTGTGCTAAGGACGGAAGGCAGGGGAGTGCTAAGTAAGCGGTCTACTCCAGGCTTTGCCACAAGGTAGTATAAGTCCTCACCATACGCCGATGACTCTCGCGGTGCTTCTGGGTCTGATGCTGACTCCATAAAGCAGACAGGCACACGACCTGCACACACCCCTTCCCCTCTTGTCCCGTCAAGGCGGTGCTCACCCTGGCATATGACAATTGCGTGTTTTTGATTCTTCTCGCTCTTCGTAGGTACACCTCCACCTGTGTGCCTGAGCAACCGCGAAGGCCAGGCACCAAGCTCAGGTGTCAATTCCTCAGGCCCAGTCCACCTTGCTGACACAGGGTCTTGTTGACACCCTTGTTTGACATAGGATCTCACTGGCCTGGAACTTGCCTTATAGGTGAGGCTGGCTGGCCAGTGAGCCCCAGAGACGGTCCAGCTCCTCATAGCCCAAACCACCAACTGCGTGCAACACAACACCCAGCTCCTTTTCACATGGAGGCCAAGTCTCCATGCTTGCATGACAAACACCTTAACAATTAAGCCATCTCCTCGGCTCTCTCACTCACAGAAGCCTGCCTGCTGCCTGTCTTTTCCACAGCAGCAAGAATAAAGTCAAGGTGGTAAAGACTAAGTTATCACACAAGGCTCTGTCCATGGAACTGGGCCACCACCACACAGGGAGCAGCTCCCCGACCCAAGGAAGCCCCAGGGTTATTAACAGCAGACTTCTGTGTGCTCTCTGACAATGACACTTTAACAGGCACCTCTTCCAGGAGAGGAACACTGCAGGCCAAAAGACAGCTTGTCCCGGAAACACTTTCCTTTGCACACTTCAGCACTCCTGCTGCAGTGGGCATTCAGTCACCCAGCTGGGTCCTCACCCCTAAAGTGAACTGAGCCAGTGGGAAAGCTGGGAGAAGAAACTGCACCCAAGAAACCCCCCCCCCCCCGGAGCTAGAGTTACAAGAGTTTGAAAGCTGCCCACTGGGAACCAAACTCTGGTCCCCTGCAAGAGCAACCTGCATTCTTAAGTGATGAGTTCTCTCTCCAGCCCCTATTATTACCTTAAACGAGAAGAAAAAAGATTATATGTGTATGAATGTTTTGCCTGCCTGGTACCCTTGGAGGTCAGAAGAAGGCATGGGACTCCCCTGGAACCGAACTCACAATGGTCATGAGCCACCACATGGGTGCTGGGAACCGAACTCGGGTCCTCTGTAAAAGCAAAAAGTGCTCTTGACTGCTGCGCCACCTCTCCAGCCTCATTATTATCTTTTAAACAAAATCGGAAGTGCATTTATTTCAACAAGGAGTCAGCGTTTCTCTGATTCAATGTCTTTGTAGAGTGTCTTAGTTAAGAGTTTCTATTCCTCTTAACTAAGTGATGAAACACCACAACCAGAGTAACTTGGGGGAGGAAAGGATTTATTTGGCTTACACTTCCACATTACTGTTCATCACCGAAGGGAGTCAGGACAGGAACTCAAACAGGGCAGGAGCCTGGAGGCAGGAGCTGATGCGGAGGCCATGGAGGGGTGCTGGCTTGTTCTCTATGCCTTGCTCAGTTTGCTTTCTTATAGAACCAAGGACCACCAGCCCAGGGATGTCTCCACCCTCAATCACTAATCAGACATAGTGGTTGGTACACAGGTTTAATCCTAGTACTCGAGATGCAGAGGCAAGCAGATCTCTGTGAGTCTGAGGCCAGCCTGGTCTACGGAGCAAGTTCCAGGACAGCCAGAACTATCCAAAGAAATCCTGCCTCAAAAAACCAACCAACCAACCAAATAAGTAAGTAAATGAATAAAATACAAAGTGCTCTGCCTACAGCCCAGTCTTATGGAGGCATTTTTCTCAACTGAGGCTCCCTCTTCTCCAATGACTCTCTGTGTTAAGTTGACACAGAAGTAGCCAGCTCAGAGGAAGCAGCTAAAAGAGAAACCGAACAACTAGCCAGAGATCAGAAAGCAGCTAAAAGCAGAGCTGGTTCTGGAGTCTTTGTTACTCAACAACGGGAGCAGGGCAAACGTACTTGACAATATCCTTTCCTTTCTATTTTACTATAACATGCATAAAGTGCATGGGTGTGTGAAGGCCGGATGCTAACACTCGGATATCACCTCCATCACCTCCGCAGCTTTCTCTCTAAAGCAGAGCCTCTCCGTGGACCTGGAGATTCCCGTTTCTACAGCCAGACTGCCTAGCAAGCTCGTAGCATCTGCCCGCTCTCCAGAACTGGGACTACAAGGATAGTCTTGCCCGGTGGGTTCTGGGGACTCGAACTCCGGTCCTCGCACTCAGTGGTAGGCACTTTACCCGCTGAGCCAGCTCCTCAGCACAGTTGAGGCCACCTTCTAAAACCATCAGCATTCGCGATGACTGCTTCGGATCTCCGTGTCTCTCCTTATGACTAATCTAACCATGACTTCACCTGCGTGTCACTGTTTGAAATCAACAGAGAGCGCTGGGGTTCCTTAGTCACTCTGTTTCTTTTTTGGTGAATAACTGACACGCAATGCCAGCTCTATGATGTTACCCTCTGTTAGCGCCATTAACTCCATTACACCCATTAGCTGATATGACGGCTTAAAGACACAAATAAAAAAGAGAAATTTTAAGAGCAGGCGTCGCGTCATGCCAGCTGACATACTTTCCCACGCCCACTGTGAAGACACCATTACTGCCTCTGCTCGTTTTTGTATAACCTGCTACAGGCAGGGGCTGCATTTCATAAGCTCAGATCCTTGGAGTTTATTTAAGTCAAATGGCCCAAATACTCTCTGCAATTAAAACGAAACCTGCTCTAAAAAAAAAAAAAAAACGAGTCTGTAAAAGAATCCAATAGACTATGTGAGTTCTAGACAGAGTTCAGCCTTCTGGGGCTTCCCCATGATTAAGAAGACAGAAACGCATGTGCATCTCCGACCTCTGACCTCTCAGAGGGAAGCAGTAGCAGTTCAGATTCTACAGAAACAGAAACCAATAAGCACTCTGTGTGGAGCATAGAACACCTTCCTTGTTTAGGTATCGAAATCCACTCCAAGGGCTGCTCGAGAGCTGCCTGGTGTGGGAGCTGGGAACTGAACTCGGGTCCTCTGCAAGACCAGCAAGTGCTCTTAACGTGGAGCACCTCTCCAGCCTCTATCTGTGGGATTATTGGAAGGCCAACTGATCACTACATCACCTCCTCCGAGGTGAGCCTAGAGAAAAGGCCTTTATTTATTGTTATTATGTGGGCATGTGTAGAGGTCAGAGGCCAACTTTCAGAAGCTGGTTCTCTTGCTCCACAGCAGGATCTGGGGGCTGAATTCAGGTCACCAAGCACTTTAATCCATTTTACATTAAGAACAAAACACTCTAGTTCCCTGAGTGCCCAGCTCAGGGCCTACAGACACTTAGGAGTCCAAAGTACACACGGGGCCAGGAGCAACACGTGTTTGGTGCACACGTGGGACAGACACACAGGAGCTTTCTCTCACACTGCCAGACCAGCCCTATCCTGGCAACAAACCGACCTACTTTTTCTGTTTGGATGACTCTGTACATAAATGTGTCAAAACCTGATCCAGCTTACAGGAAAAGAAAAGATTCCAAGTTCAACAAGGGACTACTTGAAAATTAGATTTGAACTTAATAAATCGATTGACAACCCTGCATTAGAGCACCTGTGCACCCTACTGATTGAAATAGGAACTAGTGTAACTGACAGTCTCCACAGGAGCGAGTGTCTGCAATATGACACAGTAAGTCTGAAGGTGGACACAAGCAGGACACACAGAGTCACCTATTAAAACAACTTCACAGCTTGGGAAAATGGAGCCCACGGAGAGTGAAGTGTGTGTGTGTAGGGGGAGGGGGTGTACACAGAAATGTATTTTTTAAAACCTAATAGAGGGCCAGGCGATGGTAGCGCACATGCCTTTAATCCCAGCACCCGGGAGACAGAGACAGGGGGATCTCTGTGAGTTCGAGGCCAGCCTGGTCTACAGAGTGAGTTCCAGGACAGCCAGAGTTACAACAGAGAAACCCTGTCTTGAGAAAAAAAAAAAAAGAAAAACCTGATCGAGAAGCTTCAAAATGAGAACCGTTATTACCCACAAAAACAAGCTTTTAAAAAGGATTTACTGTTTTTATTTATGTGTGTGGGACTGAAGTGTCTGTCCGGTGTGTGTCAGTGCCCGTGGAGGTCAGAAGAGAGTGTTGGACCCCCTGTAGCTGGAGTTACAGTCAGTTGTGAGCTGCCTGATGTCCCAGTCTCAGAAATTCAAGTGGTTTAGAAGAGTAGAAAAGACTCTTAACCATTGAGCCATCTCTTTAGCTCCTATTTGTGACATTTTTGAAAAGATAATTAATCAATTTAGTAACTCCTCTGGAGTCTTTTTTCTTTGTAACTTTGCTATGACCACGAGCTTCGGATCCCCACCTATGAAGTGCTGTAGGTGTACACAGTGACCTTGGTTTAGGAGATAGGACTCCGGACATTCGGGACACCAGGCGAACACTGCCAATGAGCTACATCCTCAAACCTTCGGGACAGCAGCATCATGTGTCTACTGGCTGACAGCATAATGCCAAAACACACAAAACAAACTAATACCAGTTACAAAAAAAAAGTGTGTGCTCGGGGACGGGCCCGTTAGAAAGAGATTTCTTGCATGTTCATAAAGCTCCCTAGCCTGGTTTTTAATGTTCTTACTCAGTTCCCTAATCAGTCCATGGCTGCAAATGCCATTCATCCTGCCGTGTACCTTACGAATAGAGTGGAAGGTTTATTTGAAGGCAACTTAATTACATTTAAGATCCCTAGAACGTTAATAAAAGACACCTTGTTCTGATAATTGGAAGGCTTATAAACACCCAAACTCCAGTGAAATCAAGTCCTCAAAGCTCAGATTATTAACAAACGGCATCTAGCAAATCCCCGCTACACTTAAAAAAAAACAAGCTCAAACTCTAATTAAAGCCACATGAGAAACAAAATCCCCCCCCTCTACTTTTAACGGCAGGAAAATTAGTTGCAAAAAAATGTGAGAGGTAAATGGGGGGGGGGGTGGCAATAAAAAGTAATTTTGAAACTGAAAAGAAAAAAAAAACCTCTTATGTAATTGTCTGTGATCAAAGGTCAGTATCTTTCGACATCCACTTGGGAGTCCGATCTGGATGAAAATCAACTCAAATAAAATTTAGAAAAATAACAGGATATCAAACAATGTGCTAACCCTGTGAAATGCAGGCATACCTGACAAAAACAAGAAGTGGACATTATAGGAAATCTCAATTACATTGTTTGCTATGTTTGACTTGAATCCCAAGCGTGCTCTCATTCCTCAATACAAATTAAAAATAAACAGCTTTTCACAGTATCACTGCCATCTGGGTTACAATGGAAATCATGAGGCATGTGTGATTTCTAAGTGGAGTAAAAATAACGCTGAGCACTCTGACCGCACCTTTCCATCCCACGCTTCAATCAGACCTGCATCTTGGAACCCACTGATGGCCGTGGCAAGGTCAGCTAGCAAACTCCACTGGCGGGAGTGAGTCAGGGGCCTTGCTCAACCTGTGCACAGCCTTTCACAAAGGGCTCTAATTTGCAGGCTGTTGCATCATGGTGATGTTATAATTGCCAAGATAAGCCCTCAACACAGAAAAGGAAACTGTTTCACCAAGTACAGAGAGCTTGTGTTCACTCTCATTGAAGGGGCAGACAGAAGGGAGGAGGAGAGTGGCTGGGGGGTGGGGGGGGGCCTTCCATCTTTCCAAGCCCTGGTCTGGGCTGTTAACCAGCTTCTCTGAGTGCCTATTTTATAAAGGGGGGGGTGCTGGGTGCATCCCCCACCTGCCTTGTTTAGTAACAGCCCTTCTTATTTCTGAAGAAGGGTCACTAAGTGATACCAGGTTCCAACCCTTTCTGCAAGGGCTGAGACTGCCCTGAGTACCTTGGACCCAGGTTTCTTCAACAAGATCAAGTTCAGTCAGTGTAACCAGGCCTGGCTTTAGTTGTCAACCACATAGCTACATGTCACTCTGAGATGGTGTATGTGTACACATGTACATGAGAACAGCCACTGCTGCTCTTGGACCAGAGGTTTAGAGGCAAGCATCACCGGGCCAGAGAACGCAAGTCACAGAAAGTTCCAGGGATCTGGAAAAGACCAAGCAAGCTACTCCCGCTGTTGGGGCTCTTCCTTCAGACACTACCCCAGTGACTTGGGATGCTGAAGCTATAAGAATTCCCTTGGTACAGACATGAACAACACAGACAAGCCAAGAGTGTTCAGGAACAAAAGAGAAGATGGATCTCTACAGGCTCAATAACAGCTCAGTCCTCATCCTTCCTGTGAGATTCAGGTTCAGTAAAGGAAATCGAGCCCATACATGAGCATTCTCGAAACATTGTCGAATTCCTTCTGACTGTCCAGATCCACAGCTTTCACGCCCAAGTTTCCCTGGAGGCAATGAGGGTCGATCATACACTGGGGCCAGAGGCCAGAGTAGCATCTGTGTCTGCCCTCTCTGAAGCTGAATTCCAGGTTTACCATCCAGAGAGAGCAGCCTAAGCTGATCACCCTCCAAACACCTGGATGCTTTGCTGTGAGCGACGTCAGAAGCCCCCTCAGGGAAACCTGCAGCTGGAAGCACGGGAGGTACTTTTACAGAGGGGCAGCTGCATCTATGTGTATAATCTTGGGCCTTTGACCATACAAACTTTAGATACAAGAAGAAATAATAAAAAACGTGGACTCTACTGACCACCTTCAAATCTCCTTTCCAACACAAGACTGCCCTCCCCATTTCCATAGCGATTTAGAGGTCTTGGTTTTTTGTTTAGTTTAGTTTAGTTTCTTCCTCCACTCCATGAATGGAGAAGAGCCTGGCTCTGAAATACAAAGAAGACTCAGGGAACAAAGGTGTCTTCGGGGTCGCAGCTAGAGGTACCCAGGAGTGGAGTCTGTCCCTGGCTGTGGCCACGCTGGCTGCCCAGGAGGCCCGTCTCCGCCGGAGCCTGCGCCCAGGAGGAGGCACGCCCGCTCTCCGCCTCCGGCCTCCCGGATCCCGGCGAGCGCAGCTCAACGCTGCGCACCGGGCCCCGCGAGCCTCCGCCCCGCTCCGCGGCCGCGCCCCCACGCCGCGCCGCTCCCCAGGCCCGCCTCCCGCCGGGTGGGCGGCGCAGCGGGGCCTCGGCGCCGCGAGGACCCCCGCGCCAGAACAAAGGAATGCGGGGAGGGGGCGGGGTGGCGCGCGGGCCACCGCGAGGCGCGTCCAGCGGCTGCCCAGGGGCGCGTCTAGGGCCGAGGTCCCGGTCTGCAGCGGCCAGGCGCCTGCCTGGTCCCTGGGGAGGGAGCGAGGTGCGCAAGGATGGAAGGTGGAGCTGCAAAGCCCCGGCAGGCCTGGGTCTCCCACCCCAGCCCGAAAAGTGGGTCGGGGTCTGCTGCTGGGTGGGGGTGGGAGGTAGCTCAGCATCTTGGAAAACGACTGAAATAGGAGTAATACTGGGTTCCAGAGGTCAATATTTAAAATGACTCCACCCCTAAAATAGTACTGTAGTGCAATTATGTTAATGTTACGCTAAGAAAAATATACACACAGACACTATTAAATACGTATCTCCACACATCCTTGTGCTAAGTAAGAGTCTGGAAATTTAATATCCGGATACTTAACATATTCATCTATCCCCCAATGGCTAAAACTAGGTTACACAGACAAAAATACAATCTACTAACCTATATATGCTTCTCATCAGTCATATTTGATCTGCGGGGGGGGGGATTAAAATGTGAAATAAATACTTCTGACCTCATTAGCTGTTGTTATTTACACAGGCCAGAAAAGAAGGTGACACTTGGCCATTCCCTGATGGCCTCTGAACGCAGTTCCTCCGAAGTGCCCTTTAAAATGATAAATGGGGCCCGGCGTTCAGCGAGCAGTCACTGGGCGCTGCGAAATGCCTTCCTAAAAATACAGCCTTATCAGAGGTCTTGGAAGGCGTGGAGTTAAAACTACAGCAAATGGCCTTGAGCTTGTATTTGCACACAGCCCCGGAGAAACCAGAAATAGCAGCGCGGCCACGATTGTTAAAATGTGATAGGGCTAAATTTAGAAAGACATACATTTCATTTAAGGCAAAAGACATACATTTGGCAAGCAAGAGCTAAGTCAAAGCTTAGTCGGTAGTCATTTTCCGACTCAAAATATCCTTAAAAAAAAAAAAACCCAATAAAACCCCTGTTGATAGTGACATTCTTAAATGCTGAGACTGCCCTACTTTCTTTGTGGCAAGATTATAAAATCACGTAATTAGCTCTCTTTTTATGCTCAACGGCCAGCAAATTCGGCAGTTACATAACCTAACATTTCCAGGAATCTATTAATGATCTGTCTTGTGGTGTCTGAAAAAAAAAAAAAAAAACACACCAATGACGATAAGGTGAGAAAAAAGCTGATGGAACGGAATGCATTCCTGTTGGCAAAGTAGGGAGGGCAAACGTCACAATGGCTTGTCCGGGTTTTAAAAATAACACCTCGGAACATTTAAGGAGCCCCCCCCCTCCCCCGCGCGCGCACTAGTATCCAACCCTAGGAATTCTTTCTTAATAATAAATTCCGTAGGCTCGTTTTAAAAACATGCTTATTTGGGACGATACAGAGGTACCAATAAGGATCTAATGCTCAGTGCTGCGCTAAAATGACCATATCATTGCACACAGACGCGCGCACAATCCCACACCAGCTCGTCCTCGGTGCCCACGTTTCACCGCGGGACCATTATGCAATGTAAGAAAGGACACATCCCTCCACCTTCCCGAGGGCTCGTAAAACACGCTGACGACAAACAGGGTGGAAAACGTCGGTGCAGGCACAGCGCCTGACACAAACAAGCGCCGCGCAGGCATCTCCGAATGCCGTCACCGTTCGCACTCCTAACCCTCTTTTCTAAGCAAATCAAGACGGTTCCCCGTGACTCAACCCTCCCCCTGGCCGGCGGGGAGAAGGGACCAGAGCGGAGAGACCCCGGAGAGCCGGGCAAGTCGTCTGGCTGCTAGGAGGGGGGATCGGCCTCCGCTCCGCCTCCCCGGCGCGCTCTTCTCCACCGAAACATCAATTTTCCTGAAATCCGGAGACATTATGCAATAGCGGGGAGGGGGAGGGAGCGCGCGGCAGCCAGGGCTACGTGCCGGCGCCAGGGCGCTGCAATCAAAGCAGCTACCTTAAGGTGGCGAGTCCCCCTCTTGCCAAGGCAGCAAAAGTTTATGTAATGCATGCCCGGCGCACACTCGCTGCCTCCCGCCGGCCCCGCGCCGCGCCCGCCCGCGTCCCGCGCCCCACGCCCGCCGGCCGCGCGCTCCGAGAGCGGGCGCGGAGCGGAGCCGGGCCCCCTGGGCCGCCGGTGGGCGGAGCGCTTACCGTGGTTCTGCTCCCTGGCCCGCGAGCGGAAAGAAAGGATGGCCGGAGCCTGGCTGGCGGCGCCGGGGCGCGATCCGGGCTCGGTCGGGCCCTCAGCGGGCGGTGGCGAGGGCGCGGCGCGGGAGACGAGCGGGCGCGCCGGGTCCGCGGGCGCCGTGGCCGCGCCGAGAGATGTGTGTTAGTAGGTCAGTTCCGAGCGCCGCGCTACGTCGCCGCCCGCCAGCCCCTCCGTGACGGGCGGCCGCCGCCCCAATCGCCGCGCCCGCGCCCGCCCCCGGCCCTCCGCCACTGGCCGCGCCGACAGGGGCGGGCTCCCCACCGCCCCGCCCCGGCCCGCCCCGTCCCCTCTGCCGCCGCGCCACCGCCAGTCCGCGTCCTTCCCTGGCCGCGATCGCAGCTGTTACCCCCTGTCCGCGGGGACCGGCTCCTAGCGCCGCGTTGCGCAACGGGACGCACCGCGGAGCCACCGGGGCGCGCCTGGGAGAAGCCGGGGACCCCTTTGCCCGTTGCCGGCCGCGCCCTCCGGGTCGCCGCGCTCGCTCCTAGCACCTTTGTTTGTTTGTTTCACCGAGAGCCACAACGGGCTGGGCTACCTGTTGCCAACAGAGCCCCGGGCGAGGGCTGCGCCGACCCTGGCGTGGCGGGGACCTTGGCTTCTCTATACAGGCTCGGGGTCCCCCCAGACTAGGAAGGGGCGCGGCGGGGGGCGGGAGCGTGCGCTGCTACTGAAAATGTCCCGCTCCTCTCCCCGCGGCGCGACAACAGCCGGGAGCGGTCAGGGGGCTCCGTACACAAACACCGCCCCTGGCACAGTTAGGGCGCCGGCGACCCCTGCGAAGTTGTTGCGTAACACAACTAGGAAACCGGGCTGGACGCGGCCGGTCTGCGTCCCCGACCACGTGGAGAGGTGGCGGCCGTCTCCAAGGACCTGAGGGTGCGCCGGGCTGGGGACTGCCAGCAGCCTTCGGTGCCCGGCTTGAGCGTGCCGTAGGGGGGCACTTCTAGGAGGATCTTGAGCTGGTAGCTCTCTTGTCCTTTCTGCTCCCAGTACACACGTCAACCCCCCTCCCCCGCACCCCCCAATTAATTCCGGGACTGTACAAAAGACATAAGGAAATGGGAGACGGGTATCTGACGGCACGTTCTTAAGTCACCAGATTGGCTATTGTAAAGGAACGTGGCATACACACCCCGAGTTTACAGACACGTAAGATTTGTGCCGGCCTTGGCAAGGGGAGCCATATTCCTGACAGTGACGCACGCGCTTGCCCAAATACGGAATGTGGCAGGTGGCGAGGTCTTTGAGCGGTCTCCTCCAGCTCTGCTCGGACTGTGGGAGTTGGGCTCGAATGACTCCCTCAGTATTTTTTCTCTCTCTCTCTCTCGTTTTTTAAAGAAAGCAAACTCCAAAGAAAAGAGCGAATGCAAGCGCGCGGGTTCCCCACCCAGAACATCTAGATCACCAAGTGGGTCTCTTTCCACTTACTCCCAGGCACACATTACATTGGTAATCTCGGAGGTTACACGTAGTGCTGGTTTTATTACCATTCACCAGTTGGACTTTTGGACACCTTCAGTGGGCAATGATGGAGTCTATCTGGCCAAAGATCCCTTAACGGGTAAGGAGGTTCTCAACCTTCCTAATGCTACGACCGTTTAATACACTTCATCGTGTTGTGGTGACCCCTAACCACAAAATTATTTTCGTTACTACTTCATAACTATAATTTTGCTATTTTTGTGAGCCTTAATGTAAACATCTGATGTGCAGTATGGTCTTAGGCGACCCTTGTGAAAGTGGGTCGCGACCGACAGGTTGAAGACCCCTGGTTAACCCCTAAGCCCCCTCCCCAACCCAGATAGGCAAGATAGTAAACCTCCTTTCCCAGTTGCTGCCCAGTTCAAGAAACACACCGTCGCTTTACACGTGTATTTCGAAGAACTGACTATCATGATGTGAACGAATCTTGATTTGGTTAACCGGTTCCACTTTTCTCGCATTTACTGATGTCATAGGGTCCCGAAGTAGGCAGAATGTAGAGTAACGTTTTCACAGAAAGCCAGTTAAACTTGCCGGACTCACCCCAGGCTGACAGCGGAGGAGCGGACTCTCAACCCTCGAAGCTGTTCTTTAGACTGAAGTTTGAAGTCTGATGCCTGTCTTCATCCCCCGGGGCGGTTTACACTGCGTCTCTACCGCGTTTGTGCTGCCGTCATTGTCCTCTAACTTGGAAATCAGAGGAAATGCAAAAGATGTCTCTGATAGCAACTTGGAAGACAACTCTTTAGCGCCCCCTGGTGCTTAGGGAACGGCTCGACAAGGCGGCGGAGGCTCTGTCCCTAGGACCCGTGTGTCCAGTGCTACATACTGGAGGGTCCACCTAAGGGCAAGTGCTTACAACTAACTGAACTGGAAGAAATGGAAGCATAACCCTGGGGAGGGAGGACTTTCCCCAAGCCGCCAGGGTGCTGATTTCAGAATAGGCTGCAAATAGGGTCTCCTGAGGAGGGGGAGGATGGAGGGCTCTGACTGAAGTATGAAGTCCAAACTTGGGTTTTTCTGGAAGTGCTGGGGCTTGGGGTTCCTTGACTTGCCCAGCTGAAACTCAAAACATTCTTACTGTAAGTGGCTGGTTCCTTTCAGTGCTGGGGTCCATGTTGGATGCCAAGGAGGGTGACCCAGACCAGCAGAAAACGTTCACAAATGGCTTTGTCTTCACAGTGTTGAATTGCTCTCTGACCAGTAAATGTAAGAGGTGTAAGCTGAAAACAGAATGTGACTCTTCCTGAGAAGAGCTTCAGGGTGTGTCCAGTTGGAAGTCTAGACTGCTCATATCTAGGCACCAGAGGGGTTTCCCCTTTGTTATGGTGTGGGCATTGAACCCAGGTCTGACCCCAGTTAGACAACTTCAACCCAACTGTCCAAACACATTTGCCCTGCACCTTGCTTCGCCTAGTTAGCTGCAGTTAGGTGCTTTCTGAAGGTTTCAGGAGGTGAGCTGCCAGTGGAGTGTGACACAAAGAGAGAAAAATGCCCTCGTTGCTACAGTAGCAGAACAGGGGCCATGGCTCCAACTTTTTGCAAAGTTGACATTAAAAATACTTTTTTGCAACAGTAGTGTAATATCCTGCTTTTCAGTGTTGGTAAGGAATCCATTTTTCTAAGTGACACTAGTGAGAGGGCTTAGTGGATAAAGGTATTTACCATCAAGTCTGTGTTTGAGCTCCAGGATTCAAATGGTGGCAGGGGGAACCTAGCCCTTAAAGTCGCCCTGTGACCTCCATATGAACACTATGGCCTGGGTGTGAGCAGATGCACACGCATACCAGACGTAAATAAATGTAATAAATTAAAAGATAAATAAAATCTTGGCTCAGGATGTAGCTCAGTTCTGTAAGGTGCTCGTCTATCATGCACAAAACCCTGGGTTCAGTTCCCAGATGTGGTGGTGCATGCCTGTAATCCCATCACTCAGGAGGTACAGGCAGCAAGATCAGAGAGCCAAAGACATTTTTCAGCTATAATGCCAGTTCCAGGCCAGCCTAGGCTATGTGAGACTATGTTTATGACTGACTGACTGACTGAATGAATGAATGAATGAATGAATTGGTCTAGGGATTATCTGCCTAGAGATGGAAAATTCAGTCCTGCGGATATGGCTGATAGGATGGTCACGGGCCTGACTGACAGCTAATGACAAACCAAGTCTGCAGCGCCATCTCTCTGTTTTAGGTACCGGATTTCTCAATTTCCTTGTGGAAGAGTTTCCTGTGCTAAGCACACTGGGGTGACCACAGCCCTCATTTGGCGGCCACAGCCAATGTGAAAGCTCCCTACCCACCACTGTACCGTGTTTCACCATCTAGTACCTTTTTTTATTTTTAATTTTTAAAAGATTCTTTTATTTTTATTTGGTGCATGAGCGTATCGTCTGCATACACGTCTACGCACCACCTGTGTGCCTGGTGCCTAACGTAACGGGGCATTGGATCCCACGGAAGTGGAGTTACAGATGGTTGTGAGCGTCCATGTGGGTCTGGTAATGGAACCCAGGGTCCTCTGGAAGAACGCTCAGTGTCCTTAACTGGTGAGCCAGCTCTCCAGCCCCCATCTCCTCTCTTTTAAACTTTGTAAAGCAGAAGTTCAGACAGTTCCTAGAGACCTGTAGGTCGTCCTTTGACTGTTTTGTTTCCAGGCTCTACAGTGTGGGCAGGTGTGCCGCCCACAGCACGTGGTCCAGAACGGCATTTTCAGCTTTGGGATTCCTTTATCTCACCGAGCATCATCGACTCCTTTCCTGCCTGAGTATGGCACTTAGAGATTCCTACTGTCTCCCAGCCTCTCCCCACCTACTCCCACCCATCCCACCCATCCCCACCACACCCCTGCCAGACTCTTGCTGTGCAGTTCCAGACTTACACTAAATATGCCTGGCCTAATTCTCCAAAAACTGGTTTGGCAGTTTTGTTTGGGGGAGGGGGAGGGGAGGAAATTGAGTAATAGAAGAAGGTCAAGTAACAGTCCCCAGAGAAGGATGGCTTTAAAGCTTGGGAAGCCAGAAGGTGAAATATGTCCCTCCATTCAAACTAAGAAAGGGAGGTCTCTGCAGTGCCTTATAAGTTCTCCCCAGAGGACAGCAGCTGAGGGTTCGAACAACGTATTTCAAAGGCTTTCCAAATGACTCAGGGAAATGTTGTAAGCACAGCATTGCAAAAAAAAAAAAAAAAAAAAGGAAGCAAGTCTTCAAATTCAGCTGCACACGGTACACATGCCAGTCACTGAGTGTTTCCCTGCTCATTCAGATTAAACGGTAGATGTGACAGGTGCAGGAGGAAGGGAGACAGACCCCAGAGGTGTCAGGGATCAGAGGCTTCCATAAAACATGGTCAGGGTGTGGGGAGCAGCTGATGGCATCCATTGCAAAACCATGTTGATGGAGCAAGCCTTGTGGCAGCAGTCGACAACTGGGACAGAGCTAGAGGTTTCGAGGATGTGAAATCTGCAATTGTGAAATGTGTTCTAGCAAAAATCATTTTACTAAGAATAAGAGATGACACATCCACTCTGAGATACAACTCAAACCCAGAAGGTGTAAAGTTTATCTAAACATTTCTGTGAAGTCCTGCCCTCAGTGGTTTACTGGAAAACAGACATGGCTGGCAAGCAGAGGCCTGGATTCTAGAACATTCTATACTCCAGACTCACCTAGGGGATCATTTCATGTGACTGAGGGTCTGTTCTCTCATCTAGCCCCAGGGGGAGTAGAAATAGATACTTGAGCATGGGTGATCTTTCAGCTCCAGCCCCTGCCCTGGTACAGAAAGAGAGACTGCAGACATGGGTCTTGTAGAGAAGCTACTCCAGATGGAAATCTCCTCATCCACACCCTTCATGCTGCGGCTGTAACCAGTGGATGTAACCATGCTTGGCCACTCACCAGTGGATGCCGAGATAAAATTGTCTTCTGCCCTTTGTTTCAGTGAGGGTCGGAGATGAGTGCTCTCTGTATGGTAAATGCTCTTAGAAGCCAGGAAGCTGGGTGCTTGACCACACATCTGGTTCTGAGAAGTTTCCAGTTTCATAGGCTCTGAGCAACCCTTCACAAGTGCTCAGGGTTCAGCTGCTCCTACTCAAAGACAACCAATGCTACAGTCACACACACTCAGGGTTCAGCTGCTGCTGCTCAAGACGATCACACACACACGCTACAGTCACACACACTCAGGGGCGTCTTGCCAAGCCAAGAACTTGTAGAAGTGATAGAAACTCAGGCTCTCTGGACATCACCAAAGGATGCAGGCAACAGGGCCCAGTGGTGGCAGCAGAGATGGAAGCCCCTGTCTTCATCCCAACTCCCCTGCCCCCACTCACCAGCACTATGACTGGGGAAGGCCACATTCTTCCATTGCTCCATGCCTCAGTTTCCTTTTCTGGTAATCATTTATGATAATGATGTGGATCCCAGCTCGTTCTGAGAATAAATTGCTGAGGTTACGCTTGCTCAGGAAAGGCCTTGAAACATAGACCGGCATGTCTTAGGGGTCCCTACCCTTGGCTCAGCTGAAGTTCAGTTGAGTTGGGGGATGCACTCTAGGCGGTAGAGGGCTTTTCTACAATATATGAGGCCCTGACTTGATCCCAAGCACCAAAATAAACTGCTGTGGCTCACACATGCAATCCAGCACTCAGGAGGTAGAGGCAGGACAATCTAGAGCTCACGGTTATCCTTTGTTAGATGGGGAATTCTAGGTCAGCTTGGGCTAAAGATCTTGTTTAAAAACAGATACACAAAGGACATCCAGTCATTAGGGAAATTGTATCTTCAGTCATAGCATGCATACATGCACATATACAGGTGTGAGTGGGTGTGCACAGGCGTGTGTGCGCACCTGTGTGTGTGTAAATGTGCATGTGTGTATGTATATGTGATGTGTGTATGTATGTGTGATGTGTGTGTGCACACATGTGCGTGCACGCGCAGACTAACTAGACATTTGCAGTGACCATTACACTAACAGGTCCTCCTTCAGTTCCACCGAACAAGTGAGCATCCTGTAACTACAAACCAGGATCCCAGAGATAAATGGGGGCATTAGGTTACTAATTCTTCCATCCATTGACACCTGCTTGGTATCAGGCATTGCTGGGAGTTGAACAAGGTCTGATACCTGCTGTAGACAATGACCTTATTCTTTCTTTCATTTGACACACCACTGGCTAAGCCAGCCCCATAGAGATTAATGGGAGAACGAGGAGGCATGATGGATTAAAATCACAGCCCAGATCACTCTCACAGTGTGATAAGTGTCATTCAGAAGCCCAGGCTATGTTCCAATAATCAGGGGAGAGAGCCTTCATCCCATGGCAAAGGGCAGAAGCATTTCTTGAAGGGGAGGGGTTTGTCTGAGGTTTTGGAAGTGGGTGAGAGACCACAGACAGGACCACAGTGGAGAACTACACAAAGGCCTGCCAAGCCCTGGGTGAAAGGGAAAGCTGTGGAACTCACAGAGAACTTGGGAACGTTGACGATGGAGAGGAGGCAGGACAGATCCAGACCCCGGAGACCAGAGGAAGCTGGACAGACAGGTCAGATGGGAAAGACAGGAGCATGGGGAGCATATTTTGCAGCAGGGTCCCAGGAGTTACATTTGCTGTTTTGTTTACTTGGTTTGAGACAGGGTCTCTTGTCTCAAGCAGTCTATGCTGGCCTTGAACTTCAGATTCCCCTGCTTCTACTTCCCACATGCTGGGATTACAGGTGTGTGCTATATAAGCACTTTAGTGACTGAATTTTATTTTAAAACATTGTGTGTGTGTGTGTGTGTGTGTGTGTGTATGCACAAGCATGCATGTGCATATACATCCATCACGTGCTATGACATCCATTTAGACTCTAGGTATCAGGACAGCTTGTGGGAGTTGACTCTTTCCTTCCACTATGTGGATGCTAGGCTTGAACTCAGATGTCAGCCTTGGTGGCAAGCATATTTACTTATTGAGTCACCTCACTGTCCCCAACTGAGCTTTTTAATGCCAAATGTCATGTGTACACTAGAAATCAGGTTAGTGGCTCTGAGGTTAGGGCTCTGTAGTAGAATGCTTGCCTGGCATGCATAAGGCCCTGGCTTGCATCTCCAGCACCAGAGAATAAATAAAAGAAATGCCGTAGGGACTCGGTTGGGACTCTGTTGTGACATGAAATCTTGAAGTCCCAGTTTCCTCCTCTGAGGAGCAGTACGGTTGAGCCTCACCAGTGCTTCAGCCCTGGCTGCTCAGGGGCAGAGGTAAGAAACTGCACAGTCAGCCTACAGCATGCTCACACTCCGTCAGGGCATCACACCTAACAGGGGCTCCCATCCTTTGCCACTCCACAAAGAGGAAAGAGGTGTCCAGAGGAAGCAGGCTCAGCTCTGTGAGTCGTGCACCGCTGTGTGGAGGAGCCCCTGCACGCTCCCCAGGGAAGCTCTGCTGGGAAGCCTCTTAGAGACAGAGAGGTGTGGTCTGAGTGTGCGACATCCCCATAGGCTCATGGATTTGAACACTTAGTCTCCAGCTGGTGGCAGTGTTTTGGAAAGTTGTGCAACCCCCAGGAAGGGGAGCCTTGCTGGAGGAAGTGGGTTGCCGTGGGTGGGACTTGAGGTTTTATAGATCTCACTCTCCCTGCTTCCTGACTACGGAGTAGATATGACCACAGCCTCAGGCTCCTGCCTCGTGCCTTCCACCAAGAGGGACTCTGTTCTCTAAGGCAAAAGAAGTGTTAAATTTCTTGTTGTCAGGTGTCTTGTCATGGTAACAAGAAATGTAACTAATACAAGTCAGTTGGACAAAGCTAGAGGCCACTTGAATCTCCCCCACCAATCGCTAATTAAGAAAATGGCCTCCAGCCAGATCTGACAGAGGAAGAATTTTCTCAGCTGAGGTTCTCTCCTTTCAGGTGGTTGTAGCTTGCGTCAAGTTGACATAAGACTAGCCAGGACACTCACACACATCGCACACACGCACGTGCACACACACTCACACTTGTATATGTGCGTGCATGCATGCTATGACTGAAGACTTCATACAGTCCCAGACCTTACTACCTGCCCTTAGGAGCATCTTGGAGCCTTAACCTCTTGAATCACCACCAGCCAGTCTGCCTCTGGCTCTCCTGTGCAGCAAGCTGGATTTTATAGATCCCACAGATAGGGCACTTCCTCTCACCATGACTAAGGGACTGGGCATCTGGTTTCCCCAGGGGCCACAGAGCATCACAAAGCAAACTGTGAATAACGAGAGGCAGAAGCCAGCATGTAAATGTCACCTCACAGTGTCTGGCAGCGTGGAGACCCCAGTCCTGTGTCTTGGGAGGTCTAGTCAGCCAGGCACCAAATCCCCTGGTCCTGGTGTTTTCCTTTCTCCGTCCCTGTCCCTTCCCGCTCTTTCCCACCCTCCTTGCAGTTCTGGGATCAGACCTCCCTGGAGACTCTTCTAACTCAAGCTCCCATTTCTGGGAAACCCATGCCCGATCGATCTCTTTCACTCTTCCTGAAAACACAGATGTCAAACTCGCTCTACTCTTGAAGATAAAGTTTCCCCGAGAAGGAACACTCCACTCAAAGCTGCAAAAAGCGAGGCCTTTGGGTCTCTCAGGGAAATGCTGTCAGTGTGAGGAAACTCCTTCCCGCCATGGGAAAGCCTACACGTGCCAATAACGTTGCTTCCCTTCTTGTCAGGTGTGAGCTCCGCTGTAGAGAGGCAAGGCTGAGGGGCCCGGCACGGGAGAGGCCGACACAAGAGGAGCCGTGCCACCCCGTCTAGCTCGTCAGTGAGCTCCACGTTCAGTGAGATTGTCTCAAAAAAAAAAAAAAGAGGGCAGAGAACAATTGAGGAAGACGCCTGTGTTGACCAATCTATGCAGAGAAACGATAAAAGAAGTCCTTACACGGGGCGGGGCCGGTGGGCGAGGCGGTGCCGTAGGGGGAAGGTGCTTGCGTTGAAAACCTGGCAGCTGGCTGCTCAAACCTGAGTTTGATCCCAGGAACCCACATAAAGACGGAAGGAAAGCTCTGGCTGGACAAAGTGGTCCTCTGACCTCCACATGCGAGCTGTGTCACAGTGCCCCGCCCCCCACACCATGCACAAAATAATAAATCATTTAAATAAATCAAATAATTTAAATAAATCAAAAAATTTAAACGTGATTAAGCATTGAATAGCGTCATAAAATAGAGCCACAGATGAAGAGATGGAGCATATTTCTGGATAAAAAGTACCACTGTTACAGAGATAATAATTATAGGCAAGTGCCACTGAGCCTTCTCACCAGCTCCCAGATATTTAACCTAATTAAAACAACATACTACTGTAGAATGAGCTGATGGTGCAGCTCAGTGGTAGGTATGTTCCAAGCAGCTGCGAAGTCCTGGAGTTCAAGTTCCCTGGAGCAGTACACTACAGTCTTTTACCCTCAATTCAGGGAAGGAGAAAGGAAAGACAGAAATCTTCATGGCTTTTACAAGCGGCCTTAATACAGAAAGAGAGAAAGGTAGAAATCTCCACAGCCTCTTCTTAGCCTGTCCTACGCTCAAATCTCTCCAACCTTTATTCTGGAATCATCTCACTAACTAATGACCCAACCAACGAACCACCAACCAATGCCTACTCTGACTCTCAGGGCTTCAGATCTTTTATGCCTTAAACCGAGAGTTCCCATCAACCCATGTGGCACACAATCCCAAAGACAAGCTACAGGTGCCAGAACGACTGCACCCAATCAAATGATAGCCACCTGCATCAAGCTTCCAATTCCAACTGGTAAACAACTCTACCACAGCTGGGGTGGGGACATGAACCTCTAGTGACTAGTCAGTTAAATCAAAGCTTTTCTTAACATAAAAAATTCCAAGCGTTCCTCCATAGTCCCCAAACAAAGCACAAAGCACACACGCATACAGCAGAGAGAGAGAGAAAGAGAAAGAGAGAGAGAGAGCGGGAGGAAAGGAAGATTAATGAAACAGAGTAGACTGAATATATTAATGTAAGATATAAAATAACATATACTATGACAGATATAATTATTGAAATCAGGGGCTGCAAAGATGGCTCAGCAGTTAGGAGAGTTCACTGCTCTTGCAGAGGACCTGGATTTAGTTCCTAGCATGCACAAAGCAGCTCACAACTGCCTGTAACACCAATTCCAGGGGATCTGACACCCTCTTCTGGTCTCTGTGGGCTACTGCATGCACACGATGCACATAAACACACACAGGCTCATATATGCACATAAATAGAAAAGTATTTAAAAACTCTGTTGTAACTCTATCTTGGAACTCACTCTGTAGACCAGGCTGTCCTGGAACTCACAGAGAGCCACCTGCCTCTACCTCCTGAGTGCTGAGATTAAAGGCATAAACCACCACCACCAGGAGGTATTTCCCTCTATTGTTCTCCACTTTGTTTTTGAGACAGTCTCTCACTGAACCCCCAGCTCACCAATTGGCTAGACTAGCTGGTCACTGAGTGCTGGAGACTCACCTGATTCTGTCTCCCTAGTGCTGGAACCACAAGTGTGCATCATAGCACCTGGCTTTTTACTTGAGTCCCAGGGATCTGAACAAACGTCCTCAAGCTTGCCCATCAAGTTCTTTACCCACTGAGGCACCTCCCCAGATGCATCACGTTCTTCTTAGAACAGACGCTGACAGTGTGCGTGGAGTGGCCACTCACTTCCTAGGGACTTCAGTGAGACAGGGAGCTGGGTTGCGTGGTGGAGCTGCATCCGGTATCTGAAGCTACTGTTGGTGCTCACGCCTGGATACAGAGAGGAGCTTCCAGCTGCAGATGGACTCCCGGCTGCGGGCTGCCCATAGAGCCCTCCCCCCTGCCCACTGCCCCGACTGATATGGATATCCCTCATGCACCAAGATGACTAATGTTGGACCTAGGAGGGAGAGGATGAGTCAGCACAAAATGGCTGACTCTGGATGTCTGGGAAACCCGAAAGCAAACAGTGACGTAATCTGTTATATAACTGGTTTTGGCAGCGTGCCACCTTCATGTGGGTCACATATAAATATGGCTTTGAGGTCAGAGGCCTGAGCCCTGGTTAGATCCTTCACCTTTGCCTTTACCAGTCTGCCCGCATGCGTGTCTGTCTATAGGCCTGTGTGCCAACCTCTGGCCTGCACGCCAGCCTGCACGTGTGTCTACACCCACCTGTGTGGGGCCCACGTGTGCTGGTGTGTGCCTGTGTGCCTACTGGCCTCTGCCTGCCTAGTGGTCTGTGTGGTGGTAAAAAAAAAAAAAAAAAAAATGTCTGATCAGTCTTTGACCCCTCAAGTTTCAGCTTCAGCCTCCAGTGACCTTTCGTCTTTCCTGACAGTGGAGCACAGACCTCATACCTGTTTCCACATGAAAATCCAGTTCTCCCAGCTCAGATAACTACTCTTTCCTCCTCGTGTCTTTTGGGATCCTTGATAAAGACTAGTTGAACAGACATGATTGGACTGGCTTCTGTCTCCCCAACTCTCCTGGGTGGCATGGGTGTCGTGCTTAGGACAAGGCCGTGTGCACCCTTGAACACTGTGGCTTCGAAATAGAATTTCAAGTCAGAAAGTGTGATGCTTCCGAGTTGTTTCTCTTCCACAGAACTGTTTTCGCTAGTCTGTGTCTTTTGTAATTGCATAGGAATTCAGAATTTGTTTTTTTTTTCTTTTTCTATATTTGTTAACAGTGTTATTGGGAATCAGGCATGGTGGTGCATGTCTGGGGTCTCAGCTCTCTCAGAAGCTGAGGCAGGAGGATTATTTGAACCCAAGAATTCAAGGCCAGCCCGGGCAACATAACAAGACTCTGTACCACCTCTGTACCACAAATGTCTTTGAGCTTTCCAATAACCAAACAAAAAAACGCATAAACCACTAAACAAGCAAATAGCATTCAAATCATATACACACACACAACAAGGAAAAGCAGCTTCTTTGCAGGTGATATGATCCTGTGTGTGGCCACGCACCAAAAGTCCAGCAATGGAAATCTCTCAGAACTAGGAAATGAGTTCAGCAAAGCTAAGGGACACACAATAGCCAGTGTCATTTTCTCCACTGATTTTTTATAAAGGCCATTATGATCAAGAAGAATTTCCCTGTGCTACCTAAACTACTGAGCACTCCCAAGCCAGCCAGCCTGGCAGACCAGCAGCAAACAACAAAAGAAGAATATGTGTGTGTTCCCCTCCCCCAAAAGATTCGTTGAAATGCAACATGTTTTATGGTTTTAAAACATTGGAGAACATTCTGTGTGTTTGGGAAGCATGTATTCTCTGCTGCTGTTGTACAGAATGTTCTGGACATGTCAATTAGGGCAATTTGGTTTAAAGTGCAATTCAAAGGGCCTGCAAGGTGACTCAGAAAGTGAAGGCATTTGTTGTCAAGATTCATGACTTCAGTTCATACCTCGGGATCCACGTGACAGGAGAAATGACTCCTGCAAGTTGTCTTCTGTCTTCTACACATGAGCCATGGCATGTGTATGCACACACACACACACACACACACACACACATACACACAGAAATTTTTAAAATATGATTTAAAATTTTTGGGGCTGAAGAGATGGCTCAGAGTTTAAGAGTGATTCCTCTACAGGACCTGACTCACATTCTAGCCTGTAACTCCAGGACATCTGATATTTTCTTCTGGCCTTTGTGGGCAGCCAAACACACGTGTGCAAATATACACACACGCACACGAATAAAAAGGAAACAAATATTTAAGACAAAAAAACACAACTCAGTCCAACATTTTATTATATAAGAACTTATAATTTATAATTTATAAGAACATCTTATTAATGTTCTGTCCGCATGACCTCTCCACTGCGAAGCCCCCTGTTTCGTATTGCTGTGTGCTTCTCTCTTCAGACCCACTGACATTTGCCTTACGTATTTGTTTGCTCCAACACTGGGTGTGCATGCATTTATATCTCTTGAAGACTTAACTAGTTTATCATTGAATAGTGACTCCATCTTCAAGGTCTTAACGAGGTGTGGTTTTGAATAGGAGGCAAGAGGTGTGCATAGCTGAGCAGAACTGTCTTAGTGCGGTCCTGCACATCGCTGTCTCGCCATTATCTCTGCTCCAGGCTCTTCTGCAAGGGAGTATGATAGATTGTCAGAACCTGGTGAAATCTCTTTCTGGGGATAAGTGTTCTCTTTCTCTCTCTCTCTCTCTCTCTCTCTCTCTCTCTCTCTCTCTGGAAACAGACTTGAGCCTTTTCCTTCTCCCAGCATGAGGCTCCTGGGAGGCTCTGGCTTCTCAGGGATGCTGTTTGGATAATCTGTCAGACAAAAGGGGCACAGGAGTTTCTCCTTGCCGGGATGGCACCTTGTCAGGCTGCTGGGCTTAGATTTTACTGTGTCTATATGGAGAAACACAAGCTGTTGGAAAAAAATGACATGAAATTTGACCTTTTAAACTTTTAAGAAGATAAATAAATTTAGAAGTTTATAAAGTAAAAAATCAGAAATAATAAACTCCTGCTTTCGGGGATGCAATTAAGGCAAAAATAATAACTGAAATCCAGTAACTGTGAGGTTTTGCGACAAATTTTCACAATTTTTCATGAGTGGAGTTCTAGAAATGTGTTCTCTTGCAGTTCTCAAGTTCAGGCTTAAAATCAAGGTGGCTGCAATGATCTGTGTCTTTGAGCTTGACGCGGGCTTTCTCTTTTACCTCAGGTGGGTTTTCAGTCAGCTCACATTCACACAAACCCGCCGCTGAGTCAGTGGGCTCTGGGTTCTCGTCTTTTGATTCTGAGGAATGAAATTCATGGACAACGAGTTTAGATGAGCTTTCTTACAGATTCACAGGTGGGGGCTTAGGAGAGAGAGCGGGCAGAGCTCCTGTGTAACCGGGACCTGAACACCGTGAAGTTACCACGGAGATGTCAGTCTGGAAGCTTTTTATAGGAATGAATAGAAACTGGGAAGGGGTATGGAGAGGGTCAAACCCCCATCTCTACAAGGTGGCCATGTGATTCCTCTCAGCATATAGCTTCTAGGCCATGGTGCTGATCCAAGTGGTTTAATCTTAATTCAAAGATAACAAGAGGTCCAAAGAGCAGCAGCCAGAGACCTTTCTGGCATCCCAGTCCTCTGGCTATGGAAGAGCCAAGGACAAGAATCTGTGAGAGTCGCTGCTCTAAACTGTCTGATTGATTTCTGTCTCCTGTTATCAGCAAGGCCACCCTACCAACCCCCCGAAAATGTCTGGTTCTTCTAGCTCCTTTGGTCCCAGTGCTAGTAGCCTTCCTGGCTGCTGGCCACAGCCCCGCGGTCGCTACCATTGCCGCTGAGTCCTCTGGTCTAAGTTTTCCTTTTATGTCCAACCCTTCTGTTCTTAGGTTGGATGCTTGTAGGTTTAGGGTCCACTCGGGTGACCCACACTCCTCATCTAACATTTCCATATGTGTGCTGACTGTGTCAACTTGACACAAGCTGGAGTCACCTGGGAAGAGGAACCTCAACCAAGGACTTGACTGCTTGTCTGTGGGGGCATTTTCTTGGTTAATGATTGATGAGAGGGAGCACAGCCCACTGTGGGTGGTGTCAAACCTAGGCAGGTAGTCCTAGGTTCTATAAGAAAGCAGGCTGAGCAAGTCAGTAAGCAGCACTATTCCATGGCCTCTACGTCAGCTCCTGTAACAGGTTCCTACCTTTGGCTCCTGCCATGACTTCCTTCAAAGGATGGATTATGACCTGGGTGTTAAACGCAGGAAACCCTTCCCACCCATAAGCAGGTTTTGGCTGGTGTTTTATCCTCTCAACAGAGAAGCAAACTAGAACAACCTACAAAGACTTTGTATAAACACAGTGGCATTCACCAATTCTGGGGATCAAGACATGGACCAATTTTGGGGGGCACTGCCATTCAGCACTACAATAACGTTTTGAATGGATTACCAAAACAGACAGGTTTGATAGTTCGATTGAGAAGAAAAAAGAAAGGAAAAAAGACGCTGGAACCCACCAGAGAGCAGGAAAATAGCACCAGAGGTATGATTGGGGCCAAGGAGATGACAAGGAATGGAGAAGAAAATGCTCGGCTTTCTTCCAGCAAAGTAAAAAAAAAAAAAAGAAGTAAAATTGTCAAGTTTCTTTTAGATGTTCTGGTTTGCCGAAATCAATTCAAGAAGACACAGAATAACTAAACGTTGCACTGAAACGATTCCGAGAAGCCCTTGCACAGCTCAGCAGATTAGATGAGGCGTGTCACCTCCCTACATGACTTAACAGGTGTTTTGTGCAGAATCTTTAGGGAAGATACGTTTTTATCCCATGTCCTAAATGCAGGAAGAACCAAACAAATCAAACCTCTGACAGGCAACTATAGTTTCTTTTTTTGTTGTTGATGTTGTTTGTATTTTATTTTTTTTTTGGACAGGGTCTCATATAGCCCAGGCTGGTCTAACACTTGCTACATTAGCTAAGGAGGACACTGGACTCCTGATCGTCCTCTCATCACCTCCTGAGTGCCAGGATTACAGGTGAGTACCACATCCCTGGTTTACACAGTGCTGGGGATGGAAAGCTCAGGGCTTCGTGCATGCTAAGTAGATCTTCTATCCACCACGCCACATTCCCAGCTCCTGGCTAACGTCTCCCCTCCCCTTTCAGTCTTTCTTTCACAGCCCTCCTCCCGAAGGTGGAACTTACTGTAAACAGCGGGCCTTAGCAGCTGGCAGCAGCTGTAAACACTCGGTGACTCTGCGTCTCTTGACTGCATTGAGAGACGACATCCAGTGCCTGCCCCAGCGCTCTGTGCTGTGAAAGCACTCTGTGCGGTTGGTACAGAGAAGATGCTGTCTCAGAACACATCCCTGTTGTTCAGCGCCTCTTGACTGTATTGTTGAGAATGGATCTGCACAGGCAAGCCTGGCAAACATTACTGAATGAGCTAGAGGAAAATCTTAATAGAAAATCAAGTCATTCTATTCTCAGACACAATGTGACACCCAAAGACTAACAGTTAAGCGCTCGGCTAGCTTCCCTGTGGACATTCATATATAAGCATGAGTATTCTGTTTAAAAAAAACAAAGATTGGGCTTCTATTCAAACACGAAAAACAAATTTGTCGTGGCATGCCTTGTTCACCACCCAGGATGCATTTGCCTACCTAATTGCTAACATTTCTGAAGCTTTTGGAGTGGTGATACCCTCAACTTTTCAAATTATTTCTCTCTTCAAAGAGGTCCTCAAATGTAGCTCTATCTGATCAGACTCAGGCAAAGTTGCTGCGTGAGACTTTTGAAGTTCCCTAACAAACAGCCTACATTCAGATCAGGGATGGCTTTTCTCCTACGCCCGGCCCCCTTCGTCTTGTCTGTGAGGGAAGCTTAGCTCTCCACTGGCAATCATGAAATCTAAAGCCACAGGTTAACAGCGAGCAAGTGGTCCTGCCCAGGACTGCTCCTGCCTGACGCTTGCCAGGTCTGGCCTGCATTGGGTGGATTTGGTGTTTTGGTTACAGAAGGGAAATTTTCTCTGCTTGACCGAGTCATGCTTGAAAGGATTTTGGGATATGTAGCCAATCACAGCCTGAAGTTGTCGTCGCTGTTGTTTTATGAAAACAGAGCCAGCAGTTTGACCTGCTGGTCCTAAACCAGCCCTATGCCGGTACAGGGATGTGCAGAAGGCAATGATAACTGGACGTCACATCAATGAGGAAAGAACGGTAAGTGAATTATGATCGTCTGCCCATTTGAGAAAAGACATTTAGTTACTTCATGCAAATGGGTCAGATGATTCTCAGCAGGGTTCTTCTTCAGTGATAAGCCAGATGTCTGTGCTTCAAGCTCTCCATTTGGCTTGGTGTAGGACACTCACTTTCCCAAATGTGCAAGAGCGAGATCGGAGGAAAGCCGATCAAAGTAGGATGGGAAAACAAAAACAAAGACACCCTCCCTGACCCCAGTGCAAGGGTGTGGTTATCCATCACAGGAGATGGGGGCTGGTGGGCTGCGTGACCCAACAGACAGATCTGTGAGTCCAGATCCTGAGAGAGAGAGTGAGGCAGGCTGCCCACTGCGGAGGGCAGATGGTGTGGATTACTCCAGGCAGTCTTCTGTGTGACTACACAAACCACTGACTGCACACCGAATTCCAGAAAGGTCACATCTCATCCCAAGGTGTCAAGGGAGATCGAGAGAGCTGCTGATGTCCAGGGCTTGCATGAGGGATTCTGGGAACTTGTGACAACACATGAGCCCAAATATAGCAGTGTATTTGAAGTTATGAAGCAAATTTCTCATGTGGACAAAGTTCGACTCACCTACCGCTCTCATCCGACCTCTCGCCAATGGACCGCTTCTTTAAGCATCTCAATGACTTTCTGCAGGGAACGCCTCCACAACCAGCCAGGTGCAGAAGGGTCTCCCAAGACACCACCAAATCCTAAAGTACTGAATCTTAATACAAGAACAAACCTTTCTCATTAGCCAGGGTGTATGAATTGGATGACTGCTATTTTGATGAATCGAGACTTGAGCCTAGTTATAATGATTTAAAATTCACAGCCTGCAATGCCTCTCCTGAACCACCCTCATATACAGCCACCTGCACACAGGGTTTCTGCTTTCAATGCCCAACCCCCCAACTTCGTATGACTAGTCTGGTTAGGGCTTTCAGTGGTATGAGAATAGAAATGGCGAGTGGACACCTTTGTCTTGCTCCCATATCAGGGGAGATGCTTTCAACTTTCCATGACTGAGTAGGGTCTTAGCTATGGGCTTGTCTTCCAAAGCCTTTATTATGCTGAAGGACATTCCTTCCACAGTTAATGGCTCAAAAAGTTTTCTCACAAAAGGGTGTTGATCTTGCAACTGTGTTTTCAGCTTCTGCGGAGAGAGAAACAGGGGGCTTTGTCCTTCATTCTATTAATCTTGCACAGCACACCAGTGGTTTGCGACACTGAACTCCCCTTGCATTCCAGACGCATGTCACATTTAATCATGACAATGGTCCTGCTAAAGCGCTGTCCTAGTTTGGTTTGCTAGTATTGGGTTGGGAATTTTTGCATTATCAGGGACATTTCATTGGCTTGCAGTGTTTTTGTTTTTGTTTTTGTTTTTGTGTGTGTGTGTGTGTGTTTGTCTGTTTGTCACCAACTGTCCCTATGGTATCCTTTTCTGGTTTTGCTATTAGGATAATGCTAGACCTGGCAAAGACATGTGAAAATCCTGTTTCTTCAACGCTTGGGAAAGGCTGAGGATGGGAATCATCCCTGTTTAGATGTTTGGTGGTACTAAGCGAGACACCCAGGCTCTCGCCTGCGGTGTCCTGCCCACAGCGATCTGTATGCTCCCTAGCTCGTCATGCTTTTTTGATGTGTGTGAAATTTGAGAAGTAGTAGCAGGAATGAACCAACCCTGCTTTTACCTAAGACAATTTTCTCCCTCGTGTAGAAGGCCTCATCGTTCTCCATCCCGTAAAACTGTAACTTCGACGTTCTTGATTTCCGGGCACTTCTGCCCCTTCCTGTCTCACCTTACCCCCTTGGAGGTCTGCTGGAGTGACATTTTTCACTATTCCGTTCTCTGCTACTTCATATAAAATCGTCATCCCCGTTTTCAATGCTTATTATTTTTGCTTGTCTATTCCTATGTGAATCTACACTTCAATGGGTAGGAAGGATTCTTGGTGCATTTCATTTACTGATATACACAGAGTGTCTAAAAACTGTGTTTGGAATAGGAGTGTCGGGTGTACTAACTGCAAGTGTACCTTGAAGAGAAACATTTGTATGCCAGGTAGACAGCCCAATCAGCAAAGCAGTTCCTTTACAAGTGTGAGGACCTGCGTTCAAACTCCAGAACCCATGTAAAAAAAAAAAGACCTGCGTGTCTTGTAACTCCAGCAGTGGGCATATAAGACAAGCAGATCCTGGCTTGCTGCTCAGCCAGTTTAAGCTGTTTCATGAGTGTCAGGTTGTTTAGAGAACTTGTCTCAAAAAGAAAAGAAACAAAAAACAAGACTGTAGAGGAACACTTGGAATTTTTATGTTAAGAAAAGCTTTCTGGTTTAACTGACTACCTAGGCACTAGAGGTTTGTGTTCCCACCCCAGCGGTGGTAGAGTTGTTTACCAGTTGGGTTTGGAATGCTTGATGCAGGTGGCTATAATTTGGTCGGGTGCAGTCATTCTGGCACCTGTAGCTTGTCTTTGGGATTGGGTGCTACATGGGTTTATGGGAATTTTCAGTTTAGGGCAGAAAAGGTCTGAAGTCCTGAGAGAGTCTGGGTAGGCATTGGTTGGTGGTTTGTTGTTTGGGTTGCTGTCATTAGTTAGTGAGATGATTCCTAAGAGAACACAGGTTGGAGAGATTTGAACTTAGGACAGCCTAAAAAGAGGCTGTGAAGATTTCTCCCTGCTCCCTTTCTGGATTTCTATCTTTCCTTTCTCCCTCTCTAAATTGAGGGTAAAAGATTGTAGCGTACGACTACACAGGACCAAGGAGGACGGCACTGAGGAATGATGACACCCAAGGTTGTCCTCTGACCTCCACACATGCATGCATGTGCATGTGCCCATACACACACGTACTCCTGCATGCATGTACATGTGCCCATACACATGCGTACTCCCGCATGCAAGCACATACCCATACTCACACGCATACACACACAAAGAAACATTGGGGTTCTTTACAGAACATGGTGCCTAGGATTTAATTATTGGACAAAGCTGGGGATAGTGCCTTATCAAAATTCTAAGCAGTCAGTGCTGGAGAGGTGGCTTAGCGGTTAAGAGCTCTTGCAATTCTAACAGGACCTGACTTTGATTCCTTGCACCCATGTGGGGCAGCTCACAACCATCCGTGGCTCCAGCTCAGCTTCAGCGGATACAATGTCTTCTTCTGAACTCTAGGATACTGCACACATGTGACATATACTCTCTCACGCACATACACATAAATAAAAATGAAATAAATCATTTTTAAAAGCCTAAGTGGACAGATAGGCATTACTTCTTGGGGAGTCCTGGCACGCTGGGGAACACAAGAGAAGGGTGACATTGTTTTCCGATACACTGTAACCCTGCCATGCTCAGCAGTTTCACTGTTGCCAGTCTGGGGGACTGATGATACCAGTTTCTTCTGTTTTCCAGCTGGTATCTCACGGTGGAAGGGAGGCTCTCTCCCTCTGGAGGCTCTGTGTGATCAGACTCCCAGACCTTTTCTCCTATGAGACACTGTCACCTCGGATGTAAAGGCTGTGACACGCTGGGCAGGACTGGCTTTGTTCTACTGCCTCAGCTCCAAAGTGCGAACATCGCTCTGCTAACCGTGAAGGAGGACCTCAGTGCAGGCAGGACAGAGCGGTCCTCTGGCATCCCCATCGCTGGCACATGGACATCTCAGCCCTCATTTCCATTACCTTGCACTATCGCCTCTGGAAAATGGGATCTTCAATCTCTCAATGGTTCCTAACGCCACCAACTGAATGCTTCCTTCCCCAGAAGCAAATGGACTGTTTCATATTTCACTTGTTCAACGCAACTCAACCCAAGGCCTGGGGTGGGGGTGGTGGTGAGGGTGGGGGCAAAAGACAGACGAAAGGTCTGTGTAACTTTCTCAAAAGTTGGAAATAAATATTGGCTCCTAAATATTGTCACACGAACAGTACATACAGTACAGGGAGGTGCTGTGCTCAGTTCCCAGCATCTCCCCGTGGCAACAGCTTATGTAACAGAGAAGAAGATCACATCCAGGAAAAGTGGCATTGGTATGGCCAGCTCCACTCCCCTCTTTCTTCCCCTTCCCCCCTTCGACCCCTTCTTCTCTTCCTCCCCCACACCCCTTTTCTTTTCTTTTCTTTTTTTTTCTTGACTAGGTCTCATTTATCCCAGCTTGGTTTTGTCCTCACTATACAGCAGAGGGTGAGCCCCTGCCTCCCAATTACAGGTGTGTACCACCATGCCCGGTGTATGTGGTGCTAGGGTGGAACCTAGGGCTTCGAGAATGCTAGGTAAAGGCTCAACCAACCCAGCCACATCCCCGGCACCTAGAGCAAAAAATATAAGTAAAAATAGAAGAGCAAATTCTAAACACCTCTTTCAGGTTTTAGCTTTTTAAAAAATGTCCAAACTTTAATTTAGCATTGGGAGAGGACGTCTCGTGTGTATAAGTCTGTTAGTCCCCTGCTGCTACGGTAGCAAATTTCTGCACGGCTGATGGTTTTGCAGGACGGAAATGTTTCCCTTACAGCCCCGGAGGCCAGGAGTTCACCATCATGCTCAATGGGATGTACCCAAGGGGTTGGGCCGGGAGTAGAGGCCATGCTATCATAAGACTTGGGATGGGCAGAGGCAGGAGAATTACGAGTTCTGGGTCAGTCTGGGAAATGAAGTTTGTGAAGTTAGGCTCTATCTAAAACAACACCCCCCCCACACACACACAAACAACCCCTTTCAAGAAAGAAGGAATGAGAGAGAGAGAGAGGGAGAAAGAGAGAGAGGGAGAGAGAGAAGACGGAGGGAGGGAGGGAGGATGCGGAGGAGGGGAAGGGCACAGGAAGGGAGCAGCAGGCTCACTCCCGCAGATTCTTCTGTACCAGCATTCCGCAGCTTCTGGCCACACCGGTCTCATCTCTGCCTCCAACTGCACTGAGGCCGTTCTTGTGAGTTTTCGTGATGACACCTCTGATGGCATCATGTCTCACCCAGATAACTCGGGATCATCTCCTCGCTCCAAGCCCCTTCCCTTCACCGCAGCCACGAAAGCCCCTTTTCTGTATAAGTAATATTTACTGGCTGGAGACTGGGAGCCCTTCAGCCTGCCCTGCAGGCAGCCTCAAGGAGGAAAGAGGGGCAGCTCTATCCTCCACGCAGCTACAGAGCTTTGCCGCCTGAACCTGCTCTCATCTCAGCTTACAGAAGGTTGTTGGTTTCTTTGCACTGTATTGATTTGTGACACTTGAAAATCCACCAGTGGGTAATTCCGCGTGTGAACCTCAACATTTCTTCCACTCCTCCTCTTCGGGGGGGGGGGGTCGTTCTGATAGTGAAAACCTGAAACAAGTGGCTGTGGGTGGAGCCAACGCCATCACCGACAGCCTGAGAAGCCAAGGAGAAGCAGACGGTTGGAGGGTCTGCCGGTGGCTCTTCTCCATCCGCCCTGACTCACAGCCGATCAACTACAAGTCTGAGACAGGCGATTGCTTCCCACTGCTTGCAGAGAAACAGCACGGCCTCATGAGATGACGTCAGGGAAGCCCTCAAGGCTGGGTAACAGAGAGCAAGGGTCAGAGGGAGACAAAGGTTGCTTCTGCAGCAAGCTGCTTACCTACGCTGTGGCACAAGTTCCTCCTGCGTTCAGCACAATGACATCATTGCTGACGTCATCCGCGGGGGAGCCCAGCGTTGCTCCAGCTTGCTTCTCTGCATGACGACATCACCACCCGAGGCTTGAAGACAGCTTTCTTGTGCTGTGTGGGGCTCTGTCAGCACAGCCATCCCTGCCTGTGATTTTAGTAAGGTTTGTGTCTCTGAAGGAATTCCAAATTGATCTTTTTCATTTTTCAATCTGACTTTCTAAGTCATGGTTTTAAAAAACTGTCTGTGCTCTCAAGCATTAACTGTTTCTTCATGCTTTAAGTAAATTTCTTTTGTATTGTGTCAACTGGGATGATAATTTTTTTTCTTTTCTTTTTCTTTTTTTTTTGTGGACAGGCTCTCACAATGTAGCTCCAAATGGTCTGCAGCTCCCTAAGTAGACCAAGCTGCTCTCTAACTCACAGAAATCTTTTGCCTTTGCCTCTTAGTATTGGGATTAAAGGCGTGTACCATCATGCCTGACCCTGGGTTGATACTTTCTTATTAATTAAAATGTTATAGGTCCACAACTATATGGCTGAAGTGTTAATAAGAAATTGGAACTTTTAAAATGAGTATGTGGTGTATGGTAGTACACACCTTTAATCCCAGCACTTGGGAGGCAGAGGCAGGCAGATCTCTGTGAGTTTGAGCCCAGCTTGGTGTACATAGGGAATTCCAGGCCAGCCAGGGCTACACAGAGATACAAAATAAACGAAGAAAACCATCAAAGAGCCAAACTAAGCGAAAGCAAGCAAACAAACAAAAATCCCCAAGCCTAAAATGAGTATGTTTATGTTAATATTTTATAAAAACAGTTCAGGGTTCTCAATTCATTTAATTCTCTAACAGCCAATTAAAAATGACTAGAAGAATGAGTAATAACCAAAAATGAGTAAGAGCTGACTTTGTTTTGTGCTGTTTTCATTGAAAATACCCGAATATGTTAAAAAAAAAAGGACAGCTGCCAAACAATACATTTCTGATTAAACAGAAATTAATTAATTAATTCTGATTTAAATACCATCAACCAACGTACACAGGTCATTTTTAGCTCATAGGTTTTTGTTTTGTTTTGCTTTTTAAACAGAAGAACAATAAAGAGTCTGCATACACAGTGCTGTTGGTGGAATGTTGCCTAGCCTGCAAGAAGTCCTGGGTCCCAGCCGCAGCACTTGTGTAAACAGAACATGGCGGCTCCTATTTCCCAAAACATGAACCCAGAAGCTTGAGCATCAGGAGTAAAAGGTCAACTTGAACTACATAGTGAGTTCAAGACCAGCCTAGGCTACTTGAGACCCTGTATCAAACAAACAAGAAGAAAACGGTAGCAAGCCTTTCCAGGGTCCGATCAAAGGTCCTGGTTCGGGATGTCCTCATCTGATATCGCAGGGGAAGCAGGCTGTGGGGAAAGGTGAAGATTCTTGGTCTCAGTGCAAAGCATACTGGCTGCCCGGAGGGAACCCTCACACTCCATTGACTGCCTTCGTGTTCTGGCTGTTCCCAGACATCAGTGCTTTGCCGCTGACCACACAGGTGTCCACCCACGGACAGGAGGATCACAGAGACGGGTGAGAAGTCCTTCCAGACAACAGCCCCGGGTTAAAGCCACTGCTGCCCCTCCTGCCACCCCCTCAATCTGCCCTTTCTCACTGGCTCCTTAGCTAGTTACTAATCCAGACAGGACTCTTCTCAGTAGCAGAACACTCTTCCAGAAAGGGCACAGAAGCACCACCGCAGGCCGTGGGAGAATGCACCCAAAAGACAGAAAATAAGAACTGACATGTCTCCATGAACTGCAGGAAACAAAATGACACTGACCTAAGAGCTCAAAGGACACGTGACTTGTCAAAGAAGAGACAATGAGACAGCAGAAGGATGTGCAAAGTTATCAGGGACGACTAGCATGCAGCTTAGCTGGTAGAGTGACCGTTAAGCTGGTAGAGTGACCGTCTAACGTGCATGAAGCCTCCTGGGTATGTACCCCGGGACCAGATAGACCAGACTTGGTCCCCACTTGTAATCTCAGCACACAGAGGGTGAATACAGAAGGATCAGAAGTTCAAGGCCATGCTTAGCTACATACTGAGTTCAGGGCTAGCCTGAACGACTTCAGACCTTGTCTTGGTTAGTGCTGCTATTTAACAGAAGCACTTTGCTACTGACCACACAGCCCTGACCGAAAGCAAGGCAGGCAGGAAAGGGTGTATTTCATTTCATCTGTGTGTAGTTCATCATCCAGGGAAGTCAGGGCAGGAACTTAAGACAGGAACCTGGAGGCAGGAACCGAGTCAGAGGCCTGAGGAGTGGCTCGTTCCTCCTGGCTTACTCGACTTGTTTTTATATATAACCCAGGATCCCCAGGGGTTGAACTACCCACAATGGACTGGGCCCTCCCACATCAGTCACTAATTAAGAAAACGTCCCCATGGGCTTGTCTAGAGGCCAAGTTTATGGAGGCATTTTCTCAATTGCATTTCTCTTCTCTTCTCTAGCTTGTGCCAACCACAACTTGATTATTTCATAGTCATCATAGGCTTTGATAAGGATAAAATCCCAAAGCTTCCCCATGATGGGAGGGAGTCCTTCACCCTTGAGCTCGATACAGTGATGAGCCGGACACCCTGTTATTGTCAGTACCCCAGAAAGCTGAAAGGAGACAGTCATAGTGGCCCACTTCTTTCCATGAGCCTGGGCTTCATTTGGCCAAGGCTGTTTCATCCTTGGTTTGCTCTGGGCTATTTCTGTTACTACTCTTTTTTTTTAAAAATACTGAAATTTGAGTAAGTTAAAAATTTTTCTTTTACCTAGCGAGAGCCATACAGGATTCTTGTAAGTGCAACAGGATCTTTCTCAACTCTGTGGTGCTTGATCCAAGGGCTTAGGGTACCAGACGCTCACAGTCACCGAAGGTTGACCTGGAACAGTGACTGTCTCAAGCCAATGATGATTAAAGGTTCAGACACTCCTGGGAGTAAGCAAAGGAGAAATGAACTTTCTTAAGGTGAATTACAGAAAAGCGAAATCAAAGGGAAATGAGACAAATGCCTAAGTGTGGGAATTCCCAAGAGTAAGTGAGTTTCCTGGTCTGGTGGTTTTTTTTTTATTTTTGGGGGTTTTTTTTGTTTGTTTTTTGGCTACGGTGAACACTGAGCAACAGCTGAGGCCGTTGCTGGGAGATTGGCTAATTCCCCAGATTTACTGCTCCTGGCATGAACGCCCCCCCACCCCGCCCCGCCACCTGAAGATGATCATGCACTGTTAATGTGTTGCCCACCCTGTTAGAAGTGGTTGAAACCCCAGCTCTGTCCACCCATGTGACCCCAGATTGGTTAGTCACGGACTTTGACTAGCTGCTAGCTGTTGCCCATCGGCTGGTGCTAAACCTTCCTGTTTTGCAGCCCGATGGCTGTCAATCACGTCACACGCTCTTTGTCCTAGGTCATGTCCTGCTTATCTGTGGGATTGTCTGCAGTCTCTCAAATAGACAGAGGCTTTCTTAGCCGTCTTTATGTAGCCTGTTACGATTAGCTGCCTGGGAGGCAAGGCTATATGAAAGACCAGTTCACCATGGGTCCTCTTCCTTTCCTGCTCACAGAGATCTGTGCATGGTAAAGTCCGTAAGTAGACGCCTCATCACTGGTCACGGCAGCAGCCCGAGTCACTGCCGTGTTTTGGTGGTTACAGTTGCTAAGCCTGTCAAGCCCGGATCAGACCAGGCTGGAGCGAAGGCTTGGTGGTGTAGTCATGCCCCTGCCTCACACAGGTGTATCATGTCCCAGGAAGACTTCAAGGCATAGACTTTGGGTCATGTTTGTTTTAGTTATGCATGAAGTTGGGAGGCTTCTTCTTCTTTTTTAAATTAACCTTTTAAGTGTGTATGCCTGCACACCACATGTGTCTGATGGCAACAGAGGCCAGAAGAGGTGTCAGATCCCCTGGAACTGGGGTTGCAGACAGCCGTGAGCCACCACGGGGGTGCTGGGACTCGAACACTAGAAGTGCAGCCAGTGCTCTAAACTGCTGAACCGGCGCTCCAGCCCCAGCTTTCTTCTTTGCAATTGTCACCTCTGTAGCTCCGGAGACAGAGCCGAGCCTGAGGACGAGGGCACAGAAAATGACCAAATGACCTCACTCTATTGCCCCTGGCACAGAAACCTACGATACATACGATCAAACCCAGGACTATTATTTAATTAGAAAAGATTTTATTACGTATGTGTGTGTCTGTCTGTGTGTGTGTGTGTGTCTGTGTGTGTGTCTGTGTGTGTGTATGTGTGTGTGTCTGTGTGTGTGTATGTGTGTGTGTATGTGTGTGTGTATGTGTGTGTATGTGTGTGTGTATGTGTGTATGTGTGTGTATGTATGTGTGTATGTGTGTGTGTATGTGTGTATGTGTGTGTGTATGTGTGTGTGTGTATGTGTGTGTGTATGTGTGTGTGTGTATGTGTGTGTGTGTGTGTGTGTGTATGTGTGTGTGTGTGTGTGTGTGTATGTGTGTGTGTATGTGTGTGTGTGTGTGTATGTGTGTGTGTGTGTGTGCCACAGCCAGACCTGTAGAAGAGATCAGACAACAACTTGTGGGAATGCTTCTCCCCTTTTACCATGAAACCCAGACCACTTATTAAGAGTAAAATAAACCACAAAGGAGCAAGTTTACGCCAGGGTGGCTTCATCTTTGAAAATTTCTACCGCAAAATTTATCACAGCACTTATAAAATTATAAAAGTTATGAATGTATAGAAACCAAGAAACATTATACAAAAATTCAAGTACTAGTTTAATAAATGATGAAGTATATGAATTGATGTAGTTCTAGTATTAGTTGTTTATAAGAAAGACAGGGCCTGGGCCAGCAGGACGAGTCAGTGCAAAAGGCCCTTACCATCAAGCCTATTGACCTGATTTGATCCCCAGGACCTACACAGGGTGGAAGAAAAGAACTGACGTCTACAAATTCTGCTCTCTGATCCAGCCCTCCATCCTACATCCTTCAGACGCAAACTGCATCTTAGGGAGACCATTCGTCTCCTGCAGACCTGCTCCGTAAAACACCTCGACGAAGTTCTTTCTCCTTTGGGAAAATGGCACAGCAAGAATTCAATCACTTCCTCTAGAAAACAAAGGCTGAGGGAGGACTTCCAGACAGAGAGAGAGACAAATGACCTGATTGTAGGAGGTCAACATAACTTTAGTATGAAAATTGAACAAAGATGTTGAAAGAAGGGAAAGTTACAGAAGTCAATATTGCCCAAGTTCATATACATTAAGAATGGTTGACTGAAATATTAGTGGATCAAATTCAGGTAATTATAAAATGATAACACATCTTTACTCATCAGGGGTTACCCCAGGAATCCACTTAGAAGATTCAACATTCCATAGTTAAATCAACTCACAGAATTTGCCACGTTAACAGTGAAACCAAGCAGGGCTGGAGAGACGGCTCAGCAGTTAAGAGCACTGGCTACTCTTCTAAAGGACCTGGGTTCAGTTCCCAGCACCCACATGGCAGCTCACAACTGTCTGTAACTCCAGTTCCAGGGGATCTGACACCTCAAACAGACATGCAAGCAAAATACCAATGCACATAAAAATATATAAAATATTTTTTAAAAAATAATAAAAGCATAAAAGCATTATAGCAGTAGTTGCAAAAGGAGGTACGTAGTCATGGTTCAACCTCAGCAACTTAAGAATCTATCATGGTTAGTTGCTGAATGAGGGGAAACAGTCTCATTTAAGGAAAACATATGATTCTCTTTCTTTCTTTTTCTTCCTTCCTTTCCTTCCTTCTCTCTCTCTCTCTCTCTCTCTCTCTCTCTCTCTCTTTCTTCCTCTCTTTCTGTCACTGAGCTCTGGGATGCTTAGGTCTCAAGCTTTCACAATACAGTACCACCTGAGCTGTCTCGCAGCCCTGAGATGCTTTTTCATCAGCACATGCTGACTAGCTCAGCACTCCATATAACTAGGCTTTATGAAAATAGTTGCAAAACACTTCCAAGAGCAGCATTCGCCACTGGTCCTCCCACCATGTCTGGAGGCCTTGCTTGGAATTCTCCGGAAATTTCAGTCCTCTGATGTGAAATGAAATTATCTGTGGACTTCGTTCTTCTCTATGCTAAGAATTTCATCAGTACCAGGACTCTTCCATTAAAAAAAAAAAAAAAATTCCACTCCTTCCCGTTGTGTCTTCCTAGTACACAAATGGTTGGCGAAAGCGCTTAGGTCACACGGACAGATGTGTGCTCCTTTGGAAGCACACGCTTCCTCTTGCATTTCTTGAGCCGCGTCTCTGTATTTGCATCCGCACAGACCGAGGTACCTGTGACCTGTGTAATGCTCCTGTTTGTGCAAGTACATCAGGCACTATCTCCTTACTGTGGAAGACAGTGGGAACCAGGGCCCATTTGTTTATAAAGGAGCAGATTGCAAAGCTGGTTGTATGTCTTTCCTCTTATCTAAGATGGGGCTGGAGTGAAGGCTCAGTGGTTAAGAGCACTGGCTGCTCTTGCAGAGGACCCGGGTTCGATTTTTCAGCGCTCTTGTGGTGGCTCACAGCTGTCAGTAACTCAAGTCTGAGGGGATTCAATGTCCCCTTCTGGTCCCCAAAGGTACCACACACACATGTGTATAGACATACATTCAGGCCAAATGCTCATATACTTTAAAATAATTTAAAGCTTCAAAACAGTTTATTTCTTTTTATCTTATGCATGTGAGTGTTTTGCCTACGTGTGTGTATGAGTATCACACACATGCACTATCTGAGAGGCTAGAAGAGGATGTCTGACCCCCGGAGCTGGAGTGTTGGATGAACACCGCCTGCCATGCGAGAGCTCAGAACCACACTTGGTCCTCTGCAAGAGCAGCCAGTGCTGTTAGCCGCCGAGTCCTCTTTCCTTCTCCTTCTCACTTGGTTTTCACGTTGCTTGGTTGCTGGGATTAAGCACGTTATGTAACACTGTGCTTCACCCTCTGCCCCAAGCGGACAGTCTTCCTCCAGGTAAGGACATGACCGTCATGTCCCACCTGTGTCTGATGGGAGCGTCTCTCACTAAGCACCTACCAGCTGGCTGTCACTTGTTCTGCTTTGGTCAGCAACATTCTTGCCTTCCGGTCCAACAGCGTGTTGCCAGGTCACCTGTGTTTGCCTCTCAGGGTGACACTGTTTTACACCAGGGCGCCATACATAACTCCAAGAATGAATTGATTGTATAGTATCTCAAAAGAAAACTCCAGGAAGTAAGGCTGCATGGTTAATAGATAGCTAAGGTCCTTGCCATGCAAGCGTGAGGACTTGAATTCCATCTCTAGCACCTGTGTAACCCCAGCGCTGGAAAGGCAGACACAGTCGGATCCCCGGGGCTTTGCTGGTCAGGCTAGCCCGATGGCTGCGTTCCAGGTTCGGCGAGAAATTCTGTCTTAAAACATAGGTGTGAAGTGACCAAGGAGGACACCTAGCATCAACCTCTGGTTCCCACATGCACTGCACACATGCATACATAACGGGGATAACACACGCAAACACACACGTGCACGCATGTACACGCATATGCACACACACGCACACGCACGCGCACGCACACAGGACACAGTGTCTGTGTGTGTCTATGCTGTTTTGCTAGAAAATGTCAAACAACCGGAGACGTTCACACTTTGGATTGCTGTTAGCCGTAGACAGAAGGCAGCCTCGGTGCTTCAGTCAGTTCCTAGAGTGAATTTTTCTCTCAGAACAAACACTTGGCCCTTTTGCAATTCCATCTTTATAACTGCCTTAATTCCCCACCTCTTAAGCAGTTTCATTCTTAGCAAATCTTTACCACGTGTGATTATAGTTGAGAGGTTTTTAATTCCAACTTTTGCTCTACTTCTTATAAAATAATACACGCTAGGTTATTTGATGCTATTTTTAGAGAATGAAACTAATCAGAGGAAAATACAATCTTGACTTTGGAGAACACTTGCAAAGCAGGTGGGTTCACTCCGGTTTGTTATTGCATTTCTAAGCACGGTCACAGAGTGACATCAATTTTATATAATTAGGCTTTGGCTCTGAAACTTGTTCCCCAAAGACAGATTGTGAAACTATTTTTGAGCCCTTTTAGTATTGCTTGAATAAATTTATTGCTTTCTATAGTAACATCCTGAAAGATAGCATGCTTCAAAGTACGTCAGTATCGCTGAAGAGTTGTTCCCTTGTCCTTTCTTCATTAATTGCTCTAAAACTTGTTTGCTCACGACAGGTACAATTACACAAGCTTAGCATAAGAATAAAATATATCAAGTATTCCATTTAATCTTTTCCTCTTCCAACTTTTTTTGGTGTGCAGTATGCATGCTTCTGCGCAGATGTGGAGGCGTGTGTGCATATGGAGATCCGAGGTCACTACTAAGACTCAGCCTTGATGGTTTCTCTATCCTATCCTTTGAGCAGGATCCCACAGTCAGACCCATGGCTCACTGAGATGACAGGTCTCACTACCCAGCTTGTTCTGGGAAGCCCCCTGTCTCCACCAAGGCTGGAATGATGGGCAGGCTGTCACATCCGCCCAGAATTACCTGGTCTTCTAAAGATCTAAATGTGGGTTCTCACACTTGCACAGCAAGAACTTAATGGATAAGCCCTCTTCCCAGCCCTCTAGTCCATTTCAAAGGAATAACTTTCGTTACGTGGTAACTGAAAATATGCTCACTTGTTAAAATGTTTCACCCGTCAGTTGTAGACAAAACAAATAAGAAATTTACTTTAAACTGTATAGGTGCTTAGCTTATGGGAGATGGTACCAAAGGATTTTGCAACTGTTAAGTTTTCACACCAACGGTTAACAAATACTTCCAGCTTAGTCCAAATGGATGGTTATCTATTGAATGATTTAATCAAGTGAACTTTAACCACTCAGTCTGCTGTCAACCGGATCATGTTATATTGAACAGGCTTAGAATGACCAGAGGGGAGGTGATCTGACTATCCACACAAACATTTGTAGTCCATGTGTCTCTGTTGTTTCAACTGGTAATGTTTGTTAGTGTCTCTCCAAGAAAAGTCACACAACAGAGATGTGACCTTTGTCACAGTAAAGAGAGAAATGAAAGAGCGCTGTGGTTGTTTGAATGAGAATGGCCCCTATTGGCTCATATATTTGAGTGCTTAGTCATCAGGGAAAGGCCAACAAGGCCTTTGGAGAAGGCGTATCACTGGGGGTCGGCTTTGAGATTTCAAAAAAACCCATGCTAGTCCTAGTTATCTCTCTCTCTCTCTCTCTCTCTCTCTCTCTCTCTCTCTCTCTCTGCCTGTGGATCAGGACATGTAGTTCTCAACTACTTCTCCAGCACCGTGCCTGCTATACCTGTTACCATGCTCCTTGCCAAGATGATAATTGACTAACCTTCTGAAACTGTCAGCAAGCCCCAATTAAATACTTTTTCTTGCAAGAGTTGCTGTGGTCATGGTGTATCTTCACAGCGGCAGAGCAGTAACTAAGACAGGCACCAATACCCAAAGGGTGACAGGAAAGAGATCATGGTGAGTCTGACCTTTGATTGTCCCTCAAGTTGCTTCACCAGCAGAGAGCTGTCTAGTCCCTGGAAATCCTGGCACAAAAGGATTTATTTTTAAATTACTGCAATCCTCAAATGTGGACCCTGTGCCAGCAATATTGACTACCCTCAAATCCTGTTAGAAACTTGGGGCTCTCTGGCCTGACCCAGGCCTTCTGGGTCAACATTTGAATTTTAACAAGATGGTCTTGTGTTACAGATCAAAGGGGCTTTGCTCTCTTTACAGGTCAGGGGTAGCAGGCCAAGGGAGGATCCTGTAGCCACAGGTCCTGGAGGCTGGAATCAGCTGTAGGGACAAATTCTCTCCTGCAGTCCAGCCAAGTGCAGAGTCTTGAAGACAGAAGTAGAGCTGTGTCCCCTGGAGACTGGCCCCAGCAACCATCTTGTCTAGGACAAAAGGGTCAGATACAGGTAGTTTTCCACAAGTCTATCTCAGACAAATCTTTACTTTCCAACTCCGGAGGCAGGCTTTGTCGGGCTCCTGTGGCAGTCCAGGAATGCCAGAATTTATAGAGGTGCCAGGTGTGTCCTGAGTAGGTAAGGTGAAAATATGGGACCAGTTGAAGATGAGCTAGCTGTCAAGCCTGGTAGGGGAGACTAACAAGGAGCCTATTAAAAGTCACCAGAATTTCACAATCAGGTCCTGCTGTATCTGTGTCTGCAGAGGGAAAGAAGTGCCTTATCAGAAAGTTTCTGTCTTTTTCTGGGTTGCTATGGGGACCTTTGCCTGCCAGCCACTGCTTTCCCTCTGCACCCATCAGCTGGTTTTCTGTTTGGGGCTGCCAGGGCAGTGTTAACAGCTATCAGCTCTCTGCTCTCTGTGACTCAGTTGCCCCAGAAGTTTGAGCCTACCTGCTGTCAAAAGGCCATCAGAAAGTTCCCTGGACCTGGGTGGGGTGGGCAGACCTACCCCCAACAAAATCTTTTGAGCATTCTATGCTACCTAAAACCCAAAACACGCACAGAGGCAGAAGCTGTGGGTCAACAGTCTATGCGGACGGTGCCTGCATGCTCCATCAGCCCAGTAGATGCTATTTTTGCAGACATGTCCTGGTGGGAGTTTATGCTTCACATCAGCTCCAAGCTCACTGGCTGAGGAATCCCCAGTGCCCAGGCTATACAGAGAAGCCCAGCTGTGCCCCTTGCTGTGCTTCGGATTTCACTCCAGTCTCTCTCAAGGGGATCAGCATCATTCATAGGATTCCAAAGACTGGGCTATCTGTGGCAAATTTGCCCTCTGCTCCCCAAATGCCCTTATTGCTTAAGACACATTTGAATGCAAAATCAAAGTGACATGTAGCTACTTTGAAATTCCCATGCTGTTAGCTGGCCTAGTGATAAGAGTGAAATATTTAGATGATGTGCTAGATACGCTGGTGAATACCTGTAACTCTGGCACTTGAGAAATGGGGGAAAGGATTTAAGTTCAATGTTACCCTTGGCTACTCAGCAAGTTGATGGCCAGGCTGTGCTCCAGAAGCTCCTGTCCCAAAGAATAAAAGACCAGAAGTGTTTGGTTGCTGTCCTCTCCTTTTGCATCCTCGTCTGGATTCTTTCTTAACAGATAAACATGTGTTACCACATTAGCCTCATGATGTTATTGTGTATGCTAGAGAGAGGCTTTCCGCAGACTACAGACCCTGTTTTAAGTAAGCAAAATCGAAATACAGCCTAATTATTGACCTTTGATACAGCAAACTTTAAAAAAAAAAAAACATAGAAAAATCAAGTTCTTTCCAGGCTCCAAGAATATGGTTTTCCATCATGGAAAGTATGCTTACCACATTTAAGTCAATAGGAACTTTGCCTCTTCTTTGGGGCTATAAAAACAGACCTTTCTGGCCTCCACAGAAGAGCTTAAGGAACTTTCTGCATGTTCAGTCTTCAAAGCTCCATCAAGTGGAATCCGAGACTGTAACTGAACACGGTTTTGAGACAGAGGAGTAATTCCCTAAACTATTTTTGGATTTTCCCCTTCATCCTTTGCAGCTTCCAGAGAAAACTTCCCTGTGAAGTCTGCTGCCCCCTCAAACCCCGTCTCCCCTGAGTGATAGGAAATGAAGGATTACTAAGGAAGCCAGTAAAAAATGCGCCCCCTTTCCCCGGGCACCGACTCTCGTTCACTGGTAAGGAATGTGGTCACGCTTACGCAGCCAGGGTTAGTCTGAAGGAAAGTTCATAAGCTACTTACTGTGTTACGTCAGTGCGCCGTCCCCAAAATCCATGGAGACTTTCGGAAGCGCAGCCCCCTCACTGTTCCCAGGTCCCATCAGTGTTTCCATGCTTCTGGAGGACCACACTGAAAGCGCCAGTGGGCTAATGTGCACGCTGAAGCGGAGAGCGGTGCATACCCTATCACCCATCAAGGCTGAGAAACACAGCCACAGAGCAAAGCTGCCGGAGTCTCTGCCCCTGACACCTTGATAGGAAGCATTCCCTCAGCCCATTCATTTGAACATGTGCTGGAGGACGCTGAAGGCAAGCCAGTGATGAAGGCAAGCCAGTGATGCAAAGACCAAAAGGTCCAGCCCTGACTCTGTGATAGAGGTAGTGAGGTGGCTCTAAGCTATCCTGTGCTCCCCGGTACAGTGGCTTCAGGGGAGGCAATGCTATGAATTTGAACTCACTCCACCTACCTTTAGCACGCTGATGTGCCAGGCTTCAGTTGTCCAACTTTAGTCCCAGCACTCAGAGGCAGAGGCAGGCAAATCTTTGTGAGTTCGAGGCCAGCTCACAGGAGCAGGCTTCCAGGCTGGCTCTGGGACCCAGGCTGGATGCTTCTGGCAGTTCTTCTCTGTGGGCCAGAAAAGGTCCACCCAGGACAGTTTACTCTTGGCCTCTTGCAGCCCTTTCCCACCCTATCCATTGAGCCCTTCTCCAGAGAGAATACGAAATCAAGTATGTGCAAAGAAAACAGCTGCGCGGCCCATACACCAGTAACTCGGCCATATTTATAACTCGCCACAGTCAACCGTCTTGCTAGGGACCTCGGGTCTGACCTTGCAAGCTATTTGTGCTTTGTCTTCCTTTACCCTGGGCGTCATGCTGGACCAGCTGGGTAACTTACACATAAGGTCATGGAGCTCTGATGACCCCCTGGTGGGGGGCTTTTCCCAGCAGGTACCCTATACCACTGAGCTTGGGAGTGTGTGACCCATGCCCTAGAGAGAAACCCGTATGACCCAACTTTTCAGATGAGATAGCAGTTCAGTGAAGGCCATGCTTGCTACTTTTCCCTTCACTGCAGCAAAAGACCCGACGAAGGAACTTCACTTGTCTTTGGAGCCCTGCAGTCCCTGTCAGATGTTGTGTGTGTGTGTGTGTGTGTGTGTGTGTGTGTGTGTGTGTGTGTGTGTGTTATGTGTGTGTATGTGTGTGTATGTGTGTATGTATGTGTATGTGATGTGTGTGTGCATGCATGTGTGAGGTATGTGTGCGTATGTGTGTGTGGTGTGTGTCTGTGTGTGTCTCTTGAACAATGCTGGTTAACATCTCAAAAAGGGCTTCTCATATTTGGCGCTGGGGTTCTGATTTGGGTGATCTTTGGCTCTTGGAGGGAACATTGTTAGCTCAGACAAGAAATTTTCATTTAAAGTACCTATGAATATTTACATATAGACTTGTGTATTATCAGCTTTCTTGGGTGGACAGTTAACAGTATGATTCCTTGTGACCTTCATAGACATCCTTACCGTTGTTCTACTCTTCTTCATTGTGTATTTATATTCTTCCCCTTCCCTAGTTAGAGTCCCCCATTTCTGCCTTTTCTCTGCTCAGATCGCCTGTGCCCTGCTATTCCCCTGTCTGTCGCTCCCCCACACCTCTGTCCTAGCAACAGTCCCTGTTGACTTTCCTGGTTTCTGCAATTACTCCAGGATATGTACTCATGTTGGAGGGTTTGGAGCTAGGAGCCTCTGACGAGAGAGGACATGGTGCTTGTCTGTCTGGGTCTGGGTTCCCTCCATCATAACCCTGGCAGGCAGTAATCAAGGTAGGTAGGTGGAAGCCTTCTCCATGGCATCTTCTTAGGAAAGAGCAGACGATGTGCTTCCAGGACAGCAACAGGAAGTCACTGGTGGATCCGGAGCACTTAGGTCCTGAGGGTTTCACTGCCTAGCAACTCCTTTAGCTGTGGTTGTGAGCCATTTTCCAGCTGAGCAAACTGAGGCCCAGTTGCAATGTAATCTGATGTCATAGGAAAAACCACCATCACCACTATAATCATCATCATCATCATCATCATCATCATCACTATGGTCACCATTACTGTAATCCCCGTGACAGCCATGATCATCACCCTCACTGTAATCACCATCACCACTGCAATCAGCACCGTCAGCATCTGGTTTTGTCTTTCGCACTCTGCTGCTCCAAGCTATAGGGCCCACGGGCTGATTCTACACCTTTCACCATGCTCCCGTGACCAGAGGCAAACCTTCAGCTACAGACAATGTTTTATAAGGTCAGTCTCTGGTTTGCAAAGCTGGACTCGTCCTGCGAACGGCTCCCTGCGGATTGCGGTGCACATGGCCTGCAGCCCTCTGCCAGTTAAAAGTGTCGCAATAGGCACCCTCAAAGACCGGTGCTTTTATTTTTAGAGGCTGGATTCCGAGAAGAGAGAAGAGAGATAGGCCGAAGGGTACGCATATTTGGACTCATTAGTAACGACTACCAGATTGCGTTCCAAAACACTGTAGTTATTCCCATTCCCGGGAGTGACATTTGCAACAGACCTTACCCCTAAATCCTCACTGTCACTAGGGTGTCATTTCTTTTCATTCTTAAAACAGAAATTTTAGATGAATTTCTTCTGGCTAATGAGGCAAGCATATTTTCATATGTTTATCGATCATTAGCATTTGCTTCCTCAAAACCATCTGATCAGGGAGCATAGAGATTTTAACTTCATTTTCTAATGAAATTTCAAATGTTTTTTTTCTGTGTGTCACAGGTGTCAATTCTATTTGTCAAATCTGTTTACTGTTGATCACCTGTGCTTAGACCTTATATATACATACACTTAAGTTGTTTTTTGTTTTTTTTTTTATAATGTGTATAACTCTTGCTTCTGTGTACCCCACTTGCATGCCTGGCTCCCGCAGAGGCCAGAAGAGGGTGTCAGATCCCCTAGAACTGGAGTCACAGACGGCTGTGAGCCGCCACGTGGGTGCTGGGAATCGAACCTGGGTCCTCCGGAAAAGCAGCCAGTGCTCTTAACTGCCGAGCCATCCCTCCAGCCCTTAGCTCTTTTTTATTTTATTGCAGGATTATTTTACAAAGCAAGTTAGTAAAATAAAACACATGCATAAAAGTAAGGGGAAAGTACATATAATTCCATACGCATCAAAGATAACTGATTTTATTCGGAACAACTATTAAATGTGCTCTTAAAAAAAATAATGTGGCAATAATCATGCTACTGTGAACCATTTGTTACACGAAAAAATATACACCTTTGCACCTCAACTCATGTAAACAGATTTATACTTGCACCATGATTTTATTGTGGCTGCGATTACATTTAATATCAAAACGAGACTCCAGTCTAGTATTAAATATTCAGGTCATTTTATTTCCCAACTGAGGGAAGGTCTCGCGACATAGCCCCGGCTGGCCACTCACAACTGCCTGTAACTCCAGTCCTCTGGCCTCCTCGGGCACCAGGCATGCACGCGCAGACAAAACACCCTACATTCTCTCCCTGGACTCTTCCAGACGCCTCTGGCTGTACTCTCCCTCCTCACTACAATGAAAGCCTTCGCCTCGGTCTTTCTGGACCTGGCCAAGAAGGAGACATCATCATGGGTGTTGACATTCACCACGACAAGGACCAAAGGGTTCGACGCAAATCAAAAGAACACGCAAATAAAAAGAAAAGAAAATTGAAATAAAAAAGGAAATATCTGGCCTCACAGATGTTCCCACAAGCCAGCCTGAAGACAGCAGTGTCTCGGTCCGCGGACCTGCTTCCCAGGAACGCCAAGCCGACAGCTGATGCTAACTGGGCGCATCCGTACTGAATGAAAGGAGAACATGACTCAGCCGTACGGTCGAGGAGAAGGTTGTTTTTTGTTGTTGTCTTTGTTTTCGGCATCCAAAACTCATTTTTTTTTTTTTTAAATAACAGTAGGATCCAAGGTTAGTTTTTGTACTTACAACTGGCCCTTTGGCCTCTAGCAGGCTGTAACTTTCAGATCTTGGAGTCGACATAGGATTTTGGGTGACTGTGTGGGGTTCCTTGGGGTCTTGCCAAAATGCCAGTATACCTCTGCCTTTCTGAGGACCAGGCAGGAGCACAGTGCCACAGCCCTTGGGGAACCCCAGGGCCAGCTGGTTGGAGGTGAGGATCTTACCCCACCCCCCACCCCACCCCCGCCTTGAGGATGGGGCTTCTACCCAGCTGCTCACCCACGGCGCACACACCTTCAGTTCGGACACTGCCAGAATCCATGTCATCTGTGACCATCCCCATGACCACAGCTGTTTTGTTCCCTTGGCTAGGATGCTTCGTCTTTCTCATCACCCGGGACATGGACAGAGGTGGACGGACGGTTAGTGACAAAAATAAATAACCTTTTCAGCACAACCTGAAGATGGAGTAGGGTCATCTGGTCAGAAACTTGTGCAGCTTGACTAGCAGCCACAGGTAGATGTCCTGGCTCCTGGGCTCCTTGTGCCGAACCCTTTGGTCCTTGTCGCGGTGAACGTCAACACCCATGATGATGTCTCCTTCTTGGCCAGGTCCAGAAAGACCCCGAGGAGAAGGCTTTTATTGTAGTGATGACGGCGACTACAGCTAGAGGCGTCTGGAAGAGTCCAGAGCAGGGAGAGAATGTAGTAGACTAAACATGGCCAGCGGACTGAACCAGGTCATGAGAGGAGAGACACGGCAAGCAAGAGAAGGAGAGAAGAGAAAGCAGAGAGGAAAGGGCCAAGAAAGGGGACTAAGAGCCAAGAGAATCAAGAGAATCAAGAGAGAGCACATGACCGAAATGGCAGGGTTATATAGGAGGAATGAGAAGCTGGAGGAGGAAGCCCGCAAGCCGGAGAAGTCAGGTGGGGTGAGAAGAGCGGAAAGAACCAGGACTGCCAGCCTGGACTCTGTAACAGGTACTTGTGATGCTGAGAGATTCCAGGGTCCAGTGTGCGCTTTGGGGTGCTAATAGGCACCACAGGTAGCCATTTGTCCCCAGTTTCTTCTTGATTTGACAGATGCAATGCCCCCCCCATACCCCGCCCCAGCGATCCAAAGAAGCCAACTTACTGAGTTACAAAATCCTTGGAGGAACCTTTCACGCATATTGCTGAGTGAACAGATCCAGGGTGGAAAGGCTGTCTGCCAAATAGACAACATCCCAGAGAAGTCGTGACCCTTGGCAAGTAAAAATATCAGAGATTGCTGGGAGTCGAGGGGCAGCTGGAAGCACCAAGAGGAAAGGGGCCTGGGATATTTAGGGCAGTAACACTCCTCTGGCTTCTTTTTTGATGAAGACACATTTCTTCATGCGTCTGTCAGAATCCAGACTGACCCCCTCCCCCTCCAAAGATGCAGAGGAAAGCTTCCAGATGGCTCAGGGATAGTAACAGCTGTAATACACTGATGTAAGACGTAAGACATTCGTGGTGGAAAACGGGTATTAGAGAGGTTGCTGATGTACAGGAACTGTTTGTTTTTCTGCTCAGATGGAGTATGCTGAAGCTTGGGCCTTTCTCTCATTGGTGCAAAACACTGGTCCTGGGTGCAGGGCAAGCTGATAGTACTATATGGTCAGCAACCATAGGATGGAGCTTAGCACAGAAAGGGAAGCCAGTGATCAGCACTTGGGCTGCCTTATTCATGGTAGGGCCCTCTCAAAAAGTGGGTGAGGCCCTGGTCATTGCTCAATAGCAGTAACTGCTCACTACTGCATCCTTCAGCGACTTTCCTGCCCACCCCCCTCGCTTGCCTCTCTTTGCTTCCCAAGGTCAACTTCCTAATTTGTGATGTAGTAGTTAACCATTGTGCGGGCTAAGCAAGGAAGACACGAAGGCATTTTCATAGACTCAAACCCTGCCAGACCTCAACAGAGATAACCACCGTCATGGCAAACACCATCCTGGACAGTGGAACCCTGGGCATCTGAGCTCAGGTGTGTTTTTATTGATTCAGAACTCCTTAGGTATGTGCAGATCATGAGCAATCAAACATCCCCCACACAAAGCCAACACCTGTGAACAATACAAAACACCAAGACCTAGACAGTCCCTCACCCAACAGTGTACAAAAGCATTTTAAACATAACTAAAAATAAACTTCCATAACAGTGATGTGTGACTTTTCCTAGGGCAACACAAACAAATGTCTTCTCATCCTAAATAAGGTACTGATGACAGACCAAAGAACAATTCAACCGAAGTCCAATGTGGTGAAGCAATGAGTTTATTGGGGTTACTTACTAAAGGATGATACTTACAGGGTATTTTCATCCCTGTTTCATCCAGGAGCCCACCCCACATAGGTGAAGACTTACTTCTTGACAGGCATGCAGGCAGCTCTTCTTGTGGGAGGGACAATCTCTTCTTAGCCATCGTTACCATTCGAACAACCTTGGGGAGAGGCCTTGTGAATCTTGTAAGTTTCAGGAGCTTCCTGGGACTTAATGAGCCTCTCTACCAAGAAGACATTTCATTTCCTGGAAAAGAGCTACAAAGCTTGGCTTTAGGAGCCACCTACAGGGGCATGAAGGTCTTTGTGCTTGCGGATATGTACTAGGGGAACCTGGAGTGTTAAGAGCAGAGGGCTGTTTCTTCAAGAGAAGGAATGCAAATCCTGTTATCCTCTTAGAAGGCTGGAGCAGATGTGCTTTCTAGCCTGGGGATTTTTGCACTCTGTGGCCAGAGGCTTTTCCGGCACCTGGCCTTCCTCTAGACTCTTATCGTAAATTTGGTTTTCTCTGTCAATCTATAGAACCTAATTTTATGGACTTTACAAACAGTTCCGACGTGGTCGCATCTGATGTATTTAGATTACTTTGTTCCACCAGGAGATTTGTGTATGCTTTGTTGTGCACAAGGGATCCATTCAGTCTCCACCAGAATAATTTTCACCAAGCCGTGAGGTACTTTAAAATATACCTAAGAAACATCACTCAGAATCAGACTCCCAAAATTTGAGCCAACATCACTACTGAGTCCTGTCGAGGTGAACAGCTTCTTGCTTCGCGAGGCTTATCTCCACGGCCCACGGAAGTCGTATTCAAATAGGTCAGGGTCAGAGTCAAGAATAATGCAAGAATCCCATTAAACTTCCAAACACCGTGAATCGGTGAGATTTCCACATTTTATTTCTGTAGTTTTCATGTTTGAATCACCAACGTGGTTGTGGTTTTATTTTCTATACGTTTCCTTGCAAATGTGTTTTGGTATACAATGGATTGAAAACTAGCTCGTGCATCAACTTGCTTGAAACGGCGCACTTTGAAATGTTTCTGCAGGAAAATGAATTCCAAAAGAGACAAGGAACAAACCTGGAATGTTCTGGAGCACACACATTGAGCGTCGGTCTTTACACTGTAAACAGTTAGCAGGGGGGTAGAACGTGAGTTGGTCAAGCGCTGCTTATGACCCGGCTACCAGTTTTAAGGGTTTTGTTACTTCCTTCTGTCTAAACTTCATGTTGATCGTTTGATAATAGGCACACTTGGAAGCTCCCTGTCGGTCTCTCCGCATCTTCTAGCAGTTGGCATCGTACCATTTCGCTTGGATAATTCGGTCCCATTGCCTCCTATGGAAAGAACTGCTTCTGGCAAAAGAAATGATCACTCACTCAAAACGCTTGCACAGCTCTGCTCAGTTAGAAAGCAAAAGCAGGGCTGATCATTTTTGCATGATGACAAGTCAAATCAAGAAGACCTCGTAACCATGAAATGAAATTTAATTAAATATCGCAAAGACAAACATTTTTTTTTAAAAAAAAAAACAGGGATAGATGTTCTGAAAGAATGGCCGGAGGGTACCAAGCCACTGTTTTACTTCTTAGAAAAGTATCTGTGGCAACTTTACAAAGCAGCGTCTCCCCATATGATGCACGCTGGCATCAGAGTGGATATAACCCTGAGCCAGGCCACGTGAGGGTGGGGACTGGGAGAAGAAAAAGGGGGTGGGAAACAGGGAGATAGGGAAACCTGGAATGGTGGCCAAGAGGTCCAAAAAAGACTGGGTATCCAAAATGGTTGGATTATACAGGGAAGAGCAGCTCAGCCTCCTGGGCTGGAGAGTTGAGGGTAGGGGTGGGCCTGCCAACCAGGAAGACCCAGCAACAGGTAGGGACTGAAGGATGCTGGGAGAACATGGCAGCCAGATCTTCTTTGATAAGTTAAATAGGCTCCTCAGTTAGCAGTTTGTCCAGGCGTTTGAGACCTAACAGATTCTATGTTGTATTTTACCTTAATTTCCTTCAATACTATTTGAAGTCGCCATTGGTTTAGCCTTGTGCTTCTTTTATTAAACTTATACCTGGGTATTTTATACATTTTGATTCTACTGAAAACATAATTGTGTTCTTGGTTTTATTTTTAGAACGTTCATCATCAAACAGAGCTGAGACTGACTTTTATATATTGATCTTTCAGTTTCAATCTCAGTCAACTGATTTCTTACTTTTATTTATTTATTTTTTTTAGTAGATTAGAATTTTTATAGAGTAGATTTTATCATCTGTGAGTAAGGGCAATTTATTTCTTCCTTTCCAAGTCCGGGTACCTCCTTTCCCCAGATGTCACTCTGATCCTTGTTTTCTTCCTTCCGTCTCCCCTCCTTCTTTCTTCCATATATTTCTTCCTTGTTCCTCTAAGTGCCTCTGCCCATGTGGATTAGCAGCAAAGGTGCACATCCTTCTCCGCCTCCTAAGCTCCTTTGCTCCCAGGCACAATGGCAGATGTGGTTTCTGTAAATTCCCTTTAGGGGCAGCAGTTCTACTCTTAGTTTGTTGTTGAGCAGCTTGCTGAGAACACTGAATCCTTGTCTTTAGCCTTCTGTCTTGTTCTTACGATGTGACACGAGTCTTCCTGAAAACCTCATGCTCCTGCAAGTCGCGAGTTGCGGGAAATCTTTCATAACACTATTTATCAGGGAGGGGGAGGGTATAAAGCGTCGGAGGAAGAGGATTTAAAAGGCTGAACTGTATTTTAAGAGTGCGGTTTTGGGGAGAGGAAGATGAAGAAGCAGAAGAACCCAATGGTGAGCCCTGCTGATGATGAAGGGAGCCATCCTCGTTGAGTCAGTGAGCCAGAAGAGCCTTCAGATGAGCAACTCACGTGAACGACAAGGCCCCTTGCAAAGTCATCTGTTAGCAAACAACATCATCACTGAAAGCCAACTTCCCTGCCAGCTCTGAGTACGCGTCTGCACTCACAGCACTGGAGAAACTGAGGCAGGAGGATGGCAAGACCGGGGTCAGCTCCGGCTACCCAGCAAGACCCTGTAGCAAAATCAAAGAATCACAAAATTATAATTGATGTTTTATCAGCAATGGTAATCGTGACTCAAAAAAAAAAAAAAAAAACAAACACCAGTTCTTAATTAATATACTACAGTTTACTGTTATGCTCTTAAAGCCATTATGCCTGCCCTGTTTCTGTAGTGGAATTACTGTAGCACTATGGTACTGTGAATCTCTCCTCAGCTCAGACTTCTGTGATGTCAGGTTTATGATATGATGGTGCTATGTGTAAACATTCACGCTATGAAAGTGGACGTGTTAAAAACAATGTAACACTTGCCTCTGAACAGCCAGCAGTTGGGTGTTTATTAGCAATTCTCACATGAGCACACTTTGCCTGAGGAAGCAAAGGAAAAGGCAGGTGAGCGGTCGGGGAAGCCAGGTGATTATCCTCGGCAGGGGAGCCAAAGACACGTGGAACTCTTTCTGGTTGTTTTATTCCTAGGAGTGATTAAGAGCAAAATCAATTCTAGAAGAGTTTACTGAAAGCAACAGCAGCCGCAGACGTACCCTGCACAGATGCTTAGAATTCCGGGTGCAGAGGCTGCCTCCGTGGAAATGGGGATTGGCTGTTGACACGAGAGCCCTCCCTTTCAGAGAATCAACTCATCTGTGAGGAAATGCTCAGCTCAAGGTTGGTGGCAACACTGGTTTTCTTCAGATGATGAATCCAGAAGGGAAGTAGTTTCTTCTATTGTTCTATGTGCAGTGCCTCTCCCAAGACATAAATGAACTTGAAATGTGTAGTAGTACACTGTTGTGGCAGCTCACCAAAGAAGACACAAGGAGGCATAATCATTGGTTCAAACCCTTCCAGACCTGGGCAGAGGGAACCACCATCACAACAAGTGCCATACTGGACAGTGGAACCCTGAACATCTGATCTCAGGTGTTTTTATTGAACTCTTCAGGTGTCCTACTGATAGCACATGCAGATCATTAGCAATTAAACATCCTCCAGAGAAATCCAACACCTGCAGACAATACAAAACACCAAGACCTAGGCCGACCTTCACCCAGTAGTGCACAATTATTTTATACATAACTAAAAATAAACTTCTACAACACAATTTAACACTGCACCAGCAAAACTATTTACAAGAGGAACAATCATCAGGATTGCTAATGCACAGGACCAAAGGAAAGCAAACATCTATCAAACTTTTCACAATGGACAATCGTGTTTGTGTCTTTATTGATCCATAACTCCTCAGGTGCTCTACTGATAGCAGGTGCAGTTTTGGAGATGTCAGTACCATGGGATGACCACCAAGAATGGCGGCAGCAGTGGAGAGGAGCCAGAGTCTGGAGGACAAGCTGTGTGTACTGCAGAGGGCAGAGCCAGAGAAGTGATTCAAGCCCTTTGGAGGAGCCCAGAAGCTCGTGAGTGAATTCGATTGGATTGGACATTGATAATGTTTTTATGTGTGCCCCCCTAACATGCTCTGTTAGGGAACAGACTGCAGAGAAAGAGGCTTGAGGCCCAGTTGTTTCTCATGAGATACTTCCTTGACCCTAACACCAGCAGCCAGATGTTACTGGTTGCTACCATGCTTTTTTTTGCCCTCTATTTCAGGAGAAAGAAAGGAAGGATAGCTAGATAGAAAGAAAGAAATTGGACTATCGTCTCAGCTCAATATCCTTGAACCCAATTACTCAACCCGATGTTCCTCTAAGCAACAACCAACCAACCCACCAACGACCAACCAACCACCCATCCGCAGCTCTCAGGGACTCAACCCTTATACACTCTAAGCAAAGTTCCCAGAAGTCCGGGCAGCACGCAATCACAAAGACAGGCTGCACAGCTTGTCAAAACAGCTGCATGTAATCGAATGACAGGCACTGGCAATGAGCATTCCAAATCAGACTCATCGTCACCTGCCACACCTGGGACGGGAACAGAAACACAGTCCAAATGCCATTTTGCGTTTTTAAAGAAACCAAAATAATAAAACTCCTTCCAAGCGTCCTGCTACTGCCAGACGCACCCGTGAGCACTGGGGTGGGAGAACCGGAGGGTCCATGAAACTTGCCGGCCAGTGGCCTAGCTGAATCAGAGAGCGCCAGGTTCAGCCAGATGCCCTGTCTCAAAATATAAGGTGAAATGATTAAGGAAGACATTGGCAGTGACTTCTGGCCTACACACACACACACACACACACACACACACACACACACACACACACACACACACACACACACACACACACACACACACACACACACACACAGACACACAGACACACACAGACACACATACACACACACAGAGACACACACACATACACACACACACACATACACACACACACACACACACACACACACACACACAGACACACACACACATACACACACACAGACACACAGACACACACACACATACACACACACACAGACACACACACACACACACACACACAGACACACACACACACAGACACACACACACACACAGACACACACACACAGACACACACACACACACCTTCATGTACATGTACACACACAAAGACATACACCTCATACACATATGTGCACTAACGTACATACATTTACACGCACAAACACATGTACAATATATTACATGCATCACACACACGTGCACCTGCATGACATGTGCATATTCACAAACGCATACACAAACATCACAGAGGAGAGAAGGGGGGGTGGGGAGAGAGAGAGAGAGATATCAACTTGTGACAACTTTCCCTTAGCATGAGGACCGTCAGGGTCTGCGCAGCCCAGGGCGCACCTGAACTGGCTGTATCCACAGCAGAATGAGGGGCAGCTGTAAACACCGTAATTGGCAACAAGGCTGGAAAATCCACACCCGTCATCCTCCTGACTTGATTCAAGAGGGCGCCAAGTCTAAAGGGCAAGTTTTAACACTTCTCTGCCATCTAGGTCTTGCCGGAGACTCTCTGGCCTGGAATTAGGTAACGAATGGTGGTTCCTAGGATCCACTGGTGGGTTCCTCAGTCCTGGAGGGCTCATCACTTCCCAGTGATGCTCCGTTGGGCGAAGCCACTTCTTATTGGGAGCCAAAGGTGGCCAGGACTGACTCAGATGGCATCTTGGCAAGCCCCCTTTGTGACTAGGGCTCACCAGCTAGAAAAATGCCAAAGGGACTCAGAACCTCCATGAGCCACACAAGTCTTTGCACCTCTAATGACCCGATCTAGAAAGTTCTTGTAGACACGCCCAGAGGCTTCTTTCCCAGTGTGGGTCTAAATCCTATGAAGTTAGGTGATAAACTTTTCCTGGGGAGATGGAATACACACATCTTGCTACCCCAGAAAGGGAGCCTATGACACACCAAAGGAAGGGGTGCACCAATGTCCAATTTGGTAAACCAATGAGGATTTGGAGGGGGCGGGGTGTTACAGAAGTGTTGGTGAGGGGTTACCTATAAGGATCAAGAGCAGCTGCATCGGCAGAAAACCCACGCTGACATGGTGCCAACACTCAAACCACAACCTGGAAGCTCTCTAAGCAGCTTGCAGTCATCTCTACAATCAGAACATCTCTCTCCACAGTTTGCCTAGTCTGAGTCTCTATTCCTTGCAAATGTTTACTTATTTTTACATGACTGGGCAGAGGACCTCAAGAATCTTTCAAGTTTCTGTTCTCCAGACAGTGACTTTTGTTCACCTCATGGGACTCTTGAGTCTCCTCTCCCTCCTGGAGGACATGTTTCAACTTAGAGGGAAGGTTAGACAGGAAGGATCATGCTTACCTTCTCTGTCACCTTGTGTTGTGTGGTACGCTCCTAGCTCTCGGTGGAGTTCTTGGTGAGTCAGAGATTGACTTGCCCAGTTGTAGCAGTTATGCTACTGTGTGAGCTCATTGAAGAAGACAAGGAGATACTTCTATAGATGCAAACCCTGTCAGACCTAAGCAGAGGGAACCATATGTCATGTCAAGGGCCATACTGGACAGTGGCACCCCAGTCCTCTGATCTTGGGTGTTTTTATTGATACAGAAGCTCCTCAGGTGTTACATTGATACAAAAACTCTGTCCCCTCATCCAAAGACCTATTTGTATAATGAAGGAAACCTGTAGCTTAATCTCATCCCACAATCTTTTAGCAGGCAGGCTATGTCACCTTTATGGTGGGGGAACCCAAGGCCTAAAGGACATGTTCTCTCCTTGTTATGGGGGAGGAACTACAATCATTCCTTCACAGCAACTTTACTCTTACACAATGGCTCTGCCAGAGAGCTGTGAGCAGGTGCAGATCATGAGGCAGCAACCATCCTAATCACAGATTTACATAAAGCCGACACCTGCAGATAATACAAACTGTCAAGGCTTAGGTAGCCTTTCTTCTAACAATGTACAAAATAGTTATTATAAACATAACTAGAAATAAACTTATTTAATACCTAATACCCAGCACTTAGAGCTGGATTTACAGGAAACATTTGGCCTCCATGGAGCTGACAGAGTTGGGTTCACTCTCCCCCCCTCCACCAACCCACAGAAATAGCTACTGGGGATGGAGAAATGGCTCAGCAGTTAAGAGCACTTGCTGCTTGAAGAGGATGCAGGTTTGATTCCCAGCATCCACATGGCATCTAACAATCATCTGTAACTCCATTCCAAGAAGATCGGACACTTTCCTTGGCTTCCATGGGCACTAGGCACACAAATGGTACATAGACATACATTCAGGCATAACACAATTTTTTTTGCATTAAAAAAGTCTGTTGTTTGAAGCAGCTGAATTTACATTTTTAAGCAACAGATAGATAATACCCTCGTATTACCACCACCCTCTTTCACTCATCCAAAGGATCCTTCACTGGAGGGAGAAGAGACCTCTCCTCTAAGAAACTTGATCATTATTCTGACAACTTGCCCAGTTCCTACATTTCCAGACTTTCTCTAAGCTACTCTCAAAGTAGACAGAGTCTTATGGCTTCCATGAGAATGCAGGAAGGGGAGTCACTAGCAGTAGAGGAAAACATGTCTTTGGCTCAAGTCATTCCTCACTAGCCTTCCTTTGAGTTTCAAAAGGGGTTACTATATTTTCTTTAAAAGTATTTCACATTTAGTATTATACTGAATAATTGAAAGAATGGGATGGATAGAAGATTAGATGATGGGTGGATGTCTAGATACATGGGTGGGCTGATGGGTGGATGGATTGGTGCATAGATGAATGGGTCTGTGGGTAGACTGATGTGAATGGTAGGTGAAACTGGTGTGATGAGTAAGTTGGTAGTTAAGCGAATGCTTGAATGGATAGACGGATGACGTGCAGATGGATGAAGGATGGACGAATAACAGACAGGTGGATGAGTAGATGGGTGGGTGGGTGTGTAGGTAGGTGGGTAGATAGATCAATGGGTATGTGGATAAATTGGTGGATGGATTGGTCCAAGTTACATAGACAAGTGACAGAAGGACACACGAATGGATGTTGGGTGAACTATTTGGAGGTCAAGTTTGCTGTTACTCTCTTGTGAGCTTGGGTTTATTCTGGGAATTAAACTTTAACTTGTTTCTATAATGAAGCACCAACCATTTCACCACGATCTGCTACTGTGACCTGTTTAGCGCTCACCAATCTCCCTGCTCATGATTCTAAGAGCCCCGCTTCCAGCCAGGTTGCCCAGCTCACTACCTCTTCCCCATTCCTAAGCCCTGGTTGCTTCCAATTGCTCTTTAAATGCTACCCTCTGATGACCTTGGGGGTCGGAATCCGGCATCCGTCCCCGCTCCTTGCTCATGATTCTTCAGGCCTTAGAGCTCCGTCCTCGCTGCTCTGGCTTCCTGACTCTTGCATATCACTGCCTTTCCCTCACAGGCGCTACCAAACCTGTCTCAGCAGAAATGGACCGCAGCATCCGGGCTACCGTCAAACGCCACATGGCTACTATCGGGAGGAGCGTGCTCAAGAAGCACGAGTCGTCAGGAGAGATGGCTCACTGGTAATGGTGCTTACTGTGGGAGCCTCATGACCTGAGTTTCATCCCCAGAATCCACATAAAAGGCCAGATGCAGTAGCACACATCTGTAATTCTGGTATTCCTATGGCAGGATGGAAGGCAGAGAAGGGAGAATGGTTTAGAAGCTCGCAGGCCACCTCCATGGGTGTTAAGAAGCAGCAACAACAAAAGAAAACAGCAGAGAGACCCAGACTGAAAGTTGCCGTCTGAGCATGCCGAGACATGCATGCACCTGTGCGCGCACACACGTGCCAAAATTAAAATAAAAATGCTCTTTTAAAAAGGGGAGAAATGAGAGGATGTCAGCTGTCTCTGAGTTTGGCTGGAGGCAGAAAAGAGTGGTCCTGCGTCTGGGCTCGGCTCCCGTGTGTTCACCGCATTGTTGGGTCAGGAGGCTGTGAGTCTTCAGAGCCTGGCTGCAGAACGGGCCATGGCCGTGGCTGGGCCTGGTTGGGGTGGGGCATGCACACACACCTGGCTGTCTCACTTGGCCGGGTTAAAGTCTCTTGCTGCCAATTTGGATGACTGCCCAAAGGCAGCTGTAGAAATCGGAGCACCACTGCCTAGGAGAAGGAGGTGTTGTGAGCTGCTTCCACAGTGACCTCATCGTCACCTTGCTCTAATAGGCCCTGGATGGCCCGCCAAAAAAAAAAAAAAATCTAAATCAAAACATGTGGGTTCTTTAGAGCAAAGTTCAAACTGAGGAAGCGGGAACTTAGTTCCTACTGTCTCGTGTGGTGTCACAGCGCAGGGTGTTGACACAGACAGTGGCAGTATGAAAGTCTGGTCTTTTAAAAATGTTTTAAAATTCATGACTGGTAAAGGATTTGGGGGCTCATTTCATGCCTGAGATTAAATTGCAGGCTCAGGAACAGGCAGCGGCTCTGGTTGTGTTCAGTCCATCTGACACGTGTTTTCATAATTATTCCTTAGAACAATCGATGGGGAGTCATGCTAATTTAATGTGTTATATTGTTGAAGACCAGTGAGCAAATGTCACACAGCCAGTCAGCAGCAGAGTCAGGGCTCCCAGGGTGCTAACTGTGCCCCACAGCCTCCACACGGAAGGCCCAGCTCTTCCTGCGGTGCTGAGAAGGTCTTCCGTCGGAGGTCAGTTCTGCTTTGCAGTCAGGAAAGTTCCAGAAGCTTCAGGACTGGGTGTCCTCGGAGCAGCATCCAGTTCCACCCATTTCTCGGCTCATGGGCACAAGGATGCTGTTTTACTTTCACGTCTCCCATCTGTAAAGTGGGGCCAACGCTCAAAACTGCACCGAATACAGCAGGCGTTAAGAATTGTACCTGCAAAGTAACTTAGCCAGTGCCTGGGATGCGGGAGGGGTGGGGATGGGGGTGGGCGCTGAGGGACTGCTAGCTGCCTTGATTCAGCAAGAGACAAATGTGGGTTTCATGTCTCTCTGATGGGCAGAACCCCAGCAAGCGATCTATCTCAACAGTCAAGGCGCCCCTGCTGAGCTCGGAGCTGTGTGTGAGGCCACGCTTCAGGGAATATTATGTTGTCTTGCTAGACTCACCTTCTGGGTTCCTCTGCAGCAGCTCTCAGAACAAACAGATCAGTGTTCTTGCTGGCCAACCTGCGTTGTCAGTAGGACAGCTCTCTTCCAGATGAGGCTCTCCGTGCTCTGACAGTCTTTGGAACGAAATACACCTGGCTGTTTCCCAGATCCAACACGCGCATGCTCCCTGTTTATCTTCTGAATGCGAATTTTTAACGGTGTCGGTGTTGGACACACCGCTGTTTGAACAGGTCCCTGCAGATTGTGGAGTGGAGACTCGGGGCAGCATGGGGCTCCGCAGAGAGCTTTGATGTGGGCAGCTTCCACCAGAGATGCCGGGTCGATCCTCCCACAGACTGTCAGCAGCTTGACTGGGCACACAGCCACGCCCAGCTCCTGACTTTGTACTCACCCAGCTCGGCTCCTCACTCTGCACATACCCATCCCCAAACCCTCGTTCTCTCCTCCGCTAGCATCGCGGCCCTCAGAACTCTCTGGAAATGAAGCCAAAGGGTGATGAAAGACATCAATTCGGGTTATTAAAACTCAACAAAAGGGGTTCCTTGTTAGCAAAGAACAACTTCAGACAAGAAACAAATGAATGCATCTGAAATCTGCTCTTAAGGCTGGGGGTGTAGCCAGTAAGTAGGGCGCTTACCTAACATGCTCGAGGCCCTGGGTGTGAGCCCCAGCCCTGCAAAAAAAAAAAAAGTTACCTAAAAGGCTTCTCAAGGCACCTCACATTATGGTGTATCTCAGAGAAGAGCAGATTCTATATGGAATCAACTGGAAATGAAAGGAGCATTAACGCTCCCACTACATGGCGACTCTAGGGGACGTGTTCTTCAGGAGTTACTTTCCCAGTCGACCATGGTATCGGGGCCCAAAGTGCACACTTGACTCCACCAGGCATTCCCTGGCCACACCCTGCTGCGTTCATTCCCAGTCCTCTCGCTCGCTGTGTAGTGTTTCCTGGAACTTCCTCACAGGTGTGTGTGGGAAAACCAGTCTGCAGAGGGGTCAGAACCATCTGCAGTGTCAGCCACCCACCAGGGTTCTCAGAACATGCCTTCTACAGGTACAAGTATCCCCAAGTGTCCATGCAAAGCCTCACCGGGCAAGGTCTGGGCTACTCGACAATGATTTGTGCATGAGGCTCACCCCAGGACAGCTCTCCAATGGGTCAGAGCCTTATCTTTGGGCCTCCATCTCATCTCAAGGTAGTCAGCTCATCATCCTCCACTCCCGGCATACACCTCTGAAGGCTCCACACATGTAGGGACTTTGGAGGCACTGGGTTTTCCGTTTGTTGCACTCCTAGATTTCTCTCAGCTGTGCAGACACCATGAAGCATGCTCCCCAGAGCCTGGTCCTTGTTTGCTGTGTTGAGTCCAGCCCTGCTCCAGATCGAGGTGATGAGTCACGTCCTTCGAGAACTCCTGTAGGACGGGTCAGTGTCTTGGTGACTGCAGGATGGTAGCTGAACTTGCTACTATAAGAGTCACTCAGGTGGTACTGGTTTTGAAGGCACGAAGGGATCATGGAGAGTAACTGAGACTTGGCACTGTTGAGAGACCAGGAGAAGCCATTGGAGAATGTGCAGCCTTGGTAGTAGTTGAAGGCCCAGATTGAAGGGGTCATGTAAAGAAGTTGAGACTTGGCACCATGAAGAGAGCCTATGAGAGGCTTTTGTGAAAGCGCAGCCCAGTTGCAGCAAGGGACCCCAGCAGTTTTTGAGATGCTAGTACCATGTTACAAACGCCAAGAGCAGCAGCAGCAGTGGAGGGGAGCCAGCCAGAGACTGGAAGACAAGCTGTGTGTGCTGCAGAGGGCAGAGCAGAGAAGCGACCCAAGGCCTTTGCAGGAGCCCAGAAGACTGCAAGTGAATTCCAGATAATAGGACGTTATATAATGTTTCTCTGCTGTCCAAAGACATTGTAAAAAGCTTGGTAGATGCTTGCTATCACTTGGTCCTGTGCATTAGAAGCCTCATAATTGTTTCTCTTATAAATGGTCTTGCTGGTATAGTGTTAAATTGTGTTGTAGAGATGAAGCAAATTTTTTATACAGAAAAGAGGAAATGTTGTGGAAGTTTATTTTTAGTTGTATTTAAAATAATATTTCCCCCTGGGAGGGGGAAATAAAATAGATTTTATGGGTGGACTGGAAGGGGTTTCAGGTAGGGTGGGAGAGAGGGTGGAGGGAGACAGTGCAGGCAGAGATGCCTGGAATTGGAGGGGGCATTTGGGGAGCAGTGTGGAAACCTAGTACAGTGGAAACCTCCTGGAATCTGTCAAGGTGATCCTAATGAGGACTCCTAGTTAACGGGGGATACCGAGTCTCAACCGGACATCTCTTGTAGCCAGCGGAGGCTTCCCATGGTGGGACTAGGGTGCATTCAACTGAGTTGCTAGCCAAGGAGCAATGGAAATTTCCAAACAGCCTAGGCTGTCACTAAGACAAAAGGCTGCTCTTCACAAACTGACATCGGGCCCAGCGCCAAGAACACGTGACCCGTTCCACATGGAGAAGTCAAGCTGGTGCCTACACGGAACCCTCATCCCTACTTTCTTTAGCGTGGGAAGATACTTTGCAGGCTACCGAAAGAGAAACGTGGACACCAACACAGCCACCAAACTTTGGACCTACAATCTGTCCTACCTGCAAAATATGCTAGGGCAAAGGCACAGATCATGTGGGAGAAGCCAACCGATGTCTGATTTGGTCTAAAGCCACTCCACGAGAAGGAACTCACACCCGACATGGCATTTGTCTCCAAGAAACAAAGACTAGAATGCCCAGAGAACTAGGGTAAAACCAAACACTATTGGTCAAACTCAATAAAATGATTCTTTTTTTTTTGTTTGTTTGTTTGTTTGGGTTTTTTTTGTTTTTGTTTTTGTTTTTTTGTTTTCCAGACAGGGTTTCTCTGTTGTAACTCTGGCTGTCCTGGAACTCACTCTGTAGACCAGGTTGGCTTCGAACTCACAGAGATCTGCCTGTGTCTCCCAAGTGCTGGGGATTAAAGGCATGCGCCACCACCGCCCGGCACTAAAATGATTCTTAATGATACTCTGCTATACTCGGATTGGTGCCTTATTCAGTCACTATCAGAGAGGCTTTCTCTGGCAGCAGATGAGAACAGATGCAGAGACCCACAGCCAGACAATATGCAGAGAGGCGAGAGAAAGTGTAAATTTGGAGGTCTCCATCAAATCCTTCTCCTCAGAGCTCAGGGATTCTCAAGGAAAGGAGGTGGAAAGATTGTAAGAATGAGAGGGGATGGAGGGCACCAGGAGAGCAGGCCCTCTACGTCAACTAAGCAAGGCGAGTATGCGAGCTCACAGAGACCGAAGCAGCACGCACAGGGCCATAACGGACGGGTCTACACCAGGTCCTCTGTGTATATTTTATAGACTCCTGAGTGTGAGAATGAGGGGGTCCCTGACTCTTGTACCTGTTCTTGGGACTCTTTTCCTCTTGCTGGGTTTGCCATGTCTAACTTTGATATGATAGTTTTTGCTTCATTTTAGTAGATTTAATTTTGTCGTGCTTGGTTGTTATCTCTAGACAGAAAGGGAATGGATCAGGCAGGAAGGAGCTGGGGAGGAACTGGGGGGAACATAGGAAGGGGAAACTATAGTCAGGACATACTGTATGAGACAGTAATGTATTTCCAATAAAAGAAAAAAGCGGGAAAAGACAGAAACTGAGGACATTCAGGGAATTGTAAGGACGCACTTTAAACATTTATTCTCTACTAAACTGGAAAATCAAAAGAATTGGGTGAATTTCTAGATACATAAGATCTACCAAAGTTAAACCAAGATAAAGTAAATAATTGAAACAGACACATAACAACCAATGATATAGTAACAGTAATTAAAGTTTTCCAACTAAAAAAGCTCAGGGCCAGATGGATTCAGCATAGTACTCTACCAGACCTTCAAAGTAGCGCCAACATCCAGACTCCTCAAATTAGTCCGGAAAATAGAAAAGGAAGAAGAACACTTCCAACGTCTCTTTATGGAACCAGTATTGCCCTGATGCCAAAACCAGATAAAGACAGACAGACAGATTGGGAAGGGGGTGGGGGGGGGGAAAGAGACAGACAGAGACACAGAGAGAATTAGAGATCAATTTTCCCAATGAACACAGACATAAAAATTCTCAAGAAAATACTTGCAAACTGAATTCAAGAACTCATCAAAAAGATCATCCATCGTGATAAAGTCAGCTTCATCCCAGAGATGCAGAAATGGTGCGACATATGAAAATCAATAAATATAACCCACTACATAAACATAGAAGCCACAGGACCATCTTCTTAAATGCAGAAAAGGCCTTTGACAAAAATCCAACATCCCTTCATTCTTGGAGAATCTAGGGATACAGGGAACAGCCTCAACATAATAAAGGCAATAAACAGCAAGTCCACAACCAATATCATTGTAAATGGAGAAAAACTCAAAGATTAACTAAAACCAGGAACAAGTACGTCCACTCTCTCTACTCCTGTTCAATATGATGCTTCGAATCTTATCTAGAGCAATAAAACAAGTAAAGGAGATAAAAAGAGAATACAAATAGGAAAGGAAGAGTTCAAAGCAATCTGTATTTGCAGACAAGATGACTCTATACAGAAGAGGCCTTCAACAGCCCAACCGATAAATACACTTAATAAAGTAGCAGAATACAACATTAGTACGCAAAAACAGTCTTCCTACGTACCAACGAAAATCATACTGAGAAAGAAGTCAGGGAAACGATCCCATTTACCATAGCTTTAAAAAAAAAAAATCTTGGGGTAGGTATAACCAAGAAAGTGAAAAAAGACTTGTTCAATGAAAACTTGAAGACACCGGAGAAAGAAATCGAAGAAGACACCGGAAAATGGGAAGACCTCACACGCTTGTGGATCTGCGGGACTCATACTGAGAAAAGGCCGTCCTACCAAAAGCAATCAATAGATGGAAAGCGATCCCTGTCAAGATTCCAGTGCAAGTCCTCACAGAAATTAAAACAATAACTTCAAAATTCATATGGAAACAGAGCAGATCCAGGACAGCCAAAACAACCCTGAACCATAAGGGCGCTGCTGAAGGTGTCCCCGGCCCGGATTGGAAGTTACACAGCAGAGTAATGAGAACAGCATCTTAGCATATCTGCATACGTATTAGCATAAAGTGAGACCTTGGTCGGTGGGATAAAATCGAGAACTTAGACAGAAGCCTGCACTCCTATGCCCGCCTAATTTTTGACAAAGGAGCCTAAATACACAGAAAATATAAAAGGGTGTTGGTCAAGCTGGATGGCTACACCTAGAAGAATGAAACTAGATCCTTATCTCTTCCCCTATACAAAACACAATTCAAAATGAACGAGGACCTCAACATAAGACCTGATAGCGTGACTCTGACAAAGGAGAGAGTGGGGACAGGAACGGGAAACAGGAACCCAGTAACACAGACACAGAGATCAACAACTGACAGATGAGGTCACGTGAAGCTGAGCTGTAACACAGCCAAGGACGCCATCATGCTAACGAAGAGACAGCGTGCTGGTCGGTCTTATGTCAACTTGACACGCAAACTAGAGTCGTCTGAAAGGAGGGAAACTTAATTGAGAAAATGCCTCCTTAAGATCCAGCTGTAAGGCATTTTCTTAATTAGTGACTAATGGGGGAGGACCATCCCTGATCTGGTGGTCCTGGGTTCTATAGGAAAGCAGCCTGAGCAAGCCGTGGGGATCAAGTCAGTAAGCAGCACCCCTCCATGGCCTCTGCATCAGCTCCTGCCTCCGGGTTCCTGCCCTGTTTGAGTTCCCACCCTGCCTTCCTTCGGTGATGACCAGTGATGTGGAAGTGTAAGCCAAATAAACCCTTTCCTCCCCGACTTGCTTTTGGTCATGGTGTTTTGATGCAGCAATAGAAACTCTAAGACAGGCCGACGGTTGGTATCAAGAATATGCAAAGAACTAAAACAACCCTAAACATCGAAAAAAATAAAAACCAAGTTTGAAATAGGGGCAGGGAACTATACAGGCGGTTTTCAAGAGAAGAAGAACAAATAGCCAATAAACACCATGTTCCATATCCTTAACCATCAGGGAAATGCAAAACTAAAACAGCATTAATGTTTCAGCTTACTCCATTCAGAATACTTGAGATCACAAGAACAAATGTCAACAACGCTGTTGTGGGCAGAGGGGGCACGCTGGTACAGACGTTACGGACAGACATCAGTGCGGGAGGTCCTCAGAGACAGAGACAGATTCACCACATGACCCAGCTACATCCTCCCGGGCGTATTCCGGACGTAAGGACCCCATAAGCTACTACACAGCAGCTTGCCCATCCGTGGCCTTTGCTGTTCTTCTCACAATAACCAGGAAATAGGAACAGCCTCGAGGTCTATCAACTGATAAAAAGATTACAGGCGTGAGCCACCCAGCTTCCGTGGTATTGGGGAGGGAATCCGAGGCTTCATACCTGATAGGCAGACTCTCTACCAACTGAGTTCCAGCCCCAGCCAACTCTAGATTTTTTTTTAAACTGTTTGACTTTCTGTAGCTGAATGGAATCCTTTTCTGTCATGCCCAAGTCACGATGGGTAATGAGGGAGCATGAGAAGCACTCTAGCCGGGTGGTGGTGGCACACACCTTTATTCCCAGCACTTGGGAGGCAGAGGCAGGCAGATCTCTGAGTTTGAAGCCAGCCTGGTCTACAGAGCGAGTTCCAGGACAGCCAGAGCTTCAAAGAGAAACCCTGACTTGAAAAACCAAACAAACAAACAAAGAAAAACGAAAAAAAAAAAAAATCTAGGGAGTTGCACTTTAGTCCAGTGGCCGGAAGTATGAAGTAATCAACACGGTTTGCTCCAGACAGGAGTGTGTGCAGTAAGGAATTCCATACATGGGCTGTGGTGCTAGCAGCTCAGGGACCCTGGAGGGCTCCCAGCAGCTGCATGGGTAGATGCTAGGCAGAGAGGAGGAACTTACAGACTGCTCCTGGGAGAGGAGGTGGCAGTGGCCAAGATGGAAGCGTTCAGCGTCCCCACTCTGCAATGAGCACCGGCACTCCATCGGGAGAGCAGCAGGCTCTAGGAGGCTCGACAGCCCCACCGGAACAAGGCCAGGCGTGGAACCCCGCAGACTGAGGACAGAGCCCCATAAATGAGAAGAATGACTGGCCAGTTGTTCAAACACTGAATTTCTGCCTCAGTGGCACTGGGCTGGAGCCCTGAGAAGTTCATGGGTGATGGTGAGGCTGTTGGGCTGTGGACCATGAATGGAGGGGAACCTTGGCAAGCCAGGATGCTACTAGTTCCCATGCAGTCAGGAATGACAGGCACAGCTAGGGAATCTTTCTGCCTTATTTCAAGCACTGTAGTGTGTTGTTTTAAGGAGAAATGGAAGATTAATTAAAACATCGAAGAAATCACACAGTCAAGTAGAGTGCGTACTACAGGATCATAAGCCTGGAAGGCCATAAAGGAGCCCAGTGACTGCTTGGGGCAGCTCCCAGGAGGGGGCACTCTGACCCCAAGAAGCCTGGGGCTTGGAAGGCACAGAGGACAGCGGGAGCTCGATGGCTTCTTCATTTAGGTGTACAGGATTAGCCGATGTAATGACTGCACGAGGCGCTTTCATTGGGTAAACCAATAATTACAGGCACGCTGGGGAAATTAAGCAGCGAAAGCTACATCACCCCAGTGCTGCCACCGGGATCGTTCGCGTCTCCGGATAACAAATGGGGAACTCCCCAAGTGGTTATAAATAAGTCACACACACAGCACGCTCTCGAGGGGACACAGAACACCGGCTCCTCCTCGGCTGAGCACGTGTGCAAGCTGACGTAGGGACCCGTGACAGGAGATGCTGCTTCACAGTTTCCTGTAGCGTGTGTTTGTGCATGTATGCACACGTGTGTATGTTTGTGTGTGTGCGTACGTGCACACCCCTATTCATTTTTGTGTTTATGTGTTTGTGGATACACACACACATACGAATGTATCTGTATTCGCACGTGCATGCCACTGTGTGTATACATATGTGTATGCACATACGTGTCCGTGCATGTATGTGTATGCGCAAGTGTGTGACTCTCTGTGTGTGTGTATGCATATCGGGGTTCGCCCAGTACAAGATCCAAAAATTATTATGGAATGAAAAAAAGTATAGCAAGCCGTCTGACCACACACAAACCGTCTGTACAGCAGCGTTAAGGTTCAGCTCACGTGTCTGGACATAAACGCTTGAGCCTGCGGCTCCCATCTGTCACCTGGCCACTTCCTCCCCTCAGGGTGACCCTGGTCCTCTGTGGCTTTTCTCCAGTCTCCTTCCTCATCCACAGCCTCGAGCTTTGGTAATGGCGTCATTGTCACTTTCAAAAAACATCCATTCAACATCCATCCATCCATATCATAAGCAATTCATTCTGTGCGTGCGTGTGTGTGCGTGTGTGTGTGTACACGTGTGTGTACATGCGTAGATGTGTGTGTGTGCGCATGTATGTGTGTATGTGTGTGCATATGTGTGTATGTGTACATGTGTGTAGACTCCAGAATTCAAAGTGTGGTGCCTTTCTCAATTGTTCCTCCACTTTACTTTCTGAGACTTGGTCCCTCACTGAACCTGGATGGTGCTCGTTGATTTGACTAGGTTAATTCCAGGAGTCCTCCTGTCTCCGGCTCCTCTGTACTGGGATTACAGGAGAATACTGTCATGTCTAGCTTTTTATGTGGGCACTAGGGATTGCACTCAGATTCTCATACTTGAGAGGCAAGCACTTTACTAATTGGGCCATCTCACCCCAAGCCTGGAGCTCTCCATCTTGGCTAAAGTTCAGGCATGGTCTAGCTTCAGGAGATGAAAACTGCGTTCTCCACACAGGGATCACACATGTCCATGCAGCAAGACTTCCTGGCAGCTGAGAGAAGAAAGCAGTTCCCTACTCCTCTGGGTACCTGGGCATGAAAACCAAGAGAAGAGAAGCCTGTAGCTTGGATCACAGCAAGCTCCATGACACGACACTGCTGTCCTGGGGCCCTTGGTGTGGGGAGATGCCCCTCTTCCTACACCATAGCAAGAGCTAACGAGCTGGGGATAATTAGCAGATGACACAGCACCCTGCAGGCATGACAGTGCAGCAACGGTGCTCCAGGGGATTTCCAAACGCCAGTGGCTTTATGAGCCTCACAAGATAGACAGGCTGTGCCAGAAACCATCACCAGCCAGGTGAGAGCAGGGCTGAGCCACTGCAGATCCTTATCTCTTCCAGCAAGAGCTGTGCGGCATCCAGAGGAGAGTTAATTAGCAATAGAAAGAAAAGTGTACAGTAATTAGAGGTTCCTTCTATGGGCCACGCCTCCCCACTAATGAGGTAGTCGCTTGCCCACAGTCAAACCACGCAGATACTTCTTCCACAGATGGACTCGTGAGGACTCCCAGGGACCAGCTTCCAGAGGGTGACATCCATTAGCAGTGAGCCTGAAACCATGATCCTGCTGCCACTGAAAGGAAATGAGAATGGATTACGAGCAGAGTTACCCTCCTGCACACATTTCACAGTCCTGGGGACAGTCAAGCAACTATGGGTTGAAAGCATTAGAAAAAAAGGGCATCTGCACTGGATGTGTACAGTTTTTTGGTGGTGTTTTGTTGGTGGTGGTTTGTTTCTGTTTTTTGTTTTGTTTGTTTTTTGTTTTTTTTTTGTTTTTGTTTTTTTGGCTTTTTGTTTGTTTGTTTTAAGACAGAGTTTCTTTTTGTACCCTGGCTGTCCTGGAACTCACTTGTAGACCAGGCTTGCCTCGAACTTACAGAGATCTGCCTGCCTCTGCCTTCCGCTGCCTGACTTTTTTAAAAAAGTGTGTGTGTGTGTGTGTGTGTGTGTGTCTTTGTTTTTGCCTCTCTGTGCCCTCTATGAATATTCCTGTGCTAGATGAAGATTGTTTGGCTCTGGTAAGGCTGTGCAAGCACCTTTGTCAACAAACAGAAAAGTGTGCTGTTCTGCCAACAGTTTATGTAGTCTTCATTAACACCTGCGAACCGAAGTCCCTCTTCGGCTGTGTGTGTGGGTTGGAGCAAACAAGCGCTGTTGCGGTGGAGGCTTGGGTGCACACTGAAGAGCCGGTACAAAAGAAATGGCCTGCTTCCTTGCGCCATCTTGTGGAATAAATGCCGCATAGCACAAGAGAACGGCTCTATCCCAGTACTCTTTAGAACTTCTTGTCCAGGAAACATGACACAGTAAACTGAGAGGGTCAGAGAAAGCACATGGTGAAAATAATCTCTAGACATCTGTTTTCCACGTTTGGATTTTTATCCCATCTCCCCCCTCAAATTGGCTTTGGAATGCTCTAGACCCTAACGCTGTTTCTCTCTCTCTGGGCCCCGACATTCAAATCTGCTGATAACCTGCCAGCGTTGTGCTCTCCGAGCGGCTAAGGGAATCAATCACCCAAGCCCAGTTTGAACTGCTGTGTTTGGTGAGGCCAGTCTTCAAAGCAACCGTATCTGTTAACGATTTCTGAGGGAGACAGAAGAGAACTCAGCCAGGATTGTGTCTGCTACTGCTGTATCAACCACTGATTTTGTCAGAGATTCTGTGACTCTAACCAAACCCGCCAGGCAGTGCTTGGATGTTCCGATATGACAAAGCTCCAACTAGAGAGATGTTCTGATGTTTCAAGAGGGCAAACTTTAGCCAGGGGAAGACTCTCCATGAACAACTGTCTCATATATAACCGTTACGTTCTGCATATGTTAACCACCATGTAGAACACAATTGTGATTTATGTTTGTGGCACGTGTGCTATATTTGATGTATGGTGTACCGTGCAGTATACTGTCTATTGCAGAGTTCGAACTTGACCAGCAAGCAGGGACAGACTTTACAGTATTCAGTTAGAACAACCAGCCTAAGCAGCAACTGCTCAAGCCTGCTGCTGTAGCAAGAAAAGTCACCGGCAGTATGTAGGTGAGAGGATGTGGCTGTGTCAATCAAGCTTTGTTTACCAAAGAGGGTGAGCATCTCTGATTTTTCACTTGATAACAAATACGCTTTGTTATCATCTACATCTATAATTTATTCCCACATGCTGAATATTAGAAATGCATTCATATGCACATACATGCATACATACTTATATACACAGGATACACTATACATGTATATACACACATGCATATGTCAAACAGACGCTCATGCACATACCCATGCACCCATGCATACACACACATAATACACATACATGCACACACATACACACACACACACACACACACATTTCAGATAAGGAATCTACAGTCAGCAGGCAAGAAAGGACTGAGCAGAATAAGACTTTTTTTTTTCTAGCATGCAGTCATGTGGGAGTGCCGGTGTTCCTCAGCACCAGGGATTCAAGCAGAGACTAGAGAAAAGCATCTGAACCGGTGTCCTAACGTTTCTCTGTGTGGCCCTCAGGTCTTGGTCCAGTCGCTTACACAGTCTGACTGTTATCAGTTTAGACAGAGGCAAGGGAGGGCTTTGGGAGTGGAAGGAGGCACCCCTGTGTTAGCCAGCTTTCTGCTACAGTCATATACACCTAAGTCAGCTGGATGGCAGAAGCACTTTACTTGCGCTGATGGCTCTGGAGGCAGGAGGCCATGGTCACGTGGCCCTGTTGCTCTGGTGCTACGGTGGGGAAGCACACTGTGGCAAAACAGGTGCCGGGAGCTTTTGACTTCATAGCAGTCAGGAGAAAGGCATTGGGGGGCAGGCACAGGCACTGACATTTCCTCGATGGCATATCTCCAATGACATGACTTCTTTACAAACTATTAGTATTTTTTTGTGTGTGTGCGCGTGTGTAATGTTTGTGTATGGGCACACATTCCATGACACACGTGTGGAGGTCAGAAGATGACTTTGTGGAGTCAGTTCTCCCCTACTACTTTTATATGGCTTCCAAGAACGGAACTCAGACCTCTGGGCTTGAGCATCAAGCTGAGCCATCTCACTGGCCCCCCTGACTTGACTTCTGACTTTCCCCCACTGTACCTCACCGTTAAAAATGCTACTATCTCCTCAGAGCACCCCGCGCTGAGTACCCACCCATTCACACACATGAACCTTCAGGGGGACAACTATCCAAAACAAAGTACCTCAGATAGAAAGCGCTCGAATCCTGAGAGAACTCACCTAAAAAACTGGGTACGGGGAAATATAAACACAGTATATGAGCTGCTACAAAAGGCATGTAGACATGCATGCGCACACACACAAGTGCATACGCACACACAGAGAAAGAAATGCATGCACACACACACACACACACACACACACACACACCACTCAGAGCTGAAGCCAAGCTGGTGTCAGAGTGGCGAAACATCACTCTGACAGTTGTAAGATGCTGGAAGGATTTAATTACACTGATGCGTATCTGTTGGAAGCGTTCCCAGAGACTCCCGCACCCATCAGCGTTCTGCCGCCAAATTAATCAACAGATTGTTATCGAGACACAAATCTGCTTGCAGAGATATTTTTGTGAAGTTTAATTCCACAAAGAGAAACATCGCTGCTTGTTAATGTAAAAGAAAGACATAAATACTAAGAGAGATCACATGCTTGGCAGTTCCCAGAGCATCAGGAAAGATGAGGAAATCAGATGACACGAGAACGCTGGAATTCTGGGAGTAGGATCTATGGAGAGCTAGCAGGCTTCTTGTCCTTAGTTTGCCAAGTACAACATGGGGCTTACTCAGCACAGGGTGTTCTCACTGGGTCCACCCCAGTGCTTCAGGGGCAGTTCGAGTGTCAATATTCTCCATAGCATCCCCCACCCCCGACTCTGTGTGTGTGTGTGTGTGTGTGTGTGTGTAGGTAGGAAGCCAGAGGTCAGTGTGTGTGTATGTGTGTGTGTGTGTGTGTGTGTGTGTGTGTGTGTGTAGGTAGGAAGCCAGAGGTCAGCCTCTACTGTCAGGTAGTCTAGGCTGCAGGCCAGTGAGCCCTGGGATCCTCCTGTTGGTGTCACAAGCACATGCTACCACACTGGACCTTTTCCACATAGGTTCTGGAGCTCAGACTCAGGTGCTTGTGTTTGCAAGGTAAGTGCTTTACAAACAGGAAACAGGTGGAGGTCCACGATCATCCCCTGTCCATGTCTTCCTGTCCCCATCTCAGGAAGAGATAACAGTGGCTACCGTGGCCCAGACCATCAGAGAGGGCAGCTCTCCTTCCTAGGGTACCTGTTTGGGACCCCCACCCTCACCCATGAATGCCAAGGCATGTCAGCTGCACTGCCTCTTGCTGCTTCCCAGCTTCCTGGCTATGTGGTCACAGCCACAGAATGGTGCTCTGTTGCTTTGGAAATAGTGGGGGCTCCGCAAGCGGCTGTAAGAGCCACAAGGCAGGAGGATGAAGGTAGTCTGGGCTTTGGTGCTGATGTAGCGGCGCCCAGCTTGCTTCTTCCCCTCTGTATCCCCTATCGCCTCTTCTGATGCTCCAGTGAGCTAGCTTCCTTCCTTCCTTGCTTCCTTCCTTCCTTCCTTCCTTTCTTTTTCTTTCTTATTTTTATTCTTTTATCTTTTAAATAACAGCTTTATAAATTCTTTGAGATCTTTTTTCAGTGTGTTGTGATCACATTCACTCATCTACCAACTCTCACACCCCCACCCTCGACTCCTTACCCACGCAGTTCTGAGATCCCTGCCCCCCCCCCAAGTTTGTGTTACCCAACTACTCCTGGGAGCAGAGCCTGCCCTAGACTGTGGTCAACCTACCAGGAGTCAAGTCATTAAAGAAAGCAAGCTCTCCTTCCCCTAGCAGCTATCAGAGGTCGACGGCCCCTCCGCTGCTGTGTCCCCTTCGCCCCTCTAGGCTGGGATTCTGTCTGGTTTGAGCCTGTGCAGGTCCTGGGATTGCTGTCAGAAGAGCAGACAGCCCTGTTGTGTCCGGAAAACACAGAGACCCTCAGCTTATCGTGTCTAGAGAATAGAATACTGTGGCGCGCTGGGTCCTGAACGGGACATACATGTGACAGGCCTCCCCCACCCAAGACTCAGAGAGCTTCCCGGAAGAGGGGACACAAAGATTGTAAGGGCCAGGGGTGGAGGAGGATCTCAAATTCATTTTTTAAAAGAATTATTTATCTATGTTATGTATATGAGCGCTCTGTCATATACATAAACTCCTGTTGTAGAAATATTCTGTACACCAGAAGAGGGGATTGGGTCCCATTATAGGTTGTGAGCCACCGTGTGGGTGCTGGGAATCGAACTCAGGACCTCTGGAAGAGCAGCCAGTGTTCTCGAGTGCTGAGCCATCTCTCCGGCTGCAGTCAAATTCTTTTTAATGGGGAGACCTGGAAGCCACAATTAAAGCTGGGGAGGAGGGGAAAACTGGATGTATATACACGATGTGTACACACGTATACGTAATTGTCAATGTATGTGTCAGAAGCTCAGATAGCTTCCCTCCTCCTCACAATTCAAGCTTCATTTCAACTGGCCCTCCGGATTTTTATTCATACAATGTGTAGTTTTGCCTCACTGATTTCTGGGCCACATGATTTTCTAATGCATGACCACCCCATGCTGCAGGTAACCTCACCACTCCTGAGTGAGAGGGAAACGGTCCAACCACGACTTCAGGCGCAGCGCCGCGGACTCCTCTCCTTGTTCACTGGTCCTCACTTGACCTAGTAATTCCACGAGATGAATTTCTAGCGTTTAAATGGATCCAAGGCTCACCAGATTTCCATTTTTATGGCTATTACCAAATTGGTATTCAAAGAATGATCTTGCTGCAAGCACTCATCCGGCACACCCTCGAATGCAAGGTTCTTTGAGTGTTTGAAATCCCCTTGGGAACGTTTTAGGACACCAAGGTACCTTTCTCTGGGGTTCATGGCTTATTTGTACAGAGCACAAGCTGCTGTCTGTGTAGTACTGTTTCTGTTTTGTTTTGTTTTTTCCCCCTCTCTGTGTTTCCTTGGGATTTTTTTTTTTTTTTTATTGCATGCTCTTAGAAGGGACATTTTGTGTTCTGTCAGTATAACTTCCAATTACAAGCCACCCATCTGTCACAGGCAGGCCTGGTTTTTGTGATGACGCTGTGGAACAGAACCGGCCCCTGAGCATCAACTCCACTGACCTTTCTCTTTAGGCTTCTGAATTCCATGGCCTGCTGGGAAAGACCTCTTCTCCCTGGTGTGAAGATAGCCTAATTTTTCTAGTGACGATCACTGGGATTTCAGTTCCTCAGTCCTTCTGGGATTTACGTGTGTAGCCCTGAAAATCTATGTTGTTTTGCTTTGGACTGGCAATCTTCTCAATTAAAACAAAGTCCATATTTTTCTATACTAACCTGAAAAACAAAACAAAACAAAACACAGTTGCATGCTAAATGCCCATACTTAACACTACTGTAATTATTGTAACTTTACTATGTGATTTTTACAGATTTCAGAAGTACAGAGATCGTGAAAATTTCAGAGAGAGCAAAGAAAGGTCCCCAGCATCTTCCAACGGTCTACAACCCAGGACAACATAAAAATAAGGAACTTGACATTGAGGGGTGTGTGTGTATGTGTGTGATCTTTCCATGGGGGCATCTTTGTAGGTGCCACTTCAGTTCATAAATAAAAGTATTCCCTCATCGTAAAAACCTCCGTTACGTTGTCCCGAGAGGCACGCTGACCCTCATCCTTCAGCCCCGACAACCACTAATCTCCTTTCCACCTCTGTCAAATTTTGTTATTCCAGGGTTCTGACACAGCCGATGACATCGTCTGTGCCCCGAGGAACGCCAAGGTATTGTACTTGGCCCTAACCAGTCGTCCCTCGAGGAGCGCTGTGTGTTGGCACGAATGAAGTGACTACCCACGGCTGTTCACAGGTTCTTGCACGAATCCCATATTGCACTGAGTGGAGTGAGATAAAGGCTCAGGGAGCAGGGGTCGGGTTGTCACTGTGTGTGACACCAAAGGCCCGTGCTGTGTGCTCTGTCTCGCAGGTGACCAAATGGGAGCCTCGTACACTCCAGGCAAGCTCTCCGCTTCCCAACCCAATGTGTTCCTTTTCTGCTTTTGTTTTTTAGAATCCACTAACGTGCTCTGTAGGACGGCCGTCATTTCGCCACGTCACCCGCAAGGTACATATTTTTCTGCCCCTGCAGCAGCATTTTGAGTTGCAACCAATATTCAAGCTTTCTTTTAACTCGTCTAACAGATGTGCAGTGGTGTCTAACATCTGCTTTCCCTTAATGAACTGACACTGCGGAGAATCCTTTCAAGGACTACCTTCCAGCTTCATGCCTTCCCCTCTTGTCTTCTCCTACCCATTTTCTTAGGTTTTTCCCAGTGTTGACTTTTGAGTGTTATTATTCTAGACACGAGTTTACACGGAACACATAGTTTGTGAATACTCACTCCAGGTCAGTAGCTTGTCCTTTCATGCCCCGGGGAAGGCCTTTTCGGAACAGAAGTTTGAATATTTTATCACGTCTTAGAACGTATGTGCATGTTGCATATGAAGGTCGGGGAGGGTGCCCATGTGGAGGTCTGAGGGCAAGTCTGTTCTCTTCTTCCACCAAGTGAGTCCTCAGGATCGAACTCAGGTCCCCAGCCTTGGTGGCAAGCACCCTTACCCGCTGAGCCATCTCGCTGGCCCCAGAATTCTCATTTTTGGTGTAGAGTCCACTCTTTCATCTTTTCCCTACATGTAGCATGCCTTTGATTTCGTGAGTAAGATACTTTACAGAGCACTGGGCCCCAAAGAGTTCCCTCTCTGTTCTTCCTACCTGTATAAGATTTATATTTGATTTTAAAATACAGCACATTAGTCAGGGTTTTCTGGAGTAACAGAACTTATAGAATGAATCTCTCTCTATAGATAGAAAGGGGATTTATTAGAATGGCTTATAGGCTGTGGTTCAGCTAATCCATCAATGGCTGGCTTTGAACAAATGGAACGTTTAAGAATCCAGTAGTTGTTCAGTGCATAAGGCTGGGTGTCTAAGCTGATCTCTAGAATACACTGGAAGAAGTCGGCTCTAACATCAATGAAGGAACGGACTGGCTATCAAGGTGAGGGCGAGCAAGAAGAGCAAAAGCTTCCTTCTTCCATCTCCTTACATAGGCTTCCAGCAGAAGGTGTGGCCCAGATTAAAGATGTGTCTTCCCTCCCCAAGATCCAGATTAGAAGTGGATTTTCCTACTTCAGATTAAGCGCAAATCCCTCACAGCCGTGCCCTCCGTGTTTCTATTCTCATTAACTCCAGATGTAGTCAAGTTGACAGCCAAGTCCATCACATATGGGCTCTATTCTGAGTGGGTTTGGTTTGAGGTGTGAGGTTTGGACTGAAAAGCCTATCCTTCCTCAATGTCTTACTTAGGGCTTCTATTGCTGTGACAAAACGCCATGGCCGAAAGCAAGTTGAGGAGGAAAGGTTTGTTTGGCTTATGTTTCTAGACTGGTGTTTTCACCAAAGGAAGTCAGGACAGGAACTTGAACAGGGCAGGAATCTGGAGGCAGAAGCTGATACAGAGGCCATAGAGGGGTGCTGCTTACTGGCTTGCTCCCCATGGCTTGCTCAGCCTGCTTTCTTATAGAACCCAGGACCGCCAGCCCAGGGATGGCACCGCCCACAATGGGCTGGGCCCTCCCCTACTGATAACTTATTAAGATAATGCTTTACACCTGGCTCTTAGGAAGGCATTTTCTCAATCGAGGCTCCTTCTTCTCTGATGACTCTAGCTTGTGTCACGTTGACATGAAATCAGCCAGTACACTCCAACAAACCACTATTGCAACTTTATGGGAAATCAGTGGGCACGTGGAGACACAGTTCAGTTGGCAGAGTGCCCACTTATCAAGCAATAGGCCCTGGGCTTCAGGCCCAGCACAGCACCCAGCCAGGCATGGTAGTGAGCATCTTGAATCCCTGTGCTCAGGAGGTAGAGGTAGAAAGATCAAAGGTCATCTATCCCTAGCTACAAGGTTAGTTCAAGGCCAGCCTGGGCCACATCTGACCCTGTCTCAAAAAAAAAAAAAAAAAAAAATCAGTTGTTCATGCCCTGAAAACTATTTATAGGCCAGTGTTTGTTCAACTGATCTTAAATCTCTCCTGAGCAACCCCGAAAGGTTGATGACCGACTCACAGTGGGCACACAAGCCCCGAAGGCCTTTCCTAAACCTAGCCTCTGGGGGAGTTATAAACGATGTAACAATTTAAGTCTGGCTTTCCCCGGGGCTTCATTTCTAGACTAAGAAATGAACCCGACTCGTATATCCAGCTTATACTGTAGGACACCGCGGATTCATTAGTTCTAAGTGTCTGGGGTTCTTTTTTAATCTCCCTTCATTCTCTCTACATTAGCCCTCACGTCATCTATGAAGAGAGTAGTTTTATGTCATTCTTTCCAGCTGACCTCACCTGTACTTCCTTTTCGGCCTCCTTAGAGTGCCTGGAGCTCCACTAGTGTGTTGAATACAGTAGGGAGAGGGGCCGTTGGCTCGCCCTCGGCTGCAGAACCCAGCCATCAGGACGCTCACCACTCTGTGGTTCTAGCCGCAGAGTTTTGCTCGTGTCGCTCCTGAAGCTGTCGATGCTCGTTCTACAGATGCTCGTTCTACTCCTTGTTCCCCAAGAGAGACCCCCCCCAAAATCATTGGTGACGGATGAGCTTCGTCGACCTCCTCTTCCCTCCCTGCGACCGTGTGATTTTTGCTTGTTACTCTATACATATAGCATGTTAGATGAGCCCATCTTCCGTTAGCAAGCCAGCCTTGCATACCTGGAGTGCAGCTGCGGTGCACATTTCATTTCGTATACTGAGGGATTCTGTTCGCTAATAGCCTCATTGTGACTTTTTGAGTCTTTAGGAGCTGATGGCTTGTGTGTATGCATTCTCTGTGCACAGTGTCTTCGTCTGTGAGTTTGTTCAGGTATGTGGGTGCGGCTCACATGCACCCCGGCACAGAGTGATGGTCAGAGGACCAGCTCAAGTATGGGTGCTCACCTTCCACTGTGTTTGAAGTGGGGTTCTTCTTGCTCTTCTGCTACACACGCTATCCTGTGAATGCGTCTGCCTTTTGCATGAGTTCTGGGGACTAACTCCGGCCATTCTGTCATGGCCTGGGGGTTATCTATCGTGTGTCGCAGACCTTCCTTAGGAAAGTATCTGTAAAAGGTAAAAATCTCAGTGGTCCTTCCATGGTTTATTTCTAGCTGAATCCTGAAATGGCCATAGAACAGCCCGTACAATTTCAACTCCTTTAAATTTGCCGAAAGAGGCTGGCAAGACTGCTCAGTGGTTAACAGCGCTGACTCCTCTCCACTCTTCCGGGGGATGCGAGTTCTGTTCCCAGGATCCATGTCGTGTGGTTCAGAACCAGCTGTAACCCTAGTTCTGGGGGAATCTGACGCCTCTGGCCTCCGTGGGCGCCTGCACTCATGTGCATGTACCCACAGACAGACACCCTTGCACATAATTTAAAATAACAAAAATAAGCCTCACATACACATAATTTAAAATAACAAGCCTTAAAATATCACCAAGGCTCACTTTATGGCCCAGAGTATGGTCTCTCTAAGGCGTGTTCTTCATCTTTAAAGAAGATGCACCCTGATGCTGGGATGTGCTGGGCAGGGGTCAGTTTAGCCCTGGTGGACACTGGTCGTGTGAATTCTTCTCTTTCCTATTTTTCTGCCTCTTTCTCTCTCATTTGCTGGGAGGAATGTCAAAGCCTCCAACTGTAAATGTGGAAATCACCCATTTCTCCTTTTAGTTGTATCCTCTGCTTTTGCATCCTGAAATCTGTAGGCAGCTGGTCTGTTTTTGTTCACGTTTAGAATCGCTGTTTCTTTTAGAATGGCTTTTCAGTTATACCCAACATTTCTTCCTGCTACTGGTATTTCCTTTGCTCTAAAGTCCACTTTATCTTATATTAATCTAGTCATTCCTGGTTTTCTTTGATTCATGTTTTCATCTGTCTCTTCTGTTTTTAATTTCAACTTTCCCCCCCTCCTTTTTTTTGGACTATGTGGGGTTGAACTACGACTTAAAAGATTTTTATTTTTTAATTATGTGCGTGTGCGTTTGTATGTGTGGGGTTATGAGTACGTGTGGGTGCGGGTCCCACAGATGTCAGACAGGGCACTGGAACCCTGGAGATGGAGTTACAGGCTGTTGTGAGCTGTCAGACGTGGGTGCTAGGACCCCAACCCAGGTCCTCTCAAGAGCACTCCAGGGTCTTAAGACTAAGCCATCTCTCCAGTTCCTGGGCTCTGATTTTCAATCCACCCTGCTAATCTCTCTCTTGTAATTGATGTGCCTAAAACACCTACATTTAACTTAAGTCTTGACTGATATGTTAAGACTTTCGTCTGGCGTTTCTTAAGTACTGGGAATTTAGGATGCACCAAACTAATGCAAGCAGGCTGCACCGCAGCCCGCTTTATTTTTCTTTCCCGCATCCCCCAGCAGTCTTTCTCTTGGCTACTCAACCTCTCTTAGAACTTGGTTTGAATCACTCATGCAACGGTCCTCTGTACTGTGCTTTACCAGCCGCGCTAGCCGGGACTTCATCTACTGTAACTTACTGATGTCCACTAGCGTCACTTTCTTCCAGTTAGGGGGACATGAAGACAGTTTTCTCTGTATGCTGGGAATGCAGCTAGGCGATGTATTGCTCAACTAGAATGTGTACAGTCTTGGGTTTGATTCCCAAAATGACAAGAAAAGAAAAAAAAAAAGTAAAAGCATTTTCTTTGTACTAACTCTTTCCATCCACGACTCCCACCAGTAGGCTTAGGCAACCTTGGCTACTTAATATGTTTCAGGCCAGCCTGGGCTATTCAGCAAGACCCTGACCCTGTGGGTGGGAGGCAGAACCACAGCTTCTTCTATGGCCTAGCCTTTGTCTTCCGGCTGTGTCTAGTGGAAAGTCTTGAAGCTGACCATTTGTGTGGGGTGTCCCTGTTCAGGATGACCCACAGACTGACTCTTGCCGCTTCCTTCTTTGAAAAAGGCAGAGCCAGACAGAGCTGGAGACACAGTTCATTTGGGAGGCTGCTTGCTTAGCACATGCCCCAGCCTCACATAAAAATAGTTACAGTGGTCGCCCTCATTAGTGTTAACTGCCAACCTGACACAGTCTAGGATTGCTTGAAGGAAATATTCTCGGGTGAATATTTGCCTTTATCAGAATGGTCTGTCTTTATCAGAATGGTCTGTGGGCATGTCACAATCTACATAGGATGGTCCAGCCCCCTTTGGGAGGTTCCATTCCCTGCGCAAGTTATCCCGGGCTGTATAAGAAAGCTAGCCAAGTATGAACCTGCTAGTGTGCACACATTCCTCCATGATTCCCGCCTCCAGGCTCCTGCCTTGACTTTCCATCAAGGCTTCATGGCCGGTGATGTGGACCTGTAAGCCGGATAAAGTTGATTTTAGGTCAGAGCGTTTTATCACAGTAACAGAATAAAACCACAATAACGGTACACCTTGTAATCCTAGCACTTGGGTGGCAGAGGCAGGGGGATCCAGGGTTTAAGGTCCTCTTTGTCTCTATAGCAAGTGTCAGAGCTGAAGCTATGTTTTAAGTTTTAATTATTGTGCCTGAGAGATCCATAAAACAAAAATGACCGTAACCTATAAAGCCCCACTTGCCCAAGGTCATATACGTTTCTGAAATGCTGGGGGCTGTTCATGTATGATAACAAGCCACGTGTTCATGCGCCAGTAAGCAAGGTTGGCTGACCCAACTGCACAGGATGTGCTTGATCACTTATAGGTGGAAGGTATGTAGGCAGGAAGTACATCAGGATGTATGCTTGTCCCCAATTGGATGACGGCAGGATGTATGTAGCTTGTGGGTTTCTCCCTTATAAGACTCTGATTAATGCGTTTCATCGCCATTCTCTGGGGATCCACGGAACGGACCCGGCCAGTATCCATTGTCCTGACCAGTGTGTAATAAAACTTGCTTCAAGTTTGGTTAAAACAAAAAAATTGTGGTAATGGTCTTATTCTCACCTGGTGGGATTAACACAGATTCCAGGCCAGATTGAGATACAAAAAATCCTGTCTTTAAAAGAAAAGGAAAAAAAAAAAAAGAGCAGGCCACGTTTTTTACAAACTGAGCGAACTGGAGCTTCCCGGTGGCCGGGTGTGTCAGTGTTTGCATTCCAGTGACAGGAACACGGCAGCTCACTTGACGGGGTATGACCTGTCTCGAGCACTGTTAGGAGGAATGCTTTCTTTTCACTTGCTTCTTCTGAGAGAACACTGAGCGGGAAGGAGGAAGGGTGGCAGCATTGAAACGTGTAGTCATCACTCTGCAGAAAGAACGTTCTTGGATGGATGTTGGCATGGATTCTGATCTGGAGAGGCACGTCTCTTTAAGAGAACCTGATGTAAGTTTCAGCAAAACGGATTCAACGAAGAGCACTTTGAAAAGAGCAAGCATCCTGCTCGCCACGAGGGTGTGGGAGGCGCCTCCTCTCCTACCCACCCACACGGTCCATCCCAGGAACGGTGAGGTTCACGTAGGGAGCCTGTGTCAAGGTGTTGGGCCACAGGCACCTGTAGTGTGGCCTGGTATGACAATTCCTTTTCATTGATGGTAATGTGTGCACGCTCCCATAAGCCTTTCCGTTGTTCTTACTAGAAAGCTGAAAGGAGTCGACTGGCCGGAAGCTAAGGCACCCCGCCCCCCACCTCCCCCACTCCACCCCCCTGCCCCCCGTGGCTCAATTATGCACAGGCAGTGAGAGTGGCTGTCCTCTTGAGGAAGACACTGTGTGTGCATGGACACGTCCTGGCAGACCTAGTTAGTTGAATCTGAGGAGAGTACATCCAAAGTTTCAAGAGAAAATCTATTTCCTCCTTCATCTTAAAATTCTTTGGAAGTGACATTCGGACAAAAGCATTTCACTCGAGTGGAATGCTGTGGGTTAGATCGAGTCCCCCTGCCTCCCCGTCTCAACCCTGTCTAGCATTCATTTGTTGTGGTCATAACCTCTAACACCTCAGAAGTGACTCTGTTAGCAGGTAGGAGGCTCTTCGTGGGTCACACAGTAAAAACGAGGTCCCTTGGTGTAGCAGTTTATTTTTAGTTATGTATAAAATACTGTTTTGTGCACCGTTGGGTGAAGAGCTACCTAGGTCTTGGTGTTTTGTATTGTCTGCAGATGTTGGGTTAACGTGGGGGACGTTTGATTGTTAATGATCTGCACATGCTATCAGTAGAACACCCGAGGAGCTCTGGATCAATTAAAACACCTGAGCTAAGATGCTCGGGGTTCCACTGTCCAGGATGATGCCTGCCGTGACGGTGGTTCCCTCTCTGAAGTCTGGCAGGGCTTGCACATATGAAAATGCTCCCCCTCCATCTTCTTTGCTGAGTGCCCACAGCAGCATACAACCACAGTTCCTAGGGAGGACCCAGATCCTGTTACTGATCAGATGAAGTCAGGATGCAGAGGGACTAACTGGGAGAAGACACATCTGCCAGCCAAGGAATGGGTCTCAGACTCCCAACATCCAGAACTGGGAGAGAAAACCTACTCTGTGGATCGAGCCATCCAGTCTGGGGTGTTCTGTCAAGCACCCTGAGCTGACTGATACAGCTAGTTCACCATAGCGATAGAGTTACAGAAAAAAAAATTTTTTTTAAAATTAATATAAGTTTATAGACAGAGAACGAAATAGATGTGAGTCATTTCTCACACAAGGTAGCATCAGTTTGGGGAGATGGCTCAGTCGGTAAAGTGCCCACTGTGCAAGCATGGGGACCCAAGTTCAGATCCCCATCACCCAGAGAAAATCTGGATGCAGTGATCCGCATCTGAAACCCAGTGTAGGATGGCACAGAGACAGATCCCTGAAGCTCATTGGCCTACCAGCCCAGCTGAATCCATGAACTCCAACTTCAGTGAAAGAGCCTTTCTCAAAAAAATAAGGTGAGAAGCAAGAGTGGGAGATACCCTACTTGGCCTCTGGCCACCATATGCACGTGCATGTGCACTCGCACACATGTACACACACACACACACACATATGCGCGCTCGCAAACACCTCAAGCTAGCATCTTCCTGGGGATTTCAATACAGAGCATCTTCTCTGTAAATTGCCTGGCACAGCTGTGACCCTCCTATGCCCTCTTTGGACAATGCTGATGCTTGACTATAGCTACAGCACGCTACAATTTTTTACCTTCAATTTAGGGAAGGAGAAAGGAAAGAGCAATCTTCACCGCTTTTACAAGCGGCCTTAATACAGAAAGAGAGAAAGGTAGAAATCTCCACAGCCTCTTTTTAGGCTGTCCTAAGCTTGAATCTCTCCAACCTCTGTTCTCACACTAACTAACGACAGCAACCCAACCAATCAACCACCAACCAACGCCCACCCCGACTCTCGGGGCTTCAGACCTTTTATGCCCTAAACCGAAAGTTCCCATCAATCCATGCGGCACGCAATCCCATAGAAAGCTACAGGTGCCAGAACAACTGCAGCCAACCAAATGATAACCACCTGCATCAAGCATTCCAATTCCAACTCATAAACAACTCTACCACAGCTGGGGTGGGAAAAGGAACCTTTAGTGACTAGTCGGTTAAATCAAAAAGGTTTCCTTAATGTAAAAATTCCAAATGTTCCTCTACACTTTACCACGGAGGACCTATGTTTGGGCATTTCATTTTCAGTAAGGAGCACAGCTGCCTGGCTCATTAAAATATATGCATTGGGCCGGCAGTAGTGGTGGCGCACACCTTTAATCCCAGCACTTGGGAAGGAGAGGCAAGCAGATCTCTGGGAGTTCGAGGCCAGCCTAGTCTACAGAGTGAGTTCCAGGACAGCCAGAGTTACAACAGAGAAACGCCATCTCGAAAAATAAATAAATAAATAAATTTTTTAAAAGTAAAATAAAATATATGCATCGTCAAAATATCTGTTGAGAGTTGAGTGTAGTTCAGTTGGTAGAATGTTTTCCCAGCTGGCACAAAGCCCTGGCTTTGATCCCCAGCACTGTATACATAGGGCATGGTGGTGCACACCTGTAATCCCCGCACTTGAGAGGTAGAGGCGGGAGGCTCAGAGACTGAAGGTCATCCCTGGCTACACAGTGAGTTCAAAGCTAGCCTGGAATACATGAGACCCTGACTCCAAAAAACAGGTTTTTAAGCTATAAAAATTAATTGATAAATAATCAAACAGTTGCACACAAGTCTCTGTGTGTCTAGAAATGCAAAGAAGAAAAAATTTTGAACACATTTCTGTATTCTTTCCTAACTCTTAACTCTTAGTCTAATGAGCCCAGAAAGACCTTGTGTGACAGAAATAGGAGGAAATGAGTTCACATACCCTGCCAGTGACATCAGAAAACTCATCTCGGATTTTAATCCATCAGCATCAGTTAAATAAATGCTTTCTAAATAAGAACTGGTAACAGCCTCTCCCTTCCGTAAACGAAAGGAGTGGGTGTGTACCGTGAGATGAAGCATCTTGACGGTCCCCAAGAGGAAGGAATGTCGGGCACTGACTTTAGAAGAGTCATGGTTAGAAGGCGTCAGAGACGGAATCCATCCTGGGAAAGTCATTTAGCTAGCCAGGGCTTAACAGCATCAGCATCATTTAGACCATGTGGCAGACTAAGTTATAAATAACCCATGGTCTCACTTCAGAGTCATTACAAACTGCAAGGCAACACCTCAGCCCTGGATACTTGACAAAGATTCCATCGTCAGAGGCCATTACCCCATGCCTAACAAGCCAATCGTCAAATTCCACCCTGGTGCTTACTTCTTCGTCCCACAAATGATGACTTGTGATTTTGTTACAAGTGGAATTAGCCGAATTCAATTTGCAGTGTTTGTGCCACTCAGTAGTCTGTTTGAACCTGTTCACTTCTGGCAAGCACAGGGACTCAATGAAAAACGAGACTCTGTTGGTCCCCTAATTTCTTCTTAATTTCCTAGAAATGACTAGTTTGGGTTACATGATGCCAGGAGACGGTGTGACTTTCCTGGAAGCTCAGATGTCCTGGGTCAGATGACTAAGAAAAAGATCCGCTGCCCCCCTCAGCTTTGCAGGAGCCCCCAGCCTCGGGTTCCCTTTACTAGTCCTCTTGCCCCAGAATCCTACAGAAATCAGAGTTTAAAATCTCCCTATCTGGCCTCTCTGTGAAATCCAACAGCTCACATTTGGAATCTTGTTCACTTACCTTTGGGGAAGTTTATTTCTAGTTATGTTTATAGTAATTGTTTTGTACATTGTTGGGGAAAGGGCTGCCTAAGGTTTGGCAGTTGGTATCATCTGTAGGGGTTGGCTTTATGTAAATCTGTGGTTAAGACATTTGCTTCCTCATGACCTGCACCTGCTCACTGCCCTCTGGCAGGGCTACGGTGGTTCACTGAGATCTCCGCGTGCAGAGCAACGTTGCTGTAGAGAGATTCTTGTAGTCCTTTTCCCACAGTCTCAAGTAACAAAGAGAACACTCCTCTTGGGCCTTGAGTTCCTCCACCATAAAGGTGACATAGTTTGGCTGCTAAGAGATTGTGGGATGAGACTAGGCTACTGGTTTCCTTCATTATGCAAATAGGACTTTGGATGAGAGGCTGGAGTTTTTGCAACACCTGAAGAGCTTCTGTGTCAATAAAAAGACCTGAGATTAGACAACTGAGGTTCTGCTGTCCAGTATGATGCTTGCCATGTCAGATGGTTCCCTCTGCTGAGTCTGGAAGGTTTGTATCTATGAAAATGTCTCCTTGTCTTCTTTGCAGACCAGCAGAGTAGCTATTGTCAACAACTTACCTTGTTAGGTGGATCCAGTCTGAGTTAAGTTGCTTTCCGTTGCTATGACAAATCCCTGAGATGAATCAACTTAGATAATGCAAGACTTACTTTGGCTCGTGGTTTCTGAGGCTCCTGTCATGGCTGGCTTAGTTGTTTGTGGGAGCTATAGTGAGGCTGACCAGCACGTTGGGAGCCTGTGGTAGAACATGACTGCTCACCAGGAAGTAAGTGGGGCAGGGACAAAGTATCTCCTCTAAGGCCATGGCCCCATGCTGCCCCTCACTGTGGTGTACCTCCTACATTTTGATCACTTCTTCAAGTCTGTTAAGCTCCAACTCCATCAATGACCTGTTCACGAGATTGGAGCCCTCGGGACTCAATCACCTCCCAGTTCACCTCTGGACACTGCAGCAGTGGGGACCAAGACTCCAGCACACAAGTGTTGCAGGAGGGTTGGGGGTGTTTTAGGTCCAAGTATAACACCCTTTCAGCCGCTGTTTTCTAGTGGAGGTGCTTAAGATGACAGACATAAGTACATTAAGGACATCTTCTGGGGGCACCTTCCCCCCAAACTCTCTGGTATGCCACTTGCCCTTCCTCACTGTGGGTCACCCCACCTCCAAGTCTCCACAGGAGGAGACCTGACCACAGGTATGGACATCTGCACCTTGGGATTCCTTAGGTCAACAAATCCAAAGCAATGTGCCAGAACAGGGCCACTGCCTTGGTTTGTTTTGCTCTTTTGGATGGTAAAAGGGAGATGAGCATTAGCAACGACAAAAGGCTTCCACGGGGACTCTTGTTCTTTCTGTCCTTCTGGGGCTTCCTGTGGGCTCTGGGGGCTGGCCTGGGACTCTGGTCTACACCATTGGCTGCTTCAAGCTTTGCCTTTTCAAAAAAATGCACTTCCTTAATCTTTTCGTGTAAATAGTGTATGTTGCATGTATCCCTTCTTATCTCCCTTGCCCCTGCCAGTAGTCCCCTCTGTCGACCTAGACGGTTTCCACATTACTTCCTACCGTGAAGAGCACCGCAGGGAACTCTGATGTTTAGTTCCCTCTGTGATACTGTCTTCCTGTTTCTTTAGAGGTGTTTTGCTCCCTGGGCCCCGTTAATTACTCTCTGCGAGGGCATACTATCCCCTCCCGCATGAGAATGTTGTAGAATTCAGGAGGCAGAGGCAAAGGCAGTCCTGTACAGTCCGCAGGTGCACACCATCCCTGTGCGACGCCCCCGACCCTCCCAAACCTTGTCTCGTGTCCTTCACTCACCTACATCGAGTTTGGAATCACTGATTAGCTTTTTGTTTCTTTTCTGGCACTTCGCTTCACACCGCCGTAACACCGTCCATCTGGGTGAATGCTGAGAAGAGCTGAGCATGCTGGGCGGAAAGGCATCAGGACGGCGGCGAGGGCTTTGGCGCCACCTGCCACCCGCAGCAGTGCTCGCAGGGGACTGGAGACATGCTCCAAACACCAACTTCGTGTCCCACTTGACATGCAAAAAATGACCCTTTAAAGTGAAGAAATTAGTGTGGATAGGAGGAAGTTTGTCCTCTTACTAAATACATGTAAATATGTATATTACATATGTAGGTTTTTATCACATATATATGTAATTTACTGTAAAATATAGTGTTTATACAGACAAATCTGTGTGTTTTAAACGTGTTTTGTGTAGAGATGGTCTGACTCTCCATATGGCCCTGTCATCTCCAAACTCTTGAAAGTTATGGCTCCTCTGCCTGTCAGGAGACTGACACCACTCACCCACTCAAGCTGTTTCAACGGTTAAGGGAGAGGTGAATGCCTACCACACAGCCTGAGCATGTTAGCTGGTCCTCCCACCACTGAGAAAAAGTACCCAGGGATGATCAACCCATCAGCACTTAGCACAAAAATGGTATGAAAACAGATCGTTAAACTCTGGAGTCTGGCAGCTTCCTCTTCCCCTAGCATCTGACTGCAGGGAGCAGCATCTAGAGGCACCCTGCAACATAACAGCCCCTGTGCAGGTTCCTTGTGCCAGGACCCTTGGCCTTTGGCAGAAGCTGTTGTTACAGCTCGTCCTGGGCACTGAGACCCTTTCTGGAGCTCTTCTGCAGACCAGAGCTTCTCATCTCCGGCCTCATCCTGGCTCATCATGTACTGGCATACACCCTCCTGCCCTGGATACAACCGTTATACCATGTACAAACCGCTCCCAGCCAGCCCAGCAGCCGAGGGAGGGGGCTACTCAAAGGAGGGTAGCCTCCCCCCCGCCTCAGCAGGACCACTCAGGAGACCAGGAGACTGGGGAGACTATTAGGAGTCTGACCCAGAGTCCTTAAGTGGACTTCCACCTCTGGGGACTCCAGGATATTCTCTTGATGGGAGTTGTCTGTTGGTCCTTTCCTTCCTTCCTTCCTTCCTTCCTTCCTTCCTTCCTTCCTTCCTTCCTTCTTTTCTTTTTCCTTCCCCCCTCCCCTCTCTCTCTGGAGCTTCTCCAGTCCCTGTCCATTTGTCCTTCTTTTGGTCAGATCTTCATGATCTCAGCTATTTTCACCCCGGGGCTACTCCTGTGTACCTCTCCTCATCCCCATCACCCTGTCAGTGGCTCCTTTCTCTTCGACTGTCACTTCTCTTTCCCATCTGACTGGGCCTTTCAGGACATGCAATGCTTTTTCCATCGTGTGGTCTGAACTCAGAAGTACACATAGACAGTGACCTCTTACCCAAGACTCCTGTGAGAACTGGCCACTGCCTGGTCTCAGCATGTCTGCCTTTATTAGGACAGCATATTCAAGCACGGCACTTGAGGGGTGTGCAGGAGCTGGAATGCTAGGCACCACCACGGGGATCCGCAGGTGACGGGTGCACCCTCCTCCTGGGAGTGAGATCCTCCAGGTGGCTGAGATTGCTAGGTGGGCTTAAAGGATACCGATAGGGAAGATGTCTCAGTGGGGAAAGTGTCTATTTTACAAGCACTGGGACCTGAGTTTGGATCTTAGGCACCCACATAAAAATTTGATGGGGGGGGGGGAGGCTGGAGAGATAGCTCAGAGGTCAAGAGCACTGGTTGCTCTTCCAGAGGTCCCAAGTTCAATTCCCAGCAACCACATGGTAGTTTACAACCATGTATAATGGGGTCTAGTGCCCTCTTCTGGCATACAGGTGTACATGCAAATAAAGCATTCATATACATAAATAAATCTCAAAAAAAAAAAAAAAAACACAAAAACCTCGATGAGATCGTGCATGCCTATAATCCCAAAACTTTGAGGTCAGGGAGCAAGGGCAGACACTTGAATTCCTCCTCTGGTTACTGGGTCTGCTCAGCATATGCTACGGAACGTAGCAGAGGAATGGACTAGATCTGACACAGCCCAGGTAGCACAGGAGAGCACCTTTTTTGAGAAGTGTTTGGACCAATTGAAGCTGCTTATTTGGCCATTGACAGCTGTTTGTTTTGTATTAATCAGCCAAAAAGTCTTGGGCTTTGGACCAATCACAGCCTTGCCCAAGGGTCACAGTAGTCCAGTGACCAGGGTGTGTACCTCCTGTGTAGGTCACTGGAGTTCGTGATTGCAAAGAGCCTGGTACAAACTAACCCAACATCCCTCTCTCAAAATAATAAGGTAGAGGGCAGTAGAAGAGGACATCCCAAAGTCAGCTTCCGGATTCATCATTATTTTTCAAATTCAAAATATTCCTATTGAAAAGCCCCCTCCCCCCCACACACACCTCCCATTCCTCATTACTGTGGTCACCAGATTTAACATATCCCCAACTTTTATCATATATGCTTAGAACTTATTTATTATAAAGAAAAATAAACCAGAAGCTCTAGGATTCCTTCCCCAGCTTCCCCTTTGCAACGTCTTCCCTTCCCGTGACGCTCTGGGTGCTTCTCTTTTGTCTAAGTTATATCCTATTTCATGCCTCCTCTGTAAATGGCTTTGTCAATGTCAACAGCGGTGATATTAATTTATTTCGGCATTCTGCAATCTAGCTCATTCATTTTAATGGCCGTGGTATAGACACTGCAACAATATGAATGAACTGCAAATTGCCCACTGTTCTCCGTTGAGGCTCTTGGGATTTTGCCAGCACCCCATTCATCATTTGTGAGCTCCATTTAGGTGTCAGGTCAAGCTCTAACACCTTGTCAAGCAGAAGCCCCAGCTGCAGTGAAGTGTGGACATAATGGCAGGCCAAGCAGATGGACAGGCAGAGGTGAGTCACCAGAGCAGTTGCAATGTCCCCTTTCACCTCTTAGTTCTAAAGCCCCTTCTGTGACAGTCAGGGTCTAGCGATCATCAGCCTGCAAGACCAACCTTGCCGGCGTCTCAAGCACTGTTATTAGGATAGCTGTCTCTGTTCTCACATTTACATCACCAGCTGGTAGTTTTACGATGGTGGAGAGTTCACTCTATCACAGTTACTGTGGGTGTTTGAATGAGAAATGCCCCTCGTTCTTGAACACTCAGTCCTCGGTTGGCGGTGCTGCTCTGGGAAGTTAATACTGAGGCTTGAATGAAAATGGCCCCTCAAAGACTCGTATGTCTGAATGCTCGGTCCCTAGTTGGTGGGACCATTTTGGGAAGATTAGGAGGAGGTGTGTTGCTGGGGATGGGGTTTGAGGTTTCAAAAGTCCAAGCTAAGTCCAGACTTGCTTTCTCTCTGCCTTGTGCCTGTGGACTGGGATGTAAAGCTCTCAGTTACTGCTCCAGCACCATGGCTGCCTGTATCCGTGCTTCCTGCCATGATGACCATGGACCGACCCTCTGAAACTGTAAGCAACCCCCCCACCGCAATTAAATACTTCCTTTTATAAGTTGCCTTAACTATGGCGTCCCTTCACAACAATAGAAAAGTAAGTAAGAGTTATCAAACCTTTAGGAGGTGGAGCCTTGCTGGAGGAAATACGTCACTAGGAATAGGCTCTGGGAGTTTCTGTTCTCTCTCCACTTCCTGTTTGCAGCTGGAAGTGTGATTTCTTGATTTCCTGCTCCAGCTGCCTGTGCCACGCCTCCCCCACCATTATGAATGATCACTCAGGAACCGTAAGCCCAAATAAATTCTTCCTCATAAGTTTTTGTTTGTTTGTTTGTTTTTCAAGACAGGGTTTCTTTGTAAGTCTGGCTGTCCTGGAACTCTGTAGATCAGGTGGGCCTCGAACTCACAGAGATACGCATACGCCTGCCTCTGCCTCCCGAGTGCTGGGGTTAAAGGCGTGCACCACCACCACTTGGCGTAAGTTTTTTACAAAGATGTATTTGAAGATGTTTTCAATGTTTATTTTATGTGCATTGTTTTGCCTGCATATGTGTCTGCATGAGGGTGTCAGATCCCCTGGAACTGGAGTTACAGGCAGGTGTGAGCTGCCATGTGGGTGCTGGGAATTGAACCCGGTTCCTCTGGAAGAGTGGCCAGTGCTCTTAACCAATGAGCCATCTCTCCAGCCCCTAAAGATTTAAAGTGTGGTGTGTGTGTGTGTGTGTGTGTGTGTGTGTGTGTGTGTGTGCGCGCTTATGTGTGTGTGTGCAGGTGCCCTCAGAAGACAGCATCTGACCCCTTGGAGCTGAAGTCACAGGTAGTTCTGTGGCTGTGAGCTGTGTCTTACGTAAGAGCTGGGAATTGAACTCAGGTCCCTTGAAAGAGCAGCAAGTGCTCCCGACCACTGAGCCATCTCTCCAGCCTTCTTAATATTTCTGTAAAGTAGATGGTTTTCACTTCACATCCACGAAGGATGGTTGCACTTGCTCTCAAAGGTGACTGCAAATGACGGTCAGGACCTGAAGGAACTGCTCTGCATTGCTGTGGAAAGTTTGGAAGAGTCTTCTAAAGAGCAATCATTTGGAAATAAACTGTAGTACAGTAAAAATGTTTAAAAAAATCAAATGGTGATGGTCCATCCATGGAGGATGACGTGCCCTGAACACTAGCAGATCCCATTCTGGGATCTTACGAAATGATGCTCCAAGTAGCCCTTGGTTAGAGAAACTTATCCCTGTTGGGACCAAGACTTCTCCACTTCTCCACTCATCCACATCTGCATTGCTTATGGGAAGAGCGTGGTCCAACAAGCTCTGGATGGGAGCCAGGCAGCAAAGAATGGGATCGTAGCAGACATTCCAGGCTATCTGTATGCCAGTCTCGGGCTTCTGGAACCTAATTTGAGTTAGTTTATACATCTCTGAAATGAATGATGGCTTTTTCTTAACAAAATCCTATGGCTTTGCATTCCTAGTAGATCAGACTGGCTTTCCTCCAAAGAGACAGCGTCGGTGTGGTTTCACAGTTAAGACCCCACCACGCTCAGGAAAAGACAACTTTTAAAACTCAGTAGAGTCACAGATTAATGCCTGGCTCAATCCTCAACAGAGAGGATCCCCACGCAGCTGAAGGGAGTGGATGTAGAGGCCCAGGGCCAAACAGGGCTCTGAAAACCCCACAGAAGTAGAGGAGGGATTGCTGGGACCAAAGGGGTCGAGAACACCAGGAGAACAAACCCCATGGAGTCAACTGACCAGCGCTCTTAAGGGCTCACAGAGTCTGACATGGCGGACACGGAACCTGCTGGGTCTCCTAAATATGTCTTGAATTTGTTTGACCTGGTGCTCCTACAGAACTCACATAGACTGGAATAGGGGTGTGTGTCCCTGAACCTCTGGCCCACTCTTCAGTCCCTTGCCCCCCCTACTGGGTTGCTTAGTCCAACCTTGAAGTAGGGAATTGTGCCCGACTCTGTTCCATCTTGTTGTACCATGTCTGAGCAGTAACCCTGGGGAGACTGCTCTTTCTTGGTGAGAGGTGGGACGGGAGTTGGAGGATGGGGGGCGTAGATCTGGGGGATAAGGAAGATGGGGGAGCTCGGAGGAATGAGGGGAGGGGCGGAAGGGTGTTGGAATGCATTATATGAGAGAAGAAAACTTCTAATAGATAAATTAATTAAAAAACAAAATAAAACAACAACTACAAAAACTCAGTAGAGTCAGGCATGGTGATCCATGCACGCAATCCCAGCACTTAAGAAGCTGAAGGAGAATTAATGGTTCTAGACCAGCTGACATGGCATAGTAATAAGACACACAGAACAGGTCTTAAAGACACATACCAACCAACCCTAAGGAAAAAAAAACCTACATTAACACTGACATTTGTGGATGGCTCATAGAGATGAAGCAACAGGGATGGAAAGGTGCTGTATATAACCTGGGAGCAACGGGAGACAAGAATATTGAGGACAGAGGTGGCACACACGGGCAGCAGGGGCGTGGGCAGCCAGAGCCTGGGGAAGAGTACACAGCAGCCCCTGTTCTGGATTCTCTCTTTCCACGTGGCGCACACGGGCAGCAGGGCCATGCATGGGCAGCCAGAACCTGGGGAGAGTGGACGGCAGCCCCTGTTCTGGATTCTCTCTTTCCACATGGGTGTCACTTCCTTTCCAGATGCTATGCTTCCATCTAGACCTGCAAGGGATCATACATGAGGTGCCAGGAGATCCTGACATACAACATAACAGTCACAGGGGGCTCCTTCTTGCACTGGCGCTTCCGGTGGGGGCACCTTTGCCCTCAGGCTGCGCCCCATCCCAGGGTGGGAGAGTAAGTCCGTCCACCCTCACACGTCATTGGGTTGCCTGCGCCACCAACAGCTCCACTCTACAAGCGAGGGCAATCCCAGGACTGTCCCCACAGCCTCATTACAGGTCCTTCAGGCGGCAGGGACAGGCCCTCCACAGCCACAGAGGGAAGCCAGCCAACCGGGCGATGGCTTAAGCCAAGCGGGAACCACCTCAAACCCAGACCCGTAAGGGGCTCAGAGCTCCTGGCTATGGGCAAGACTCACTACCCAGCGGGAAGAAAAGGGCAGAAACGAATTTATGGGAAAAGTTACCACAAAAAAGAAGTAAATCTAAGAATACATTGACTACTTGCTGTGTCTAAGGGAACCCCGGGACGACGTTACCCAACAGTGGGGTGAGTCTCACGAAGAGCGTGGAGGGAAGTCTGAGAGAGTGAGACTCCAGGCTCTATCACGTCTCTGGATACCAGAAATGCATCTGTGGCTCAAAGATGACGTCAGTCAAGTTCGGCTAAAGAAATGCAGCAGCACCCAGAACCCACTGGCCCCCGTTCTGATGTCTGGCAATCAGGACTGGGCTGTCAGTGTCAGACAATGCCAAATGCAGACTTTTCCCCAAGCAAGGCATTGCTATTTCCTTTCAGCATCCCTTACGCGGGACTCATTCACTAACCTCAGACAACGCAAGTCTCCGCCACCGTGGGTGGGGAGGGGCGGGCCTTAGGAAGCAAGCACAGTGTAGCTCTAGCTACAAGCACAGACATCACTGGAGGACACCCACTTTGACAGCACCGCCTCCCCTTTAAAAACTTAATCTCAAAGTATTTTGTTTGTTGAGATGGTGGTGTCTCCACTTTGCCCAGGATGGTCTCAAATGCCAGGGCTTCCGGCAATCCTTTCACCCCCGGCCTCCTTGTCAGAAAGATTTTAAATGTTAAATCTGAGTTCTTACATGCACTCTCAAGGAACTGATACTTTACATAAAGTCTGTCCTACACACAGTTGTGAACCTACAAACTGTCCCCAAATTTCTACCTACACTGTAGCGTTTGGTGAGCTGCTTCCAAAGCGTCTCACAGAGACCAAGAGGGAGCCCCAGATACCGTGTACCCATGTACCGTGGTCACATGTCTGAAATCAGTACAGGAAAACAAGTCTGTCCAGTGCTTGGACAGACGCAAGCTTCAATAACAGTGGTTTATTCACAAATGTAAGGCATGTAAAAGGTACTCAGGGTTCTGTAAGGTTCACCTGGAACCCGGCTCCGTGCAGGTGCGTCCCTGTAGCTCTTTTGTGGGTACAAGCACATACAGAAAGTTACCCAGCAGCATTCTCCTGAACTGAGTGACCTATCTCTATAGTCCGTGGTTCTAGAACATTCCCACTAAGCCGCTGTTGCTCAACCACAGGGACTTTCAAAGGTTGGTGGCCTTCCTCAAGTCCCACCCCGAGTTTATGATTAGAACCAGAGGGAAATGAACATTTTATATTTAACCTTCTTGAAATCCCCCAAATACACGGCTCTCACTGTGACAGAAATACCTCCCAAGGTTTCTGCAGAACTTCTGCTTCCAGAGCCTCTAGGCACTGGCAGTGGCTGCCGTTAGTACCTGGGGCCAGTCACGGTCTGCTGAAGTGGCTTCCCTGCTTACAGAGAAGCACAAAGATCCATTTCCCATTTCCAACCTTGGGTGTCCACAGAACAGTTAGACCACCAGGTGTGCCAAGTCAGAGATGAGGCTCAGTTCCTCTTTCAGGAGACGCCACTCCCCTTCTGAAGTCAACTCCCTTCAAGACCCATTCCAGACACCCTGACCACACTGGTTGAGAGGAGCCTTGGAGCTGGCTCCTCATCCAGTCACACTGCTTTCTTCCCCCAGGGAAGCATCCGCCAGACATCGGGACACACATTCCAGCTCACCGTGCCTGGCCGATTTAAGCAGTGCGGTGCCGGAGATCAAGACTCAGCTATCCCACCAGTGGCATCCCGGCCTCCCCTGTCTCTCCAGGCTTACCTCCCAGGGGCAGGCCATCAAAAAACTCTCCGGACTCCTCTGACGCACAGCATGAGACCCTTGATCTTTAGGGGACGCTCTATACCTGGACACACCACCATGCTTCTCTCGGAATACCAGGAGAAACTGGACAGGAAGTGCTTGCATACCCCAGACTCCCAACGCTAAGGCCACACACCCCTACCTACTCTTACATAGGCACGGCTGACTCCACACACCATAAAAACAAAACTAAACCCGGCTGGTCTTTCATTGGCGAAGGTTCCTGTGTCAAATCCCACTTCTTTCAAGTAACTGTGAGGCTTTTTTTTTTTCTTTTTTTTTGTAATCCCGGCTTTTGTTATAACAGCCTCCTGCTTAGTCAAGAGACTGGAAAGTTGAGCAATGTCAGTCCCGTGACCTAGCACGAGGAGCGTCTACTTCACGGCAGGGAATTCGCTGTTAAGAGGTGGTTTCTGCCTGAGAGAGCTCTTTTCCCCCAGAGTGGTTAGACGATCCCGGGGACTCACATTATGAGTTAGTTCAAGCTCACGTTTGAATTTATGCAGCCAAGGGGAACTGAGACGGAACGGACCTGGGAAATACATCTAGGAGGCCAATGGTTCTCTGCCTCAGTGGCTCTCAGGATGCCAATGCCTGCATCAACAGCATCCCTAAGCCTTTTTGGAAATGCATTCTGGGCCAGTAGCACCTAGTTAGACTGGGTACACAGAGGCCAAAGGTGGTGTTGCTACAGGAGCTCTCTCAAGGGACTTGGATATGGGTAAAGGATCCAGAGCGAAGGCACAACTCATCCCCAGCAGGGCCGCTCTGGTGGACAGGACACACCTCTAGGCCCCATCAAAGCAAAGGGCCCTTGCCTTGGGCACAGGGGATGTCTAGTGTCTGTTTCCAGGCTTCGACCTAAGCTGTCACTATGTCTCAATGCCCCAACACCAAGTGCTCCATGGTCTTGGTCCAGCCAGCCACTGGGGAAATATGGGGCAGGGGTGTGGGCGGCCTTGGTCAGTGAACAAGCCTGTCTCTCACCTTGGTGTGCCTCATCCTTCTTTAGAGCCCTTGGAAGTGCTGCTCCTGGCTCTAGAACTTCCAGTAGTTTCCAGCAGACAGGCTGCTAGCATGCCCTTGGCCCATGTGGAACGGGAACTCTGATGGGAAAGGATCTCGCTCACACGTGGCAGGACGAAGCCAGGCACAACCCCAAAGCAACGACATCCCAGAGATAATATGCACAGTTAAATTACTAAGTCATTATTTAGGATCAAAATACTTCCATGAAAACGGCACACAGAAAACCATATAAATTACATTTAAGGTCTGCACATGATTCTTAAAAAAAAAAAAAATTAACAATACTGTTTTCTGTACAATGTTGCTTCCTTTTGGACATTCTACACCCAGGAAACATATTCCCTTGAATTCCAGAAAAGTAGGCAAAATACATATGCAGGATAATTAAAAACCCTTCACAAAAATACAAAATCACGTTGGCTTCTGTAAAGGCACATTTTTCTTTAATACAAGGCACTCCAAATCGGTTTCAGAAGCTCCTCGACATCCTTGGGCCCAGCAGGTGGCAGCACCTGTTTCTGCAGGCTTTTGGCTGTTAAGAAGAACATGAGCAGTGCGCAGAAAAGCTCTCTCTCCATCCCCAGCCAGCAGGTTTACTAGGCATCTCGGTCCCAAGGTGCCTGCTTCCCCACCCCCACCCACCCCCAGTTTCTGAATCCTCGGCCATAGAAAGATACAGCTTTGTGTATCTTTAGCTCAGTATCCATCTACTATCAGGATAAAGCAGACAGTGGTGGGGTCTCCCTGTCCTGTTTCTGCAGAGGTCGCACTGCTTCTGAGATGCCTCTGGCCAAGCCCGGGCTGCAGGGGGAAGGCAGTTTTAAGGGCACAGGGTGCAGGAAATAGTATAGGATTTCTCACAGTCTCAGGCAGGCTCAAACCAGCCCGTCAGTCCCTGGGCTCTGGTGATGGGCCACTGTCTGTGACTTCTCAGAGCCATTCTGAGGTCCCCGTTAGGCTCCATCAGGGACCTTTATCCTAGTGCTCAGGGTCCTGATGGGGATCTTCAGGCTTCAAGCTGGATGTGGGCCTCACTTGCCTGGAGAGTGTCATTGTCTCCCAGGAGCTCAGTCTCTGGGACAGAGCCCTCTTCCTCCTCTTCCGCTTCCTGCACAGGATTCTGGGCCATGTCTTCTGGGGTGTTTTGCGCATCCTCAGTGCCCTCTGAGAGCAGGGCCGCCCTGTCCGCCACAGACGTGTTGGATGGTGCCGTGGTGACATAGCCCGTGCTGGTGGAGCCACTGCCACTGTGGTGGGAGCTCGGCTTGGGGACCATCTGAGGGGGCACCTGCTGGGGGGCCATCTGCATGGGGATTTGGACTGGGTAGAAGTTGGGCAGGTATGCCCCATAGGCTGGTACTGGCTGGTAGCCATTGACGGGGATATACAGCTGTGCCGGGGGCACCAAGGGTCTGATCTGACCCTTCATGGGAATGAACTGAGGCTGTGGGAAGGGCTGGGCCTTCTGCTTGGGTGCCATGTAGCGGGCATTGCTCACATTGCTTACAGGGCTGGTGCTCAGGGAGCTGGTCTGTGTGGTGTTGCTGGCTCCCGAGGTCTGTGCTGAGCTATTGTAGTTGGACAGGTTGCCCCAGGCCCGGAGCCTGCTGTGGATATCCTTAAATCGTGGCCTCCGGCTGGGGAACTCATTCCAGCACTCAATCATGAGAGCGTAGACCCAGGCGGGGCAGTCATCCGGGCAAGGCAGTACCTGCCGGCTACGGATCATCTCCACCACGTCCTGGTTGGAGTACCCACAGTAGGGCTGCAGGCCATAGCTGAAGACCTCCCAGAGGACCACGCCATAAGACCAGATGTCAGAGTCGATGGAGAACTTGCCGTACATGATGGCTTCAGGCGACATCCAGCGGATGGGCAGCAGGGCATTGCCCATGAGTTTGTAATAATCCGCAGAGTACACCTCACGGAAGAGGCCCAAGTCTGAGATCCTCACGTTCAGCTTATCATACACCAGCACGTTGCGTGTGGCCAGGTCCTTGTGGACCACGTGGTGGCTAGACAGAAACTCCATCCCGGCCGCGATCTGAGCCACCACATGTACAAAGTCGGGGGGCTCCAGGGCCGACTTCACTGTGCGGTCATCGTCGGTGCTGCCCACATCGGAGTGTGGGGAGCGCATGACCAGGAACTCATGGAGGTCACCATGGGAGCAGTAACTGAAGATCATGCTCAAGGGCTGGTCCTTGGTCACCACACCTAACAGGCAGACGATGTTGGGGTGCTGCAGCCGCGCCCGCAGCATGGCCTCTTGCCGGAACTCCTCCCGCAGGGGCCCCTCTGCCTTGTCTTTTAGCGTCTTGATGGCCACTGCCTGGGTCGGCTCTCCGGGGGCAGGCCCGAAGAGGTGGCCTTTGTAGACTTTCCCAAAGCGGTCCTCGCCAAGCTCCTCCATGAACCTCACTGTGGACAAGCTGATCTCTTTGAGTTTGGTCTGCCAAGAAGGAAAGCCAAACACAATGATCAATGTGGTACCAGAGCAGAGCGACTGTGATCACCATTGACACTCTGGCCTTGCTGGTCCTGTCTGTCCTGTGCTTGGCCTGACCTGAGGCCCTTTGAACACCCTAATTATAGCTCCAGGGCCAAGAGACTACCTGCACCGGAAACCTTCCAGTCTTCATCCAGCTGCATGTCAGGTCTCTCCAAATGTGAACACATCTCCGTGCCCCCACCTACACCTTACGCACGTGCACGCGTCCCTCTATTAACAATCACAGCTCAGCCTGGAGCCCAGTTCTCTGGAGTCACCCAGGGAACCTACAGAGGTATTTGCCACACCTCTCCCAGCGTGCCCCACATCACAGGCAAGATGTGTATGTGCTCGGGATGCGTATTTGAGGCCCAATGAGGCTGTCACCTGCCATGCTATCTGCTGTACTTCAATATCTCCACTCACCTCCCTGGCATCTAAGAATGTCAGAGTGGGGTCAGCCATTCAGGGTCACCATTCCTACTGAGTAGGACTGGCAATTCTTCCCCAAAAGACAAAACAAGAGAAAAAGAGGCCCTACTCTCTCAAAAATGCCTTGGTACTGCCAGATGATGGGGCAATCTGAACTCTCTTTTTCTGTGATATTCCAAGGACCAAACTGGGGCAGCTCACTGGGCCAGAGAGGTACTGAGCAGGGGGAGGTTTGCCATCTCAAGTGGTGAATTTCATGGGCATCCACATTCCCACCTGTTTTAAAGCAGCAGCTGCAGGAGTGGGGGCAGTTTGGAGGAACAGAGCCTGGTACACAGGTACCCCATCCCTGAACTCAGATTAGGGTACACGGGTTAGGGGGGGCTCTGTATGCCAGCTGGGCGGGACACCTCACGCCTGAGCTGGGCCCCCAAAGAGCTGCCTCCTAGGACACCCCAGAAGGACCTGTTTGTGCTAGCTGATACTCCACCCTAAGCTGGGCCCCAAAAGAGCTGCCTCAGTAGGGTCTGGACTGGAGGACCTGTTTGTGCTGGCTGATGAGTGGCATCTCCATGTCCTGGCTGGGCGAGGCCATCAGCTGCCGGCGCTGCGGGGTGGAGGAAGAGGCCTTCTGCTTGTTGCGGCACATGCAAACGAGGAAGAAGAGGCAAGCGATGACCAGGGGAATGGCAATGCTGGGGACCAGGATGTACAGAATCCCCATCTTGCTGCTGTCACGGGGACCTGGGAACCACAGTGGGGAATGCCATCAGTTTTCAGAAGACACTCCCTTTCCGACTATAAGCCACGCCCCCAGCCCCTCCCACCACCAGGTAAAGTATTCAAGTATGGCTGGCCATTCCTGTGTGTGTTCTGCTCTCTTTTATTCTAACCTTTTCCCTACTTAACATTATAACGTATTTTAACGGTTTTGTATAATGATGACATCTTTCCGGATGACAATTATAGACGTTTAAAAAAAAAAAGCACAAGTAAAAAGTTGTCACAGGAGCTTGTCCTTATTCCAATATGCGACAGGGACAAAGAATTCTCGACAGAATCTGGATCAACAAACAGGACCATCTGATTTTCCCTTCACTCTTCTCAAGGAAGAGCTGAGCTTGTCTCTCTATGAAGGACTTACAGCAAGAGCAGAGGAGTACACAGGAGACAGGCTGAAGGGCAAAAAGAGACAAGTGGGGGCGGATGACAGGGCATGACAGAGGGCTGGCTGTTCCTGGACGGCTTCCCACCCCCACACACCACTCTAATTGAAGCCACTGAGCCTCAAGAGTAGGTGGTGTAGCTGGGTGGCAGTGGTGGCGCATGCCTCTCATCCCAGCACCCGGGAGACAGAGGCAGGCGGATCTCTGTGAGTTCGAGGCCAGCCTGGTCTGCAGAGTGAGTTCCAGGACAGCCAGAGTTACAACAGAGAAACCCTGTCTCGAAACCCACCCCCAACCCCAAACAAAAAAGTAGCTGGTGTGATTTAAAAAACTAAGACCAAACAAAAAACAACAACAAAGCAACTAAGGCCGAGCCCCCTAGAAGAGTATGAGGTAGGCGCTCTAGAGGATCTAGGGGTTTCTCAAATCCTCAAACCCTGTAACTAATGACATCAGACTTGGATGCTCTTTCGCCAGGAAGCAATGAGCTCCCACGTGGAAACAAGCAAACCCTTTCTCGTGACTGTGGAGTCTCAAAGACATGACTCCAGCATCCACAAGGCATGCTCTGCTGCCCCTTTGGGGTGAAACAAAAAAATCACCATGTCCCAAACCCAGTCTTGTCACCTGGCCTTCTGAAATAACTAACACACAATCAGATGACATCACAGACAACACACTCCTCTGTCCCTGTGCAGCAGAATGTTGCCTAGAAATGTTCCAGAAGTCAGGGTGGCCGGACAGAGAAATCAGACTTCAGTTCTGTTTTGATTTTTTCCGGTGGGTGCGACGGTTTGTACCGCCAAGTGGAGTCTAACGTCCAGCACACCTGTGAGGGGTTGTCTAGATTAAGGGGCTGTCTTGATTAGGGTAATTGACGTGGGAAGACCGTTCCCTCTGATGGGAATCCTGGACTGAATACAATGGCGAGAGAAGGCTGAGTCTCGGTGTGCATTCACTCGTCCTCCCTGCTCCTGACTGCAGGTGATGTGACTGGCTGCTCTGGTTCCTGCGGCCCAGACTCCCCTGCAATGTTCAACTCAAGTGGAGTTGTGAGCCAGGTGGATCTCCCTTAACAAAAATCACTTCCGTTAAGAGGATTCTATCAGAGAAACATGAAACAAAACTAAAGGCACTTGGGGAAACCTCCACATCCCAAAACCCAAGATTAGGAATGTGAGCCCTGCCCACACAGTATGGGGCTCCTGCGTTTCATCGTCATCATTTAGAAATTACCAGCACAGTGCACACTTACTGGAAAAGAAAATACCGTTAGAGAAACGGGGCATTATACACAGTAACGCCGGTCACCAAAGGCCACCACGCTGCTGACGAATGGGTGCGCGACTCCCCATTCGTGTTTTCAGTTGAAGCGTATGAAGCAACTGAAGTATGTCTGATTGTTTTGGCATACAGAAAATGCACTTTCCTGAGGTGAGCTGTGAAATTACTTTCAATGGAACCACGTCGTCTAGATGACCCTGCTTTGCTGCTGGCTTTGGAGCAGAGTAAGATAGTTTGGTCTTTTCTTGTCAGAACAGACAGATCTGTGGGCTCCTTTAGATGTATCTCATTCCCTGCGAGGCTGCCTTGGCCTCCTCGGAGCCTCCTGTGATACACTGCGAGGTGCTTTGGTATCTGGCTCTCGCTAGCAATTCTTCGAGAGGTCCTCTTACATTTCTGCCCCCGTGAGTGCAGGCTTTTCTGTAACCCGTGATTCCAGGCACAATCACCTATATATTTTCTTTAAATAATTTTTTTAAATTGCAAAATAATATCTGCTAATCAAAATGCCCCCTACCTGAGCACCACCACGGATGGGAGGAATCATTGTCAAAAGACTGGTGTGCATCTTTCTAAAACTCCATCCAGGACAACTGGATGGTTGAGACCCGGCACGCTCATGTCCGACCACTTAGCACCCTTCCTCTGAGCAGCCCCTGTGGATCCACTCCTCAGAAGAGAGGCTTCACAGAGCCAAAGCACGCCCTCAATATTAGATTGCACTTGAATGTGGCGTCAAGGTGAACGCCTGCAGTGCACACGTGCTTATTAAGAGCTATGTGTCTGCTGATGAGCAGGATGAGACGCAGTGGCGCCCCAGGCCAGCGATGGAGAAAGGCCATGGGTACCTGTTCCTCAGAGGGACAGGGCACTCAGCTGACTACTGATGTTTTAAAACAGGGACTGCACATCTTTCTCTCATTTGTGACGTCACGGAGACACTGCGGGAGGTGCTGAGACCTGAAATCTACGGTCTTCTTACTCTACCGAACCTACTCGTGAGAGCTGAGAAATGGGACAAGGGATAAAAGGAATTACTTCCACTAAACTTGAAAACGATGTGCAGCCATGTTGATTTGAGGACCGAGATGCTAAATTGGACGTCCCAGGACACCCCCCCCTACACACACACACAGAGGGAACTGATGGAAGGAAGGTTCTGGAATGCACACGGCAGTCACCACTGGATGGTGAAGTTAGGGCTGTCCAGAACAGTGTTCAGACTTTACATATCCTAAAACATCCTGTGATGACCCGGTATTACAATTTTTGTTTAAAACCAACAATGGCGATGTCAGACGGGACACCTTGCGAGACACAAAACTCTAATCACAGGCAAACCCAACAGTCAACATTTTTAAAAAGTAGAGAGAGAATACATACTACACGGGGGTACGTCACACAGTTCCATGCGTACGTTTTTATTCTGCGTAAAGCACCATGGGCCTTCCATCTGGCCCCCGGGGTTCCGGCAGTAGGCGTGGCCTCCTCCCAGCTCTGGGAATTCTGTGCTGGACAGATGATGACTGTGTGGGTGCTGCAGGGCCCAGGGCTGACACTGGTGGCCCGACTTGGTAGTGCTGGCCATGCCCCTGTAGTTGGTGCCGGAGCCGTTGTAGCACTGGTGGTCTGAGAGAGGCAGAGAGTTAGGGGCCTGAGCATGTAGGGACACAGGCAACCCTATGTGCAGTCCTCCTGCCCTCGGGAGTTTCAGAAAGGAAGGGCAAAGCCACCCTGCCTCCTTGTAGGAGCTTCCGAGACCTAAGGGCTTTATGTACGATCTGGAGAAATAGCACTAGAGGGGCTGAATCAAGTCCCGAGCCCACCAGTGACACGGAAGGTGTGAGAGGGACACGTATGGGAAAGAAACCTTCCTGCAGGTTCTCCAGCCCTGAGACCATCACCTCTGGGGCCTGCCAGGCACCCACACCCAACCGCCCAGGGCAGGATGTTGATGTCAACAGCAGCCTTGCGCTCCCTTGTCCTAGAAGCAAAATGGAACTAGCAAACAACAGGGGCAAGTCCCAGGTCAGCACCCCCAGAGGTCACCTTCGCCGCCCAGTGACAGTGTGGATCAGCCACAGGTGAGAACGCACATCGCTCCTCTTCCACAGAGGAGCTAGAGCCCGGGATGTGCCCGTTAAGCTTCACGTGTGTTTTCTGCAAGAACCGCCCTAAGACATGTCTAATTCTTAACTCGGGCTTCATCCAACTTCACCAGGTTAGTGATGTTATCATTGTCACAGGAATGGGGAGCGTGTGCCTCTCTGTCTCTCGTTTGGGTCACGGCTGAAACCCGAAGTCAGATGTGGATGTACACGCTGGGACCAGGCCCTGACTGCTCTGGTAAGGAGTCGCCCACTTCAGGAACATCCAGATGAATCACAGATATTAAATATCCCCAGGGCCTGCAGGAAAGAAGCCTGGAGCCTGGGTCCCCGCCCCCCCCCATCTGTTCTGGCAGCACCCCTGAAGTCTTCAGTGTTGTGAGGAAACGGTTTTCCTCATCGATGCACGCAGAGGCATGCTGGAGCTACCCAGAACTGGTCTCTGTTCCTCATGGTAGGGCTCAAGGAGCACAGGGGTGGGAAGATGGGGGCGCACGGACAAACCATCATGGAGGAGGGTGGGATCATGACTCTGACCTATGCAGACCGAAAGACAGGCCACTCCCAGGCCTCGAGCTAGAATGGAGTAGTCCCCATCTCTGAGTTCAGTGATCCAGGGACATCTAGGAAAACTGGACCTGCGACACTGCCTTCTCCAGGGATACATGTTAGGGGCTTTCTGAACTCTTGAAAGCTGTCCAGTGCTAGGAAACCTTGGGATTCAAGGGACTGGGAGCTGCGAGAGCCCAGAAACTATGAAGTAAGCTGGGAGGCTGGCCCTGACACCCCAGTGGTTCCAATATCATTTGGAGCAGGAAACATGAGCGATCACTCGCACTTTGGAAATCCCGGGTCTAAGGGGTTATAGACTCAGACAAGAAAAAGATCCAACTGGAGCGAGAGCCGGGGGCAGGTTAACTCCAAATCTCTAGCTCTCAACCACTAGAGGGACTGTCTGCAGCCTGGCCCTGCTTAGTAGGGCACAGGGGCCCTAAGAAGGAAGCATAGAGGTGTGTTTGGAAGCGCTTTGCTCTGCCCCACACCTCCACCTCCCCCGACCCTCTCTGGACACTCACAGCGGCCCAGCCTCTCGGCGGGGATCCCGATGCGCATGCAGTTCGCGGCATCCGGGCTCTCGGGCATGGGCAGCGCCTCGCACTTGGGCAGCTGGAGCCGCATGAGGATGAGCGGGTTGGAACGGGCGATGGTGTACTCCTGGCGGCACAGGTCGTTCTCCAGCACCTCACACTCATCGCGGCACAGCTCGCGCGGCTTGGGTGCCCGGGAGCGCGCGTCGCACAGAGGGAAGACGAAGTGGCAGAAGGACGGGATGGCAAACTGTGAGCACTGGTCTGACAGGTGCGTGGAGGTGCCGATCATGGTGAAGGCAGCTGCAGAAAAGTCTCTGGTGAGTAGCCTGCACGGCATCAGCTCGGGCCCCGGCCCCGCCCCCCGCCCCCTCCCCCCCCCCCCCCCCCCCCCCCCCCCCCTCCAATCCATCTCCCACCCCTCAGCCTTGCTCTTACCACAGACACTGAAGCATTTAGCCCCTAGCCTTGGTGCTTGATCCTCTTCACCCTCCCAAGCCAGCCCCTCCTCCGGATTCCTGGACACCGCTAGACTTCTGCCTGGACGCCTGGCAACCTGCCACTGAGCCCCAATCCCTATCTAGGAGCCCCAACCCATTACCTGGGTACCCATCTCAGACACTCTGAGCCACACAGTTACCCTATTCCAGGCCCACGCCTTCTGAGAAACTCTGGCCCACACCCTGTGCACTAAGGGAATTACCACTCTGGGTCCCCAACCTCTATGCTGTGTCCAAACTTAACACCCTCAATGGCTTGCTCTACAGCTCTGACCCCTCCCCACTCCCACCTCCCACTGCCACCTCTGACTCCGGTGGCTACCTAGAGCCCTGGACACTGTCCATCCGCCTCATTCCAGCCCCAGAGACCTTGCCTAACACCCCACCTAACATCCAGCTCTATAAATTTCTCTTCTGAGGGTCTAGTATGTGTGTGGGTTCTCCAGCACGGGGTCGCGCAGAGCCTGGAGTTAGAAGTCTCTAAAACATAGTATAGGAAGAGGGGGCTCTAAGCGGGGTCTTCCGTGTACACCAGGCTCATCCGGAAAGGCCCAGGCAGACAGCCCACAGAATCTGAAGACGATGTGTATGGTGGGCTGGGGAAGTCAGAGTGGGGGTTAGGTATCCTGGAAGAAGTGGGAACTGAAGCAGTCTGGTCCCTCTGCCTACACATCCTGCAGATACTGTGTTCTAACAATGGGCGAAACCCTGAGGCTAAGACCCTGGTCGGGGGTCACAGCTCTATTCCACGTTTGTGTTTTGTGTGTACTATCAGGTGTAGCCAGCAGGTGGCGCCACTGCCACTCATTTATTCCCAGGATACAGACCCAGGCTGAAACTGCAACTGGTGAGTCTGGTTCTAGCCAATTCTCATTTACCTTACGAAAGCGGTCGCTGGTCCCTCAGTCCTTTGTGGGCCTATTTCTTTATCTGTAAAGTGATTCGTTGCGACCATACATTGGGAATGAATGTCCACACAGTACCTAAAAGGTGGGTGGGGTGTGAATGGCCCCAAGGACTGGCTGGCTAGGGGCTGGAAATCACAGGTCTCACCCTTGTATGGGCATCAAAGGACAATGTGTCCAAGATTTGACTTAACTCCCCAGTACAGACTCGACAATGAAGGGAACAGCGGCCAGAAAAGTCACCCTCGAAGCCAGACATGTAAAGGCTCAGAAAGGCAAAGCTGGCGTTTCCACCAGGGAACCAGCTCACGATGTCATAGCTGTATTTACAGGGCTGCCTCCAGATGTCATTCAGGGGCCTGAAAATCAGCTCTAGGCAGGGAAGGGGCTTCCACAGCCCCCCGCCCTCATCTTCGCCCATACTCTGACTGTCACCCATGGCTGATCTCCACACAGGATACCACCAGGCTGATGCAGTGTGCTGGATGGTTATATGTCAACTTGACACAAGCTAAAGTCATCTGAGAGAAAGGAGCCTCAATTAAGAAAGTGCCCCCGTGAGATCAGGCTGTAGGCAAGCCCATAGGGCATTTTCTTAACTAGTGATTGGTGGAGGAGGGGGGCCCAGCCCATCCGAAAGCAGGCTGAGCAAGCCACGAGGACCAAGCCTACTACCAACTACTAAGCAGCACTCCTCCATGACCTCTGCACAGCTCCTGCCTCCAGGTCCCTGTCCTGTGTGAGTTCCTGTTGTACGAACTGAGAGCTCCCTCCTCCCCAAGCTGTTTTAGTGTTTCATAGCAATAGTAACTCTAAGACACGTGGTCAGGGCAGGTCTCACGTCTGCTATAGCCTTGTCTTTAACGAACTTGAACCAAGGCAAGACAAATCCAAGCATGCCGATTTACGAAAGGTGAGCACTGTTCCCCGTAACCCACCAGCTCGGTGGGAGAGACCGGAAGAATTTTTGGCTTGGGGGTGCCCCTATATTCTAAAACATGTGCACATGTGTAGTGAGATCTCTCGGGGAGGGAAGCCAAAATCTCAACACAAAATTCAGTCATGTTTCACACAGGACTCATACACACAGTGTGAAGGTGGTTTCTATTTTTAATAAATTTGGGCATGAAAGGGCTTGTGGGTGCTGACCTGGCAAAGCCAGTGTGAAATGAGCTCATGGTTCAGAGCCTACGGGACTCTATATCTGCAGATTGGATTGGCTCAGCCTGTGCTAAGGCATAGCATGAAGCACATTTGTCACCGAAGCCCAGGGCTTCGCTGTTGCTCAAGATGGCATTAAAACATGTTTCTGGTAAGAGTCTCATTAATGTAAGGGGAAAAGAGACTAATGCACTAACTTAAACACACAAGGTGGGAATGTTTTAGGGCAAAACGCATTAGCGGGTGCAACTGCTTCTGAGAAAGACCTCTTTCTTCCTACTGCAAGACATGTTAGAGGGGCTTGCTGTCTGGTCCACTAATGGACAAAACACTAGGGTGGAGGCCATATGCACAGACAGGAGCCTGCATAGGCACTTGCATGTCCCGAAGACACTGGGTGCTCCCTACCTGTGATTCGGTTTTCAATCTCCCCCTGCATCTGGAGAGAGTCCACATAGATCGTCCGGTTCCCAATGAAGCGTGCACAGGCGATCCCCCGATAAGGCTGGCAGAAGCCATCTTCCTGATAGTCATCCCTGGGAAAGCACACAAGCCTATGTAAGTGGCCACAGAGAGCAAATAGTCCGTGAAGCCTTTTTAATCCAGAAGTTTACAAAGCATCAAGGTTTGCTTTGTTCTGATTTATTTGTTTATTTCTGGGATGGGGTCTTTCTATTTAGTCCAGGCCAATTCTGAACTTCCTCTGGTCTAGGCTGGCTGTGAACTCTCGGGGATCCTCCTGCCTCAGCCTCTTAAGTGCTAGGATCACATCACCATACTCAGTGGGCCAGCAATTTTTTTTTTTTTTTTTACTTGCTCCAAAAATCTCATCAGCAGAAAACCAGCACACAGTGGCTTTGTTTGTAATTGGCCAACTCTGGAAGCAACCAGACACATAGATAAACAGGGTGGGACTCCCACACCACAGGACTCAAGCCAAGGGAAGGATGTGGACGCCTGAGTTCCAGGGCAATGAGCCCGTCTGTAAAGCTCTGCTCTGTGTGTGCGGCTCCAACTCAGCCATGTTCCGGAGAAGGTGAAGTCCGGCTCCCAGGCTGCTGGGTGCAGAGGGGGGAGAGGACGGATCTGATTGCTCAGAGGAGTCTGAGGGCTGGAAATGTCTATAAATGATGACATCATGCTGGGTACCATCAGCCTAAACCCATAGAAAGGGAAACTCAAAAGTGAACCCCAACGCACAGTGCCCAATTCAGCTCATGACGGTCTGTTAATATGGGCTCCATCAATGGTCATGTAGTAAGAGACCAAAAGGGAACCCTAACTTCTAGTCAGGCTTGCTGTTAACCTAACACAGGCTATTTAAAAACTTATTAACCACTTTTTTTTTTTTAAATTCTAATCATCTTTTAAAAACCTGGACTCCTGAAGCATGGAAAGATTTCTCTTTTCCTTTTTGAGACAATCTCACTGTGCAGCCCTGGCTGGCCTGGAACTTGCTATGTACGTCGGGCTGGCGTCACTCCCGGGGATCAGCCTGCCTCTGCCTTCCGACTGCTGGGATCAAAGGTGTGCACCACCACCTCTGGGCCATGGAAAGACTTAAGGATGAGGTGATGTGTACACTGGGTGTTCATCTACAGGTCCCTAGCAATAGGAAGTTACATATTCCTCCAACACAGGTCTGACTCTTGAGCTACATCAGAGCCTTTGAGGCACTCCCCCAACAGTGCCCTCGTTTGTAAACAAATGTTTTATGAACGGTGATGATCATGCAGGTGTGTTCCCACACCAAAGTGCTGGGGGCAGTCTGAGAAGAACATGGGTGCCTGTAGTAGTTAGCCACTGTGGTGGCTCGTCAAGAGACACAAGGAGGCATTCTTATACGAGTCAACTCCGCCAGACCTCAGCAGAGGGAACCATTGCCTTGGCAAGCGCCATACTGGACAGTGGAACCCCGAGCATCTGAGCTCAGGTGTTTTTTATTGATTCAGAACTCCTCAGGAGCAGATCATAAGCAATCAAACACATCCCCCTCCCCAGAATCCAACACCTGCAGGTGATACAAAATGCCAAGACCTAGGGAGCCCCACACCTAAGAAGCAAAAACTCACAGAAGGTCCAGGAACTATCCAGACTGGAGACTGCACCAGCATGGTTAGTGTGTGTGGAGGGGGAGGGGCTCCAGTAAGTGGACCGTTAAAGGGACTGGAAGATGAATGTAATATTCAGACATTAGAGCTGTTGCCACACCCACCGTTTTGGGCAGCACACACTTAAGACCTAATTTTTATTCATTACAGGGTTTAAGGAGAATTGCCTTTCTGTGCGTGCATGTGTATTTCTGTATGTGAATGTGAGCGTAACTTTGTCCCCCACCTTGTGTGGGACAGGGACTCTGCTGATCACTGCTGAATGCACCAGGCTAGCTGACCTATTCAGCTTCAGAGATTCAGTAGTCTTCACCTTCCGTAAGAGCAATGGATCACAGATACACACACTATACTACCATGTCTAGTTTTGACACCGGTTCTGAGGATTTGAACTCGGGTTCTCCAAACACTTCACCCATAGCGCCATCTCCGCAGCCCAAGAGATACATTTCCTATTATAACAAGCTTTGAGTTAAAAATGAAGACCAGTGTCCCTTCTTCAAGCTCTACCTGAGGGGAAGTTGAACCTCTGAGGACTGCTGTCTGGGCTTCACCATCGAATGCTAAATGCATCTTTGGCTGAGATTGTTTCCTTATAATAAAGCAGCCTGGCCTCTCCTGAAGTCATCTTTAATCACCGGCTTGTCAGTGGCAATTTAAGTTGTTTTTATCCTGTTACTTTCCTGTAATTAGGATAAAGTCTGAACTAGACTCAAGAACATTTTCCTGAAAGAGCAGTAGGAAAGCTGGAGGAGAAGCCAATGGCACGCTGCTTAGACGTACCGTAGGTGCACCTGCCCATGAGGTAGGCACAGGGACGGTGGACATGCTTAGAGTCCAAGTAAGTCAAAAAATACGAGTAAGGTTTAGGACATGGCCCCAAGGAAGGTGGACCTTTCAAAATACCAAGAATTAGCTTACTTTTTAACCGCTCAAAAGCATAAGGCTCTTCCTTGAAGCAGTGTGATACTCCCCCATGCACCCCAAGGTTGGTGGAGAACACCAGAAGGAAGCTGGGGCTCTAGTGCCGTGGCTCTGGGGAGCGCCACGCCTTGCTGTGCTGCCCACTCCTAGATGTTTGGAGTATAGAGTATACGTGATGATTATAGTGAACCGTGCCACCGCTAAGCTAAAACAGCAGAAACAAAACCAAGCCCACAAATGAAATGTCAGGCATGCAGGATCCCCCAGGCATCACCGCTACCGGAGGGAGCCCGCAAGAAAGGGAGGCGCCACCCTTCCTCAAGGCTTTGCTTCTCTGCACACACCCTCCTCACCACCAACTGAAGGCAGACCGCCCAGGACACCCACCTGGCTCCCACCGCACAGCAGGGAAGCCGCAGGCTGCCAGCACCAACACGTGCTCTGAAGGCAGAAGGCGAGGAGGGAGCATGAGGCAAACCAGGCATGTTTCTGTGTGGGGACCAATAACAGCTCCCTTGGATTTCACAACACAGGAGGATGAGCTCAGCCTCCTCTGTCAGTTACTGCCCCTCCCCCCCAGCTTGCCACCCACACCTACAGAAAGACCAATTGACCAAGGGCAGCCAGGAAGGCTATACTGTTGCCAAGGACACAGACCCATGAAGGAGCCATTGGGCAGGACAGACTGGTCACTCCCGGAGCACGCAGAGAACTAAGTGCTTATTTATTGTATTAAGTTCACCATTCTGCCTTTGAGTCTTCATTTTGCTTCACTACGAAGGGCAGTCTGAGACTCCAGTTGAAGTCGATTCTACAGGGGTGTGATCGAAGACAGTTCCTCTGTCTACCTGTGACAGCCACCAGAGACTGGAACTGACTGCACAGCTTCGGGGAATGAGGATCGAGGCATGAGAGAGTCAACAGGGCGCGATAAGCCCAGCCCAAGCTACCCACTCACAACACGGTGAGCACAGTTAGGAATGGTGTACTGTGTAATTAAGAATTGCTAACAGAGATTTTACCTGCTTTCATCACAAAAAAATGAAAATTATTCGAGATACTGCATATGTTAATTGGCCAGATTAGGTCATCGTACCACATATAAATATATCAAGACGTCATATTGTATTCTGTAAACATACGCGAGTGTTTGGTGCTGGCGCCTGACCCCCCAGGGGGTTTTGCGTGCTAACACTTCTACTGGTGAGCTTCACTCTCAGAAAACACACGCTTAAGTTTAGCGTTTGTTCTATTTATTCATGATTTTGTGTGTTGTTTCTGGAATTGAACGTAAGATCTTGAGAATGCTAGGCAAGGGCTCTGGATGTTTATTTGTTTGCCTGGTCAGTTGGTTTTTTTTTTTTTTTTTTTTTAATACAGAGTCTCATAAAGTTGCCCAGACTAGCTGTAAACTCACTCTGTAACCCAGGCTAGCCTTGAACTCTCAATCCTCCTGCCTCAGTGTCTGACACAACTGAGATTACAAACCTGCCCTAAGAGACCTAACAGTTCAAGTTTTCATCTGGCAATTTAAAAATGAATGAACTACCTTCAAAGTCATCTGCCAGCACAGATTAATCCAGCCCTAAGTAAAAAAACAAAACAAAACAAAAAAAAAACTTGCTGGCCAGTGGTGACACACACCTTTAATCCCAGCGCTCTAGAGGCAGAAGCAGGCAGATCTCTGTGAGTTCGAGGCCAGCCTGGTCTACAGAGCGAGTTCCAGGACAGCCAGCATTACAACAGAGAAACCCTGACCCGAAAAACAGAAAAGCAAAAACAACAACAGAAGAATAACTCACCCTACCATTCTCAATCTGTGACGTCATCCCACAACAGGGGGATATTCTGTATCTGTTCTGTATCAAAAATGTTAACATGTGAAAGCTACAGTTAGTTCTGTATCAAAATGTGACTGTAAAGACACAGGTCACTAGCTGTAAACACTAAGCACTGTAAATACCGTGGGTACCCACACTGAAGTGTTCGGGGTAGGTGTGAAGCTGTTTGCGGCACACTGAAGGAAGAAAGAAGATGAACGGACGGATGGACGGAAGGATGGGAGAGAGACAGTAAAACCAGCAGAGTGATCTGTGAATGCTTGCTTGTGGCTGCTAGCGCCTGGATGTCACCGTAGAACTCCTCCCTACATTTCACGCTTGAAATATTTCATTAATAAAATGTTGGTAGGGGGTCCTTTAGAACATGAAAAAAAAAAGTGTTCCTTGAAAGTTCCGCTGAGATCTCCATCCTCAATTTACTTGTAAATTCACTACTCTTCCAGTCTAAATGTCATCAGCGTAGATCAAGATAACTAGAACATTCTTTCACGAGATAAGCCCAGGAATTCGTCACAAACAAGGAAAATTTTTATTTCCATCTAGGGGTTGGCTAAACGGCTCAGTGAGTAAAGGCACTTGCCTCCAAGCCTGACTGCCTGAGTTCTAATCCCCAGGAACCCACTTGATGGAAGGAGAGAACTAACTCCTCCACGTTGTCCTGGGACCTCAACATGTATGCCCACACACATACACACCAAACAAATGTAATAAAAATCAACTTCCATTTGATCACCCTGCCTTAGCTCCAGCAACAAGAATATATAGAGCTGCAGTATTGTAACAGGGTTGGTATGATACCTAAGTATGTAACTATGAGGTAAGAACAAATATTTCAACTTTTTAATTGACGTGTGCCTCCCACAGCCCCACACGCATATCCTTAAGGCAGTTTCTCTGCCTTAATCACCCTGGGTATGAAGGGTTATCATCACACATGCAGATAATGGAAGGAGTTACCTCTCCAGGCACAGAGACCTCACCCTTGCCCCACCCTACCCCAACCCACCCCACTCCAACCCACCCCAACCCCCATCCCTGGGCTGCAGAGGAGTGGTGTTTTGCTGGGAAATGAAGGACCCAGATCCAAGACCAGAATCCATCGACAGCTCCTTAAGGACCCATGAGCCTCAGGCTCCTCCTTAAGGTGGATTTGAGAAGCCGCTACAGCAGGCGTTCTGAGCCTTAGTGGGCTATTAACTGCAGGACAGGTGCCAGGGATGTAGGCTAGTAGCAGGGTCTGTGGGAAGTCTGTGCAAGACCCTGGGTTCAATCTTTAACACCGGGGGGAAAAAAAATACGGACTGCAGGTTGGTGGTGCTGGATTGTAGAATGAGCAGGACTTCCGTGTCCACAAATGCCCCCGTGAGAATCTAGCGAGCAGGCTTAGCTAGCCCATTTCATTTGCCCTGTGCAATTATGGTGGCTGAAAGCAATTAACATCTGTTTTTATGATACTGTAAGTTTCCCAACTCCAATTAAAAGCCCGTTCATCTGAGTTCCCAGCCAGCTCCCAGCAGACTCAGTAGTATAGGCATGAACATTTTCGGGCTGAAAACCTGCATTCTCACATAAGAGAAACCCTCGACGTCATTGACGCATCTGGAGACTGATACTTACTGGAAGTTGTGGTTTGGGCTGTGTGTTGGACCTGAAGATATGAGACAAAAAGACAAGTTATTAACATGGCCAGGGGTAAACATGGATGGTCCAGCGGCTCTTATGTGGCCAGCTGTCCTCAGGCTACAGACTCACTTCCTACTCACGAGGACATGCCAGAGACACCAGACACCCCAGGAAGAGGACTTTCTGTGTATCAGCATGTGTGGGCCGCTTTCCTGTTCCTGCTGGCTCCTCATCTAGACTTTATCCACAAAACCTGTTTTACTCATTAGAGCTGGCACAGTGTGAACTCAGATGAGGTGTTCCTTGCCTGGGACCTTCCCCGGCTGGGTTAAGGGGGAGGGGGGGAAGGGAGGGTATTTACTTCTGCCATTTAATCCTGTCGTCCCACGTGACACACACAGAAACTCAGCCCTGCACCCTATGTTCCTGCCCAGTGGGCACTTGGAACAGAACCACAGAAAAGGCCTGGCAAGTGAGCTCTGGCCAGTGTAGCGGAGCCACAGACTGGTCTCGGGCTCTGGTCCCTGCTGTCTGCGGCGTGGCCATCTTCCCCGAGGACCTGGGCTCCAGCAGCAGGGTCTTACCGCACACATCCCAGATCACCTCGTATGTCTGGGATGCTCTTCTGTGGCCTGCGTTTACAGACTGCTCCACCTGTGTCTACTTTTCTTTATTAGCAGTAAACAGGCTAAGGAGCTCTCTCGTGCTCCGTGGGAGAGGCCCTGGGGTGGTTTTCTGGATTTTTGCTGACCTGTGCATGCTCAGCTACAAATACCAAACATGTCCCTTGCTCTGCACGGTGAATGTGAACTGCCAGCATCGAGCCCCCGCCGTGCTCACTCACCGAGCCGCACATACAGGACTCCAGTGGCAGTGATGGTCTTCAGCCCGTTGGTAGCCACGCACTGGTAGTAGCCTGTGTCTGTTGTGTCCAGGTCTTGGATCCGCAGCCTAGAGCCGTATTCCGTCTTCCGGATGATGACCCTCCGTGGCTCTTGCACAACCGGGGCATCGTTCTTCAGCCACCGTACGTTAGGGGGTGGGTTTCCCGCCACCTTGCAGTGCAGGATTGCCGTCTGGCCCTGGACAATGGTGATATTGTTGACTGGCTCCAGGAAATTCAGGAAGTAACCTGCAGGGGATGAGGTCAGAGAGTGCAAACATAGGTGAGGTCAGGAGAAAGGGCCTGGGTTCCTACACCATCCATGTGAGGGACGGTGTCCTTCTCATCTGCATACAGCACATTCTAGAACACTGCAGGGAACACCCGAGTCAGTGAATCCAAGCCGTCCGTGGCTTTCTGGAGAAACGTGGGCTGTTTGAGGGTCACTGACCACACTTTCTCAGCCTGTTTGCACATGGCAGTCTTAGACATGGTTTTGGCCTATGTTTTTCTGACAGGTCTCACTCTGCAAGCCGGAGCCAACCTGGAACTCATTCTATAGCTCAGGCTGGCCTCTAACTCATAGCAATACTCCTGCCTCAGCCTCCCAGGTACTGGAAAGCCTGGCAGGTGATTCTGTTTTAGAAGACCTGATTGAGTGCATAAGGCTGAATCAGTTGTGTTGATGTCCTGGCTCACAGCCCTGTGACTCATGCTCGGACGAAGCCTCTCTGATACACACCTGTGCTCTGGTTTTTATTTGTTTTGAGACAGGGCGACGTGTAGCCCCAGCTAGGCCTGAACTTCAGAACCTCCTGTCTCAAACTCCAGGGTGCTGGTATTATAGCCATGTGCTGAACATGCCTGGCTGGGGACCCTTCCTAGCATGAAAATCGCTAACAAAACCCATGACACTAGCCGGGCTGTGGTGACACACACCTTTAATCCCAGCCCTCGGGAGGCAGAGGCAGGCGGATCTCTGTGAGTTCGAGGCCAGCCTGGTCTACAGAGTTGAGTTCCAGGACAGCCAGAGTTACAACAGAGAAACCCTGTCTTGAAAGCAAAAACAAAAACAAAGAAACCACGTCACTAACTAGGCCCACAGTGTCACTCCGCAGAAGATGTCCAATGGCTGCCTTTTCTCTGCAAAAGGAGCTATATCACGCCCTTCCTCCTCCCTGTTGCCCACTGCTACCTCACAGCACGTCTGTTAAGTCATGATGAGTCACGCATACGCTGACATCGAAAGTGACAGTTGCTACGTTGGGGGGGTTTCTCTCTTAGATTAAATTCTGAATCATCAAATTCCTCATCAACAACAGGGTCTGACGGAGAAAGGAGACCCGCGGTGCTGACTTCTGGGAAGATGCTGAAGCACTGAAGACCGGGTTTTTACTGTACACCTCGTCTACTCAGAAGAGTTATAATTTCCTTCACACAGATCTTCCTACTTTATCTCTCAGGTAGGTAACCAGCCACTCTGTAATGTTCCTTAGTGACACACATCATTTTCATTCCTACTGTGTTTTGTCCACGTGGCTAAAGGCTTGTAGGAAAACTCCATGTTAGCAATCTTCCGTGAAATGCATACACTCCCTATAATCATTAATAACAAACGGCTAAAACATCACGGGCAGCAGAACTCAACCTGTGGGTCACGACCTCTTTGTGTGTGGGGTCCAATGACCTTTCCACAGGAGTCACCTAAGACCATCTTCTTATCAGATATTTACAATTCGTTAACAGTAGCAAAATTACAGTTATTGAAGTAGCAGTGAAAATCACCGTATGGTTGGAGGTCACCACACCATGAGGAACCGTGGTAAAGGGTCGGAGCGTTGGGAAGGTCGAGAAGCATTGGTATAAAACAACACGAGTTTGTCACTGCACACACGGGAAGAGCAGAAAGGCAAAGGTCAGGGTTTCGGCGGGGCTGGTTGGGTCCCAAGGGTCTGGTCTGAGTGTGAATCTCTTCGTCTTTACTCCTCGCCAGCTCAAGGGTCCTTCCTTAACTTTGTCTTCACCACATCTACCATGAACGCTGGTCCTTCTACCTCCCTTTGGTAAGGTCTTCTGGGTTACACTGGGGCCCCCTGTAAGTCCAGGGAGATCTCCCCCATCTACAGTCCTCAATCCCACCTACAAAGGCTGTGCAAGGAGATACAGTCGCAGGTTACGGCAATCGGGCATAGTGAACTCTGAGGATGCCGTTACCGCCCACCGCATTCACGCCTCTCTCGAGACTTCATCCGTCACAACAGCTTCTGAGCTGCTGTCTTGGATTTTTACGCAGCTACCAGCTTCGGTAACAACACAGCCTTCTGTTGTGAATTCACACCGCTCCCCTGCCTCTTCTGCCGCTCGCTCTGCCCACTATTGCGGTGGATTAAAAACCTATAAAAGCTGAAATACTGCAGGACACAGAAATCAAGGCTAGACATATTCCCACAAACAACGTAAAAATTTGATGGCTACCTTTTGCCATACTTGACCCAGAACATTTAAGGTGTCTGGGATACAACCATAAGCCTCCGGTCCCTTGCGTCTCCCTTCAGGGAACGGACATCCATCATTCCAGTTTGTATTATTTTATAGTCTCAGGAACTTTCTCTTGACAGGTCACCTTCTCTGGTTGCCTGGCTTTCGCTCAAACTGGTTTATGATGGTTCTGTTCTTTAATTACGATGTAATAGTCCAACTATATAAACAAATCAGAGCTTTGTTGCTCATTTCCCAGTGGAGGGGCAGCGAGCTATTTCCACATGTGGGCTTCGAAGGGTTTACTGACCATCTGTGTGCACATCTGGTTCTGCATGCGCTCAAGAGGACCTCAAAAGTACCTGTTAGATGTGGAGGTACTGCGCCTTGAGAGGTACCCTTCGTCTAAGTCTCTGCAGATGTGCACCCTATGAACATGTGAGTTAGGGTGCGGCCACCCTGTGACTTTGACAACGCCGGGTCTTCTCTGAGGTGTTTGTCCGCCTGATGTACATGATGATGCTGATGCTGTGTGAAGCTGGTGGCTCTGAAGTCCTTGTGAGCACCAGCATCTTCCAGAGTGTCTCCTGGACACTGAACGCCCTTTTTGAAACGGCCTATTCATTTTTCTTGTGTTCTTTTTTTTTTTTTCCTAACTTCTACAGTTAATTCCTTCTCTGTTAATAACCGAGGTGTAAAACGTGAATTTTCCCTTCAAGCTCTTTAGCCACACAATAAATCACTTTAATCTTCCTATATTTGGTCAGACCCAAGTGGCCTGTAATTCATTTTTAAGATTTTTTTTCTCATACTTATGTTATTAAAGGTGCATCTTTTTTACATTTGTTAACTTACTTGAGTGTGTGTGTGCGTGTGCGTGCATACATGCCACAGACCGCATATGGACGTCAAACGAGAATGAAAGAGTTTTTCCTCTTCCCACCATGTGGGTTCCAGGGATCAAATTAATGAGTTCCTGCCTGGCCACAGGTATCTTTACCCAAGAAGCCATCTCGCCAGCCCTAAAAGTATGCACGCACAGGCTGCTCTTCTAGAGGACTCAGGTTCAATTCCCAGGGCCAACAAACCAACACAGAGGCTCACAAACATATGTAATTCTGGTTTCAAGGGATCCAGTGTCCTTTCCTGATTTCCACAAGCATCAGACACACACATGGCACACAGACAAACATGCAGGCAAAACACCTACATAAGACAAAAAGAGGAACAACAACAACAACAACAAAATATTCTCTTAAAAACAATATCTTTTACATAATGATTCTTTGAAGCCAACAAGCTTCAGGCTGCAGTCCAACTTGGATTCGGTTCTTGTAGATGCTAATGCTTTCTCTACCAGGGAAGTTTCTATGTGCCCATTAAGTCAAACATGCCTGCTTGCTATTGACAATTTTTCTATGCTTATCAGTTGTTTGCGTGAGATATTTGTTCACTGATTCTCTGTCAAATAGCTATCAGAAATTCTCTTGTCTTCCATTTAACTACTAGAAACCTTGTGCCTGGGGCATCTAACTTAAGCGTACTGTGTCATTTGGTCCTTAGACAGCTGTGGAATGCATTTGTCTGGAACAACACTTTCTGACGAATCAGAGGCACTTCCAAGTAGTTCTGGTTAAAACAGCTCTGCTTTCATCTGCCTAATAGTTCACCACTTTATGATAATGTATGTGAACCTTATAGATGGTATGCAACTTCACACGTGAACTTACGAACGTTTTAATATGTGAATTTTAAATTAGTTTCAGTGTCTTCATTTTGCCTCTTCATTCCTTTGTTTTAAAATGAATCTTTAAAATCTCCCCGTTTCTCCTGTTAGCTAGCTGGACAGTTGCAGCTTATTAATTAGTTTAACTACTTTTAATCAGCATTAAGCCTCAGCTGACAAAGCTTTCCAAACATGAGAGGAGCTTTGGAGTCATCGCTTCTCAGTTCTTACTCTCTGGTTTTAGTCACTAGGGTTGGTTTGTATTGTCAGAATCCCTCGATACGGGCTGAGTTATCATAAACTCTTTCCTCGACTACTCAGTCCCTTCCTTCCTTCCTCTTAGGTGTAGGTGAGCTTACCCTGAATCACACTTATGACATGGGTGATGTGCTGAGGTTGTAAACACTCTTATTCTTAGTGTAAAAGTATCTGTTCCTTTCACCCCGAGGAGACGTGTGGCTGGGTACAGAACTCTAGCTCAGCAGTGATGACATTGTCTTCTGCCTCTTCTGGGAACTGTTGGAAACCCTGCCTGTGCCCATTCTTTGCAGGTGATCTGAACGCACTAATTATTAACGCTGTCCCCCCCATTTCTGCCATCCTAAACATCTGATACCATATACAGACACACAATTGCTTTTATCTCAGCCTCTTAGCTCTTAGTTCCTGTCCTTAATGCCAAAAACTCGTGCATTCGTCAATGTAGTGAAATGATCTGTCAGTGTCTCATAAAACCCGCCTCTATTGCTTCCCCTCCATTTCTCATTTGGGATATTCAGTGTCTGTCTTGACTGCTCTGTAACCCGTCTGTCCAGTTTCTCAACTCCCAGTGGGAAGTGGCTACTTCACACTTCCAGAAGGTCTGCTTGGTCCCTTTACAAATCTGCCACTTGCCACTTGTTCTTCTGTGTGGTTTTCAGCCTTTCCAGAAAAAAGAAAAAAAGTCTGGCTTCACTGCACAGACACTCCCCCTGTGCCTGGGGTTCCTCAATAAGGCAGTGCCATCTTTTATTTTCTGGCTTTGCAGGTCCCGCAATATCCTGGCCGTGGGACTCTGACTTACGGTGGTACCAGCTCACGTGAGCTTGGCGAAGGCTTCTTGGGAGTTCCTCAGCATGAGCCAGGCTCAGGGTAAACTCTTCTTCTCAGCTGCCTGGGGTGGGAAGTGTCACAGGCAGCAGCTCTTAGCTCTGTGTGGGAGGCTTGACCACAACACCCCAGTGCTGTGGACCCCGAACGCTCATTTCTGGTTTGGTATCAAGACTCCAGGCTCTTGATGAAACTGGAGCACTGTTAACTGTTTCTATCATAGGAACAAGCTTCCTCAGGCCTGGCCTGGGAATGCCTTTATTTTATTAAAAGCTCACTTGATTTTTATCATAACCCGTCACTCTCTCTGAGCTAAGGCTACGCTATGCAATTTCAAGTGAATCAGGAACATTAAGGCACTGGTTCTCAGTCAGGATCTTCTAATTCCATGTACTCTCCACCATGGTGTCTACTTTCTGGAGCTGTTTCAACCCCCAAAAACTTTGGCTTTGACAGTTCTAGCTGCTCTTCGGCCAGGGCACTTACGTCTTACTGGCGGTTGTCTTCTGAAGCCCACAGACACGTCAAGTATGTAGCATGGCCCTGGGGCTGTCTCATTCTGCAGCACCTGCCCACCATGTTTCCACATCAGACTCCAATACCCTGTCACAGATCACTTAAACTAGAGGGTCTGGGAAAGTCAGATTGTTCTCCAAGGCTGCAAATGTAGAGAGCTGTTTAGAGCAGTCTCTGCCCTGGCAGACCTGGGCTGTTACTAATCCTTTTCTTTCTCTTTCTGGCTCCTGGGCATCGCTCCATCTTGCTTGTACATTGGCCAAAGCATTCACATCGTTTCCTAATGTTTTACCAAGCACGCGTGTGTGTCACCGACCTGAGAGAGCTGCCAAGTTCGCTTGGCCCACCAATCTCTCCAGCATCAATTCTCCTGAGGCTAAAAGTGAAAGTTAAGAAAGCAAGGTCCCTGGAGATTGCGCACAGTATCTTTTCCTCTCTGGGGTTGGATTTGCAGCCAGCCAGTTAACCCCTCAGCTTCATTTTTCTGACATGCAAAATATGAGGTTTGTGGCTCTCCATCAGTTCACAGAAATTCCTTTGAGCAGCTCCAAACCTCCAGACAACCGATCAGGACGTAAGGAGCCGGGCAGCACTGACTGAGCATTCCACTGAGGCTGGCCCCAGCTGCCTCAGCACATGGTCAGAAACAGAAATCCTCCACTTCAGTTCATCCAGATGAGTTTCCCTTTTGCACTGGGACAACCGCTAATGCAAAGGGCTTCACCTCTGCAGCGGCCTGGCCGGCTCTGCGCACGGGTGAGTCCAGGCATTAAAACCCCAGAGGCTAAAGTAGAATTCCATCACCAAGATACAGCTCCCTTCTGCCCAATCGCACACAGATCAATGATTAATGGTTTTTATAACCTGACAGACTGCCCAAATAGTCACCCGTGTTGTCAAATGACTCAGGAGCTCCAGGATTGGTTTCCTGACCGGGCCAACCTGAGTAGTGTTATGGGGAGATAAAGAAAGGCTTCTGTGCTTGGGGTCACAAGGTCATGGGGTTTCGATTGGTGGGAAACAAAACAGACAATTTCCTGGAGGGACAAGTGAAAAGGAGACCCCGAGGGTCACAGGAGGGATGTAAAGCTGCCAACCCCACAGGAAAATATTTACAGGTCAATAAACCAGCCAGAGGCCAGAGCAAGGGGCCTGCTTTCGGGCTTCCTTGATTGAGCTACCCAGCCCTCTGCACAGACCCACTGCAGAAACGGAGGGGGTGGGGTTGGGGGGCAGAAGGGGATCGGAGGCACTGGGAAAATACAGAAACAAAAGGTGGGGGTGTGGGGGGGTTGAGGGAGCTCAGTCTGCAAAGTGCTTGCTAGGCAAGCATGAGGCTGAGTTCCAGCCCCCCCAAACCCCCAAGTCCCCAAACCCCAGGTGTGGCATGTGCTTGTAACCCCAGGACTGGGGAGGGGAGACTGGCTGATTCCTAAGGCTCACTGCTTAGCCAGCCAGCCTAGCCAAATCAGTGAGATCCAGGGAAAAGTGAGAGGCTGCCTCAAAAAAAAACAAGGTAAATGGTACCTGAGGAACAAACACGGAGGGTTTCCTCTGGGCTCTACACAAACATACATGCATGCGCATGTATGACCCTGTGCATGTATATCCTCCCACAAATGCACCTACGCATACACAAATATGCAATCATACACACACACACACACACACACACACACACACATGGATCTGATGGAGGCAAATTCAAGCCTATACCTTTAAGGAGTGAATGGTGTTTTGCTATTGTATTATTTACTTACTCGTACATTTATTGGGTGTAGGGATGCAGGGGGTGAGTCTGAAGCCCAGGCTGATGATGAATCACTTATGTAGCTAAGAATGAATTTCTGCTACTCCTGCCTCTACCTCCCAAGTGCTGGGATCACAGGTATGGGTCTCTCTGTCCAATCTACACAGTTCTGGAGATTGAACTCAGGGCTCAGTGTATGCTGGGAAAACACTCTTCAACTGAACTATAATCTGAGCCCCACTCCCCAAATTTTATGTTGCGCCCCGACATCAGGTAATGGCGGATGTGGTCTATCTGGACTTGGGGTCACTTCGGATGCTCTCAACTTAAGTAGAGTGGCCAGGCGGTGGTGGCACATGCCTTTAATCCCAGTACTCGGGAGGCAGAACAGGCAGATCTCTGTGAGTTCGAGGCCAGTCTGGTCTATAGAGTGAGTTCCAGGACAGCCAGAGCTACAATGGAGAAACTGTCTCGGGAAAAAAAGAGTAGAGTGGACTCTGAAGCAATGACCAGGGTCCTTCTAGGCTGGGACGAAGTTGGACACAAGCACATAGAGAAACAGAGTCAGAAACTTCAACAACGCCACCACAAGATGGGGGAGTGCCAAGATGATGCCAAAGGTCACCCGGAACTCCCGAAGCTCAGAGAGACAAGGAACAGAGCCACCTCTGAGCTTCAGAAAGGACCGCTCCAGAACTGAGAGAGAATACAGCTGTGCCTCGCTGGGCTGTATCCCAGTGTATATCTCTTCGTTATGAGACTCTGACCGCTGTTCGACTCTCCTCATCGTTGGTCCCTCAGTTAGGGGCCTGAAGATATGAAGACGAGGAAGACAGAATGCGGAGGGAAGACAGACCAACAAAAACAGAGGGACAGACAGACAGGAACAATGTATTGGAGCATGGTGTGGACCCCGGAGAAGCGAGGGAGAAGCACTGTGGTCTTTGTCTCCCTGAGGTAGACAGTGGGTACTCAGTGGGTAAAGGACCTGCTAGAAAAGCACAAGGATCTGAGTTATATCCACAGCACCCGCATACAAAGCAGGGTGCAGCAGCATACAGCTGGAAACCCTGCTCTGGAGAAAGGGGCAACTTCTGGGCTCTCTGGCCAGCTAGCTTAGCCACTCTGGCCATCTCCAAGCTACATGAAACACTGCTTCTCAAAAATCAAGGTGAAAAGCCATCGAGAAGCTGAGGTTGACCTCCAGCACACAGCACACACAGCAACGGCACACAAAAGCACACAGGCTGGTGAACCCTATGCACACTCACACACAAACAGAACCTGGAGCCTGGAAAGCCTCAGCAACCAGTCGGGGGCGGTTCTGTGGGTGCAGTGTCCCAGACCCTACCACCGAGCTGAACCTGGTTCATGTTCTCAGTGCTCATGCACAGGCTGCCTCTGCTTAGAGTTGAAATCCAATTTTCTTTTTCACCTGATTAGAACTTGGGACCTATGCTCTAGGCAACAGCTAACAAACAATGCCCAGGCCTGTGTATCAGACCAGGTTCAGAAGCAAATCATTTGCACATGGGTCCATACAACCTACAAAACCAGGAAAGCCACAGTGACAGATAGCAACAAGCATCGTCTCCATGACAACCCAGGGTCTCAAGTTCTTTCCAAAGAGATTTTGATTCAGTGCTATGGCCTGCTCTGTTGCAGCAGCAGGAGGCCTACCAAGCATGAGGTAGAAGAGGCATGGATTTTTCTACCTGTTATTTAGAATTCACCTGCCATCCTTAACACCACAGGATGAAGAAACTGAGTCAGAAACTCCCCTGCCCTCAGCATGGAAGGAACAAACTCTGCTGATGGGAGACAGAGACCGGTGTCCATTTTATATGAGCGAAAAACAGGAGGGCAAGATCCCTCCACCCTAGCCTGGGGTCCCACAAACACTCAAAGCACTGATGAACAGAGCAGGCTGTGTGACACACGTTTCAAGCAAGGACTTGCTACAGAGCACAGGTAGTTCCCAGGATAAACAGAGACTTTTGGAAGCAATGGCACAAAATCTTCAGTTTTCTACACACACGGAGGCCGAGTCTCCCATAGCTGGGAATACACAATTCAGACTAATCACCCATTCCAAATCTACCTGGGGCTGGCACTGGAGTCCGGGAGCTGGCTCAGTCCTGACAATGACAGCACTCGCCGTGTGGAACCTTATAGCGTCTCATCTGTAAATCGCAGTGACCTCAAGGGTCCCGTGTCATCTGCACAGGCCCTATGCTGTGCTTCTAAACCCTCACCCTACACTGACTACCAACGACAATTTTCCCTTAGAATCTTCAGAGGAAGGGCGCAGGACACCCCCCAACACACACACACATACACATACACACACACACACAAGCCCTGGACACTAAGTCCCTTATAAATGTGTCTGGTGTGAATGTGTGCGTTCACACGTGTGTACATAGGTGGAACTGCATGTGTGTGTGCCGTGTGTAGGGATACCTAAGTTGACCACCTGCATTTGATCAGAAGGACACTGTGACAGGATTCCCACAAGTTATCCGCTGCCTTCCAAACAGGGACAGTACAGAAGAGATGGGAACCGAAACGTTAAGGGTTTCGTGTCAGCCAGTACGGAGCTGTAAGAAGCAGAGTTGAGACATAGAGCCCGGAGAAGATTGAATACCTCAGCAGGACAGGAGAGCGTGGGCATCATTCAGAAAGCAATGCCTTCCTTGAACACAGAAAGCCCCGGGATTTTATCCATAATCATAGATGGGTGGGTGGTCCATTCCTGTGCATGTTCGGCTTAAAGCCACAGTACTCATGTAAAAGATCTGTGATGGACAGACATGGCTGTGGACACACTCGGTTTGAACTGTGCTATTGATGCTACTTACAGTGGAGGGGACGCTTTATAGGTGCAGGAGTCTGCCACAGAAGGTGCCTGCATTGCTTTGTGGCTGACGGTACCACATGTGGGCACTGAGGCTGGTGTTGCCACCTCTGGAACACAAAGGTTGCACAAAGCTCACAGGGAGCTAGCTCTCTGAGGTGTGAGCAGCCATTTGTACTAGACTTCATATTCACAAACCACTCGTGACTGTGACCCACAACACTCACAGAAGCTAAGCGCAAAGTGCAGTTACAACACCACCAGGAAGTACTGCGCAGGAAAGAACGCAGGATGCCGAACATCATAGTCTGTGTCCCTTCTGGACTTCGTGTCTGCTGTCCTTGCTCCTCTGAGCGGGTCTTGCAGGGAGAATCAGCCATGGCTCTCAATGTCAATTTGCATGGTTTCTGTTCGGCTTTGATCCCACCCCAAGAGAAAAGGGCCTGGCCTCAAGGAGTCGTCGCTAGCCCATGGCCACAAGGCTCAGGACAGTGGTCCCCACGCTCTTCTGCGGGCCAGCTAGCTGTTAAAGTGTGATGCTGATTATTCTCATGTTGAATGTGTACGAGCTTCCATGCATGCAGAGGACAGATGGCATACAGGTGGTGCCACCTGCCCTGCCAGGCTTTTTGCTGCTGTTGCAGGACATGCTGTGTTAATAAATCTGAGTCTGGCAGGTTCAAGCCTGGCTACTGGATGTGAACCAGACCGAAAGCAGTATCAGCAGAAACGCTAAGTACTGCATTCCTTACAAACGAGGGTCTCAGCTCATCCCCCGAGCTTCTTTACATGACCTCTCATGGCCTCATCTCCCAAAGCCTTTCCTGAGCAAAGATGAAAGGCTTCAGGTACGGAGCTCACCTGCCCAGCAATGGAGCAGCCTCAGACCAGGGGACCCCATTGTCTGCTTAAACAGGCAGGTCCAACCCCCCAGAGACAAGGGTAAAGCAACCACCCCGTGATATTCCTTAACGACCGCAGAGGTAGCTGTCTGTCTGTCTTACCTTTCAGAGTGGGAAGTGGGCTGTCTGGTCCATCCAGTTGTCCTAAGGTGTCCACTGCATCCGAATCCTCCTCAGCACCTGGGAGGAAGAGCACACACACCTGAGATGTGGCTGTCCATCAGGGCAGACGCTGTGAGAGCAAGCCCGCCCAGTGTCAGCAGGAAGACGTGCAGGAAGAAGATGCTATGGGAACTGCTACTGGCTTTCATAGAATCGTACTTCATGCCATTATAAAAGTGGGTTTTCATTTATCCCTAGAAGAGCCACCGACCGATAGGACTTGGGAAAGATGCCCTCTATGCCAGAGGGAGAGAGGAACGGGGAAGGGGACAGGGGATGTGAAAGACAGCGAAAGGAGAGGACTGGTTATCAAAATGAAGGATTCTGAGCTCATCTGAATGGATTTCCCAGGAAATTAAGAGACAGACTCAGATGCTTCCTCTCTTTTTGTCTCCCTAACATAGCCGAGGCTGGCCTCAGGCTCAACGATGTAGGCAAAGACAGCCTTGAACTCCCAGTCCTCCTGCCTCTACCTCCCCGGTGCTAGAAGGGCAGGTGTGTCTCCCGGCCCCAGGCTCTGAGAATGAACTTCCTTAAGCACGCGCCCCTTCCACATCCCCAGACCTAGTGACAGGTCTCAACAGCTGTAAATGACAGAGACGCATTCTTTTTTATAGAGACAGTCGAATACCTCCTCTGATAGGACAACCATCTACCCCACAGAGCACAGAGCATGGGGTTGGCACATCCACACAACGCACTTAAACACTAGGGACAAGTGTAGATTTGGTTTGTCCGGATTGAACACTTATCTCCAAATACTAACAGTAAGGGGCTCAGTGTTAAGTCAGGGAGAGGGACAGGTGTATTACCAAGCCAGCAAGCCATAAGAAGCTCTCACAAAGCCCCCCAATTCCCAACTGCCCCCTAATCCATCATATTTGCTTCCAGTCTTTACCCAAGATCCACGCCTTAACAGGGCCCTGCTGGCCTAGGGTAAGAAATGAAGAAGTTTAGGGCGACTCACACCTTCTGTTCAGACCTCTACTTAAAACATCAAAAAACGTCGGGTGGTGGCGGCGCACGACTTTAATCCCAGCCCTCAGGAGGCAGAGGCAGGTGGCTCTCTGTGAGTCCGAGGCCAGCCTGGTCTCCAGGACAGAGTTACAACAGAGAAACCTTGTCTTGAAAAAACAAAAAACAACAACAAAAAGTCAAAAGACTATAACAGATCAGCAACACACCCGTCTTAAAAGGGGGACTGTGACAGACGTTATTACATGGTGACCACTGAGGACATTATTGTAAGCTGGACAGGACAGGCATGAAAGGATGAATCCAGTGTGATTAGCGGTTCCAGGTTCTGGGGTTAAAGAAACGGGAAGCCAATATTAAATACAGATACAATGTCAGTTTAGAAAGAAGAAAATCGTTCTGGAGCTAGATGGTGGTGGTGTCTGCAAGACACTGAATGTAGCCAACACTACTGCACTGTAACAAGAACGGTGGAAATGGCTCCATTTATATGATGTAATGATTCAAGACAGTCTCTCTGTGATGCTTTGAATCAGAAATCTCTCATAGGCTCCGTGTCTGAACACTTGGTCTCCAGCAGGTGGCGCTGTTTAGGAAGATTATGGAACCTTTGCAGGGGGGCAGCCTTGCTGGAGAAAGTATGTCACTGGGGGACAGGCTTTGAGTGTTTATAGCCTTGTTCCACTTGCAGTTCGCTTTATATGGTTCATATTTGTGGCTAAAGATATGACTGCTCAGCTTCCTGTTCTAGCCACCTGCTGCCACGCCTCCCCTCCCCTACCCCCTTGCCATTACAGACTCTCCTTCTGGAACCGTGAGCCAAAATAAACTCTTCTGTAAGTTGCATTTGGTCATGCCGTTTTACCACAGCAACAAAAAGTAACTATTACAATATCGAAGTTTATAATTCAGTATCGGATGATTTCTTCTGGTTAGAATGAGAGCCAAGAATTACCTAAACAGCTTCCCTTCGGAGACCTCAAAAGAGGAAACCTTGCCTGACAAAATAAAGGTTCAGCTGTACTATTGAGGCGAAGCCGGGTGGACAAGGTTCCTCAGCATGTCGGACTAAGGAAACGCTGGCTCACACTTCAAGGCACGAGTCTCTAAGCTGGTTCTTTGCTCTCCCCGTTTGGACGATGGAGTCCACGCCACAGGGCTTCCAAAACCCACGCCAAACTGCAGTGCTCTTGTCCCCAGCCTCCTTGCCACCTGCACGGCAGACTTGTGTCTGACCAGTCTCGGTCCCTAACTCTGCCTTCCCATCACTTCTGCCTGGACTCACCCACACCATTTTCCAGCCCACTGTTGGAAACTAATGTCTTTATTCTTTAAAGATCCCCCCAAACCCTACACATCTGCGGGGCATTCAGAAGGCTCTCCCAAGCTGACCCAGCAGGCAGGCACTCTGGTCTCACACCGTTAGAGCCCGGCAGGTGCCACATTAGGGAAGACGGCCCAGTACGATTGCCATCAAAACCAAGATGGGGGCACCTGGAGAGATGGATCCTCCAGCACTTTACCAATTGAGCTGAATTCAATCCCCAGAATCCACACTTGAAATTAGAAAAAAAAAAAAAATCTATTCCCAGAAGCCCATGTCCCATGGCTGCTGTGCCTATGGAACAAGTATTTGATACACTTATTTCTTTTTTCTTTTTTTTTTTTTTTTTTTTTTTTTTGTTATCTAGGCCTGGTAGAGTGCTTGTGATCCCAATGCTGGAGAGACGGGGGACAGGCAGATCCCCGGGGCTCCCTGATGGGCCAGTTTTGCTTATTTGGGGAGTTCCAGGCCAGCAAGAGACCCTGTCATAAGCATCAAGGTGGATGGTACCCGAGGAATGAGGGATGGTCAAGGTTTGCGCACTGGCTTCTACACGCATGTGCTCACATGCATACATGAACATAGACACCATAAAATAATAATGAAAAACAAACAAAGCAGAAGCTGACACTACGTAAGCCTATCAACAAACGTCTGCTTAAGAGCTGCACTTCGGCTGGAAGTCTCCAACTGGCACGCTCCGCGAGCTGTCACTCAGCGCCACTTAAGTGGAGAGAGACCGCCCGAGATCAAACACACCGGCGCTGTGTACACACACAATGAGAGAGGCACAGGAGTTATTAGCTGCTTTAGAAATCCACAAATGGTGTGAGACAATCAAATAAATATCCACCCCGGAGCAAAGAGGAGGCCTGGCACCCAGGTCCTCCGGGGGATGGGGGGTTGGGGGTTCCTGGCTTCCTCTTGAGCAACTCAGGATGGGGAAGCAGAGGCGTGATGCTGAGCAGATGCCACCTGCAGAGTCACAGCCGACACTCAAGGCTGGCATCTCTCGGAGTGTTTTGTCCTCAGCTTGTACCCTGGGCTTTGACTCTGTTCCTTTTGGCCTCATTTCCTATGTCACAGAGGACATCTAAACAATCACAGGTGGCTCACACACGTCTACTGACTGTAGTAATCATTACAGCCATCCATCTTATCATCAGCTGTTGGTGCTACCCTCTCGCTGTACCTAGTTTATAAACTGAGTGTTTTCACAGGTATATGTGCCCAGAGACACACGTGTTTCACAAAAGAGCCCGGTACCTGGTACCATCTGTGGTTTCAGGCATCCCTTGGGGTCTGGGAAGTTACCCTCCTCAGATAAGGGAGATGGGTGTAAGACATGTCCAGTCTTTACATCAAGAGTCGTGTGGGTCTGTGCTGTGCAAGGAGTCTGTCTAGGTTGTGAAGCACGTGCTCCTGTGACCTGAGTGAACACAGCCGGAAGACTGACGTATCGGTTACTTCAGTCATCGCTGGGACAAAGTACCAAATGAAAGCAACTTAAGGAAAAAGGGGTTTACTTTCAGCTCAGTGTGGAGGAATGGTCCACCACGAAGGAAGACGGCACGGTGGCAGAATCCTGGTCCAGCTCGCCACACTGCATCAGTTTTGAAGATGGTAGGAGATGAGCAGTACAGAAACCCAGGCCATGGGAGGGTGTCCCCCACATGCAGGCTGTGTCTCCACACCTCAGTTAACCCAGTCTGAAGATAGTCATAGATTGGAACTGGAGATACATTCCGTAGATAAGAGCACGTGTTCCTCTTACAGAGAACCTGGGTTTGGTTCTGAGCATCCACACGATGGTTTGCCATTCTCTGGAACTCCAGTTCTAGGGGATCCAACACCCCTTTCCGACTTCCTCAGGCACACGTGTGGTACACAGACATATATGCAGAGGATCCAATATCCTCTTCTGACTTTTGAGGGCACCTGCACTCATGCACATACCCACACACAGGGACACACACCAATACACATAATTTAAAGTCTTTTCATTATTTAAAAGAGTAATATATCTGCTAGGCACTGTGACTCATGTCTGTCCTTCTGGCAATTTGGAGGCTGTGGCAAAGCTGCTGGGAGGGAGTTCCAGGCCAGACTGGGTTGCATAACGGGACTCTGTCTCAAAAGAAAGCCCCAAACCAACCAACCAAACATAGCAACATTGTAGTATATGCTGCTGTTGGGGCAGTTCACCAAGAGAGACATGAAGGAATATTCATTGGTATAAACTCTGTGAGATCTCAGCAGAGGCAAGTATCATGGCCAGTGTCAGACTGGATAGTGGAACCCTGAGCGTCTGAGCTCAGGTGTTTTTATCGATCAGGACTCCTCAGGTGTTCTACTGATAGCGCATGAAGATCACCAGCAATCAAACATCCTCCACATAAATCTAACATCTGCAGACAACACAAAACGCCAAGACCTAGGCAGCCCCTCACCCAGCAGTGCACAAAACAATTTTGTATACATAACTAAACATAAACTTCTACAACACAACATATCCATATTGCCTGACAAATGTGTCATGCTAATATAAATGCCAATGAATAGGGAACTGGGAGGGACAGGCGTGGGGGATATGAATGTGTTATGGAAATTTATTTTTAGTTGTGTTTAAAATAATTGTCTTTGTGCACTGTTGGAAAAAAGGGATGCATAGGCCTTGCGTTTTGTATTGTCTGCAGGTGTTGGATTCTGTGTGTGTGTGGGGGGGAGGTTGATTGCTTATGATCTGTACCTGAGGAGTTCTGAGTGACTATAAACACCTGAGCTCAGATGCTCGGGGTTCCACTGTGAGAACGGTGCTTGCCATGACGGTGTTTCCCTCTGCTGAGCTCTGGAAGGATTTGAATCTATGAAAATGCCTCCCTGTCTTCTCTGCTGAGCTACTACAGCAGCATACTACTACATGAGTGTACTCGTCTAACTAACTGTGACTAACTTCACTGTAACTAACCCCCATCATTCCTCGAGGTCACAAGGAGCTGTATGAAGCATCCCTGCTCCCAACTTCTTACACTCTCTGTGACAGCATCCCTGGGAAAGGGTCCTAGAATGAACCAGTAATCAGAACATGACCCAGACACTTGGGTTTCATGTTACCGGCTGATTCACAGGGCAATCCAACCAAAACTCTGATGCAAAATATTGAGGGGACGGTTGAGGGTTTTAGCCGAACCCCGCCCTAACTGCCACTGGCTCCGTGGCAGCAGATTTCTGATAGGAACCTGTGGCCTATTCTGGGAAACACATTAGCAATGGATGCCCTACACATTAGGGACTGAACAAATAACTCTCTCTGCCATGACCAAAGGGGGGGGAATGCCCGTCACCACGGAGGACACCTGTCGCAGGTTTCTCATGGGGGAGGCAGTAGCTGGAAGCCCTGCTCAAACGTGTATGAATTTTGAATAAATGAGCACTGCCTTCTAGTCAAGCAGCAATCTACTGCAAGCCCTGTTCAGTGTGGCCGCTCACGTGGCACTTTGATTGACAGCATCGAGAGATTCTCAGGCTCTCTTTTTTTTAATAGCATCTAGCTCTCATTAAGGGCCGAGACAGAATTAGGCAAGAATTTGCTAACGAAGTTCAACCTATGCCCTTGGACTTGAATCCACGGCGCTATCTGAGTTTTGATTTGTGCGTCTTTTCAGCACGTTTTTTTGTTCGGACTTTTCATCTGCGAATCTCTTCACCTGGCGATCTGAGGAGCGTGCTCACTGTGATGTAATTAGAGGCTGTCTTCAGAGGACCGCTCAACACTTCAAAGCTGGCTCCTTTTAATTACTGACGGGTTTTATTCTCCAAGGCTTGACGCTCTTGGATCTGGTCCCCCGTGAAAAGGTAATTTTCCAAGTTGTGAGAAAGGCATCGGCGTACAGAGCACAGAGCAGAGAGCCACACACCAGCAAGCCTCTCGGAGAGCAAGGATAAGCCTTATGATGCGCTAGACTGTGTGGAAATCCCGACAGCATAGCCACCTGCCAACCTGTGACAGGAACGCTAGTCACGTGTTGCAAAGTGATGCTCTCAACAACAAACAGAATCAACAGTCCAAGATTGCACAATGCTGGAAACTCGAGAGTTAAGAGGAGGGAAATCACTACCTAGAATGAGCAACGTCCAAAGTCTTGAAACGGTGGGTGGCGAGGAACCGTGTTTCCAGGAACACTTATTAAGTGTGACACCACGAGTTCTCACTGCCAGCTGGAAGCCCACCCAGCCCGGGCGGCGAGCTCTCGGCATCTAATCGGTAATGGTCTTAACAGTTTATAATATTTTATTTTCATTATGTCTGACTCTCAGTTGGGTAAATATTAGCCTCTGGTTCTATACTCCTTAAAGGGCTGCTCAGCTCTCTGCTTTAGAAATATGATATAAAATTCAGCAACCTGAAGATAGAACAGCCAGTGTCTCTTGCAGGCTTGACCTTGGCTTTGATCCCACCTCTACAGAAAACATACTAAACTCCCAACAAGTCCGTATGCTGGTTCAAATCGCTTGAATATTGCTTTTATAATGCTTTTTCTACCTTCTGTCTCTCACAGCCCTGAGTCCCCCAACAAAAGCCTACTGTCAGGGGTCCAGGGAATATTTGGCTGAAGGGGGAGAGGGCCTGAGAGCTGCTGAATTGGGGCCTTTCACGAACCGTCTCTCTGAAACTATGGTTTCTGGCAGTTAGAGGCAGGGGGGCTGGCCAGGAACACCCCACCATATACTCGGAGAAGGTGCAACTCCGCCCTTCCCGGAGACACGGCTCTGGGGCCCGCTTTCTCTACAGGGGCTTTCCAGAGAGGAATCGCAGGAAAGAGCAAGCAGTAATGTCGGCAGAATGCTCCAGGATTGCCGTGTTTTCTCAGTTGGTCTTCACAGAAAAGTCTTTTGAAAACTGAGTCACTGATGTGAACTTCCCGCTTCGAATCTCTGGGAAATTTTAATTAAATTCTAATTACATTAAATTTTTAATTAACTAACTATGATTAGATTTTAATTAAAGGTGGAGAAAGATATTTAAAAAAAAAAAAAAAAAGGCTAAAAGTAGCTAAAACTGCCTTGCTCCGTGGAGGGAGCGTTCCTTCCTTGGTTTAATGGAGGCTTGACAGGGCTCCCGCTAGGAATCTTTGGGTCGCCTTGTAGGCAGAGGGTACCTCCAGCCCCAGAGTCTTCAACCTGTTTAGGCTCAAAATTCTTTGGCAATCACGACCTGATTCTGAAAACAGTCAAAGAACGAGCAACTGACATCATCAAAGGCAGCAGTGTCCAACTGTTTAAAAAATTATTCTGTTGTTGTTGCTGTTACAGAGACAGTTTTCACCGTACCGCCTCAGCTGGCCTGGAACTTGGTCTGTAGGTCAATAGACCAGGATGGCCTCCAACTCTTAGAGATCCTCCTAGTGGGGCCTCCCAAGTTCTGGGATTAAAGACATGTTCCACCCCGTTCGGTATCAGTTGCTTTTTAAAAGTGGCTCCCATAAGGGCTGGAGAGAGAGTCCGGCAGTTAAGAGTACGTGTTGCTCTTGCATTGGTTCCCAGCACCCACATGTAGAGGAAGACTTGGAATTTTTATGTTAAGAAAAGCTTTTCTGTTTAACTGACTAGTCACTAGAGGTTCGTGATCCCGCCCCAGCTGTGGTAGAGTTGTTTACGAGTTGGAATTGAAATGCTTGACACAGGTGGCTATCATTTGGTTGGGTGCAGTCGTTCTGACACCTGTAGCTTGTCTTTGGGAGTGCGTGCCCTGTGGGTTTATGGGAACTTTTGGCTTAGGGTGTAAAAGGTCTGAAGCCCCTGAGAGGATGGGTGTTGGTTGTTGGTTGGTTGCTTGGTTGGTTGGGTTGCTGTTGTTAGTGAGATAATTCCTAAGAGAATGAAGGTTGGAGAGATTCGAGCTTAGGACAGTCTAAAAAGAGGCTGTGAAGATCTGTACCTTTCTCTCTTTCTGTATTAAGGCCGCTTGTAAAAGCGGTAAAGATTTCTATCTTTCCTTTCTCCTTCTCTAAATTAAGGGTAAAAGGCTGAAGCATAGTGCTACACCTACATAAGGTAGCTCCTTGTTTGGTGTTGGCTTGGGGAGGAGAAACAGGTGTGACTACTTGGGGGGTGGGGGAGGGAGGCTTTCAACACCTGGTCATTTTATTGCCCTCTGGGGTGCTCCTAACTGTCTCAAAAGAGGTCTTTATAATATTAACGTTGGCTTCAAGTGACTTAGATGACAGTCAGGCTCAGGCAGACAGAGAAAGCTCGTGTCCTGGGAAGTAGAGCCGCCCTCGCAACTGATTGATCATCCTGCTGACTGCGAGCCCCCACGAGGACAAAAGCACCCTCACCCCATCTTTGGATGCCAGCTTCTTACAGAAGATGTCACTGCCAGAAAGTCAAACCCCAGCAGCCAGGAGCTGGGACACGTGTGCCTTCCAGGCTCCCCTCCTCGGCATTTCCGGCAGTATCTGGGCATCGCCACTTGCCCCAGTTTTGTGCCCAAATGAATTCCTCGTTCCTCCTTCCCTGGCGGACATTCTTTTTTTCCTCATAATATTTATAAGACTGCAATTCCACTCTTAAAGAGTAGCATGTCAGGCCAGTGGGCACTGTGTGGGGCCCGGTCTGGCACAGCTGGCCTGGCCATGTTTGGTAATGGCCCTGCTGGACACTCACGCAGTGGATGCTTCTCCATTTAAGTGCAGGGTCTTCAGAGCCTTCTGCACCAACCTGCCTTGATCTCCCTGCCCGTTCTCCTCTTCCCCAGTCCTCAGAAAACTTTCCCTCTGTAGCCTTGACCCTCGGATGACTCGCTTTAAGTGACACTGAGGGCCGCCCATCCCCACAAAGTTAACTTTGCAGAATGAACTGCTCCCCCAAAAGGCAGACGATGACTACCAACCCCTGCCCCCTCTTCCACTTGCGTGTGTGAGAGATAAGTCACACTTGGCGGGTCCACGTACGAATCCCGCCTCCTCTACAAGTGGAAGCTCCCCAGCAGCTCTTTGGCTTTTTAGGCCCAATCTCCAGCCTGCTCCCAGCCAAAGCCACAGGCACTGATGTCATCTCCGATTCCTTTCCCCTCAGATGCAGCAGATGCGTCACCCAGAGTTCTTTGCTCCACCTCCCAAAGGCTTCCAGAGCCCACCACCCCTCTACTCTGATAACACCAGGTGCCAGCTACTCCCCTCTCTGCGAGATTTAGCAAAACTGCCTCCAAATAGGCCTCTGGACTGACTGACCCGTGAGGCCAGACAGACGGACTGAAAGTCCAAGATAGAAGCAGAGAGACCAACTACCTGTGCCCTGGCCCCTGCCACACACACATGTCACACACACACACACACACACACCTCCCCTCTGGGCTCTGCAGGATTGTTCCTTCTGCCTAAGAAGAGACTTAGATATCCAGGAGGGCATCCAGGCATCCAGAGGCCCCTCCTTCCTACTTCAGTGCTCTGTTCTCCTCCTCTCCCCGCCCCCCATGTGTATACAGGTGTGCACAGCAAGGCACCCATTCACCTCTGTCTTGTGACACTGTGTGCTGTAGCTGATTCCAGTCACTGGGGAAACAGCTGACAGGCATGCCTGCCCTAGCGAAGATGGGTACCATCACAACAGTTTTCAAAAGTCTCTGAGTTGGGACCCAGAGAGATGCTTTAGCAGATAACAGCACTGCCCTGTGAAAGCTTGAGACCTGGGTTCAATCCCCAGAACCCATGTGAAAGGCCGGCTGTGGAGGCCCACATTTGATGTGGTGGTCTGAACCTGTAATCCCAGCGCTCTATTGCAAGACGGGAGGCAGAGAGAGATCTCCAGCATGCCCACGAGCCGGCTAGCCTGGGGGAAGGATGTAGTGAAGTGCAGCCGTGGAAATAACATGAGAGACCCTGCCTCAACCAGGTGGAAGGCAGGAACTCCCAAAGCTATCCTCAAACCTGCACACGCACCTGGCACCAATACATGTGTTAGACAGATGGATAAACAGGTTTTTTTTTTTTTTTGTTTTTTGTTTTGTATTTTTTTTAATAAAGTGATGGGTACCAATGAGAAGGCTCAGCAAGTAAAGGCAGCTGTCACTAAATCTGACTATTTAATTTGATTTCCTGAAACCACATGGTGGAGGCGTTACTATCTGGGGCTTTTGATCCAGCTGCATTTATTTTCTCTAACAATTAAGCAATTAAAAAGTAGGAAAACTCACAACAGGAAGCAACAGGTAACAAACTTTATTTAAAGCACTGAATCAGGCATGAGTGTGTGTGTGTGTGTGCGTGCACCTACACACAGACAGACAACAAAGACAGACAGAAAGATGCCCCACAAAATGGAAAGGGGATCCAGAAACCAAAATCCAAATTCCTCAGGAGGACCTGGGACATCTGAGTGGTAGAGGGCAGGTCCCTAAGAAAGCAAATCAAAACACAAAGACCGGCAGAACGGATCCCCAGAAGCATCAGCCAACCACACGGGAGCTACAGGGATCCACTTCAGAGTCCTAACACAAGCTGGAACGCGACACCGTAGATGTAATAACCACCACGGGAACGTTGGAGCGGCCGCGCGAGAGGCAGACAAAAATAAACCAGAATGGAAAACATATTAAAGGTATTTTATAGTTAGAAGGCCATCGCATCTAGAAATGAGTACAAACACTACAGCAGAGCTCCCGAAGCAACAGCAACAACAAACAACCTTGCAAAAGGAAAAGGAGAAACAGATCAACAACAGCGATCAAAAGCATCCAACCTCCTTACAGTAACAGGAGCTGGGAACCACGCAACACGCTTGAACATCACTAATGAGCACAGCTTACGGGGATGCTCCGCCCCACGGCGGATGCACATTCTTCTACAGCTCACACGGGACACACCTCACTGTGCCTGACTATAAAATGAGCTGCAATAAACATGAACGAGCTAAAAAAAAAAAACCATCAAAGGATGACTTCTCCTGCTCGAGTGGAATGGCATGAAAATGCTCAACCACTAAATAAATAGATAGATAGATAAATAAAAAATCTGGTGAGTCAACCCGCAGAAAAGAAACAAAAACGTTTCCAAATGATGAGTGGGTATCACAGGCTACCTGGAGGAGCAGCTGAAGCAGAGCTTGGGATGGGGGGTTGTAATTTGTAGTTTTACTATATTGTCTATATTTAATAAGATGATCTCAAACTGATAATCAAACTTTGCACCTTAAGAATTAGAAAGGGCTTCGTGAATTAGCTTACTTAACCCTTGACATGGTGGCCCTCCCAGTCATGTGAAGAAATTGCTGTTCCTCCTGGGTTTGTGGCATGAAGCTCGTTAGCGTGTGTGGTACTAAAAGTGAGCAAAGATGGATCATAAACAATCTACTTAAGACTCCCACAACTATGGTGTGTCCCTATTGGCAGACATCAGGTTTGTGACTGAGCACTCCAAAAGAACTGAGCAGGGCAGGTGCTTTAGAAGGACAAGGCCCAGCTGCCGTTGGGATAATTTCAGCACTCTTCAGCATCTCTTTTTCCTTTCGAAAAGATTAATTACTATGTGTATTATGAGTGTTTGCCTGCATGTGTGTATGTGCATCACAAGCATGCAATTACCAGCACGGGTCAGAAGGGGGCGTCGGGTCCTCGGAACTGGATGTGGATGCTGGGGACTGAACTCAGTTCCTCTGCAGAAGCAGCAAGTGCTCTCTAACAGTGGAGCCATCTCTCTAGCCCAGACAGCTCCTTGCCAAGTAAAAGAAAAGCACCTTCCTTGAATGTTTGAATAAGAAGGAAGGCTGCGTACTGCACATTGGGCATTTTCTAATGAGATGATCTCTTCTGAAGATACTAAAACGTGAAGTGTGTGCCTTAAAATATCGGTTCCACAAAAATGACAGGTTGCTATACTTAGACTCGCTGTCCCACCGTGCAGTGGGACCCTGGTGGACAGCCTTGGGTCCCAGCTCCTGAACAGCCCCCAGCAGCATCTCATTGCTTCAGGAATTATCAGACCATGCCTGACTTCTGCAACATGAACAAAGATTATTTGGTGATAACACAAACATTTGTGTTTTACAGTGGCAGGAGTGTATGGTTAACCTTGATGATATGACAGCCATCTAAGCCTCTGCTGCTTAATGGTCACTGTAAAAACGCATGTAGCTGCCAAGTATGCGTGTTCCTCTTTGAACGGAGGTCTGTGTTGCCTCTAAACTTCTCCTTTTAAAGAAAAAGAATTCATCAACAGAACTGAGTTAGCAGTTGGTATTGCCAGCCCCAGCTTCCTTCCAGTGCCCCAAATGAGAAAAGGGGAGAGGCGGACAACTTTCGATGCAGTGTTTTACCTAACCCAGACTTCTAAACTCCTAAACCGTGGTAGCTTTTACGGTTACTTTCTCTGATGTAGCACTCAATGAGCCAATCACGGCTAGCATCTGTGTTGCTGGTAGGTGCGGCTGGCTCTGCAGGTGGGCTTCCTGCTCTAAGGGCTCTCGGCTCAGTGTGCAAAACACTTTCGGCCTTTACAGCCAAATGGCACCCAGGAGTCTGTTATTATTTCAAGAAAGTGTCTACTCAAAGGGGCCAGCCAGGGGGAGACAGGCACACGCTTGGGGCTGTGGTTGGTGTCGGAGGGAAAGTGGTACTCGTAAAAATAAACTCTTATGGCTGCCTTCACCCACGATGCTGAGCCTAGGCTCCCTACCAGGGGATCCAGGGAGACTGGATCTGCACTGACAGGCTACCTGAACCTTCTCTAAAGCGTATCTTCGTGCCTCCAGAAGCCCCTTTTCCATAGCTTGTTTCAGCTTTTCTACATTTTCTGTATTCTCCCTGAACTGCTTCCAGAGGTGCCTGTCATAGATTTCACTTTTGCAACTCAAACCCCTAGGATAACCATAAGCTGGTTGGCCATGCAGGAGGGGGTTGACACAGGGTGGGGGAAGGGGGGGCGCTCGTTTTTCTTGTCTTTGGCACTAGATGATTGGGCGCCATCTTTCAGTTTCCAGGCACCGGGTTCTGTTCCCCTCAAGCCACACTCTGTCAACATGAACCCTGAGGAAGTCCTGCGTTGTCACAGCCTGGCTTTATCTAGGAGTCTGCTTGCTGGACCACGGGAGTCAGAGCAGAAGGAGAGTGGTTTCCTATTCCCAACACAGTCCTGATGTTTTCTGTTTCCTGCTCCAGGTTCTCTTTGGAGCTCTGCCCGCCCCCAGACACAGGTGGCAATGTCTGCAATCCTCTGGGTTTGTGGAGGGGAAGATAGCCAAGTTTTCTATAGACCGTGCTCCACAAGGAAGATGTCCCACCATAGAGGACAAAGCCTGGGATGCTCTGCTATGCCAGACTGCCTGAGCCTTGGCTAGCAACTGTGACTAGATGAAAGCCCAGGCAGATGGACACCTGTGCAAACCCTGCCTCTGCCTGCAGCCCTCCAGCTCCAAATCAGGATGCTCTCTGGGAAATTCCACACAAACAAACCTTCTCAACCGCGCTTCACAGTCCTTAGGAAACCATGGGGGCTTACTGATTTTTCTCTACCTGTGTCTCCTTTTCTGATTTACTCCTCCTCTCAACTCATTTGCAAGACAAGACAGATGCCATTAATGCCCCAGAGCCATGGTGACCTTTTTCCTTTCAGGGCTATGATCACAATCTCAGGGGACCACCAACTCTGTGAGTTCCAGACCAGCCTGGTCTACAGAGTGAGTTCCAGGACAGCCAGAGTTACAACAGAGAAACCCTGTCTAGAAAACAAAACAAAATAATAATAATAGCTCCAAGCATGGTGGGCAGCCTGTCAGGGAACCTATCTCTGTCTCCATAAAACCCCTCTGTCATTTCTCCTCCAACACAGGTCACCCTGGAGTCTATCGCCTTGACTTTCCACTGTTCCCTTTGAGTTTAACAGGTCCCTTCTCTATAACTACCTGCCAGGCCAAGACCCCTGTGTTCTGTGTTTGCGGTCTCCAACACTCTGTTCACCCCGGTATAGTTTGGCTCAGGCTGCTGTGAGTCACGGTTTTCTAAAACTGAGGCATTAAAGTGTTCCCAGTGTGTTGCCTGAAGTCAGCGAGATTGGGAGGTCCAACTGGACACTCTAGGAAGCAGAAAGAGAAAGATTTACTCACACAAGGTACTGCCACCTGGGACGATCTATCCATACAGGCGTGTCCCCTAAGAAACAGAGTGCTACTGGCTTCCCTTGGAACAGGTCATCCGACTGGATGCTTCCAGCAAGAATCACCCGGAGATGGAGTTTGCAGGGCCGGTTAACACCGGACTGGTTAGACCATCACAGACTGGGGGTAATTTGGGGCAATGTGTAGTGAACAGAATTCACTGGTTCACGGTTTTGGAGACAGTGTTATGAACTCAGGTCACTGAGCAATCTGTATCACGAGGAGCTGAATTTCACCTCCATGATCTCCAGCATCCACAGGAAGCCTGGGTGTAGGTTCACGCTTACAATCCCAGCACTGGAGACAGACAGATCCCTTGGGGCTCGCTGGCCCGACAGCCAGGCGCACTAGTTAAGTTCCAGGTCAATGAGACGCTGTCACAAAAAACAAGGTAGAGGACATTGGCCTCCTCATACACATGCACGCATGTGCGCTCGCTCTCTCTCTCGCTCTCTCTCTCTCTCTCTCTCTCTCTTTCTTTCTTTCTCTCTCTATGTATGTAACAATAAAAACTAACAGACACCCCACCTCGAGGGCAGGGTCACAGGGTGTTTAGCCTGGCTGAGGGCTGGTGGGAACCCTTCCACCCAGATAAGGTGACAAGTATATAACATGGAAGACAGCGGCAGAACTCTCCGACTCATGATGACGCACACTCCCAGGACCCCACCGACTCCAATCCTGGGAACTTTCTAATCACACAAAATAATGTTGATTCATGCCCCAGACTTCAGATCTGAGTGCCTACGAATTCTGTATAATAAATGACCAGGTCTGCATTGCTCAATTATGGAAATGTTCAAAACAGGCTATGATAGAGCCTCAACCCCCCCACCCCACCCCTTAAAAAAAAAAAAAGAAAGAAAATTCTGGAGCTAAGGAGATGTCTCAGTAGGTAAAGGGCTGGCTTCACTCTCGAATCCCAGTGTATGTGTGCCTCTACCCCATGCCACTGTGTCAGGGAAGCTAGCTTTGGGCACATTGCATGTTTTCTGGAATGATCTTTTCTCTGGATATATATATGTGTATATATATATATATGTATGTATGTATACACACACACACAAACACACACACTCACATATTTTAACTTGCTCGATCTCAGAATCACCAGATACACTCGTTCTTCAACCTCTGAAGGCTTCTTGCGGCTCAGATGGGAATCGGGTAAAGGTGCTTGGCGCTGCACAGGGTCACGTGATGGGCTCCATCCGTGCTGCGTTCCAACTGAGGCTGGCAGCAGCGATCACATATGAAGGAGCTGGGGGAGTGGGGAGCTGCAGTGCCCACCAGCAGGCCTCTCCCCAGCACACGTGAGCCCCTAGTACATCTCCATCCGGTGGAGAACTCGTCCTCTTGCTGGCCTCTTGCTCGCTGTCTTAGGCTTTCTGAACACTACCCTTATTCATGAAGCTCCACGGGCTTGGCCTCATGACTTTATCACCTTCCAAAGAGCTACCCCCAGATGCTCTCTCACGATGGGTCTTCGCTGACCATCTCCGTTGGTATACAGGGTTTCTTCTTGCAGCTGTCGGAAGCACAAAGGTGGGGATGGGGTGCGGGCTCGGTGGCATGTTTGGGCCTCTGCGTGTAGAACAAAATGACTGTGTATTACAGGAGGCAATGCCGGGAAAGCATCTGCTTGAACAGGAGGCAAAACCACACCTGTCAATCCTGCAGGCGCTTCAGGCTTCAAACTGGCATCTCCGAGGTGTGTGCTGACGGCTTTTCGTGTTTGCCTTTTAAATCCTCTCAGGATTGCTCTGGGCCAGGTTTGGTTTTCACCGTGAAATAGATGACAGGGCTCTGAAAACTCTTCCCGGAAATTATACCAGCAGTCTCTTGAACTTCAGGAAGCTGAACCCCAGTCTGACTTCCGGTATCACCGCAGCCTTGGGCCTTGTGGGAAGCGGCTTGGCTCCAGAGAGTGAGGTGCCGGCTGGCCCTGGGCTGGCCCTGGACTGAATGGGCTTTATCAGAATTGCTGAGAATGCGCGCTGCCCCACTCCTGCCTGGCAGTAACTTGCAAGAGGTAGGAATTACATCCCTCTAAAGGAGCCTCCAGGAGCACCTGGATTTCACTGCAGGAACCATGGGGGGAGAGGGGACCTCAGGATACATGGTCAGGGGTATCCAGGGGAAGGCAGTCGTCCTGGTTCAGCCCACTGTAGAAAACTGGCTTTTCCTCAGGTCCTCTTCCAGCCTCCTCCAGTAAGCCGCGCCCCCCCATGAAGGGGGACAGTAATTAAGTAATTAAGTTCGGTCATCCGCTGCCCTGCTGACCCTAGAGAGACAGCCTATTCCAAGGGTAGCCAATTCCTAGAGGTAGCAAACAACAGCAAGAGAGCTTTAACACGCAAGATGATCCTCTCCTTCATTCCAGGCTCCTGTCCCCTGCCCTAGCCCCTTCAGAGCCAGGTAGTAGACAACTAGGAAAACTCAGACATGGAGCCACTGAAGAAAGTTCTGTTCTTCAAAGCTATAATCAAGGGGGTTCACCCCGGTCCTCCCCTCTCTCTACCTCCCCGATCCTGGGTGCTTCCTGCATCTTGAGTCTGTGAACAGGAAAGCTTGTTGTGATAATTTCCATATCTGCATACCTCATCTTGCCTGATTAAGACAAATGCTGGCTGGGTGCAGGAGCTCACCCTGTGATCCTAGGACTCGGTAAACTGAGGCAAGCGGCTCGGGAATTCAAGGCCAGCTGGGGCAACGTAAGCAACATTGTGTCTCAAAAAAGATTGAAAAATGGCCAGCTCAAGTGCTAGAATACTCGGCATACACAGAGTCATTGTGTTTAAGTCTCAAGGGAATTGGAGAAACAATACAAACACATGCACGCATGCGCACGCACACACACACACACACACACACACACACACACGTATGCACACTAACAACAAGGAGATTTTATAAAGTGAAATAAACAAAAACCTCTAACATCCAAATCCTGGACACATTTTAAAACATGGGTCCCATTCCGGGAGTAATGCTCTAGATACTCCAAGCCCTGCCCCCAACCCTCTCTCTCTCTCCCCTCCCTCTCTCTTAGCTTTGGTGTGCTGTTCAGAAATCCTTGAATTCTTCATTTCTGCTACCACCCCCAGCTCTGTTTACCTGGACACATGTGAACCCCACTCCCAGATTCAGGCTGTGGAAGTAAAAATGTAGAAGAAAATGAGCAGGCTGAGCAAATTACTGGTTGGTAGTACCCAAACTTCACATTTGGCACATAGGTAAACTCAAATCAATGATGCCCCTAAGCTCTTGAACCAGGTACCTGGGGAGGAGAGACCTCAGGGAGGACCCCAACACCAATCAGTCCACAGCGTCAAAGTGAGTGTGAAGAAACCAACACTGTATGTTATTTCCAAACACAAGGAGGATCAGCACCTCTAGGGGGATCGGTGTGTGTGTGTGTGCGTGTGTGCGTGTGCGCGCGTGCGTGCGTGAACTATGACAGTGGCCAAGAGAAACTCAGTAGCTTGTTATGCCTGCAGCTCTCTGCTGAGTCGCTTTCTCCTTATAAAGAAAAATGCTTCCTTTTACAGGTCTTCAGACCAAAATATAAAAACAAATATTCTTCATGCTACTTTTACACCAGCAAGAGGCCAGCTGGTGGCTGAGCTGACATCCAAGGCTTCCCTTCTTGAGCTCTGAAAGTGGAGATTTCAGTGACTGCCAGCCTGGAGTTCTGGTGTGAGCATCCGTTTTCCTACTGAATTCTCCTCAGTCACAGATCTGTGCGGTTTATCCTGAGTTATTTTCTCAGTGATATCACCGACTGCAGTCCTTAGTGCGGTCAATCACAATGCCCAAGTCAGTCTTGCCTAGACACCCATGCACATGGGATAACAATACATTTACTCTTGGCAAGCAAAACATTAAGAAAAGCAAGGGGCTGGAGAGATGGCTCAGCAATTAAGAGTCCTTGCTCCTCTTTTAGAGAACCCAAGTTTGGTTCCCAATACCCTGTGGGTGGCTCACAATCACCTGTAACTCCAATTGTAGGGAATCTGCTGCCCTCTTCTGGCCTCCACAGGGACCTGCACTTGAGTGCACATCCACCTCATGCATGCAACGTATTTCTATAATTTTGTAGTAAAACACAAAAAGATTTTTTTTGGCAAGTGGTGCCCCCTTAAGATGAATTCACAGAGAAGGAGACAGAACATGCTTTAGAATACATATCAAGCAAACACTAGCTTCCTGCAGTTTATATCACTCAGACCCCTGGGAGTACAAGCCCTACAAAGTTGGCACTTTCACAAACCTAAACTTTCACTCCACAGAACTCCTGCTTGTCTGAATGAATTTATGCTCTCAGTCATGGAGGGCTCATTACATGCATGGATTGTTTAATTGGTACCCTGACCGTTCTTGGATGTTGGGTCTGGGCTGGGGAAGGTCTGCCATCTTTGGAACAGCACTCAGAATGCACAGGGTAAAAAGGAGCCAAGTAAAGACTCAGAGGGAGACCAAGACACAAAGGAGGGTCTTTGTGAACTGTAGACAGGCCTACACTGTTAAGACTTGCTTTCTGGACACAGGAGGAACCTCTCAGTGATGGGAGTCAAAGAAAACCAGCCCCTAAGCCCAGAACCCCCTTGAGGGAGACTCCATAGATACCAATCAGTGAGAGTCTGGCCAGCTCTTGCAGATCTCAGAGACTTTTCTGACCCTCCCTTGTCTAAATCATCCTTCAGAACCACACAGTTCCTGGGGAAGGGTATTTATGACCTGAGAAAAAGCAGGGTTTCCCCAAGCAAGAGCAGCCCCAGGATGCCAGGAAGGAGCAAAAGCCACAGGGAAAAGTTCAGTGTGGCAGAAAGCCAAGAGCCAGTACAGCAATGGTGCTAAATGCTCACTGTGAATTGTATGGCATTTTCTCTCCCAAAGGAAAAAGTGTAAAGTAAAATCTTTTATCAAGTGTCCGGGAAGATGGATCAGCCAGGAAAGAGCTTGCTGTAGAATGAGGACAGGGGTTTAGACCTTGGTACCCACGTAAAAAGCTCAGGGTGGTGGTACATGTCCGTAATCCCAGTGCTGGGGAGGCGGAGACAGGAGCATCTCCGCAGCTCACTGGTCAGCTAGTCCAGCCAAGTGGGTGAGACCCACTTTTAGTAAGAGACACCGTCTAAAAAAATAATATGGGGAGCATATATAGAAGACATTTGATGCTGAGCTCTGGCCTTCGTACGCATGCTTGCATGTGCTTGTATCACCTTCACACGCTATTCCCATATGCAAATAGTTAAATGCATCATCCTGATCTGTTCCTGTATTGCAAAGTATCTTCCACCAGTAGTGGGGATCAGCCTGGCTCTGTCATCTTTCCAGAGAGGACTCTGGCCCCTGTCCTTAGCCTGTGTGCCTGCTGTGAGGACCGTGGTGGCCCGAGGTTGTAGCATGACTCTGGAGGGCCGGGGCAGGACAATGTCCCACGAGTAGAAAACAGACACAACCCTTCACGGTAACCAACCATGAAAGCCCTCTGGCTGCTAAGTACACTCTTTGGAAGAAATCCACAAATTTAAAAGAAAAAAGTCAAACTCCCGCTCCCTCGAGGTTTGCAGAGTCCCTCAACAGCTCAGACTGTGACATGACCACACTGTGCTCCTGATTTCTCACGAGTGAGAAAAACATCAAACACTCTCTTGCAAGGGTCTCCAGATGATGTGAAGACAATGGAATTCCCCAGAAAAGAAGGGCAATGAGGCCCAAGCTGATGCGGTCCAGAGTCCCCGGCTGCATGCTCAGCATTCGCCTCTCGGCCTCCTGACGGCCACTGCAGCGTGACCAGCCGCCTCCTGCTCCTGCTGCCCCACCCGCACCGCCACGATGGACCGCACACCTCAACTGTGAGCAGAAGTAAATCCTTCCTCCATGAAGTTTCTTTTGTCAGGTATTTGTTCTACGCAAAAGTAAATCCTTCCTCCATGAAGTTTCTTTTGTCAGGTATTTGTTCTACGCAACCAGAAAGGTAACTAATCAAACAGTGCAACTACGTATTAACATTCACGTTGAATTACGCGTTGTGTGGAGCTCAATTGTCTGATCTAGAACTGAGCCCTTAAGTTAGACCTAAGGGATCTTCCTACATCGTGAACTACAACCTACTCTAATGTACAGACTATAACCCACAACGGCGGTCAGTAGCGGAGTCCTAATCAAAGGTAAGCAGCCAAATAGCCTATACTCAAGTAAGACAGTCGGGAAATGTAACCGCTCCCACTAGCTCCCTGCCTCTTCATTCCCTGTCTTCTGTAGAATGTAGGGTATGAGGACGGATATTTGCTCTAGATTGCTGTTAGATTCTAAAATAAAAATGCAGCCCATTAAGATCTGCAAAGTGACCCGGCGGTGGGAGGCAGAGGCAGGCGGATCTCTGTGAATTCGAGGCCAACCTGGTCTACAGAGTGAGCGAGTTCCAGGACAGCCAGAGCTACAACAGAGAAAACCTGATCTCAAAAAAGTGAAAAGAAAGACGATCTGCAAAATGAGGCCGAGGGTTGCTCCACGACAAAGAGTACTTACTGGAGACTGCACAGGTACCTGGGTTCAATCCGCACTGAAAATAAACTCACACACACAAAAATCTATCTGCTGTAATTTTGACTTTTTTGGCGTGAATAACTGAGGGTTAGCTAAAGCACAGAATACAGGAACATGTGGGGGGGAGCAAACACTGGTATTTTTGTTGTTTTGAAACAGGGTCTCTCGATGTAGCCATGACTGCCCTAGAACTCAGGTCGTAGGCAGCATTGGCTTTGAACTCACGGAGAGATCCACCTTTCTCTGTCTCTTGAGTGCTGGGACTAAAGGCGTATACCACCACACCCTGCTGCTATGGCATTTTATACAAGGGACTTGGGCTACCTAAAGCACAGGCAGAGGGGTTAATATGCTAATCTGCAGGAACTAAATCCCTTTGGACACTGAGAGGGCATATAGTTCGCACTCAGAACACGGCTTGGAAACAGGAAGCTATAAAATATTAAACAGGAAGCAAAGAACCCCTTTGAGGCTCTGTTTGTCTCCCTGGCTTAGCTAAAACTCTTTGGTCGCTTTCGGTGACAGCCTCGCAAAGCAAGCACCCAGACAAATCACTCCGAAACATCCCTCACTCGCTCAGAAAACAACCCATAGATAACGGTGACCGTACCAAAGGCAGGATCGGCGGACACAGGCAGCTTCATTCTAAAGAACCTCAAAGTCCTGCTTACACGACGGACTTAAGAAAATATTCAAGAAGGAACGCCAGTAACGTCAACTACCCTTTCTGTGATGAATGATCTGTACGTTTTTAAATGACCGACGGCCTCTGACCCAGGACATGTATAAGGTGGCCTTCCTCCAAGGAGCAGTCATTGCAGAGCTGTATAGCTTCCCTCAGTAGCAAAGAAACCTCAGGCATTTCCACTCATAATAAAGAATGCCACGTGGTTTAAAAAATAAATAAATAAATAAAACAACTTTAAAGGCAATTACAATTCAGGGGTCCAATATCTCCTGTTCTAATATATGGAAGCCAACTGTGTTTATATGTATGTATTATCCAAAGAGCTGTGAGTGTGGGTATAGGCTATGAAATCTGAGAGGTGACCACATCGGGGGAGGGGAGATGCTGGGTAAGGGAGGGCAACAGGACACATGGGCTATGAAATCCGAGAGGAGACTTCTGGGGAACAGAAGGACACAATGGGAGCAGGGGACAGAAGAGAATTAAAGGGCAAAAGAATCAAAGGAAACAAATTTCATTTGAAAATTCCGCAACAAACCTAAAATGCTCCGTGCTAATAAAAAAAAAAAACAAAAAGAACCACGTGGTTCAAAAACGATGCTAAACAGAACCCTAAATATTTGCAGGTAAAGCGGGTGAACTAGACAGAGGCATTAGCTTGGCTCTTGCTTTTGACAGGCTCCTGGTGAATCACAGGATTTTCACTAATCCTCCGATAAACACTGTAAAGACTGTTCTTGCCTCAGACCTCGCCTGCCGGCTAGCTGGGGGCATTCTCACTGAAGAAAGGACAGCACCTCATCCATCAGCCTTCAGAGAGTCAAACAGTCTTCCAGGGAGATTCCCCACAAGCAAAAACCACCATGGGATCTGAAGAGACCCAGGACTGTGCAGGGCAGTGAAGCCCCCAGGTCTATCTTCATTGGTTATCCCAGGGCCTCACATGGCCTAGCAACAGGCAGATTGTCTGGAGACCCAGATGTTTCCAAAACCCAGGAACTATACAGCAACAGCCAGCAACCACACAGGTGACATGCATATGCAAAAAGGGTCACCTGCACAAACGGCCACTGATATGGAAGGTACTACATGGGGATCTATCTGCAAGATCCCCGGTTTTCCAGATCATTGTAAGATTGCTCATGGCCACCGTTTTTCCCGTCTTAGCAAACTAGTCACTGGACACGTTGAGCAGCACCATCTTCGGTCCTGCTGCTCAGCACAAGCACCCAGGATCATCTCGCTCCTCTTCCTGACTTCTTACGGCCCCTACAGCAGAGGGAAAGAGAGCTATCAATCATTTCTTTGGGGATTGAATTTGCCACCTCGAGAGTAGGTTCCTAACAAGTTAGTTCACCCCTGAGGGGTGTCCTCCCCAATCTTCAGGGACACTTCCGGTGGAAAGTTGAAATAGCCCAAGGTCGCCCACAGAAGTCAAGCCGATACCCAGCGCTGCCCTCTTCTCTGTAAGTCAGCAGTCCTTTGTGTTCTAAAGATGGACCAGAGCACCGTGCCCAGGGGATGTGCAGCAAGCTAGAAAAGCGTGGGTGTGGAAGGTGGGGGCAGGGGTGTGGCACTCCAGCCTGGGCTGATGTTTTCTGTCAGCGGCAGGGAGTACACCCAAGGAGACCTGCATGAGATAAGGCCCGTTAGCTTTCGGGGGATGAGGGAGGAGCCCTCCTGAGGCCCTGCCCTTCTAGGATTTATAGGCAGTTAACAGTTATGAGTAGGGGGAGCTATGAGGCCACACCCCTCCGCATGATACACAAGCTGTTATCCATCATTGGGGGAAAAGAATATTCTTTTCTTCAGTGGTCTAGCCACTCATACATTGTGCACAATCCATTAAGTGACCCCAGTGAAATCACTGGTTCACCAAGCTGTTCTGGGGTGGAATTATTACATTGTTTCTGTCATTGGTGCTCATCTGGTACATTCGCTTTTCCTCGTGGGAAAAAAAAAAGTCACAAAATGGGGCAAAGATTTTCACGGGCCAATTATAATCGCTCTTGATCTTAACTCCTTGAAAATTAAGACGGGAGGAAAACTCACCTTGGCAGGGCGTGTATCAACTGAATAGATGCTTTCAAGGTACTGTGGAGACACTGAGCACTTTGGAGGAAAGATGCAGGAGGGGGACAGAGGATGCTAACTAGCTTCGATCCCTGGCACTTTATAAGCTGCATGTGGGCTCACACCTGTAATCCTAGCACTAAGGGAGGTGGACGCAGGAGGACCAGGTCCTCTGCCTATCAATAGGGAGTTCAAGGCTAAGCTTGGCTACCAAGAATTCCCAAGGTAAAACACGGGGCTGGGGTTCTTGCCTGTCCTCCGGTTAACCCCTCCCTCCCGCCACAGGATGCTGGAGCAGCGGGTCATGTCAGCATCTGCCTTCAGAAATGCTACATGCTTGCCATGCTACTCTGTGGCCTTGGAACTAGCGATGTGCTTAACTCCTTTCCGATATTGCCAACACTCGCCGGAGATGAAGACCGTGAAGCAGAGAATTGGGCATCCCTACCTCAGGCTCAGACAACAGTAAGAGACCGCCACCATGAAGAAGCACTTAGGAGGGGTTCTGGGCAGCCATCATAGCCTGAATGGCCTACACCAGCACTACACCAGTCAAAGCACACAGCTGGATCCAGCAAGTCAGGACAACCTTATCCTCGAGATGGAGTCCTACGTCTTAGAAGAGACTGTCACTAACCACAAGGAGCCAGAGAAGGGCCTCTGCTCCCTGGGCCAAGCCCTTGTCTCTCACATTCCACTCCAGGGAGTGGGCCTCATGTGGGCCACAATGGGCCAGGCAGCGGACACCGGGACCAACCTGCCATGACCACCAGTTCAGAAAGCAAACACTGTCTGCTGCCCACCATAAGGGATACCCTTGAATGAGCAGTCCCCAAGGCCATCTTACAAAGATGGGGAGGAGAAGGGGCGCCGCCTCATCCTATATCCATGGCAACAGAAAGAAAAGTCAGGGCTGGGTTTAAAGATCTTGATTAAGATTTTCTTCTGACAGTAAAAGCAAAAGGGGAGCAAGGGCTCAGCTAGATGTTAACCTCGGAGCCAGGGAGGGAGGAAGGGGCCATGGGCTATTTGAGTGTCTCCAGGTTTTGTTTATAGCTGTTCCAGACTAAAATCCTCAGGTGGGGGGGTGGGGGTGGGGAGCCTCACAGCCCTCCAGCCCCTGGGTGCAACTGACAAAGCATTTCCTTTTCTCCAAAGCCAGAGAAGGATCACATGAGCTTTTGCTGTTCTCAACCCTTGTTTGTTTTTGTAGCTTCTGCCAAGTTAAATCAATCCCGCTTGTGGCCACGCTCAGAAATCACGACTCGCTTGAACAGCCTCAGCCTTTGACTTCTTTCCAAGAACGGAAAGCGATGTTCGTATAGGTTTCACATGGCTGGTGATCAAATCCTCTAATTACTCAAATCTGTGTCACAGAACTGCACATTAGCCACTTGCAAGATGACAGATGGCCATTATCTGATGCGCACGGCTAAAAGTTCTTCCTTGCACTCAGAGAGTGCAAAGTTACAGCTTTGCTTGCAACTGCACAACTTGTCGTCTCTTTCACTGGAAGGAACGCCACGCACTCCCTGAAGCTACGATCTGGGCCTCCACCCACCGCTACAACCTGCCTTGTAACACAGCCAAGCTTCTCCCACTAAGCCCCTGCCACCCCTGGACCCCAGGTGCTGGCTGAAACCTTGAAGGCTCAGTGGCAATGATTACAACAATGAAATCATTCCTAGTAGAGTCTTCTAGAGGGAGGACAAGAGAAGCCCTGTGGTTCTCTGTAGAAGAGATGAGTGCTACCTGAGAGCTGGCACAGTAGCTTAAATGTTGCATCTATGAGAAAGCAGAGCCTGTAGACTTGGGGGTTCAGCTACTGGCAGATGGGTTAGAAATACAAATGCAAGTAGCAAGATCTCTTTGGTGCCTGTGATGGCTAATACAGGATATATTATGTTTGTGGGATCTGGAATCACCTGGGTATGCCTGCGATGCATAGGTTACTAAAGTAGGAAGCTCTGTCCACCCACCGTGGGTGGCACCATTCCCTAGGCTGTGGTATTAGAACTAAGTAAAGGAGAAGGCAAGCTGAGCACCACCATTTATCTCTCTCTCCAGTTCCTGACTGTAGGTACCACGTGACCAGCTGCCTCATCAAGATTCTGCCACGACCCCTTCCCCTCCACAATGGGCTGTATGGTGAGCCAAAATAAACCCACCTTTTAGAAAATTGTGTGTCTGGCATTTTGTCACAGCAATGAAACAAGTAACTATGCGCTTGCCCTGTTGGCCTTCTGGCTGCATGGCTTTAATCAAGGCTCTCACTGTGGGGAAGGAAGTCGTACATGGAAACACACAGCCTTGGCCAAGGTCTACCTCCAAGCTGCCCTACAAAGCCAGGGCACTGTGCCTTTCTGTCCTGCCTCCTCCCCTCCACTCTCCACTGAGGTAATGCCATTGTCTCTGATCCTGAAGTATAACCCCAATCCCACGTGGGGGTGTGGCCCAGTGATAGAGCACTTTCCTAGCATATAAAAAGATTCCGGCATGGATCCCTGTCTCAGGAAAGTAATAAAATTACACAGAAGGCTCACTGCCTCTCACTGTCCTCAGCTGGAGAAGCCATGGCCAGGGCTGGGACTGTGGCCCCAGAAGAAAGGAAAATACGAAGAACACAAGCAGGGTTGGGAGAGAGATGGGAGGTTTGATGACACCAGAGCAAGGAAAACTTCAGTCACAGGACACCGTCCCCAAAATATACACACAAGATGCCTGCCCACTATCGCCCAGCTCTTTGTGGGACTGCCCAGTGAGGTCCTGCTTCTCAGACCCCTCTCACAAAGTTCATCTATGTCTCTGACTATGTAAGTGACTGTATGTGTCTTTCTGGGTCTCCAGGGTATGTGAGTCTGCCTGTATACCTGTGTCCTGTGTGTTTCAGTGTGTGTGCCGCTGTATGTCCATGCACATCTGTGCCTTCGAGGGGAGGTGGGGCAGGCAAAGTGAGGGTGCAGTGAGGTTCACACACGAAGCACCCAGCCGCACCTAACAAGTGTTCAGTCACAGACTTTGAAACACCCACGCCGAGCAAGCCCAGGAACAGAGGTGGGGGTACGAGACCACGGCAGGATGCAGTCAGGCGCACTCGGAGAGCAGAACGTCTACAGAAAACGGCCCTGTGCCTTTTAGTTTGTCCGTACTGGATTAGGGGGATGGCTCACTCTGTAGAACGCTTGCCTTGCAAGCACGAGGACTTGAGTTTGAGCCTTGGGATCCATGTAAAACAGCTGGCACGGAGCAACGTGTCTGAATGCAATCTCAGCATGGGGAAGGCAGGGCCAGGGGGATCCCTGGGGCTTATACGTGTGGACACACGTACACACACACACACACACACACACACACACACACACACACAGAGGTCATCAAGAACACAAGGGAGGGTCTCCTCCAGTATCTAAGTCGTACAGACCAGGGAAGGCCACTTGGCAGGTCCTAGTCTGGAGAAGTAATGGAAGGGAAGTTAAGAATCGATTAGTGTCGATTAGCCATCGGGTGCTATGATGGGGCAGTTGTTAATTTCCCTCTGTGTAGGAATGGCTGTGCGGTCATGGAGAATAGAGCTGTCCCTCCTAGGAGATGCACACACTTCTCCGGAGCGAGGGAATGCCAAGATGTCAATATCCACATCGCTCCGCAAACCATGTTTTATAAACCGTGTATACAACAAAGGCAGAAAACCACCCGAGAGCCAGAAGCAGAGATGGACGACTGTTAAATGTAAGTGGAGACTGGGCTTTAACAAACTGATTCTCAATTTGTCATGTTCCTTAAAATCTTCATAATCAAAAGGCAGAGAGTGTAGAAGTGCACAACTGTAATCCCAGCATCTAGCTCACCATGGCAGGAGGGACTGGAGTTCAAGGTCACTGTTGACTATTTTATTTTTCATACGTGTTTGTGTTATGCCTGTGTGTGTGTGTGTGTGTGTGTGTTTGCATATGTGTGAGCAAATGCATGTGTGTGCTCACGCATGTGGAGGCCTGTGGTTGATATCAGAACCACACTCCATCTTTGTCATTGAAGCAAGGTCTCTCAACCAAACCCAGAGCTCACCAATACGGATCCTCCCATTAGCCAAGTTGCTCCGAGGATCTCCTGTCTCCACCTCCCAAGGCTGAATCACAAATGCCCCCCCCCCCCACACCCACCTGGCATTTACACGGTAAGGTGGCTAATCTCAGTTGTCAACTTGACACAGCTGGGAAGAGAGAGCCTCAGGTGGGGAACTGTCTCCACCAGATTTGCCTGTGGCCATTTCTATTTTCTTGACTGCTAATTGATGTCAGACCACGGTGGGCGTGCCCTCCCTAAGCAGGTAGGCTTGGACTACATAAGAAAGCTTGGGGACAAGTCAGTAAGCAGCAACCCTCCGCGGCCTCTGCTTCAAGCTGCTGCCCGACTGGCATTTCTGTTCTGACTTCCCTTTATGGTGAACTATAACCTGTAAGATGTTTTGTCATGGAGGTGTGTGTGTGTGTGTGTGTGTCGCACACGCGCGTGCATCCGTCCTTACAGGTCACAAGAGGGTGTCTGAAACCCTGGAACTAGAAGAGTCACTGCTTTTAGTTGCTGAGCCATTGGCTATGGTCCCGGGCAAGGTGTTTATCACAGAAACAGGAAGCAAACTGGGACACATGGGCTCTAGGAATCCAAACTACATGGAAGCCTGTTTCAAAACAACCAAAGAAATAAGCCTGTTGCATTCCCCTGACCCACACTCATCCTGGAGTGGCTTCAGAGGTGGTAGCATCTCTCCTGGAGATTCGGGGGTCCATCACGGGGAAACAGATGGGTCTCTCTCTGGAGGAAGAAGGAGTGCACATGTGCAATGTGAAAGCCCTCCCGTAAGCAAGGCAGTAAGCACACTCAGAGGTCCGTAATCACAAACACATTGCCAGGAAAAGAGAGAAAGGGAGAGAGAGATTTCAAAGGCCTTCCCCACGAGTGCTGCAGGAAATGGAGGGAGACAAAACGCAAGCAAACGCTGTTGTTCCCCACCTGAAGCAGCTGTCCTCTGACCCTGGTATATGACACCCCAGCTTCCTTGACGAAAAACAGGACACAGGGGGTGAGACACACTCAGCCTTCATCAGGAGTCCTCAGAGGGAGACTAGGCCATGTGTTCGCAATTAGGAGGTTACAGGCGGCGGGGAAGGGCTGCGGTGGCCGGCCAAGCAGTGTTTCTTCCCAGCAAAACAAGGCCCCCCTTTACCCAGGGATTGGCAGCCCACGGGGTGGCAGGGCCCTCTGGATACACAGAAACGGGAGAAAAGATAGCACAAGGCTTCAGGCGTGTCCTCATGTCAAGCTGTAAGGCTGGGACCCTCAGAGAGTCTCTGAGCCTCCAAGACAGGGGCCAAAAGGAACAACACGTGTTATTTCTACCATTGGCAGCACAGTACACAGAAGCCCTCCCTACACGCAAAAAGGGTGTTTGGGAATAAGGCAAGGTTAGCCTCGAGTGAAAGGTCCCCACTCAAGAATACCATGTAAGGAGAGGCGGCTTTGGGAGACGGGGACAGGAATGGGGCTGTTCTTCCACCTGGATTCTAGGGATCCTCGGGTGGAAGTGAAGTTTGCTGGGAGATACTTCCTGCTTCCCGTGGTGCAAACATACAGCAGCAAGTAACCAACGTGTGGGTCCCTGAGCTCTGGGACGCTGCAGCGGGGTATGTGGGTGGCTGCCAGGCTCACAAGATGTACACAGTTGTTTGTTTTACTGTGTAGACCAGGCTGGTCTGGAACAGAGATCCACCTGTCTCTGCCTCCTGAGTGCTGGGATTCAAGATGAGCGCCACCATGTCTGGGCAGATTTACAGAGTTTTTTTTTTTTTTTTTTTAAAAACAAGATCCCTCAGCCTGGAACCCGGGGAGGAAAGGAAGTCAGCTGGCAGGAAATGGCCAAGTCCAGTTTTTTTTAATTTCTTCCTTTTTTTGTTGTGGATTTCGTTTGCTTTCTGGTTTAGTTGTTTGCTCGTTCTGTTTGTTTGTGGCAGGATCTCATGTATCCTAACAAATTCGCTACATAACCCAGGATGGGCTTGTACTTCAGACCCTGCTAGTGGACTGCGGGCGTGTCCTACCGTGCCGGTTAGTTTTACGTTAACGTGACACAGCTAGAGTCATTTGGGAAGAAGGTACGGCAACTGAGAAGACGCCTCCTAAGACTGGCCTATGGGCAAGCCCGTGGGGTATTTTCTTTAGAGGATTGGTGTGGGAGAGTCAAACGCACTGCAGATGGTGTCATCCCTGGGCAGGGACCACCTACAAGATTATTACAAGATTAGAGTCCTTTTGCAAAGTGAAGTTTACATTACTGACAACGGTAACATCGCCACGCCCACTCAGGACTCCATCTCGCAGGCGATTCTTGGGTACACTCAATACGCCCCACGTGTCTCGCACACTGCCTTATGGGTAAACACACTTCCAGTGTATCCATTGATGATATTAACACTGGATTGCACAAACATTCCTGGATCTCCATGAATGAGTATTAGACTAAAGACTCTTGCTGTATGGTTGTTGTTGGTTAATTTGGTGTTTTGAATGTCTACATCTCTATGCCGCTACCACTGTTTGAGTTGCCAACCTGACACATTATGAAGAAGAGGCAACCTCAACTCTGGAACTGCCTCCACCAGATTGGCCTGTGGGCATGCTCACTGATACAGAAGGGTCCAGCCCACTGTGGGAAGGGCCATACCGAGGCAGATACTCCCGCGCTGTCTAAGAAATCTAGCCGATGTCATCACGCAGGTCTTGTGTTCTTTTCCAGGGACAAGACCCTGATAGGTTATCCATTCCCAAGTGGTCAGCCCTAAATACATTTACATACGAACAACACTACATGGACTCAGCAGGTTTTGGTGTGTGTGTGTGTGTGTGTGTGTGTGTGTGTGTTGATTCGCATACCAATAATAATTAAACAATAATTAGAGAGATCATGGGTTTGGAAGGAAGTGATGTGGTACTGTAGGAGTCGGAGGGGGAAGAGGGTGGAGTAAAAACGAAGTTAAACACAGTTCAAGTATACGAAAGTTAGCAGAGCAAGGGAGGGGGCAAGTCAGTAATCAGCCTCCATGGTCTCTGCTCCAGTTCTTGCTTCCAGATTACTGGCCCTCGCCTGCCTCGGTGATGGACTGAAACCTGTAAGCTCAAATAAATAAATCCTCTCCTCCCCAAGTCGCTTTGGTCGTGGTGTTTATTACAGCAACAGAAAGCAAACCAGGACGTTGCGTACCAAACGTACTTCGATATTCCTCGCTCTTGAACCCGGGGATCACCTACTTGTCTGTTGTACCAGCTCATACATAAATAGTTCCTGTTTTCCCAGAGCCGGTTTCCAGCAGTGGAATTACTGCGCCAGGAGAGGTGGGTTTTGTCCGTGCTGCCTGCAGTGTTCTCCAAACAGATGAGTCCAACTTACACATCGACTGCCAGTGCGTTAGAACCTGGCTTTCCCCACAAGGGTCACAAAACCCTAGGACAAAAGGAGGGAAGGCTTATCTGGGCTGCAGGGTCATGTGACCTGAGACTGGTGTCACAACACAGCAGGTGGAAGCGCTGTGGACAGGAGACTGCACACCTCTGGGCAGTCAGGAAGTGAGAGCCAGAAAGAGGTCCCGATACTCTCTTCCAGGGCAGGTCCCCAGTGACTTCACTTCCTCAGGCTAGGCCTCAGCCAACAGCAACATCAGCCGGGGACCACGCCTCCAATCCCTGAACATCTCGAAGCATTCAAGTTCCATACCAGCCGCACATGGCGGTGCATGCCTGTTATCATAGCACTGGGGATACTGAGGCAGGAGCAGCCTGAGTTCAGGGCCAACCTGGGCTACGGCAAGACCTTGTCTCAATAACAACCACAAACAAAACCATAGCAACTAGCCCAAAAAAAAAAAAAAAAAAAAGTCCCCGAATTTAGTTTCCATTTCTGAAATGTAAAAACTGAGGCTTTAAACTCTCTCACTACCCAGAAGCTTTTTTTTTTCCCCCTGGAAATTCACTTGATTCCTTCCAATACTATTAACATTCATATCTTGGGAGCACTCTTAGTAGAGTTCAATGTTTGTAGCTTTTTAGTGTATTTTAATACATGCTATAGGCCTCCTTTCAGCATGAATCAAACTCCTAATTTTCTCAGTCGTTCATTGTTTCCCCAGATGGTTGTGGGATCATTTTGTCCATTGGTCAGGATGTGGATTGAGGGTATTTTGAAAGTTCACTACCCTGGGGAAAAAAAAAAATCGGCATCTTTTAAAACATTTAAGTCTGCTGGAGCATGAATTACTGATTTATAATACCTTTCATTATGCTAACACGCCTTCACAGTGACTGGCAAAGCTTTGATTACACCAACAGCACTTGGGAGTGTTTGACGGTAACGGTGATGCATTTCATGCGGTTTTGCTATTTGGAATAGAATGTTCCCCCATTCATCTTATTACTAGACGTAGTAAGTATATTCAGTATATTTGATCCGAATTCATTAATGCATTCACAGAAAGGTTTTAGTGCATAGTCTTGAGTCTGAGGCATGGTCTTATAAAACAATGGCTGATCTTGAGCATCGCACTAGCTCTCTCCCGCGCTGCTGTCTTATGTCTTAACACACAGCTAAGACTTAGAGAGCAGTTCACAGCAGAATTCTTTAACTGGCTTTGATGCTAATGGGAATGTGTCGGCTACATGGCTGGCGTTTGAGTTTGACTTAGATATCAAATCACAATGGAACAAGCTAGCCTTTCCTCTTTAGTTCCTTCAATTTTCTTTTGGAATCAGAAATGGGTGTCTCAAAACCTTGGGGTCAGGTTGGAAAGATGGCTCTGTGGTTAAGAATGCTTGCTGCTCTTCCAAAGGACCTGTGTTCGACTCCCGGCGCCCACTCCAGGTGGCTCACAATTGCCTGTAGCTCAAACTTATAGATTGTGTAATTAAGTTATACGCCCTCTTCTGCCCTCTGTGACATACAGACATACACATAAATGAAAATCTTTTTTTTTTCTTAAAAAAATAAAAACAAATAAATAAACAAAAAAGCCAGGCAGCGGTAGATCACGCCTTTAATCCCAGCACTCAGGGGACAGGTAGGCAGATCTCTATGAGCTCGAGGCCAGCCTGGTCTACAAAACGAGTTCCAGGACAGGCAGCATTACAACAGAGAAACCCTGTCTTGAAAAACAAAAACAAACAAACAAACAAAAAGCCCTGAAGTGTCTCACCATCTCCCTGGTGTCTGAATGGTTACAGCCATCAGAAGGTCACCAAAACGGAGATATCCACTTTCAAGTGATCTCAGGACAAACAAGATATCACACCCTGTCTCACTCTGATCAAATTCAACTGCAGGCCGGTGACTCCACGGAGTACAGGCGAAGTGTGGCCAGAATGAACACCGCCCCATCGTTAGAGTTCTCTAGGCGCGTGCCCCTGTAAGTGGCACAGACACCCCACAGGAGACAGCAGCCTCGGGTGTCACCAGTGACCCTTTCCACAGTACCTGAAGCCAGGGGGAGAAGGTAACCCACTAGACAGGGACAAGGAAATGAACATCCAGTTATTGGTCTAAGTAGTCAGACCTTCTCGCCAAGGTCCTAAGCGTTCACAGGTGTCAAAGCCAGAGCTGGGAACCAGACAATCCAACCACAGCTACAGCAAATACTTCATACTCTCTGGAACCCATCACTAGACCGTAATTTATCTGCTGATGTAGAGCCCGGCACCCCCACCCCTTCTCTGAGTTTAAAAGAACGGGGAGGGGGGCTACTGACTGCTGTTTGCATTACTTTCATCATAAATCACCTATATTTTACCATTCGTTTCCTGGCTTGGTTTTCTTACCAGCGAAGTGTTTAAACACACCTATGAGTCTGAACACAAACCCTGATCCATCCGTGTTAGAACTCAGACTTAGGTCAACAGAAACTGTTTAAACAAGTTTTCCACGTTTTACATTTTCAAAGCCTTCACTCTGAGCATTTCCTTTCTTCTGGTCCACAGGACTGATGGATGATGTGATTAAGTTATATCTTACAATGCACGCACAGTTCCCAGACCCAAATCTGGAAATACACAGCGCTCACAGCACACAGCCTGGCTGCTCTGTGGACATACTAGAGTGAGTCTACCATCCCCACGAAACTGGGGTGGGGGGCAGTGGGTGATGGTTTATTTACAGAGGAAACAGGGGTCTTGTTCAATGTATACTCATAAACATTATGAGGGGTCTAGGGATGTAGCTCAGGGATAAAGCATTTGCCTAAGGCACTGAGTTTAATCCCAATACTGAAAACTTAGTAACTATCATTATTACTATTATTATTATATACCTAGTCACTGAAAGACATGCATGTTGCAATATTAAGAGGAAAAATGAATTAAAGATTTTATGGGTGAGGGAAAGGTGTATGTGCTTTTCCGGCTCTAGGTTGGAAAAACAGATATCCAACTGCTACAGTACTTATACCGGGCCCTAGATAAGGAAAGGCAAGCGGGAACCCACGCTTGGGGGGGGTTGGATCTAAGGAGGTGGCTATTAGGGGGTAAGCAAACATTTTTGTGTTACCTTTTCTTAAATAAACCCATGATTGCTTGCTTTATTTTGTTGAGACAGGATCATGTCACCCAGGCTGGCCTCAAACTTGGTGGGTAGCAGAGGCTGACATTGAACTCCTGATCCTCGTGGCTCTACCTTCCAGGTGCCTGGTTCTTGGGTAGGCACCACCACACCCAGGCTTGACATACGCCTATAAATGTGAGTCTGAACCCTCAGTCACTTTCCCGGATTCATACCTAAGTCAACAGAAACGGATTAAACGGAAGCAAGTGATGTACTGTTCGTGAAGAGGAGATGAGAGAGTGCAAGATTCACATCAGGGAATGGTACACCTTCCTCCTCTGTAAAGAGGCCAAATGCGAAAAGCGAAGTTCTCGACCCAAGAATGGGAAAAGCCAAAGGCCAAAGACATCTCAGGTAGTGTGGGCCATGGACGCTCCCTTCCTACCTGGATTTGTGTGCTGGCCTTTGATGTCCTTGACTGTACAGAGCCACTACAGAGCTAACAGAGCAGAACTGGGCCAAGAACAGAGGCTCTC